>JALPQD010000225.1:2582933-3182933 GCA_023101885.1 Typhlomys cinereus | reverse complement strand
CTGAAGCTCAGGGAAATTTGCGGAAGAGGGGACGGTAAGATTGTAAGAGCACAAGGATGGGAGGAGCAATGATATGCAAGATATTGCACATAAGTTAGGGGCGAGCAATCATATTTGGACTTTACATGCTCTGCACAATGTCCAATGCACTGTTGACCTCACGAAGTCTAGCATTTGCTAAAGGCACTAAGATCCTGGGAGGCAAGAGATTGACAACCACAGTAGTGTTCCTATGCTTAATGGGAACACAGGAAAAGGTTCTGGGTAATGCCACTGGGTCCTTGCACCTCATCGGAGAGGAGTCCCAGAGGAGAGTTTGGCATGCACATTAAAGGATGCTCCGGGGATGGGAGGGGGAGGCACTAGGAGATGGGGAGGGAAGGGGGAGGGGAGGGGGGCACAGGCGGATAGGGGGTTGGAGGGAGGGGGGGACTGCTGTATCTGTTAAGTTTGTATGAGTGGAAATAAAAAAATAGTAAAAAATAAATAAAATTATTGCAAAATTCAGAGACTGTGACCTTAAAATTCTTAATAAAGTCAAAGGAGAAGAGAAAAAAAAAGAGTTTTTTTATTTCCTTTTTAGGTTTATTCTAAGATTTTTTTTGAAGCTATTGTGAACAGGATTGTTTCCCTGGTTTCTAAGTATGTTTAGAATTGATATATAGGAAATCTACTGATTTTTATGTACTAATTTTATATCCTATTACTTTTTTCAAAATGTTTTTCAGCTTTAGGAATTCTCTGGACAAATTATTAGTATTTCTTCTATAAACAAGCATTTCATATGCAAAATAAGTATACTTTGATATCCCTCTTTTCTTATTTGTATTCTTTTTTCTTTTATTATACTATGGTGAAGAATTCAAGCACATTATTGAATTGGAGTGAAGAAAGTAGATCTTCATTTTTTAAAAAATATGTAGGTAGATTTGTAATATAGATTAAATTCTGGTGTGGTGATGCATTGAGCATTGTTTTTATTACTCAGGATTATTTTTGCTCTCCTGGGCCTTATGTGCTTCCATATGGATTTTGAAATTGTTTTTATTGATTTTTGTAAGGAATTGTCTTGGAACATTCTGTCCTGGTATTTCAAAGTTCCCCAAGAAGAAGCAGTCTGTTTTCCCATGATCAGTTATGGGACCTCTGAATTTCTGAGCTGCCTTCTGCAAAGCTATGTGAGTGGTATATATAAGGATAAACCATGTGTTTATTTTTTTCTGGGTGAGGATGCTTTCTCTTTTCTCCCTGATAAGTCTCAGTTTGGATGAAAACATTACATGTGTAATATTAATAGGAATAGTTGAGAAAAAAGAGCCAGTTCTCTGACTCATAGACAGTAATTATTTACCACACAGATAACCTATTTTTTTTAAATTGATGACATGTTTATAGAATTGGTTACTCACTGCTGTCTCCCTTTGAAGTATTGTCTTTGTTTATGTAGTCCTTAATGGATTAGAAGATAGTTGAGTACACTCCTCTTCAAAGGAAAGAATGTAGTGACTACTTTGTTTATGAGATTTTGTTGCCAAATGCATACAACACCAATGTCTCTGGATGACAATCTTTCCATAGAAGGGGATTCTCTCTGAGCCTCTGCTCTTAGGCGTACTTCCTTGCACAGAAGAACATGTGCTCAGCTAGTTGTGTAATATCTGCAGTTGCCAAGAATTCTTGGCTGAAGTCATAAAGCAATGGTGGGGATTACTGCAACTTATTCTGGCAAATGTCAACAGTCTTTTCCATCATTATACCTTATATTTTTCATGTAAAATCAGTAACAGTTGAATTCAGACCATCTCCATGTCTTCTGCCAAGCCTTTTCTGCCCATGTCTTTATAAAATAACATCATTAGTTTTACAGAAACTGTAAATTAATCCGAAGGAACTGTCTTTTTTCTCTTCTTTATTGTTTGTATGAATTGTCATACATTTTCTTTTCCTCCTTCTTTGAGAAGAAATATTCTGTCTCCTGTCTGGTTTTTTGTTTTCCAGGAGTATGGTAAACTGTTAAACACAGGACAGCAACAGTTTCTAGGTTAAAAAAAATCCTTCTTAAGTCTTATAGCAGACTTCTAAACTGTTCTGAAATAGTAATGAATTCTGTAAAAATAAGTATAAAGCTGGGTCTCCCTTTGGAAATTGTCAATACTCACCAGTGTGCCAGAAGCCCTACAAAGTCTTGAATTTGTCAAACTATTTAGCCAGCATTTCTCCAGTTGATTCTATACAAAACTTTATTCTATTTTTCCCTAAAGGAAGATCCTAGGAATTTGGTGATGCTATGTTCATCTGTTAGGTAGAATGGTTTATTTTTTGAATTGCAATGTTCATCATCTGTAACCTGAGAATTTTAAATGAAGCTGAATCTTACAATTCTTTTTTAAATTACTTAATTTATTTTTTTCCATTAATACAAACTTAATAGGTACCCTGGTCCCCTCTCTACCTCCACCCCTCCCTGGACCCCCTTGCTCCCTCCCCCCTTTTCCTTTTCCTTTCTTCCTCTCCCTCCTGTTCTCACAGTGCTCCCTCTCCCCTGGAGCATCCTTTTGTATGAATGTCAAACTTCCCTCTGGGTCCTCCTCTCTGATGAGGTGTAAGGACTCAGTGGCATTGCCTAGAGCCCTTTCTTGTGTTCCTCTTTAGTATAGCAACACTTTTGTGGCTGTTAATCCCTTACTTCTAAGGATCCTAGTTCCTATGATCCATGCTAGAATTTGGGGGGTCAATGCTATGCTGGTCATTGCACAGGTCGTGCAAAGTCCTATTATGGTTACTTGAGCCCTAACTTGTATGGAGTATCTTGCATATCGTTGCTCCTCCCCATCTCTAGGCTCTTACACTCTTACTGCCCCCCTCTTCTGCAAATTTTCCTGAGTTTTAGGATGGGGAGAGATTAGGCTGGCCTGGTTCCAGGTGGTTAACATAGGGTCTCTGATGTTCTGAATTATGGTTTGTTTTTTTTTTTTTCTTTCAGTTTTGCTGTTCCTGCACTGCCCTTGGCTCTATCCTGATGGGTATTGGATGGCACCTCCTAGCCAGAGATAAAAGGCTGTTAAAATGGAGTCTTACTATAAGAGTAGATTCAAAGATAGATGGAATAAGAGTAGGAGACCGTGGTGATGGGGGGGCGGTCATTCTCCCATTTGCAGGATGATTACTATCTATCTGCCAGTCTCTATGTCCTCCCTGACTGGTGAGATTAAACCCCCTCAGTTGCAAGTGACCAGGAAGGAAAGTCTGTGAGCTTAACCAGATGTTTCACTACTTACTTGCAGTACTTGATGGTGGCCTATTTTCTCTGCTGTAGCATGCTCCATCCCCTCTTTCTTTTTTTCTGGCAAGCCCTCCTTCCCATTCCCTCCTGTTTATAATCTTTGCAATTACTGTAGGTATTACAGAGATTTATCTTTGAGTATGACACTAAGTGGGTTTGGTACTAGGATCCACCTATTAAGGAGTACATATGGTGCTTAATTTTCTGTGTCTAGGATACTTAGCTCAGTATAATTTTTTCTAATTCCATCCATTTCCCGGCAAATTTCATCAGTGGCCTTCCTCTATGCCTAGAATGAAAGAAGTGAAAAATCCCTAAGAGAAACAATCCTATTTACTATAGTCCCTAAAAAAATGAAATACCTTGGTATAAACCTAACCAAGGAAGTAAGAGACCTTTACAATGAAAACTTTAAAATCCTAAGGAAAGAAATTACAGAAGACACCAGAAGGTGAAAAGACCTCCCATATTCCTGGATTGGCAGAATCAATATCATAAAAATGACCATCCTGCCAAAGGCAATATACAGATTCAATGCTATACCAATCAAATCCCAAAGCAATTCTTTAAAGAAATTGACCAAACAATCTCAAAATTCATATAGAAGCACAAAAGACCCAGGATAGCAAAAACAATCCTGGGTAACAAAAACACTGCTGGAGGTATCACCATACCAAACCTTAATCTATACTACAAATCCATAGTTATAAAAACAGCCTAGTACTGGCTCCAAAATAGACACACAGATCAATGGATAAGGGTTTAAGACCCAGATATAAGCCCACACAACTACAGCCATTTGATCTTTGACAAAGGGGCCCAAAAAATCCAATGGAAAAAGAACAGCATCTTCAACAAATGATGCTGGCAAAACTGTATCTCCACATGCAGAAGATTAAAACTGGACCCGTACTTGTCACCATGTACAAGAATTAATTCCAAATGGATCAAGGACCTCAATATAAGGCCAGAGACTATAAAAACCTTAGTTGAAAGGGTAGGGAACTCTCTCGAGCTGATTGGGCTAGGCCAACAGTTCCTAAACAGACATCCAATAGCCCAATTACTGCTACCAACTCTCAACAGTTGGGATCTGGTGAAATTAAAGAGCTTCTGCTCAGATAAAGAGATTGTAACCCAAGCAAAAAGTCAACCCAAAAAATGGGAGAAAATCTTCACTAACCATATGTCTGATAAAGCTCTATTATCCAGAGTGCATAAAGAACTTGGAAAACTAAACACCAATGAAACAAATGGCCCAACTAAAAAATGGACCTTGGAACTTAAAAGAGACTTTACCAGGGAAGAAATTGAAATGTCTAACAAATATCTTAAAAAATGCTCTGCATTCTTAGCTATCAGGGAAATGCAAATCAAAACCTCCTTGAGATATTATCTCACCCCGGTCAGGATGGCAAAAATCCACAATACAAACAACACCAAATGCTGGAGAGGATGTGGCGAGAAGGGAACTCTCCTACATTGCTGGGGGGAATGCAGGCTTATACGACCACTCTGGTGAGCAGTCTGTCAATTCCTAAAAAAGTTAAAGATTGAAATGCCATATGACCCTGCTATTCCACTTTTGGGAATAATCCCTCATACAGCAAAAATTCACCTCAATGGCACAAGTATGATCATGTTCATAGCAGCACTGTTTACAATAGCAAAGTCATGGAACCAACCCAAATTCCCAACAGTTGATGAGTGGATAAGGAAAATGTGGTACATTTATACAATGGAATACTACTCAGCCATCAAAAAAGATGACTTAATGAGTCTTACAACTGTTTTTAATTCTAACATTTTTTGGTGACATAGGAGGAAACTATAGAGAATGTGAAAGTAGACTTCAATTTTGACCAAATATTGTCTTATCTTGACTAAACTTTCATACTCACTGAATTTATATTAAATATGGTAACAATGGTAAATATTAAAATTTCCATGCTTATTTTAGAATGTAGAACATCAGAAGCCATGATCAGTCTTAGGTTGTAGTAAAGGAATTACATGTAAAATACCCATTCACACACACTAATGTACTCTGCTGTTTTATTTTCCCAGGAAATGCTTTATAAGTTGGGTGGCATCGAGAATCTTGCACAGGTAAGATTCCTTCTCTGGATTCTGATCCTGCCTTTTCTTTATAACCATGCTGTGGGCAAAGATCAAATAGGCAAGTGACGATTAATTGTCTTGTGCTATCTGCCACCATGGCAAGAATGGCAAGTTGAGAAACATGGCCAAAAGCACCACACCCCCAGAGCTGGGAGGAAAGAAAGGGTATGTTAATCTCATTCAGCCCAACCTGTTGAAAAAAGTGCTATACAAGGCCACGTGGCTTTTGTTGATAGTGACAAAAAATAGACTTGGATAGATAGCTTATTTGCTATATATGAGAGGAAATATGGGCATGTTAAAATTTTATATACAAAAATACCTTGTTCATTAATTATTAAGAAATAGATAAAAGGAATGTTAATTTTATTTTTTCTTTGAAAAACAATTTTCATAACAAACTGAATATTTAATCTTAAATTTTGTAAGATTCCAAATTTTATTATGAAAGAATGGTAAAAAGGTAAATATACATGCCTACAGCTCAACAGCTTGGGCTTATAAATGCAATAAGACAAAATTTGAGTGTGTTACTGAATTGGAACTGTCTAAACTCCTAAGAATGTATAGTGTGTACAGAAGGAGTGATGATTGTTAGTTTTCAGCTATAATTTTAAAGTTTTTTATGGTACATGCTGGGCAGCTACTCTACCACTGAAGTAGATTTCAGTTCTTATATTTGCTTTTATTTTTAAATTTTTAAAATAGATCTCACTGGGTAGTTCAGACTTGTGACAAACTTGTGGTCTTCCTGTCTTAATCCTTTGCATAGCTAAAACAGATATGTATAGCTATATCCAGCTATTTTTTAGTTTTTAATTTTTTTTTTTTTAGGTTTAGTGAGACGTCATCTTGCTATGTATCTCAGGCTGGCCTGGAGCTCTTGAACCTTTTGCTTCGGTCACCTGAGCTTCTAAGCTGTGACACATACCCAGCTAAAATGATCTTATAAGAAACCCGTAACACTGCCAACTAATTCTTAGTGATTAATGAAGACTATGCTTGATGGGAGTGTTGTTGTTTGAATTTGATTTCCTGCCTTGAGAAAATTTGTACCTTGCTCCTGGGCCCTTTCTATTACTGTGTCCGTTTCTAAATTTAAGAAGGGAATCATATTTCCTCTGCCATGCTTTCCCTCTGATTCACATTTATAGTTAATCATGGACTGAATGACTCTTACCTGAAGCTGTGACCAAATAACCCTTACCTCCTTTGACTTGTTTCTTTTAGGTATTTGTTACACAATAAAAAAATGAACATGGGCACCTTAACATTAAACTTATTTTATTGTAGTTTCATTATGGAGAGATGGTTCATGTTATTTAGCAAATTTATGTGTTATATAGGATGTTATGCACTTTCATTTTTACTATAATACTGTGAGCCTGTTTCTTACTATTCATTATTAACATTGAAGAATTATCAAGTTATCACTTTTTATCCATATTATTATCTGCATGTATATGGGTTAAATATAATTTTGAATATTAGGAAATATGTTAATAAGACATCTATATAACAAGTTACAAAAATTTTACTGAAAGGTAAGTAAAAGAATCAAACTATCATATAGTCTATATTTGGGTATTAAATAATTGAGTATGAAATTATTTAGTTCTAAGTCACTTTGGGATTTTTTTGAGTTTTTAGAATATTTTGATGGTTTTTCCTTCAAGTTTAAGGCATGCAAAAAACATCAAGAATTCCTATATCCAGCATTCTTGCTGTCAGGCAACACAGGCCAGGGAACATTGAGTAGCTTTTGACTTGCTTGCACCATCTAGAACTCAGCTGAAGTTGTGCATTCTTATTCCCTGTCTCGGCATGGCCTTTCTAATTGGGTGTTGGTTTCCTCTTTTTTTCTTGTAGTACATGGAGGTCGTGACCAATGAATACCTGGGCTATGCAGAAGAGCAGCACTGTGTGGATAAGCTGGTCAATATGACGTGTAAGTGTAATTGCCAGAGAAATGACTAATTTTGTGGACTTGCTTGAATAAGCAATTTAGTTAGTATCAGTGTGTTTGCTGTGTTCCTGGCCATTTCCTTCTGGAGAATGGAGAAACTATTTCTTCGGAGACATATGAGTGTAGGGAATTAGGGTCCTACTTCCCTTTGCCATTGAGTGCACTTGGAATAGGGTACTTATGAATGTTATTCTCAGTAGGGTGTGAGAATCTTTGCCAGGTGCTAGATTCAGTGCCAGGCATTCCCAAATTATATCTCTACCATTTGTTTTAGATAAGAAGGCTTAAAAAAGAGAGAGAAACAAAACAAAACAGAACAAAAGCTTGGCAGAAATAGTTTTGCCTCTTTGATTTCTGTTAAAATGTCAGAGACTTCAGTTTTTTTCCTCTAAAATTTGCTTATACTTAGTTCATAGGGTTTGGAATATCCAGAACATATACAAGAAAAATGAGACACTTACCAGAAGACAGTATGTAGAAGTGGAGCTTGTTAGTAATCTTATTCTTGGCAGTTCTCCTTTCCCATACCTCCCAACACCCGATTCTCTCCTTATTCACCTTCCTGACCCTCCATCTTCTCTATCTGTTCTTCATTTCTGTCCTCCTTTAGTTTCATCCAGGTGTGGCAGGCTCAGGAGTCCTGCTATGATGAGGTACCCGTTCAGGTCCATTGTTTTTGAGTGAATAGACTGATTATTCCCTATGCTTGCTGGCCTGACGTACACTGGTTCTTAGGTACATGGAGAGATGCTAGGCAACAGTAAATCACTTTGAGGATGATGATTTCTCTTAGTGGAGAACCTTTCCACATTAGCTGGCCTTCCCATTCCTCTTCCTAAGTTGAAATATTTATGAGGATGATCTCTTTAAAACAGGCCTTAAGCTTGTAGCAGGGCTGGGGAATTCACTCAACTTTATTTACAGAGAGTTTATTATACCATTGAACTTGAGGGTGGTTCCTGGTGCTGAAATGCAGTCTAATTACTTCTCTCTAATTGTTCCTTTTGTGGCCTTGTTGTCCCACTTGCCCATTCTCTGCTTGAACATAAGTTTTGAGGACCAGGAGTTTCATGGCTATTGTCTCCTTTAATTTTTGAATCTCTCTTTGATTTATTTTCTTTCTTTATAGATATTTTTCAAAAATTGGCCGCTGTGAAAGACCAAAGAGAATGGGTCACCACAAGTGGGGCCCACAAGGTGAGTGGACCCAAAAGTGTTGGATCTTCAGTTCCCCTGGTTACTGTGTGGCACCTGTTTACACTCCCAAGTATTTTATAACTCAGGAGACTGCTCACCTGGTCTAAAATTGTGATTTTTTTTTATGTCTACTATCATACGTTCTTTATCTAACTGAGTCCATACCGATATACCACATGCATGTTTTGATTTTTATGTTATATATTATGCCAGCTAAGTGCGTTGATTAATCTGAATGTTATAAACTGAGTGTAACTCTGTGTACTACAAATAAATAACAGTAAGTTAGAAATAAAATGCACATAATGTATACATATAAGCAAAGTCCATGAGTGTTATGGGATGTGTTAGTTTGAGCCATACGAGATTGCCATTGTCTTAAGTTCTGAGATGGTTGAATAGAGGCAATATTTTTCTACACTGCAATTTTATTTTAGGTATGACTAACATATAACACATGCAGCAGGAGAATATTATTTTTAAAATAATATTCATAGAGGTTTACACATCTACATAAACCATGATGCCAAGAATTCTCAAATTCAGTTCATAGTATGACTTTGGTTAGGTTAGCAGAGGAGAAAGAAATTAATATTGTAATGGTTTTGTAAAAATTAGGACCTATTTTTAGCAAAGTATCCTGAATACTTTTGTCAATGAAGCTGGAAAAGAAGCTCGATTGGAAACACATGTTACTAAATATTGTAATAGAATATTTGAGGAGATAAATGGCACCAGAATTTCAACTGAACTGGTAAAGGAAAGTTGTGGTTGTATGAATAATGAAGCCAATTGATTGTATTTAGTGCTTTGCAGAGCCGTAGTCTGTGAGAGAGCTAAGGGTTAGAAAAGCTGAAGTTTCACTTGAGATGCCACACCTAAAAGTAATCTTCAACCCCATTTGAAATGCAAAAACTTTTGGAAGACTAAGACTTTATCATAAGCACATATTTCAACATCTAGTTTATTTGATAGAACTGTCAGTAAGTACAGGTCATATTACTATGTTATAGAGGAAATTTCTCTATACAAAGGTGTAACTTTGTAAATTTCCCTTACAACAATATATTTTTTATTTGAACTTTTTTAAGTGTTGCACACATGAATATAGTGAATTTATGATATTTTTACCCCTTTTTTCCTAATCTTATTCTCCCTTCCTTTCCCCTGTAGACCTTCATTTTCCCTGCTAGACTCCCTCCTACATTCAAATCTTTTCACTAATGTAGCCCACTGTATTTCATTTAGTTTGTCTTTGCTGATATATAACTGACATGATTCACTGAGAAGTATCATGGATCAGTGGGTATACCACTGAGAAAAGCATCTTCCTTTTCTTCCCTGTCAGCCTTAGTCTTCATTATTCTCTCAGGGAAGTGTAGATCTTTTTTTTTTTTTACACTTTATTATTTAAAAAATTAAAATAAGAGTAGACTTCACAACACTGTATGTGAAATAAAATTCCCAAACCTTAAAGAGAAATGCAACATTATAATGCATTCCACAATCCATAAAGACAGAAATTCAAAATGACTCACTCTGTCCAAAGAGCCACCTAAATCCACAGTTCTTGGCTGTGAGGATCACACCACTGTTACACATATTCCAACACAACAGGCAGAACTTATCATCGATTATGTGCAATACCATCCTCCATCAAATCCTTGGTTATCTCTGGTGCCATCACACCAACTACTGAACCTTATCTCCAAATCCCACATCACAGAATTTGTCAAGCATCTCAGGTCCATAAGTAGCTATAATAAATCGAACATTTATAGCAATTATAATTGCATTGAAATTCCAAGGCAAGTACTCTAGACAAGAGTTTAATGCTAATATCCACATATAAGAGAGAACATGTGGTATTTATCTTTCTGTGTCTGTGATAACTTGCTTGATATTATATTTTCTAGATCCACACATTTGCCAGCAAGTTCTACAATCTTATCCTTTATGATAACTGAATAGTATTCATTGTGCATATAAACCACAGCTTTACTATCCATTGCTCTATTCATGGGCATGTTGCTTGATTCCATTTTCTTGCTATTGTAAACAGAGCTGCTATGAACATGAGAGAACAAGTGCTTTTGTAGTAAGATGTAGGATCCCTTGGAAATATTCCCAATAGTGGTATAGATGGATCATATGATAGTTCAATTTTTAGCTTTCTGAGGAACCTCCATATTGAATTTCAAAGTGGCTGTACCAGTTTACACTCCCATTAGCAATTAATAAGTGTTCCTTTTTCTCCACATCCTCACCAACGTTTATTCTTATTTGTATTTTTGATCGTGGTTAATCTGACTGAGATAAGATGATATCACAGGGTAGTTTTAATTTGCATTTCCCTGATGATCAGGGAAGCTGAACATTTTTAAAGATATTTGTTTGATATTTGATTTTGTTTTTGTGAGAATTCCCTTTTTAGCTACTGGGTCCTTTTTTCAATTGGGTAGTTTGCTTTCTTGGTGTCCAGTTTTTTAAGTTCTTTGTATACTCCTGAGACTAATCCTTTGTTAGATTTGTAATTAACAAAGATCTTCTCCCATTCTGTAGCTTATCTTTTCATGTGATTGAGAGTTTCTTTTTCCAGAGCCTAAGTTTTTTGGTTTCATGAAGTTCCACTTGTTGATTATTGGTGCTTGGGGTTCCTGTTCAGAAAATCTTTACCTAAACCTATCAACTCAAGTGTATTTCTCACTTTTTCTTCTAAAAATTTTAAAGTTTTGGATTTAAAACTGAAATTCCTGATCCAGTTGGAATTAATTTTTGTGCAAGATGAAAGGCAATGGTCAACTTTCATTCTTCCACATGTAGACATCCAATTCTTCCAATACCACTTGTTGAAGATGCTGTCTTTCCCCAGTGTGTATATTTGACACCTTTGTCAAAAATCAAGTGGCTGTAGGTAAGTGAGCTTATATCTGGATCTTCTGTTCTAATCCATCAATCAAAATATCTGTTTTTGTGTCAGTACCTTGCTGTTTTCATTACTATGGCTCTGTAGTATAACTTGAGGTCTGATACAATGATCTTCCAATAGTATTTTTCTTGCTTAAGATTGTTTGAGCCTGTATCCCTCCATATGAATTTTGAGATTGTTTTACCACTTCTGTGAAGAATTGCATTGGGATTTTGATTGGGATTGTGTTATCGTATGTTGTCTGTGATAGTAGGATAATCATCTTCACAATATTGATTGTACCAATCCATGAGCCTGGAAAATCTTTTCTTCTTCTAATATTCTCTTTAATTTCTCTGAATAGTTTTTTTTTTTTATAATTTTCACTACACAAGTCTTTTTGCTTTCTTAGTTATGTTTATTCAAAGGTATTTTATTTTTTTTAAGCTGTAGTGAATGGCATTGAGTCCTTCAATTCTTTTTTGGTTTGTTTGTCTCTGGTACATAGGAAGGCTATTGATTTTTGTATGTTGACTCTATAGCCTGCAACTTTACTAAAATTATTAATTGATTCAACTAGTTTCTTGATGGAACCATATGGATCTCTCAAGTACAAAATCATATCATCTGAGAATAGGGATACTTTTTCTTTCCTATTTTTATCTCTTTTACCTCCCTCTCTTGCTAGAACCTCAAGTATGATATTGAACAGGAGTGGTGAAAATAGCTTTTTCTTGTTCCAGATTTAAGTGGGAATGCTTCAAATTTTTTCTCTATTTAGAATGATGTTTGCTTTAGACTTGTTTTATATATCCCCTGTATTCCTGGTTTCTCCTGAGCTTTTTATCATGTTGGGATATCAAATTTTGTCAAAAACCTTTTTGGCATCTATTGAGGTGATCATATTGTTTTTGTCTGTAATTTTGTGAAAGCAATGAATCACATTTATTGATTTATATATGTTAAATAATTCTTGCATTTCTAGAATGAACCCAACAATTGTTCTAGAATGAACAGTTTTTTGATATATTTTTGGACATGGTTGTAAGTATTTTATTAAGAAGTTTTGTGTCTGTGTTTAATAGCGAGATTGGCCTATAATTCCCTTTTTTGATGTCTCAAGTTGACTTTGGAATCATAATAATACTGGCCTCATAGAAAGAGTTTGGGAGTATTCCTTTTTTTCTACTTTATGAAATAATTTGAGGGGCAGTAGAGTTAGTTTTCTATGAAAGTCTGGTAAAATTTTCCATTGAATCTGCCTACTCCTGGACTTTTTAGTTGGGAGATTTATAATTATTGTTTTGATTTTATTATTTTTTTGTTTAAATGATCTATTTCATCTTGAGTCAACTTTCATAAATCATATTTCATTCATTTCATTTTGATTATCCAATTTAGTAGAATATCAAGTTTTAATATATATTCTTATGATTCTCTGGATTTCTCCATTATCTGTTGTAATTTCCACCTTGTCTGATTTTATTGATTTGGAGAATCTCTCTTGTTCTTTTAGTTGATGTCACTAAGTGTTTGTCAATCTTGTTTAACTTTATGAAGAACCAGTTCTTTGTTTTATTAATTTTTTTGTATTTTTTTCAATTCCAGTTCATTGATTTCTGTGTGGATCTTGGATATTTCTTCCTGTAAACTGCTTTTAGGATTGGTTTGTTCTTGTTTTTCTAAAGCATTCAGATATAATATTAAGTCATTTAATTGTAATCTTTGAGTTTTTTAATATAGGTTTTAAACTTTCCTCTTAGAACTGCCCCTGCCCCATAAATTTTGATAGGTTTTTATCTCCATTTTCATTAGATTCCAGGAATTCTTTAATTTTGTGTTTTATTTTTTCTTTCTTTTTTTTTTGTAAAATTTTTTTATTATTATTATTTATTCAACTGTGCGCATGTATGTGTGCGTGTGTGCGTGCGTGTGTGTGTGTAGAACCACGGACAAATTCGCGAACCACCATGGACGCCTCCACCTCCTTCAGCCTGGGGATTCACAGGCTCCGCCCTACCAGGACCAGAGGCGCAGGCCGCCCCCGCTTCCGCCTGGCGTCTATACGTGGGATCTGGAATCCGAACTCAGGACCTTCCACCTGCAAGGCGGAGGCTTAACCCCTGAGCCACCTCTCCAGCCCTATTTTTCTTGATCCATTCCTCATTCAGGAATGCTCTATTTAATGTCCATGAGTTTATGTTTTTTGTTGTTTTCTTTATTGTAGATGTCTAACTTTCTTCTATGGTGGTCAGAAAGTATTCAGGGTGTTATTTTGATTTTCTATATTTGTAAAGGCTTGTTTTGTGTCCTGGGATATGGTCTATTTTTGAGAAAGCTCCATGGGCTGCAGAGAAGAGGTGAAATAATCTGTAAATATCTGTGAGGTCCGTTTGATCCGTGGTTTCATTTAACTCCAGTGTGTCTCTGTTTGTAATTTAACCCATTAACCTGTCCAATGTAGTGAGTGGCCATTTTTCTCCTTCTACTTTCTGAAGAGGGGACAGAAATCCCCCCCAAAATTTTAGGCTCCATGAAAAAAAAAAAGAAGTGTGAGGACTGGCTGCGTCCTGCTCCTTTGCATTCACTGTTCTTGGAGAAGGAAGAGTGATAAGAACATATGGGCCTCTGACTTCATCAGAGAACTGGACAACTGACTATTTTAAAAACTTTTTGGAATAAGTTTCTATGTAGACTGTAAAAACAAAACAAAACAAAAGAACTGGCATAAGACTTGGTAGGGAAGAACATTTTTCATCCTCCAAGTAAAGGCATAAATATATACCTATATATTATATACAATAAGCATAATAAATGAAATATAATTTGATTCTAATTATGTAAAATGGTGTTTATAATGACATAGTTAATACAATTGAAAAATTTAACAGATTGCAGTAGGAAGAAAAAAGCACAGTTATAAAATTATATAGTTTCTACTTAATTTTGTATTTTTGAAAGCTGAGCAAAATGAAAGATCTAAAATATAACAAAATGCTAATCTCTGTGACCTTTGGAAAAAAGCAGCACAACATTCAAAAATCTTTTAGTACTTATGTAATTAATTTTCCCCCCCTCTTTTTCAGACATTAGTGAATCTACTTGGTGCTCGAAACACTAATGTTCTATTGGGTGCTCTTTTGGCACTGGCTAGCTTAGCAGAGAGGTAAGTATATTTTAATATACTTCCAAGTTCTGCTGCTATAAAAACTTAGGTGGGAGAGATACAAACAGTTCAGTTACTTTACTGTATGGTTAGTTAAAATTTCTAAAACGAAGCAATGAGATAATACAGTACATGTTGAGTAGACTTCTGGATTGAGCGTATACATTTTAAAAGGTAAGT
The DNA here is from genome assembly GCA_023101885.1 of Typhlomys cinereus. NCBI lineage: Eukaryota > Metazoa > Chordata > Mammalia > Rodentia > Platacanthomyidae > Typhlomys > Typhlomys cinereus. Next base: position 3,168,112 of record JALPQD010000225.1, on the reverse strand, counting down.
TGGGAAATCAAATCACTTTAAAATTTTCTGTTAGTTGAATTTCTCTGACTTTTCTTTATTCTTACCTTAGTGCTCATTTGAATATACAGAATTCTCTCATATATTTGAACATACAGAATTCTCTCATATATATATACTTTTTATTGCCTCTGTGTGTGTGTGTATGTGTGCGTGTGTGTGGCTGTACAAGAGGGCACTTGAGTGTCTGTGCTCTGCCTCCTTATTATTTTGTTCTGGGTTTTATCAAGTTTTGCCTTCCAGGATCAGAAGTGCTGGTTGCTGCCCTTTCCACTTGACATTTTTAATGTGGGATCTGGGAATTTGAACTCAGGTCCTTTTGCTTGTGAGGCAAAGGCTTTAACCACTGAACCATTTTCCTAACTTCTCTCAAATACTTTAATTTATTTTTAAAATATTTTGTTTATTTATGAGACAGAAAGAGAGAGCAAAAGAGTGAGAGAATAAGAAAAGACAGCAAGAGCAAGTGAGTGAATGTGAAAGAGAGAGAGGGAGAGAAGGAGAAAGAGGGAGAGGGAAAGAAGGGGGAGGGGGAGACAGAGAACACATGCACATAGGTGGAGTCCAGAGAATAACTTTTGGAAGAATTCAGTGCTCTCCTTCCATCATGTGCGTTTCTAGGGATCGAACTCAGGTTAACAGGTTTTGAAAGAGGTGCTTCACCCACTGAGCTACCTCACCAGCCCCAAACATTAAGTTCTAGTTTTGAAAGCCTGACTTCTGACAGATGTCATTATTTTATTTTAAAATAGGGAGACAGCTGAGTTCACCTTTTTCCAGCCTGCAGACCCTCCTGTCATGCAATTTTCAGAGCTCATCTCTCCTTGCAGCCTATAGACACTTTCCGACATTCACTTCTCAGAGTCCATCTATTTCCAGCCTCCCATCATGCAGTCAGTCTTCAGAGCTCATCTCTCCTTTCAGACACATTCAAACATGCACTCCTCAGAGCTCATCTCTTTCTCCTTCCAGCTTGAAGACACCTCTCATCTTAGCCTCCTCAGATCTTATCTGTCCTTGTAGCCTGCAGACACCACTCAATGTGGAGTCCTCACAATTCATCTCTTCTTCACATCAGCAGGCGCTTCTAGCATGCATTCCTCATCATGATGCACTGTGTCCTCTCAAGCCATAAGCTGGAGTAAACCCTTCCTTTCTTTTTTTCAAATTTATTTTTGTTTTTTGATGGTTTCATACATGAATAACATGAATTTACAATCTCATTATTTCAAATGAAAGAATTTTAAATATATTTTTATGCCAATAAGTAGATCATTACTTTTTATGAATAGTACATATTTTCTTGTTTCTTTCTGCCTCTTCTCATAACTTCTCACAAGATAATATGAGTACTAAGATATCAAATAAGTAGAGATAGTAAAATATATTTTTAGTAATTACTAATATTTTCACATTTGTAGTCCCGAATGTAGGGAGAAGATAAGTGAACTCAACATTGTAGAAAATCTGTTGATGATTTTGCATGAATATGATCTACTTTCCAAAAGGTAGGAATTTTTTTAGTTAAAAGATATTGTATATTGATGAACATGCCTTTGTTTTCATGATATATTATCATTTGTTTTGTCAGCTTGGCATTATTTCCTATTTAAATTATATGAAAAAGCTATCATCAAGACATGTGCTGGTTTATCTTTATTCCTGCATTACTTCTAAGTTAGTATAGAATCTAACTATATCATTTTGTGACTGCATCATTAATGCTTTTGTCACTACATTTATCGACATAAGCTTTTAGAGAAAGAAACTTAGGCTGGCTCTGTTTATTTTTGGTAATTACAGATTTATGTGTGGGAAAAATGAGGAATGTGCTGGTGAGGCACAACTAGGGCAAAAGTAGAGTGACAGAAGACCACAGAAAGCACTGATTTTGATCAGTGTGTTCTACATGCTGGCACATGTTCCAAATTTTTTCGTGCAGTTCTCATCTGATCTGCACAAAGTTTCATTAAATTTTTATTTTTTGATGAGGCAACTTGATATGTTTATCCTGGTCAGAATGGGTTTTGTATGCTAAAAAGATGTAAAGCATTTATAGAATAAACATAATCTCTCCATAAGCATTATGTAAAGCATTTGTAGAATAAACATAAACTCTCCAACATTATGGAGATTCTCAGAAAGTTTTTAAGCAAGGTTGAACATGCTTATGTTTTTGAAAGATTATTCTGACCAATTGTGTATGTGGAGGCAGGGTAAGGGTGATATATATCCCTACAACAATATGGATCTACTTATCACAAGGAGAAAATGTTTGTTGCAGAAAATACAGCATGCTGCCTACCAAAGAAGATACGTTCTTTTTATTATCATTTGAGACAGAGTCTGATAAATGCATCTGGTTGTCCTGGAACTCACTACGACAGATTGATCTCATGCTGGCAGTAATCCTCTTGCCTCTTCCTATTAAGGGCTGGGATTATAGGTACTCCTTGCAGAAACATGCATTCTTAACATCAGAGTAGGACAAAAATTGAGAAGAACAGGAGCCATGGAGAACAGACTCAGGAAAAAGGGACTGTCTAGTAGTGCGAGAATGAGAACACGGGAGAGGTAGATGAGAGGCTCATCTCATCACGAAGAAGGATCACAGGATGGGAAGAGCAGTGCCTCAGCTCGAGCAGGAATTTCAAGAAAATAAAGCCTGTCAGTTTCAGGAATGAGGATTTGTGGTGCTGAGTCCAGATAAGGACCACAAAGAAAGGATAAATGTGGGGAAGATAATGGCTCTGAGAACAGATACAGTGTAGTAAGAACTTTAACTTCCGTGTGATCTGAATTCTGGAAACAATGCACAAAGCCAGGATTGGATTTTGTTGTCAGGGAAAGGGAAGTGTGTGTAACTATTGGAATAGGCAATGCCATATAAGGAGAGATTTTCACACGTGAGACAGGGGGTTCTAAGGGTAATTCTATGTAATGTCTGTGGCAATGGTCCATAACTCAGTTGAATTTCTTATCTTCATCATTATTTGATTTTATTCCACAGGTAATTAAGCACTTTGTACTTACTTTCCCTGAATAATGGTGATTTTTTTGACTTTTCTATAAATGCTTTATTTTTGTAACTACATACTAAGTTTCAGAAGAGTAGAAAGATATATATGTATATATATATATATATATATATAAAAATTTATATACAATTCTGTCATCAGCACAATACAGCTCACATAGTTTGTATTTATTGCCTACCTGACGGAGGGCCAAGTGGGACTTCAAGAAGCATCTTGGATTCTTCTACCTCCTTTTTGCTTTGCTCTGGGTTTTCCCAGGCTCCACATCATTTTCACTTGGTGTTTTTATGTGGTATCCATGATCCAAACTCAGTTCCTTTGGCTAACGAGGCAAAGTCTTAGCCCCTGTGTCTCCAGCCACCTTCCATGTGCTGCCCATGGGTGCTGCCCAATTTCATAAGATCTTGGTACAGATGAGTGGCTGAATTGATATTGTATAGACAGCCAAGTTGAAATATGTGGCGTTGGTCTGGCCAAAGTAGGTGAATCACAAAGTGTTAATTATATTCTGTGTAGTGATGACAGTTCTGAGCCAAGGTATGATGTTATTAACTTGCTTCCATCACACTAGACTTACTGCAGAGCTCCTGCGCCTTCTGTGTGCTGAGTCCCAGGTGAAGGAACAGGTGAAGCTCTATGAGGGCATCCCTGTCCTGCTCAGTCTGCTCCACTCTGACCACCTGAAGTTGCTCTGGAGTGTCGTCTGGATTTTGGTGCAGGTGTGTGAGGACCCTGAGACCAGTGTGGAAATTCGCATTTGGGGTGGTATCAAACAACTCCTTCATATTTTGCGAGGGTAAGTGGAGGGCTCTGGCTTACTTGGTTCTTCAGGGTAGAAAGCTTGGAACTCTTTGATAGCATGCTCATCTCTCTCTCTTCTGCTGTGGGGTTTTTAGCTTCTATTATGTAAATATCCATCAGTCTACAGATGCAGGACTGATGGATATCTGATAACCTAAGGGGATCATTAGCTTTGCCATTTTTCCCTTGAGCCAGTATCGATATTTTGGATGTCAATGCAATAATTGCTAATGATTTACTAAAATATTTATGTGTAAATGTTTATTATTTACCTTTAAAGAGAAAGCAAACTTATCTATATTAAAGGAACTCATGTTTGATTTAGAACAAGAGAAAATGTCATTATTGAGTTGGTATCATTATACTGACCCTTGTCCAATTGTTCTGTTTTTCTTTCCACTGTTCATTGAGGTTATCTAAAAATATATTACTATCCTTCTTTTAAAACCCAAATTTCTGGCTGAAGTATGACTCAGTAGTAGAGACTTTCCTCTGCTGTGAATAAAGCCTAGAGTAGAAAAAGGCTATAGGATTTGTCCACAGCACCTTAAACAAAAGAACAGAATATTCTAAAGGTACTCTAAGCAGGGGAGTTGATATAGTTTGAAACTGAAATTCTTTTGCTATAATATAAAATATAATATACTATTTTGTGAATTAAATATGTTGAAGTAATACCTCTGAGGTAAGATGCTTTTATCTAATATTATTAAGCACCCATAAGGGGCTAAGTCAAAGCTGAAGATAAACATAAGTGCTTGAAAGGGACCATGCTTATGATCCAAAGTCTATCCATAAACCTCATTCTGAGCTCTGAAGCGGAATGACTTATGCATGTTAACATTGGTGGACATAATAATGGCAATATAATTAAGATTTTGTGTAAAGGATTCCCTTAAGAATTTTGTAGAACTGTATGTCATAAATTCATTTTGTCTGAGGAAACACTGAAGATCATAGGAACAGGTACAGACATTGGAAAAATATGACTTGCTAGTGCTTTCTGTCATTGTGAAATCACAGGAATAAATATATAAGCTGCTTGTAATTGTTGCAGTTATTAACCTTTCTTTTGCTGTGAGGCAGTATTTGGACACAAGCAGAAAGAGAGACGGTGGTTTATCTGGCTTACAGTTCTAGTGGGGATGCAGTTCGTTATGGCAAGGGCATGACTAGAGGCAGAAGCAGAAGGCAGGTTCTAGATACCACAGCCATTATCAGAAGACAGAGTAAGTAAGAGCGTGAGAGCAAGCAGGGCTGGGATATCAAACCTCAAGGCCCACACCCTGTGGTATGCTTTCCTCCAACCAGGTTCTATCTCTTAAAAATGCCACAACCTTCCCAAACATTAGCGCCAGTTAAGGCTTTAAACACATGGACCCATGGGGCGGGAAGACTCATTCAAACCATGAATTCTGCCTCGTGGCTCCCATATCCTCATGATCATCTCATGATGCATTTGGTCCAACTTCAGAAGTCCCCCATAGACTACTGAAGTTTCAGTGCAATTTAAATGTCTAGAGTCCACAGATTCTTTTTTTTTTCATGTTCATATGTTTATTAAATATTTAAGAAAATCTGGTAAAAATTTGCAGGGATTTTTCTTCTTTTTTTTTAAAATAATACATTTTTTATTATTATTTCAGCTCATACAAACTTAATAGGTACACCAGTTCCCTCCCTCCCTCCTCCCCCCCCTGAACCCCCTGCTCCCCCTCCCCTCACCCCTCCTGCCCCATCCCCCCGTGCCTCCCGCCCCAATTCCCAGAGTCCTTTCTTGTGCATGCCTGACTCTCCTCTGGGCCCTCTTCTCCGATGACGTACAAGGACCCAGTGGCATTTCCCTGAACCTCTTCCTGTGTTCCCCTTAAGCATAGGAACACTACTGTGGCTGTCACTCCCTTGCCTCCAAGGATCTTGGTGCCTTTAGCAGATGCTAGACTTTGTGAGGTCAATAGTGTGTTGGACATTGCGCCGGGCATGCAATGTCCAATTATGATTGCTTCGGCCCTAACTTGTGTGTAGTATCTTGCAAATCATTGCTCCTCCCATCCTTTTGCTCTTACACTCTTACCGCCACTACTTCTGCAAATGTCCCTGAGCTTCAGGATGGGGAGAGATTAGTCTGGCCTAGTTCTAGGTGGTTGATATAGAGTCTCTGAAGTTCTGGATAGTGGTTCATTGATTGTCTTTTGCAGTTTTGTTGTTCCTGTAATGCCCTTCACTCCATCGTGATGGACACTGTATGTCACCCCCTGGCCAGAGACAGAAAGCTGTTAAACTGGAGTCTTATTATAAGAGCACATTCAAGGGTAGATGTAATACTTATACCCCAAAGTGGAATCGCAGGGTCATATGGCGTTAGGCAATGGGAGGGGTCAATCACCCATTTGCAAAATGGTTACTTTTTAATCTGCTGGATTATATGCCCTCCCCTTCTGGTGAGTTCATACCCCCTTAGTTGTAAATGATCAGGAACGAATTGTGAACTTGACTAGGTTCACATTACTTTCTTGCAGTCCTTGATGGAGGCCTATTTTCTCTACTGTAACATGGTAACTTCTCTCCTTGTGTCTAGTATGGCCCTCCAACCCCATCCCTCCTGTTCATAATCCTTGCAATTACTGTAGGTAATACATAGATTTACCTATGAGTGTCTCAAGATGGGCTGGGTGGGTTTGGTATTAGGAGCCACCTATTAGGGAGTACATACGGCGCTTAATTTTCTGGGTCTGGGATACTTCACTTAATATAATTGTTTCTAATGACATCCATTTCCCGGCAAATTCCAGTAATTCATCATTTTTGATGGCTGGGTAGTACTCCATTGTGTAGATGTACCACAGTTTCCTTATCCACTCGTCAACTGTTGGACATTTGGGTTGATTCCATGTCTTTGCTATTGTAAACAGTGCTGCTATGAACATGGTTGTGCTTGTGCTATCGAGGTGAACCTCTGCTGTATCGGGCGTTATACCAAAAGTGGAATCGCAGGGTCATATGGCATTTCAATCTTTAATTTCTTTAAGAATCTCCAGACGACTCGCCAGAGTAGCTGTATGAGCCTGCACTCCCACCAGCAATGTAGGAGAGTTCCCCTCTCTCCACATCCTCTCCAGCATTTGTTGTTTGTGTTGTGGATTTTTGCCATCCTGACCGGGATGAGATGATATCTCAGGGAAGTTTTGATTTGCATTTCCCTGATGGCTAAAGAAGTGGAGCATTTTTTAAGATATTTGTTAGACATTTTAATTTCATCTCTGGTAAAATTTCTTTTAAGTTCCAGGGCCCATTTTTTAATTGGGCCATTGGTTTCCTTGATGTTTAGTTTTCTAAGTTCTTTGTGCACTCTGGACAGTAGAGCTCTATCAGATATGTGGTTAGTGAAGATTTTCTCCCATTATGTGGGTTGCCTTTGAGCTCGTGTGACAATCTCTTTATCTGAACAGAAGCTCTTTAATTTCACAAGATCCCAACTGTTGAGAGTTGGTAGCAGTGACTGTGCCATTGGATGTCTGTTTAGGAAATGTTGGCCTAGCCCAATCAGCTCGAGGGAGTTCCCTATCCTTTCAACTATGGTTTTTAAAGTCTCTGGCCTTATATCAAGTTCTTTGATCCATTTGGAATTAAGTCTTGTACATGGTGACAAGTATGGGTCCAGCTTTAATCTTCTGCATGTGGAGATCCAGTTTTGCCAGCACCATTTGTTGAAGATGCTGTTCTTTTTCCATTGGATTCTTTGGGCCCCTTTGTCAAAGATCAAATGACTGTAATTTTGTGGGCTTATATCTGGGTCTTCAATCCTTATCCATTGATCTGTGTGTCTATTTTGGAGCCAGTACCAGGCTGTATTTATAACTATGGATTTGTAATATAGACTTAGGTTCGGTATGGTAATACCTCCAGCAGTGTTTTTGTTACTCAGGATTGTTTTTGCTATCCTGGGTCTTTTGTGCCTCCATATGAATTTTTGGTCAACTTCTTTAAAGAATTGCTTTGGGATTTTAATTGGTATAGCATTGAATTTGTATATTGCCTTTGGTAGGATGGTTATTTTTACGATGTTGATTCTGCCAATCCAGGAACATGGGAGGTCTTTCCACCTTCTGGTGTCTTCTGCAATTTCTTTCTTTAGGGTTTTAAAGTTTTCATTGTAAAGGTCTTTTACCTCCTTTTTTTAGGGGCTATAGTGAATGGGATGGTTTCTCTCAAGGCTTTTTCACTTCTTTCATTCTGGGCATATAGGAAGGCCTCTGATTTTTGCACATTTATTTTGTATCCTGCCACCCTGCTGAACTTCTCAATTAGTTCCAGGAGCTTCCTGGTGGAGTTTTTGGGATCACTCAGGTATAGGATCATGTCATCTGCAAATAGAGATAACTTGACTTCTTCCTTGCCGATTTGAATCCCTCTTATGTCCCTTTCTTGTCTTATGGCTTCAGCTAAGACTTCAAATACAATATTGAATAGAAGTGGTGAGAGTGGACAGCCTTGTCTAGTTCCTGATTGAAGTGGGAATGCTTCCAATTGTTCCCCATTGAGCATAATCCTTGCTGTGGGCTTGTTGTATACAGCTTTTATTATATTGATAAAGGTTCCTTCCATTCCTACTGTCTCTAGCGTTTTGATCATAAAAGGCTGTTGGATCTTGTCAAAAGCTTTTTCTGCATCTATTGAGAGTATCATGTGGTCTTGGACTTTGGACTGGTTTACATGATGACTTACATTTATTGATTTGGTATGTTGAACCAACCTTGTGTGCCGAGGATGAAGCCTACTTGGTCCCTGTGAATGATCTTTTTAATATGTTTTTGAATCCGATTTGCTAAAACTTTGTTGAGAATCTTTACGTCTGTGTTCATCAGAGAGATCGGCCTATAGTTTTCTTTTTTAAGTGAGTGTTTATTAGGTTTTGGGATTAAAACGATATTAGCTTTATAGAAGGAATTTGGTAGTGTTCCTTCCTTTGCTATTTGATGGAACAGTTTAAGGAGTATTGGTATTATTAACTCCTTAAAGTCTGGTAGAAGTCTGTGCTGAATCCATCTGGTCCAGGACATTTTTTGGTGGGAAGATTCAAGATTACTTCCTCAATTTCCTTATATGTTATAGGACTATTTAAATAATTCACAACTTCCTGATTCAATTTAGGTAAGTTGTGTTTACTTAGAAATTCATCCATCTCGTTTGTGTTGTCAAACTTCACAGAGTATAAGTTTTTGAAATATGATGTTATAATTCTCTGGATTTCTTGGGTATCAGTAGTGATAACTCCATGTTCATTTCTGATTTTGTTAATTTGAGTTTTCTCCTGCTTTTGGTTAATTTAGCTAGGGGTGTATCAATCTTATTGATTTTTTCAAAGAACCAGCTTTTTGACTGGTTGATTTTTTCTATCGCTTTCTTAATCTCGATTTCAGATATTTCTCCCCTTATTTTGCTAATCTCCTCTCTTCTACTACTTTTGGTATCAGATTGCTCTAGTTTCTCTAAAGCTTTAAGCTGCATTGTTAAGTTGTTTATTTCTGATGTTTCCATTTTTTTGATGTAGGCATTAAGAGCTATGAACTTACCTTTTAGAACAGCTTTCATTGTGTCCCAGAGATTTTGGTAAGTTGTATTTTCGTTATCATTCACTTTCAGGAAATCTTGAATTTCCTTTTTAATTTCTTCCTGAATCCAGTTCTCATTCAGCATCATATTGTTAAGTTTCCAGGAGTTAGTGTATTTTCTCTTGTTTGATGTGTTGTGGATGTCCAGCTTTAGGCCGTGGTGGTCTGATAGGGCACAGGTTAGAATTTCAACTTTCTTGTATATGTGTAGATTCGTTTTGTGGCCCAGTATGTGATCTATTTTGGAGAAAGTTCCATGTGCTTCTGAGAAAAATGTGTATTCTTTGGTACGTGGATGAAAAGTTCGATAGAGATCTGTAAGGTCCATTTCTTTCAGGGTTTGATTAAGTTCCAAAGTGTCTCTGTTAAGCTTTTGACCTGTTGATCTATCCCATGTTGAGAGGGTGGTGTTGAAGTCCCCAAGAATTATCGTTTGGGGGTTGATTTCTTGCTTTAGACGCTGTAGGGTTTTCTTAATGAATGTGGAGGGGCCCGTATTGGGTGCATATGTGTTCAGTATTGTGAAGTCTTCTTGGTGAATTGTACCTGTGACTAAAATGTAGTATCCATCCGTTTGTCTTATAATTTTCTTTGGTTTGAAGTCCACTTCGTCTGAAAGCATAATGTCTACCCCTGCCTGTTTTCTGCTTCCATTTGCTTGTAGAATTGTTGACCAGCCTTTTATTTTTAGAGCGTGCCTATCTTTTGTGGTGAGATGGGTTTCCTGCAGATAGGAGATTGATGGATTGTGATTTTTAATCCAAGTTTGTAATCTGTGTCTCTTGATCGGTGAATTAATTCCATTAACATTTAGTGTTATAATGGAGAAACTATTTTTAATTCCAGACATTTATTATTATTTAGTAGTTTTTATAAGTATATTGCTTCGCTTTTAATGGTGTTATATTTGCCTTCTGTTCTCCTGGATATGTCTGTTTTTTTCTTCAGGCTTGAGTATCATTTCTAGCATTTTTTGAAGGCCTGGTTTGGTGGACGTGTATCCCTTCAAGTTGTCTTTGTGCTAGAAAATTTTTCTTTCTCCCTCGATCATGACTGATAGTTTTGCAGGGTAAATCAGCCTGGGTTGACATTTTTGCTCATTCAATACTTGAAGTATGTCTCTCCAAGCTCTTCTTGCTTTTACTGTTTCGACTGAGAAGTCATTTGTTATTTTAATAGGTTTACCTTTAAAAGTGACTTGTTTTTTCTCCCTTGAAGCTCTCAGCACCAGTTCTTTATCTTGAATTTGGAGTGTTTTGACTATTATTTGCCATGGCGAGCTTCTGTTTTGGTCGTATCTGTTTTGGGTGCGGAATGTCTCTTATATATGGATGGGCCTCTCTTTTTTTAGATGAGGAAAGTTTTCCTTGAGGATCGTTTGAAAAATTTCCTCAGGGGTGGTATTTTGAGATTCTTGCTCAGGTATTCCATGAATACGCATGTTAGGCTTCTTCAGGGTGTCCCATATCTCTTGGATATTTCTCTCAAGTATCTTTTTGGCTTTAACAACCTCTTCCATTGAGGTGGTTAGTACTCCCACTTTATCTTCAAGGTCTGAAATTCTGTTTTCTGCTTCCTTAGTTCTGCTGATAAGACTCTCTTTGGAGTTCTGGGTTTGAGATATCTTGTCTTGTAGCTCAGTTTTAAACTCTGCTTGAGTCTGTTTTAACTGCTCTATGCCAGGTTTTGTTTCTTGCAGTGTTTTTCTCAACTCCTCCAAGTGTCTATTGTGTTCCTCTTCAAAGCGATTGATTCGATTATTTAATTCCTCCCTGATTTCCTCTTTCATAGTATTGAACATGGTAATGATCATATTTTGAAAGTCGTTATCCTGGGTCAGACTTTCTTGGCCTTTTTCCGTGGGTTTGTTCTGGTTGGAGTCTAACATTATGGGATTAATTTCTTCAGTGGGAAATTTGTTTACTTGAGTGTTGCTTCTCATGGATTTGCACTTTGACTTTAGCATTGTCGTTTTAACTCTTAAGATCTTTCAATTTCACTAAACTGAATTATTTGGCCTGGGGTTGTGGGGGTGGGCAGGGACAGAGCTTACCTAGGTCGCGGGTGAAGCCTGGCTGGACCGCGCGCGTCTGGACCAGCGGAGCGGGGTGGGGAATGGGAGGATGGGGGCATCGGGGTGGAGCTATTTAACCCGAGGGCAGCTGGGGCGGGGCCCGGGCTCAGGGGGAGGTCCTCCTCGTCCCTGGGCCCTGCGCGCGGCTTAGGCTGGATGGTGGGGTCGGAGCTGGGTCCCTTTGGGCTGACCTGGGGTCCTGGTGGGCGGGCGCGGGCGGAGCTTACCTAGGTTGCGGGGTGAGGCCTGGCTGGACCGTGGGGGTCCCGACAGGCGGAGCGGGGTGGGGTAAAGGGAGGAGTCCACAGATTCTTTTGAAACTCAAGACAACTATTAATTTTAACCTTCTGTAAAATAAAAAAAAATTATATACTTGTAGCTTAGAATGGCACAGAATAAACATTCCCATTCCCAACAGGAAAAATGGTGGCATATCTAAAAAAATAGGATCATGTGCATGTGTGCGAAGAGTAATATGCGTGGCATATTGGTAAAGGTGATACTGGGAATTATCCTTGATAGGTTTTTGCCTTACTCTTTTTAAGAAAGTCTCTACTCAACCCAGAGTTCACCAGTAAGGCTTGACTTACTAGCTGTCTTGCTCTGGAATTTCCAGTCTCTATGTTCTGAGGCTAGAATTATAGGAGGGCTGTCAGACCCTCCAGACATTAGTATCCTGACTCTGGCTTGCACAGCAAGTGCTTTAACTACTGAAAGGTGTGCCTTTACTACTCATTAACTTTTCTTTTACAGAGACAGAAATTTTGTTTCTGATCGTTCCTCCATTGGAAGCCTGTCCAGTGCAAATGCTGCAGGCCGAATCCAGCAGCTTCATTTGTCAGAAGATTTAAGCCCACGGGAAATACAAGAAAATACTTTCTCTCTCCAAGCAGGTATCTGTGCTACATTACTAGACTTGATTATTTGATACTGTGTAACTTATTAAATTATTCCTTATTATATATTAGTGTAATAATATTAATTACATACAATTTGTATGATTACAAGTATTTGATGCCAAAACCATGCTATGCCCGAATATTCTTGGTGCTAGTGTTTGAGGTCAGGTTAATGATACAACAGAAATTAGAGATGAGGAAAGAACATTAAGCATATTACTGGTAGAACTGGATTAATTACAGTTTGTTCTGGGGCTAGAAACATGCTTTTTGTAGTTCTTTAGATATTGCAGCGTCCTATTTAAGTGGAGGATTTCCAATACACATTCTGTCTCACTTGCTGGCAGGGAGTCCCATCTTCCCCCCAGTCAACTCCAAGGGGAACAGAGAAATGGCAGCTACATGCAATGGCAGGAGCTGTGCTACATATGCCCTTTCTTGATTGAGCTCTCTCCAGCATTGGCTCTCAAGGTTGCTGTGCAGCGTGGGTGCTCCTGGTCATACTGGGTCCAGGAATGAACAGAGGGTTCTGTGGGCCAGCAGGGTCTCTGGGAGTGTGTCAAAGGGCAGGAGCAAGAGGTGAAGAGCAGAAGGTAAGCTTGCTTCCTTCCAGCTATTTTCTCCTAGAGAATGGAGAAGTCATCTCTTTAGAGAGGTACCTTGGTTATCTCTTCCCCTTATCATTTGTCTGAATTTATGAAGGTGTTTATCTTTACATGGACTTTTGCTGGACTTCCTGTTTAAAGCTCCATACAGAGTACAATCCAGTGGGTTTCTGAACTTCTAGTGTTCTGGGCTCTTTCAAAGAGTGGTGTGATCAGGGTTGGTAGAAGTAAGAAGACTGGTCTCCTAGGAGTAGGATTATAGGAGGGTCAGTGGCCACAGAGTCCAAAGGAGCCTTTGAGGTCTGAAAATTTCTATGTAGTCAGCCTTCTGCGATGCTTAGGCAGTCTGCACACTTCACACCTAAATACAAAAGTTAATGGCTAGAGTGAGGTCTGAGTTTTTACTATGCCTGCATTGATGACCATGTGTCCTTGGCCACATTCTTCACTTTCTCTAGGTTTCAGCCTTTCTCATGTGAAATCATGATGACAGTTGCGGCATCACTGCTAGGTGTCATGAGAATCACATGGTGCTCCGATCTTTATCAAAGCACAGTAATGGTGAGGGTTTGATGCAGGCACCATTAGAAGACAAGAATGTCACCAGAGGGGTTGGGGATTTAGCTCAGTGGTAGAGCGCGAGGCCCTGGGTTCGGTCCCCAGCACCGAAAAAAAAATACAGATAAAATTACAAAAAGACCAAAAAAAAAAAAAAAAAAAAAAAAAACCAAAAAAAAACAAGGGAACAAAAATGTCTCCAGAGGCTGGAAGAAGGAGGAAAGGTCCTGCTTAGGACTCAGGATTTGATGTTGGACTCTTGGTCTCTTAGGACTGGCAGTATGACCTTGTCTGTTAACATCTCTGAATTTGTAGAACATACTCTGATTACCAGGATTTGAAGAGTATGTTTGAAGCTGTCTTTCATTTATTGAATACCTCATACATGCTGGACATGTCTTGAACACTGAGGATTATATTTGATTGTTTCCTTTCTAGCCTGCTGCGCTGCCCTCACTGAACTGGCACTCAATGACACCAATGCCCATCAAGTGGTTCAGGTGAGAATGCTGGGTTTCTTAGCAAACTGTACACAGCTCTCCTTTCACTGCAGTTTATATTCGAAAACATTTGCCTGGCGACTCTATCATATATTTTTAAAATATTTTTTGTATTTCTTATTTAGTTTACAGAATTCTATTTTGTATTCTTGTCCTTCCTTGTTTAGATCAGTTGACTTTAAGAACTGATGTCATTACTGATATCGTTATTCCTCATCTACATGACTAGCAGTCCTTTCTATGTCCGTGTATTTATTTATGCATAAATGCATGTGTGCAACATGTATGATCATATATGTGTGGGTGTATATGTGCATTAACATGCATATGGAGGGCTGATATTAAAATAGGACATTTTCTTTAGTTATTTTCTACTTTTCTGATTAAAACATATGGCCTCTCAATCAAACCTAGAGCTCCTAATATGCTAGACGAGCTAGCCAGATTGTCCTGGCAGACCCTTGTCTCTGCCTCCCCAGTTCTGGGGTTGCGGGTAGCCTTGATACCTGTCTGGCTTTTATGTGGGTTCTGCACTCTGGTCCTCATGCTTGTATGGCAAGTGCCTTATGCTCTGAGTCATTACCCTTGTCACCCTGTTCATGTTCTTTTTCAAATTCTGTGAGTTAAGGACTACATCTTAACTTACATCTTCTATCTGGCTCTTTGGAGATGATTGAGACACACCAAACAAACTCTGTCTGTCAAGAAACCTATTCACAAAGTGCAACTCACTTATTAACAACTTTATATAAAATTTTAAGTATGTGTGTCTTAGTTTCTTTTCCTTCAGTTGCGCTAAAATACTCTTAAAAGCAATTTAAGGGAAACAGGGTTACTCTGGTTCAGTTTGAGGGTACAGTTAGTCCATCATTCCTATGAAGTCAAGGTTCTGGAAACTTCTGGTCACATTACATCTTCAGCTAGAGAGCAGAGACATGAATGCATGCCAGTGCTCTGTTTACTTCCTTGGTTTTACATAGTCCAGGGAATGAACTAAGATGGATCTTTCCACATCCGTTAAGGTGATCAGAGTAATCCTTCAGGTATTCTAAAAGGCTAATCTTCATCTAGGTAATGGTAGTTTCACAGGTGTGCCTAGAAGCTTGCTTCCTCTGTGTCCAGGTGAGAGTTAATACAAACCATCACAGCATACATATGAATAAATTTATAAACAGAAAAACAAAAGAACGTAAACACAGACCTATGTCTGCAACCCTGGTTCGAGTTTCTATTACAAGAGTTCTCTTTCCTGTTAATTTTACAGAGGTAATTTTGTTTGTGTACAGGGATGGGAATACCTGTAGTTGAAACTTCATCTTTATAATACACAGTGGTCATGTTAGTGAGGTTAAAGCCCAAATGGCAGTGCAGGGAGTGGAAAGCAGCACGCAAGGTGTGGGGAGCTGCCAGCTAGGGCGGGGTCGAGGGGAGGAAGCATAAGATGTGAGACATGGTGGGGCCAGGCTTCCTTTCCACTGTTGTTACTTGTTGGCTTGACCTAGATATGATGGACCCACTTCTCTAAATTTTAGTGTTCTCTTGAACAAAGCACAATTATAAAATGATCTCCAAGGTAGCTATGAGGCTTAGATTTAGAAAGACAGGTAAAACTTCAAGCAGTTATCACTGCCCACACATACAGTATATGCATTTAACAGGTAGCAGAAAGTAGCAGTGGACTAATAATTTTCATTCAGGCCTCCATGCGTATTTGGTGTCAGAGAAAGAAAGATGCTGTTTTCACAGTTGAGAACTTGATTTCCTTAAAATAACTTTGCTTCATTGATATTTTTTACTCTCTTTAAAATCTTTTTTAGTGATTGACTTGTATTTATTTTCTAATCAAAATTAGGGATAAACTACATTTTATAGTTTGAATTTGGGATTTTTGGATATGCTTGTATGTGTGTATATATGCATATTTGTGTGTGTATGTGGAGGCCAGAGGTGTCTTTCTTCAGGATCTACCCACCTTGTTTTTTGATAAGGGCCTTTCATTGGCCTAGGGCTTGCTGATTTGACAAGAGTATCTTACCAGAGATCCCTTGGGACCCTCTTTCTCGATGTCCTCAGTGCTGGAATTTCAAGTGTGTACCACAACACCAATCCTTCTTTTTTAAAACCTGGGTTCTGGGAATCAAAGTTAGGTCCTTGTGCTTGTGTAAGCTTGGTAAGAACTTTACCAACTGAGCTATTGTCCTAATCATATAGTTTGAATTTAAGGTTCAAAGTATAAAGGTATTTTGATTCTTTATTCTGTCCTTTCTTACTTCCCCACTCCTTGTTGTTGAAATAGTTAAATCACTTTAGATTAGTGTAGTTTATTATATAATATTCTTATGTAGCTTCTCTAATGTTGACTCTGTACAGACAGTTGAAATATTTGATTGTTTACAGTCTTTGGTATTTATAAATACTGTACTATGGAGATGTTTTTGTATTATCTTATGATCTTCATCTTGTGCTAAGTTTTGAGGTCCTTGGCTGCTCTTGAATATTTGTTTCTGTAGTTTTGTCTCTGGCCACTGATGATGTGACTTTTTATTTTTCCAGGAAAATGGAGTGTATACAATAGCAAAATTAATATTACCAAACAAACAAAAGAATGCACCAAAAACCAATCTACTACAGGTATAAGTATACTAATTGCTGTTTGATCTCTAGCTATTGGAATATGGGGAAACTTCAATAACGTGGTTTTATAGGATTGTCAGAGTTGGTACTCTGTGGATGGAAGGGCAAAAACTTGATAATGGAGTCTGGATAGGAAGTAAAGACCCCAAACAACAGTGACTCCATTGGAGCCTTAGATGGCTTATTACATTTATCTTTGCTTATCAGCCAGTTGCTTTTTTATTATTATATGCTTTCCTTATATATTGGAGTGTAACAATGGAGGGATTTTTGTCATTATTAACATTTTACCTTTGAAAAGGAAAGCTTGTAAAGTGGACCCTGATGAGTAAAAGGTATTTACAGGTGGATGGGGAGATGCAGGACACACCAATTCCAAGGTGGAGAGTGTTTCTGCAGAGGGACTTGGAGAGCTTAAAGAGTTCATGGACAGACAGGCTGCCGAGAGACCTGAAGTGGTGACTGGGGACACAGTACCCAGGAAACAAGGTCTCTTTGGAAGGAGGAGGATATTTAGTAGGCTGTGGGGGATCATGAGCCCAGTGGCAGTAGAACCGTGATACTGGATATAAAGTTTGCCTTTCGGAAACTGCAACTCACCTTCTTTCAAAGTCATTTAGAAAAGGAAATAAGGGGGTCAGTGGGATAGCTCAGCAAGTAAGGCATCTGCTTGCAAACCTTACTACCTGAGTTTGATCCCTGGAAGCCCTGAATTTGATTCTTGGAAGCCCAAATGGTGAAAGTAGAGAACTTACTTCTGTAAGTTGTCCTCTTTACCTCCACTTGTGCAACACAGCATCTATGTTTCTGTCTTCCTGTTTCTCATAAATGAATAAATAAATAAATATTTAAAAGACGGAAAAGCTAAAAGAGACTAAAGTAATCTTGAAGGCCAGTGTTGGAGATTTGTATATTTAGCCTATTTAAACATTATACATCTCCTATGTTTAAATATATTAGCTCAAACATAAGAACATTCTGAAAAGATCTTTCATGCATCTCATTCAACCAGACAGGTAAGCCTCACGAAGGCTGTTGGTGATGTATGTTGTCAGGTAGGTATTTTGGAGAACTACCAGCATAGGGTTAGTGGACTTTCTTGAGTGTATCTTGGATATTTGACACTTCATTAGAAAGTACAAAACGTCAGAGTTGTCCTAAGCATGCACTGTGTTAAGCTGAGAGAGGATTTAAAAAAATTCCAGTTAGGAAGGACACATGGGTGCATTTCTCCACATTCTCCTGCTTCCATTGGCCCCTTGCTCCTGCCCCACCAGGTTCTGTCATGGTATCTTATTCCATAATAGAGTTTCTGGGCAATTTTGTTTGTGTGTCACACTCAGTAAATCTCAGTGGGTTGTATACAGGCGTTTCTACAGACTGGGTTCTCTTTCATTCTCTGTCTGTCTATCTCATCTGTCTCTCCACTCTTTCTCTTCCTCTCTTGGAGTATCAGAAGTTTGTGTTTCTGAGATCAAGAACATAGGCATCTTTCCAAGCATTCTAGGGAGTAATTATGGAATGCTCTATTTAGGGAACACTTTAAGACTCTTTACTCAAGAGATCAATTTGTCATGTTGGAGGGCAGTGTGCCTGGTCTCTTTTCATTTTCTGTAATTCCTAATGTTTATTTTCTCACAGAAACCACATGAATATTGAAGCAATCATAGCAGATCAGTAACAAAACAAGCCCTGTGCCTGCAAATCTTTTGGTATTTGGTCTTCTCAACAGAGGAACGTTATTTCTTGTCTCTCTGCTCATTTTGTACTTTCTAGAAGGGAATTAATAATGTGCTCAATAAAACAAGGTCTAAATTGGAAGAACTAGCCTAGCATTGGTGGTTTTTATTTTCATTGATGAGGTAGCCCCAGCTTAGGTCAGCTACATGGAACAGCACCATCTTAGTGTTTACTCCCTGATAATTCTATCCTGAAAATGTCTTATTAAGCCACCCTTTGTACATCATGCTCTTTCTATTTCCTAGTGTTACGCTTTCAGAGCCTTGCGATTTCTCTTCAGTATGGAAAGAAACAGGCCGCTCTTCAAAAGGTAAGAGTTTGGAAAAGTGTAAATTATGGTTAAACTGAAGAATTACTTAGGCTAGTCATTTTCACACTCTTGAATTAAAGGGTATAGAAAGACCTTTCTGTTAAATCATGCCTTTCCAAACTTCTTAGACTCTACAGATATAATGGGGATTCTGCAGTCACATGACATTGGAAATTATCAAAGTACAAGTTTCACAAATCATGTGATAACTGAGGTTTTGTTTTTGTTTAATGAAGGACATTAGCAACTTGAATGAACAGTATCAAAATATATACATGTTCCTGTCCATTCAGAAATTCCAGTTAGTCTCGTCATTTTCCTTCATCAATGGGAAAAACATTTGTCTTTATGCCCTTGATAGGTTAGGAGTTGAGCTGAGTAAGAGGAAGGGTCTGGACCTTGTGCTGGCGTGTGGTGTCAAAGTACAATTGAGGGAAGCAAATCTGTTATACATGTTTGCTTGTGTGTCATTTGACCAAAATTCAGACTTACAGTGTTACCAGAACTATATTATGATGGAGATTTCCTGTAGTGTCAACAGAACTGTATAATTGATAGAGTCCTCCTATGATATCACCAGACTGTGTTATAATAGAGGCCTCCTGCAATGTCACTAGAGCTGTAAATGATGGAGACCCGGGCTTCTCAGCATATCCTTATTCTGAACATTAGGGTCACTTTCTGTCATTACTTTGGATTCAATGAAATGTAAATTTAGGGGAAAGGAAAATTAGTTTTTCATTGTAATCTTTATTTCAAGGCCCAAAGACATATATTTAGTAAACTTAAAGACCTGAAAAAGTCCTTAAAACTAGTACCCTGGAAATGCTTATTTTTTCCATTTTTAAATTTATCTGTACTTTTTTGTTTTCATAAAATATTTAAAACATTCAATTATTATTTACTACTTAGAGTTAGTAGGACTGCATTAGGACTTTATGGAAGTGCTTAGTTTAGTAAATCCCTCTAAAATATTCTAGATTAGTCCATTTAATATCTATATCCACAGTATATTACAAACAAGTCTTGGTATAATGTATATCAGAAACTTTCTATTGTGGTAGAAGCATGTGATGTGAGATAGACTTCCTCCAAACTTTAAGTGGACAGTATAGAATGTTCAGTGAGAACATGGTGTCACTTAGCAGATTACCAGCGTGCTGCTCATTCTCTTCCTTCTCATTAGAGCTGTCCTGTAAATTTGTAGTATAAGTTACAGCATGTCATTTCCTCCCCCATATTGCTGGTAAACTAAAGAATTTTTGTTTCTTTGATAAAATTAATTGGTGGTTTGCTACATGCAAAGTAAAGCATGACTTTTTATTCCTGAGCTGTCTGCTAAGTGTATGTATTTGCCCTGTAGGCTCTTCCCTGCTGACTTGTTTGAGGCATTCATCGATGTAGGACATTATGTCCGTGATATCAGTGCTTATGAAGAGCTGGTATCACAGTTGAATTTGTTATTGGTAAGTTCTGAGGTTTAAATATTTTGGCAGGCTGCTTTATATTCAAGATATATTATAACAAATCCCTTTCTTGTTTAGGAGGATGAACTTAAACAGATTGCTGAGAATATTGAAAGCATTAACCAGAAGAAAGCTCCTCTGAAATATATAGGCGACTATGCTGTTTTGGACCATCTTGGAAGTGGAGCTTTTGGCTGTGTTTATAAGGTGACTTAGCCCATGGGAAACATTTCTGATATTTTAAAACAAACTTGAAGTCATACTTGAATGCCTATAGTTCACTTCAGTTGAAGTCCTTGTCATTGATCCTGGTGAATAAATTAATGTAAAAATGAAGATCATTGTTTTTGTCCAACAGGGAGTGGGAATTGAACTGGTGCTGATTTAACTGCAGCTCTAGCAGCTGCCACTGACTTTAAGAAAAACAGCTTTCATATAAAAATAGTCAGCATAGCTTGTCCCAATGCATGAACCGTTCTCTCTCTATTCATATCAGTGTCATTGTTTCCATAGCAAAAATCTTACCAAGTATTGCAGATGTGCCCAGAAGGTTGTTTTGAGTTCAGCTTATTATAAAAATGATAACTAGAACTTTAAATATGCGACAACTTGGTTAGCCATATAATCTTATTAATCTGTTCTTGTCTTACAATTCTGTCCCTTTTTTAAAAGTCTTTTTATTATTTTTATTCAATTGTTCGTGTGTGTGTGTGTGTGTGTGTGTGTGTGTGTGTGTAGAACCATGGGCAAATTCGGGAACCACCATGGACCGCCTCCACCTCCTCCTTGTTTACTCTGCCCTGGGATTCATAGGCTCCGCCCTACCAGGACCAGAAACGCAGGCCCCCCCCCTCGCTTCTCCCCGAAGTCTATATGTGGGATCTGGGATCTGAAGTCAGGACCTTCCGCCTGCAAGGCAGAGGCTTAACCCCTGAGCCACCTCTCCAGCCCCTATTCTGTCCCTTTTTAAATTTCTTTTTTCTTTGGTTTTCCTCATTTTAGGTCAGAAAACATAGTGGTCAAAACCTTTTAGCAATGAAGGAGGTCAATTTACATAACCCAGCATTTGGAAAGGATAAAAAAGATCGAGACAGCAGTGTAAAGAACATTGTTTCAGAACTAACAATAATTAAAGAGCAGGTAAATATTTACCTTGTTTCTGAGATGTGGCAGAAGCCCAGTGAGTGTCCATGCTGCTTATGAACTGGCTCAGTGTGAAGCAGTGGGCATTGGGGCTGGGATATTTTTACCAGTGTTTCTCTTAAAGTTTGTAATTGAGCCATGGAAACTCTTTTAGGAGTTTATATTAGGGCCTTGGATGGAAAAACAATTAGGCCATAATACCAAGTATATCACATATGAGAAGTCCTCCTGTCGTCACTGGAAACAGATGTAGTGTTTAGTTACTTAGTTATATATGCATAGGAATCTTAGGAAGAATTTTCCAGCCTTTGTCAATTAAAGTCAAACTGGTAACATCTTTCAAATATGGCTTATTAAATCTAGAATGTGGATTTTTTTTTCTCTTTTATGGATACAGGGTTCTCATTTAGCTCAGGCTGGTCTTCAACTCAATATGTATCTGAGAATTGAGAATTGAGTTGAATTTCTGGATCTTTTTCTGCTATTGCTTAAGTTCTGGGAATACAAGCATATACCTCTATATTCAGCTAAAAGATGGGTTATTGTTTCTTATCATAAACAGAATATGTTGGAAGGATATAATAGTTCAACTTACTTGAGAAAAAAGGTAGAGATGTCAGATATATCAGAAGAGAAATGGATTTTTTTTTGTGCTCCAAGAACACACTGGCTTATTTTCAAGCTTCCTTATTTGTATATCAAGTTCTGGAGAGTTCTCAACATTCTGCCCTTGTGCCTGGCGTTTGTGCTGGGACATGAGGAACAGAATAAATAGAGTTTTGCTTAACAAAACCTGCAGTTCAGCATCACTTTCTCAATTACAATAAATTCTATAA
The DNA here is from genome assembly GCA_023101885.1 of Typhlomys cinereus. Lineage (NCBI taxonomy): Eukaryota > Metazoa > Chordata > Mammalia > Rodentia > Platacanthomyidae > Typhlomys > Typhlomys cinereus. The sequence goes on along the minus strand of JALPQD010000225.1, from coordinate 3,145,878 downwards.
CTTTACTGTTGATATTGATACAGTTAGCATTTTATATGCTCATAGATTAGATTTTAAAAAGTCATTCTATTTTTGTATAACGTACTCTTTCTTTTCAGCATGAAGGTAGAACATGGCATTTATCTGAGCCTATCTAGTGTCTTCATTTGAATCCAAATCTAGATATATTCTCTTCTAAAGAATTAGCTCCAAAATAATCTTGTTAATCTTGTCTCATATTGCTTAAAAGCTTGGGTTAATGTTTTAGCAGTCAAAGACGTTTACTTGTTTTAGCACCTTTTCTAAGAAAAAAAGTGTCCGTGAGAGGCCAGTGAGGAGACTTCTACTTGGACTTTGAGGTCACTTGGGATTATAAACTTGTTTCTTAATTAGGGGACCTCACCATTGCAGAGTATAATGATGTTAAGCCTTAAAAGGAGTAGGTCACCCCAAAGTTTAGCAGGGGATCATAGGGGAAAAGGCTTCAGGCAATAGGACCCTTAGAGGCAAGGAATTAAAAAGTCATAATAGAGTTCCCATACTAATGAAGAGCCCAAGAAGGGGCTCCTGGCTATGCCACTGAGTCCTGAACCCTTGCTACGGTGGAGGACTCAGAGGGAGATTTGGTGCCCACATAAATGGATGCTCCAGGGGATGGAAGGGAGAAAGGGGGAGGCACCATGGGGAGCGTGGAGGGACAGAGGGGGATGGAAGGATGGGGGAAGGGAGGAGAGTGCAATGGGGGACAATGGGGAAGGGGAGGGGAGAGGGAGAGGGCAGGGTACCTATTGAGCTTGTATAATTAGGAAAAAAATAAAATGTGGGAGAAAAAAAAGAAGGTCAGAGAAGAAAGAATACTATAATTGAAGAGCCTGTTTATTAATAAATTAAGTCTAATCTTCATCTTCAGTAACATAGAACATCTAAAATACCAGGCTCTTAGAGAGACCTTTCACTGTACTTGTCTTGTGTGTAACAAGTCTGAGGTATTGGATCAAGTTGGCAGTTTCCCTTTTCCATGCTGTTCATGGAAAGAAGAGCAGAAAGGATACTGCCAGAATCAAGGGTTCAGATGGAAAGTCAATAGGCACCTCTTGTACTCATCAGTAAGAAGTGAGTAACAGGACTGACTGAAGGAGAAGTTGAGAGACATAACCTCTGCCTGGAGCCATGGGAGTGTGGAAGTACTGGTTTGGTGGACAGCTGCTTGCCAGCAATCCCTTGCTCAAGAGACTAAGCAGAAAGACCATAAAGCAGGAAAAACCACTTGCAAAAAAAAAAAAATGACTCTTCCCAGGAAAGGTAATTTATTCAGAAAATGGATTATAAAGAAATTGTGTCAAAAATTTAATTATTTAATTCATTTATTTATTTACTTATTGAAACACAGTCTTCCTGTATGACTGAGGTGTAACATTGAGGCAGAGTGTGCTGAAAGAATTCTCAAGGGATCTTTTAGTTTTGCATTTTAGTTGAATTAAGAGGTAAAATAGCTTCTAATCTTGTGGATAAAGGTATATAGGTGATTGCAATTTTTGGATTATTTTATAGAGAAATTTTTAAATAATAAAAGTCTTAGATGGTATGCTGATATTCAGTTTTATAAATGAGTATGATTTTTGAAATCCAAGTAAATAGTCATGAAGAAAGGCTTGTGTTTTGAAATACCATAATAAACTTTGATTATTTTCCTACAGCTTTACCATCCTAATGTTGTACGTTACTACAAAACATTTTTGGAAAGTAAGTATGAATTTTACTTCTGATTAAGGAAGCATATTTTTGTTTTACATATATTTATATCAGAGTGTCAAAAAATAAAATAATTCAACTTCTTTCTTTGTGTTTTGCTGTCCATATAACAGCGGAGTACCTGAGGCATCACATTCTTGGTAGTGAATAGAATTATAATAGATGTTCTGAACATAGCAATAAAATATTTAACTTCTCACAGTGCAAAGGCACTATATGTACAAATCAAAGTGATTGTTGTTGCAAGTTATTACATAAAAAAGTACTTGATGGGATCAAGAACAAAGAATGGTGTTTTTTTTTTTAACTTGGAACATACATTGCAATTTGTGTTGAGTTAGGTAATATTTTCCCCTTCCAGATAAATGGAGTGAGTTAAATTCCCCAGATTTTTAGTTTGTGAATTTCAGTAACTGCCAGCAGGTGGCAGTGGAGTGCAGGCTGATTCTGCATGCAGGCAGGCTTTTTCTGAAGTGGTGTGGAGAACTCAGCCACGTGTTTAAAAGTAGAACGAAATAAGTACTGAGGAAATTAAATGACTGTGACACATATATTTCAAAATAAATCCCAGTTTGAGAGCAGATTAAATAAATATAAGATGATGCTAGTGGAGTTTGATCATTACTTCTTTTGACAGAAAAGTTAAGAAACTCTTCCACATGCTAGGACATTTGTCTAATTTACCCATCTCCCTTCCCTGGATGATTCAGAGGAATGCCCACCTCTACAAGCCATTTTTTCTTGATATTGAAAGCCCCCTCACAAGAGGGCAGGATTAACTTTTGACTTGTACTGAAGAGGCACAACTTCTTACAAAGCTATACACTTTCGCAAGCTGACAGTTTCCAAAATGAACTGGAGGCAGCTTAAAATTTGTACGATATGATATAATACAGAGTAAGTTGTAATAAAAAGAATGTATGATGGGATAATAAGAATAAGTTACAGGTATAAATCACAGTATAAGTTTGGAATTATGAAAAAAATTGGAACCGTAATATCTCTGTATAGGAGAAACATTAAATGGATTATGATTTATCCACATTGTGTGATACTGTGGCAAGCATGCTTTCTGAAATGTGAGACTGTGCAGTACAAGAGTTGTAAGCTGCAGGAATGTATGGAATGTATCCATTCTTTTAAAACTGTGTTTGAGTATGTGTGTTTCATTTGATTCAACACTCACAAAAATCACATATCATGTACCGTTGTTCATAGTTCAGATTGGTTTAAGAAGAGTTAGAGATCATGTCTTTGTTTCTTAGTATCCAAGTGAAGAAACCAGTACCATCGATTAGTGAGATACCTGTTTCTGTAAGACAGAATTCTTTGCTTGTGAGGGGTATAATCATGATTTGGCTGTTTGGCTGTGTCCTTGCAACATCACATTTCTGTGTGTGTTCTCGCAACATCACATTTCTGTGAGGTAGACTATGAGACTATAACACATGCAGTTTAAAATGCAGCTTTCTAAATGTGATTTGATGTGAGAGTATATATTTGTTACCTAGTGGCAAGGTGTATTTACGTGTTCTTCAGTGCCAGTGGTTTGAGACTATTCACTGATGGTCTTTGGCAATTCCAGTCATTCTTCATAATATATACCAAAAACAATATCCTGCCATTGTAAATTTATGCTGAAGGAATACCTGCTGCTAGAATACACCAAAGCATGCACTTAGTTCAGTGGCTTCTACCTCTATCTCTTTGATTTTATGCTCTGCATATGCATTGGGAAATATGGATCTTATTTTCAAAATTCTAAATTGAATTTGAATTCCTGTGACCAAATTTGTATTTGTGCATAGATGACAGGTTGTACATAGTTATGGAACTGATTGAAGGAGCACCACTTGGAGAGCACTTCAGTTCTTTGAAGGAAAAACACCACCATTTTACTGAAGAAAGACTGTGGAAAATATTTATACAGGTACACCCTTAATTTCGTTAAAAATTTCATAATAGAGTTCTGAGCTATTTTCCTTTTTAAAATTTATTTTTATTCATTGACATTTTTCATATATTAATATAACAAATTAATGTCATTTTTAGTTCTTGTTGCTTGATCCCATTTTTCCTTCTTTTTCCAAAGTAAGTCTTTTCCCCAACAAGTCTTCATCCTAATTTCTTATCTTTTTTTTTTTTTTTCATATGTGGCCTACTGACTTCAGTTGGATTATCTGTACTGACATGTGCCTGAGCACTTGCTACGACACTGGTGATATACCTACTAATGGGTATACATATCATTTGGGAAATAGCTGCCCTCCCCCTGTCTAGCATCAGTCCTCAGTATACTCTCAGGGACGCGTGAAGCCCTTTGAGATTTTTCCCTTTTTATGGTAAAATGTCGATAAGCCAAACCTTGTGCAGGTCTTGAGAAAGTAGATATAGCTATAGTGAATTCATGTGTGTAACCGCCCTGTTATATCCACATTACACCGTCATGCAGTGCCCTTTCTTCTCCTTTGGTTCTTTCATTTTAACTGCTTCTTCTGCATTTTTTATCAGTCTTGAAATGGAGGGTGATCTAGATGTTCTGTTTATGTTTGAACAATCCATAATCACTTAATTTTTTCACTTTGGTCTGTTGTGATTCTTGGTATCAAATATATTCCTCTACAAAGTAAAATTTCTTGTTCAAGATCTGGGAGCTGCTGTGATTTATTAATATAATGATAAGCATTTAGATGACAGTTTGCTATTATGTAGTAGTCTGTTCCACTCTAGGGACTAGGGTCTCCCCATGCACGGGTTCTTTTGCTTGGTTTACAGAATCAGATATGTGTTCTCTGTTCAAAAGCAGGACTTAAATCCAGTTAGAAAGCAGTTGCTTATCTCCTCAATATTCATGTTACTGTTTCACTGATAGTTGTCTCTTCTGTGGTTGTAGTTATTGTAACTCTTGTCCTTCTCAGATGCAGGAGAATTCTGATTGCTTTTCTCCCCCAGCCGCTATATAGTACTTTCTGGTACTATGAAAACTGCCAGCAAGGAAGAAGCTTCCATCAGTTCCAAATTGTTTTCTCCATGTCCTGTGATCAATGTATGGCATCTTCAAAAATAGGGTTTTGCTTTCAAGTTCTCAAGGGCAACCAAAGGCAATGGCAAAAGTCTACATTATTTTGGGTGTCTTTGAGACATCTCTGACCAATACCGAGCTAATTTCTTAGTGATACATAGGTCATCATTGTTTTATATGCATAGTGAAGGAAATAAAAATTTGCTTTCATTCTTATTTCAAGCTGTGCTTAGCTCTTCGGTACTTACACAAAGAGAAGAGGATTGTCCATAGAGATCTGACACCAAACAACATTATGTTGGGAGATAAGGACAAAGTAACTGTTAGTAAGTATGAAATTATTAATATGCTTAATTAAAGAATTTCCAAGTCTTTTCCCAGAGTATTTTTGCCCAGTGGTCATTAGAGCTTTTGCATGGATAGAAATGTTCTCTGTCTTAAGTGTCCAATGCAGTAGATGCCAGCCACATGTAACTGTGGGACATGCGTAATGACTAAGGAAATAACTTTGAGTCAGGTGTGGTGTGTGTACCTGCATGCTAGTACTTTAAGGTGGATACAAGAGGACTCAACAGTTGCCTTCTTTTTTTGTGTTCAAGGCCAGCTTCAATTACATAACAGATTTAATACTAGCCTAAGTTCTGTAAGACCTGGTTTCAAAAAATAAAATGAAAACCAAAAGCAACTCCCAATCCCCTTTCTAAATCCTTCACAAAAGCAAACAAAATTTTGTTAAATTGTAATTACTTTCCACATCTATGAGAAAGTAACAGCTACCGTATTGGATAGTGATGGTACTGTTGTCCTGCTCTAACTGACTGAGATGTGTCTTGCTAATATGAGAGATTAAAGTTTTCTTCAGATGCTTGAGTATTTAACTCAAAATTGATGGTTTCTCAGTTTTCTCTTTCTATAGAATACTAATTTTTAAGTAGAAGATTTTATGATCAACACATGAGCATATTGTTTTGGATAATTTTATTGTCATTTGGATGACAAAAGTGGCTATCAAGGGTTATAAAAATCCAGCCATTTCTGTACTTCAACACTGACCCCCCCTCAGTATTTTAATTTATAGAAGGCAGGCATAATAGATAACATTTTATAAATTGGGTTTGTTTTATCCCCACATTTTTTCAATTTTCTTTTTTTTAATTTTTTAAAAATTTTATCATTTATTATTTATTCAATTGTGCGTGTAGGAGTGTGTATATGTGTGTATGTATGTATGTGTGTAGAACCACAGACGAATTCGGGAACCACCATGGACGCCTCCACCTCCTCCTTGTTTATTCGGCCCCGGGATTCACAGGCTCCGCCCTACCAGAACCGGAAACGCAGGCCGCCCCCGCTTCCGCCTGGCGTCTATAAGTGGGGTCTAGGATCCGAACTCAGGACCTTCCGCTTGAAAAGCAGAGGCTTAACCCCTGAGCCACCTCTCCAGTCTCGACATTTTTTTTTTCAATTTTCAATGCTAATTTTTAGTTTGGAGTGATATATTAACTTTTTGTGGTCTTCGCTCCTGAGCGTTTATGTGTCTCTCATACACTGTTAATGGCTCACTAGATACAAGTGAGGTGCTCTCTTTGGCAGCACATACACTGAACTGATACTAGCTATAAGTTAGTAGTCTCTACATAATTTTGATCCTGAAATCTCTTCAATAAAAGAATTTTTGACGATATACTGGCCAAATCTGTTAAGCTTCTACAAATACTGCAAGCTTCTACAAATACTGCCTGATCTAAGACCCTGTAGAACACAGGTGTAGAGAATGTGTACAAAATTACAGTTAAAGGGATGCATTCTATAATAAAAATAGAACTGTTAATATTTTTCCTATCATCACCTCATAAAATGTATTGGCTTAGTCACCCAGTTTGGAGACCACAACCCTAAATTTTTATTGACGTGAGAAAAGTGATGATGTCTAAAGCTAGGTCACTTGTTTTTAGAAGTTAATTACTAAGAAACACCATTCCACATATACATACTTACCATAGTCACATGTATTTATTAACTAGGATTGAGAATTACTAAACAGGTTTTTAAAAGGAGAACCTATTATATTAGTTTTAAAAATAACAATTTATTTAGAAATTCTGTAGATAATTTTCAATTCAAGGTTATTTGGAAATATTTCCAAACCAGTGAGTTGTGATATAAAAAATTGAGAGATCAAATAATTGTGAATATTTATCTTGAACAAATATTTGTTTAACCATTTGAAATTAATCATAATTTGTTTACCATAAGCTTTTAGCTTTATTCTTTTTATAAGTTTGATTTATTTTTATTTAAGAAAATTTACAATTTATTTACCAATAGTACTTTGGTTTATAAGTTTATGAGGACTATTAAAATTGTGTGTTTGAATTTCACAGTGAACTATATTTAAAAAAAATTAATTATTCTGCATAATCTTTCAGGTAATACATTTTGAGGAACAGATAATTCATTTTAGGAATAGATAATTCTTATTAAGATTAGCTGTAATCATCTTTGGTTATATTTAGATGTACTGAATTTAATATTTGGTTGTAGTAGCCTTATTAATTTTTGAACTTAGTTTTCATATTTATATTTACTTTATTTAATAGCATTAATTCAATTAATATTTACTTTCTTTAATAGTACTTTGTCTAATATCTATTTAAGAATTGAAAGATTGAGTTTATAAAATACATGTGTGAAAATATTTTTTAAAGACAAGTTTCTTATCTCCTTACAATCTGAAGTTCTATTTCTCCAAATAAAAGCACTTTTAATTATTCGTGATATTGATTTTCATCATGACAGCTAAGGATTAAGTTCTCTTATTCCCTGCTTTCGTGTGTGTGTGTGTGTGTGTGTGTGTTTGTGTGTGTGTGTATAGAAAAGGGGAATTCGAATGTATGTACCTGTGGATGGATGTCCAAGGATGATTTCAGGAATCATCCTGGATTGCTCTACCTTCATATTGCTTTGCTCCAAGATTTCCAGGCTTTGCATTCCAGGGCTGGAATTGCAGGCCACAACCATTTCAGCCTGGTATTTTATGTGGAAGCTGGGATCTGAACTCAGGTTCTTTTGCTTGTCAGGTGTCATAGTTAGATACAGGTGTCCACTTGATGGTTGAGGGTTTGAGTTCTGGGCACATTTGTAGAGAATTAATAGTTGAGTTAAGCCCAGAGTGAACCTGCAGGAAATTGTCTAAGGAAGGCTCAGCCCCTGGTGCGTGGAGCTAGATCCTGGACAGGTGAATAAAATACAGAGTGTGGTTGAGGAAGTTGGCATCCTTATGTATACTTGACACTAGGCATGCTGGTCTGGCAAGTAAGAATTTTCCCTCTCTCAGCTATTACATGGATATAGTGTGACATTGGCCCTTTAGTGTTGGTATGGATTCTCTTGCCAAGCTGGGACTCATAAGAGAAAATAAACTCCTTGTTCCTAAAACAGTTTTATCATGATTTTATCAGCAACATGCAGAGTAAGTGGGGCATGAGGCAAACGTTTAATCCTTGAGTCATCTTTCCAGCCCCATTTTTTTCCTGTCTTGCTAAACACTAAACCTGTCAATATAGTTACTTCACAGTTGGGGGTTGGATCAATATTTTGTACTTACATGATTACAGCTGTATAATTTTTGCTGTTTACTAACAGGGCTAATTACTGTTCTTTTCTGATAGACCTTTTGGTTTTCCTAAGAGCTAATAATTACTTTCTTTTTCTGTTTGTGTTTCAAGTTTTCTCATCTGTAGCAGTATTTGTTCTCATGTCTTCCAAGATTATAAAGTCCTGTTTGTACTATGTCCACATGATCAAACACAGTTTCTGATTTTGTTTTCTAGATTGTCCTTGCCGTATCTGTTTGCTGCAATGTATATTTCACCTTATATCTGGTGCACACCCATTGTCCTAGAACTTTTCATTTGCTCCCATTCAGTCTTTCTGGGTTAGTCCTCTGAGTACTGAAGCTATAGGCATGTCCCATTACATGTGGTATATCCTTGTAAATATTAAAACATTCCTTTCTACTTCTAGCATCCTATTTTGCTGTTAAGAATTCCAGTGCTATCTCTGTCTTTCTTTCTCTCTTTCTCTCCTCTTGCTGTTTTATTTTACCTCTTTTTTAGTTTGTTTCATTTTTTCTGTTGGATATTTCCTCAATTTTCTGTGATAAGGTACAGCCTTTACTTTGGAGACTTCCATACAACATGATGGGAGATTTCTTTGGCGACCTCAGATTTGCTGTCTAAGCGTCATTGCAGGGATGATGTTCCAGTACCTGGCCTGACATTGAGGAATGCAGCTGTCCACTGTCATTCTGGGTCATCATGTGGTCATCAGGGCCAGGGGATCTCCTATGGTTTGGATTGTCAGTGAGTGCTCTTAATCTCTATCATCTGCTGCTCAGCGCTTCACTGGCTCTGGTTCTTCAGACAATAAACTCTTTCCTGTTGGCGTCTGATGGCACTATGCAGAGTAGAAGGGAACCCAAAACTTAGTCTCTGTGGTTCCATGATGCTTACTTTGCTCCGGCTCTCCAGCTTGAATGACTTTTTTTGGCCTTCCTCTTTGCAGGCATGTGTGTGGACTTTTGCTTGGCTAGGTCTGTCACAACAGTGACCTCCTTTCCATCTTCTAAGATGTCATTGGAGTACATCATTCCCTGCCTTCCCCAAGCCCAACCTCATTATCCCTCTGGATAACAATACTTCAAAAAAACTCCCTACCCATATTTCAGCAAGGTTTTGAGAAGTAGGTGAGACAAACACACATGAACAAATCTATCTTTCAGATCCCAGGTGGGCAGATCAGCTAACATTAAGTAGGATAAATTATGGATTAAGCTTAACAAAATATCCCTTTTTTATATTGGCTCTCCAACTTAAAAAATATGTTTTCAAGTTGAACAGGGCTCTCTAGAAAAACTAACGAGTTTGTAAAAATATACAATTTTTTATTTTCTTATTCTCTGCCCTTCCCCTTGTTGCCATTTTGTTCAATCTTAGTATAATATATTTATCAGATTTATACTCAGCAGTTTTTAAATTAAAGTATTTTCCTCTTTTTGTATGTTTTAACTTTGATAAGGGCAGCATTATACTAGAGTGATAGAAGAGGGGAGAAAGCCCAAGGTGGAAATCTATTCTATTTATCTACCACAGCAATAAAATGTGACCAAAGCATTAATGTGACATCATTATCTTAATGAGCAAGAAACAATTTTTCTGGCTTAAATAACAATTTAGAGATTTTATGTCACTTAAAGTATTTTAAATGTAACAGTGATACAATACTTTATTAGTAATTACCATTATTGGTAAAAACATGGCAATCAGACTGTATTTTTTTATTAATTTAGTTTTACAAGCATATTGAGTACTAATCCCTGCTTCCCTTCATCCTCCATCCCTCCTATTACCCTTCCTTCCCTCATCTGTCCCTCCCATTCCCTTCCACCCTCCTGTCTGGCCACTTCTATGTACCCCAGGGTTGTCTGGCTTGTCTACTCTTGTTGGTGTTTAGGCCTCTGTGACAGGCCAAATTGCCACTCCAACTGATAGGGACATTTGGCTTCACTCATCCAACTCTAGTTCCTAAGGTTTCCACTGTGTGTTCTTATCTCTCTTGAGACTCTAGGGACATGTTGGAATGTTAGTCATTATGCAAATGTGATGAGGACAAGTCTCATTGCAGTGAGCTCCTGGATATAACAGCCCTGCCTTGAATGGAATATCTTATCCAATGGTGGACCTTCCCATCTTAAAGTTCTTACAATCTCACCACCCCCTCTTCCCTGAGGTTTCCTAAGTCTTAGGATGGGGAAAGATTAGGTTGGTCTGATTTTGGGTGAGCATTGTGCGGTCACCAGTATTCTGCATTATGGCTGGCTGGCTGTTGTCCACTTCACTGCCCTTCTATTGCCCTAGGCTCCATCCTGTCAGGGTATTGAGATTCTCTACCTCTGCTGTAGAAGAAGACTTCTAGGCCGAGTGCTAAGTGCTCTTCAAATCTATGAGTATAATAGTAGCTACTTACAGAACAGTTTGGTGTACTGTCTTCCTATCTATAGGTTCATTGGCTTCCCTTTTTTAGGTTCTTTTCTAGTTAACAATAACAGGAACATGTTCCATTCTGACAAACGGGTTTTGAGTTCAATCAGAAAGCTCCTGTTTGTCACCTTGATGCTCATGCTACTTTTACACTGGTGGTCACCTATTGCCATGATGATTTTTATTGAAACTTGAAGATCTCATGAGTTGATGAGGCCTGTGATTATTTCTCTTCCCAAGTAGCTTCTACAGTATTTCTTGATACTGTGTAAGCTATTCAGCAAGGAGGAAGTTCTCAGACCAGTTCCAGCTGATATATTTTGCCCATGTTCTGTGATCCAGTTGTGTTGCATCTTCAGTAACAGGGTCTCACTGACAGTTTTTGGAGAGCAACTAAGAGCAATGGCAAAAGCCTATATTGTGTGCAGGCCTTTGAGACCTCTCTGACCAACATTTTATCAGGAAGTGCCACATTCCTATTACTTCTAGTATATTTCTAATTGTCACTGGGTACTAAGTGAATCAGCTCTGGGCTTTTTTTTTGCCCTATTTTCCTCACTTTGTGCTCCTCTACATTAAGGGTTGCCTATTTTTGTTCCTTTCTTTAAAAGACATTTTTGGACATATTATTAGTGAGGTTCCTATGGGATTATCTATGAGGTTACCTGCCACAATCTTAAGTTTTCCATATGTCCTTCTGTTTCTCCTATATTCCATCCCCTCATGCCCTCCCAGCTATTTTTCCCAATTACTCCCTCCCTCACCCTACTTGTGGTGGGATCTTAAATCTCCCCTTTAAACAAGTTTCACCCTAACCACTCTTTCCCACTTTCTCATTCATTGGTCCCTTTTGAATTTTCTGGCTCTTACAGTAATTCTAAGCCAAATACATTAACAAGGATATTAGCATCCACATATAAGAGAGAACATGTGACACTTACCTTTCTGTGTCTGAGATACTTCACTCAATATTGAAATTTCCAGTTCCATCCATTTACCAGCAAATTCCATAGTTTCATCCTTTCTGATAAGTGAATAGTATTCCATTGTGTATTAAGTACCACCACATTTTCATTACCCATTTCTCTGTTGATGGGCATGTTGGCTGATTCCATTTTCTGTGATTTAGACTATATTTCAAAGAAAAAAAAATTATATATATTTTTATTATTTTAGTGTTGCATATATGAGTTTAATGACTTTATGATGTTTTCACCTCTAAATCCCCAATCCTACTCCTTTCCTTACAACCTTTCTTCATAATGCATTCATTTTGACTTTTAGCAGTTTGTGAAAGCCTGACTACACTTTATTAGATCTGAAAAGCAGTCGGTAGTGGTGGATTCAAGCATGCTGCCACAAAGGGGCAGTCTTGTCATGTCGTTTTCTTTTCTCTTATGAGTGATGAGGTTCATTACATTTTTTTTGAAATTTACTTAAAATTGAGGTCAGTTTGCAATTATTTATAGTAAACTTGCTAACTGGAATTTACTCTCATGAGAAAGTGAAATATAGTGAACTAACATGTTTATCATGCATAAATTTATAAATACTACCTTTTCAACTTTTTTATTTTAGTTTTTAGCACTCTATCACTGAGCTACACCCCAACCCTAAAACTATCTATTTCTAATGTCTAATTCTATGTCCACCTGAAAATTCTATGTCCACCTGAAAACTATCTATTTCTAATGTCTAATTCTATGTCCACCTGATGGTGTGTGTTGTGACACATATCCACATCTGGCAGCTTCATGTTTTGGCAGCCTGATTCATCGGCAGGCTGGGCAAGGCCTGATCTGCTCTAGGTGCTGTCTCCTGCCATGTGGCTTTTATACCATGCTGGCAAATCACAGAAAGACCCTAAGAGTCATGTTCAAGCCTACAGTCTCACAGTTTGTGACCTTTTTATTGCTCACATTTTAATGGACATCTTTCACCTTCCCAGCCTTCCTGTATACCAAAATGAAAAAAAATAAAAAAAGAAAACATGAACTTAGCTCAGCTGATTATGGGTGATATCTCAGACAAGATTTTTTTTATCAACAGAAGTCTTTTATTTATATCCAAAGACATAAATTGTTTTATAATCCAGGATCTCATTTCTGTAGCTGGCTAACTTAGTTCTTATTCACCAGCCTGTTACCCTGTTTCTTTTTCAGAAACACAGATGCCATCCCGCCATTTTTTAATATCCTTGTTTTAAACCTTAGTGATTTCTGAATCAAAGCAGTTGAGTTAGAAACAAGTTCAATATCATTTCCTTCAGGGACTAATTCATTTTCCTGGGCTTGAGAAACAGATCAAGCAACACCTTCCATCATCGGAACTCTGTGGAAGTATTTTTTTCACCTAAGAAATTTTGGATTTTAACAAGGGACCCATTCCCCTGAATAATGACATTGGTGGTGAGCATACATGAATGTCATCTTGTAGCGGAAGCCCAGGGTAACACCCTTGATCATGTTCTGTACGTGACTACAGATTGTTCAAACCGTGGTCAGTTCCTTTCTGTTTTCCCACCATTTGTCAACCCAGAGACTTCTTTTTTCTTTCCCGGCAGACTGAACTCCACATTGATGTGATTAGAGTTCCTCTAGAGGGTTACTTTGGGGCCCTTTACAACGATCACGCATCGCTCCAACGTGAAGTCAACGTTCTCTGACTTCTCTACAGTCTGATTGCCAAGAATGGTCTTCATTCTCACAGGAGACACAGCAAAGAGAGAAAGTCTTTTACCAATGATTTGGGTTTTTGTGATGGCTCAGGAGGTCGCATGCTCTTCCTGGAAGCAATTTGATCACTGGTGGTAGTAACAAGGACATATTTGGTTTGGTGTATCATTTATTAAAGGCTTGAAGTTCATCAAATGTTACTATAGAATAGCTATTGCCAGGATAATGTTAATTGAAAGACCTTAGCTTCTGCTTCTGAGGGAGAAGACTTCAAGTGATTCACTCAGCAGTGTTGTACAAGATGCTTCATGTGGTAGAGAGCAAGGCGAGTGTGGCAGACACAGCACTATCCTCCTGAACTTACCATGTCAGCACAGGGTGATAAGGGCAGCATGCATTTGTAAATCCTGCATTAGTTCAGCATAGGACTTGAAGTTGCAGCAGCTCCAAGCAGTGGCAGACAGATTGTGAATAGTGTGGTTGTATATGTCTTCTGAAGTAGTGATTGTTTTTTATATTTTTAAGGGTTGATTTTAAGAAAGAGAGAGGAGACAGAACAGTCAATAAAGCTAAGTCTGGTCCACAAAGACTAAAATGTTTAGTGATTGGTCTTATACAGAAAACGCTTTTCAAGACCTAAGTCAAAATAACATGCATGGCTTCTAACACAATGTATCTCTTACAGGTCAGTAAAAGGCTATGCTAAGATCCTGGCTAGCCAAAACTGCCTCTACACTGCAGAGGTAGAAGAGAAAATGTGGTTAGTCAAGACCTGCTTTCCCAACTTCAGTACAAGTGTTACGTTGTTATTTATGCTCAGGTTTTATTGCTCAAAGAAAGTCAGGAAAAGTTAGGATTAACAGTATCTCTCTTCTTCTGCAGAGAGAAAGTGGGTACACAGTGACATGGTCCATGATAACTGTCTTCATACTGGAAATGTCACTCACCCTGTTGGAGGAAGCTTTGGGCAAGAAAGCAAGCAGAAGGGGTGAAAGCTAAGGCAAGGGCATAGAAGTGCCAAAGATTGGAGATGGGGAGAGTATAGTGCAACTGGGTGCTACCAAGATATTTGGCATTGTAAGCACAGGGAGTCTCTGTGTCTGAGGAGCTTCATTGTCCTCTAATGGGAAACAGGAGGATATCTAAAATACAACGATAAGCAGTGCAAGTTGAGAAGAGCCAGGAATAGACACTTGATGTGGGAGAGGTTTCTATGAAGATATGTTCAAGTGCAAAAAGTCAGCCTGACAATAGTTAACAGGTGAGAGTATCCAGTTATCTCTTAGTAAGGCATGAAAGTGAGCAGGCTTGAGTGTATTAGCAGCTCAAGGAGTGAGATCAGCCATGATCTAGGCCTTTCTTTTCTTTCCCTTCTGTGTTTTTGCCTGTATACTTGTTCTTTCGTAGTTACAAGGTGGTGGCTGGAACTCTAGGTATCATGACCAAATCTGGAAGCAGGAAACAAAGAAACTGCTATGGTAAACACAGCAGCAGAAATTCTTTTCAGATGGCTGTCACCTCTGCATTTGTCATCAGAGAAGGGACTCATTGGACTTCTGATGTGATCATGTGATCATGCTTTGTAAGAAGAGAGACCCAGAGAAGTAGGAGATGAAGAGAAGGGCTGGTCAGTGGTATTTGGAGAACTTGTCCCTAGCATTTGCTGCTAAAGGCTCAGCACCCGTCCAAGAAAGACACGATATGGGCTATTCCTGTTGTAGCAGGAGAGAGTCAGTAGTTTTTTTTTTCTGCATTTTTTTATTATTATTTCCGTTCATATAAACTTAATAGGTACACCAGTTCCCTCCCTCCCTTTTCCTCCCCCCGAGCCCCCTGCTCTCCCTCCCCTCACCCCTGCCCCCCATCCCCCAGTGCCTCCTCCCCCAATTCTCAGAGAGTCCTTTATTGTGCATGCCTGGAGAGTCAGTAGTTTTGAAACTCAAAAGTAAAAAGTTTGGTGTTCAATTCATGAGGCGTGAGGGATGGGGAAACATTTAAAACAGTTTTAGTTTTCAGAGATTGTCATGACGATGGCAGAGAGAAGTGGGAAGGAGATTTGACAATGAAGTTTCAGAAGTTCATTAAAAGGTGATCGTGCCCATTTCCTTTATATCGTACGACTGCTCTACGCCATGATACCCATTTAGCCTTTTGCTCTGGCTTCATCTCTTGAACAGTGCAGGTTATCGTGATATTTATGGGATTTCCAACAATGTGCCACCCTCTCAGCTGCAGTGCCCTCCTGCTCTTCTGCTGGCCAATTCAAAGGCTTCTGTGTGTGACATTCATATCTGACATTTCATTTCTGGTCTGGATCCTAGAGTGCACTGGACTTGCTGCTAGTATACAGGGAGGTGGTATGTAAACAGCAATTTCCTCTGTGAGGGAAGTGCACTCTGATCCTTTGACAGCATGTGCAAAATGTTTACTGAGTAAATGGATGGAAAAAGGAACAGATAAGTGAATAAATGAGCAGATGAACAAAATTCACTGGGTTGAAATTTTAGAAACTAGTTTCCCATAGAGAAACAGGACAAAGAGTTGTCTGGGTGAGATGGGGCCTGAGAAGCATGTTTAGCACAGCAAGAGTTGTCACTTGTGGTGTATGGATGAGCAAAAGCACAGTCATCCCCATTACATCACAATAAGCATGACCTGAAGGAAAAAAATTGAATACTAAGTGAAGTGAAATTAGATCCATCTGTATCACTGGAATCTTTGATATTTTCTACAGGATTAGAAAATTTTAATTTCTAGTGTTTGGCTAACCTGTTTCCCATGGGGAACACAAAATCCTTAGATGCACATCATTATACACTTGTAAAATTTCCTGACCAGTATGCATATAATGAATCTTTCTATGAACTTTGGGTCTGCTTCACTTTGAACCTACTATGGGATTTACATCTAATGATCAGTGTCTACTTGAGTTCATGGTCAAAATGTCTAGAGTCCTTAACTACAGAATGCCAAGTCTCTTGTGTGCACTGCAATAGAGCTGCTGTTGTGAAATGACAGCCACAGGATTTTCTAGTCTGTTAATTCTATCACAGTTGCTTATATTTGAAAAAACAAGAAGGGTATATTGAAGATACTCATATCCTGTTTCTGAACTGGTAGGTGCACTGGGATGTGAGAGAGTGGTTTTGTCAGGGGATGTCTCTCTGTTGGTTAGTGCTGTCAGGTTGCATGATGGATAACTTGGTCTGAAGTTGTAGAGCTGAGAAATTGATAGCAGTAGTTCAAAACAGAGAAAATGATGGTGTGGCCTAGTGAATCAAAGGTCTGAGAGGAGGTGGGGTGATCTTGAAATTTAAAGGTCAAAGAAGATATGTTTTCTTCTGCTCTTGCATCTGGAGAGAAGGCTGTGTGTCCTGTTTAGCCATGGTCTGCCCTAAGAAGGAGCCCTGGAACAATGGGACTTAGCATAGAGGTTGGGCTCCCTGGCCCTCCAGCTCCTTCTGGTATCAGTGGTCAGGATCTGAGCCAGCTGTTTCTTAGGTCTTGACCTTGTATTCTAGAAGGAAATGAAAGCCCACACACAGATTTGCCAAAGTAGCAAAGAAAAATTGTATTCAGAGCAAAGTGGTAGAAAAGTCAGGCTACATTGTAAGGGAGTAGACGACCACATGAGTGAAGAGACTCAAGGACCCACTGGTTACAAACTGGAGTTTCTTTTTATGGGGTCTAAAGAAAGAAGGGCTGGTTATTAAGGGTTATAATTTTGGCAGCTCTCTATTTCGATTGCTAGATTAAATCATATAATCATTTTTTCTTATGTAGATGTGCTTTCTCAAAATGCATCTGATTTTAATCCTATGCGTGCCAAGTTATATCCAGGCATAAAATAATAGAGGATTCTCCCTAAAAGGCTACTTGAGGGCGCATCTTAGCCTTATTGTGCATGCACCTAAAACAAGTTCAGGCTGGTCATTTCTCTTAGTCTCCTACTGGTCACAGCACGATTGAATAAGGTATGTATATTATATAATGGCTAGTAGAGAAAGAGATAGCTCTTCTATAATCTAAAGAGGGACATACCTGTTGCTAATAAAGGTGGAAGTTTGCGGTTGCTAGGTGAATTGTTTGGAGAAGGATGTATGTGTGTTCAAAGTAAGTTCAGGGAAAGAACCCAAGATGCCAAGTTTACTAGAAGCCTCTCATTTCCTCAGTGGATCATGTTTACTGCATTATGGGGCCTTGCCTGGTTTCTTTGCCTGGAAGTATCTTCTCTTCTTTCTCCTTTCATCATGGTTAATGTCCTCTTCTTCCTGATACTGCCTCAGTCACCATCTTGTGAAAAAGACTTTCTTTTGTGTGTGGATGTGTTTTTATGGATGTGTGTGCTGTTCATGGATGTTCAAAGATACACGGGTGTATGTGGAGACTATGCAACCTCAGGTGTTGGTCCCTGGAAACCATGCACCATTTTTTTTTTTTTTAATTGAGACAGAATCTCTCACTGACCTGGATGTTGCTAACTAGGGTAGATTGATTGGCTGGCCAGTAAATTCCAGGCATCTCTCTGTATTTGCCTATTTATCACTGGGATTGCAAGCACATTTTACCACACTCAACTTTCTCATGTGGTTTCTGGGAATTGAACTCAGATCCTCATGATTGTGTTGCAAACACTTTACTGACTAAACTATCTCCCAGTCCCCACAGAAGCTTTCTTTTCTTTGTTTCCTTTCTTTTATATTTGTTTGGGAGCTTTACACATGTATTCATGTCATTTTCATTTCTTTCCCATTACAAACTTTCCTTCTTTTGTACCTTTCTTTCTTTCATTCCCACATCCTTCTGTGCATGTGAGGTGTACCTGTGTTACTGTTAATGATCTAGGTCTGGGCACTTGATAGATTGAGGACAATATACAGTGGTCATATCATTGGGAGAGTTGCTCCCCTCCTCTCCCATCTAGCCTTAACTCTTGTTAGTCTCTGAGGGAGATGGCATTAATAGACCCAGCGTGTCTGAATACTTCTCATGTGTGCTCATGCTGTTGCTCCTGCATAGCCCCCTTGTGAGTAAACAGGCTAGTTTTGAAAATATAGGATAACCGAATTATGCATGTACCACCACATCACACAGTGAATACCCAGTGACTTAGTCTAGGTGGCTTTCCTGTTTGAATGCTAACTGCATGTAAGCATGCTTAGCTTCACTTGGGGTATTTGTTATGTCAAGGTCTTCCATGCTGTAATGTCATTCATAATATGAGCTATACTATGTGGTAAAGGTTTTATGTTATCATTTTGAATTATTGTTATAGCAAATGGATGCTCTCATGACAAGTTTCTGAAAGAAAACATTTCCTCTCCAAATATGATCACAAATGAGGAAAGAGTAACAAATAATTCTTCTGCTATTGCCAAAATGTTCTAGTGAGATTTAGTGTTGCTCTCTTTAGGATGTTTCTCAGCCATCTGTGTTTTTGCAGATATCTGTCCAAGTTTCTGCCATTATTGAAATTAACCAGATTGAATAAAAATTAATTTAGCATTTTTAGTTTTCATCATTTGAAATCAATATATTTTCCATAGTAATAAGATGATTTCATGTGACATTGGAATTAGTGACCAAAGTGTTATTTCAGTTTTAAAGCTGGCCAAGGTTCATGTGTGGTAAAATTATAGTGAACTCCCTGAAATATTGATATAGTCACTATTTTACATAGCAAGGATTTAATTTTAAATTTCTATTAATTTTTTCTAGTATGTACTAGAGCAGCAAGCCATGCAGCTTGTGAATGATTGCTAACAGCATAGACAGGTAGACAATTATGTATGACCATGTGTACATAGCATGCATTAATATAAAAAAATCTATGTGTCTCTCAGACTACATTGGAAGCAGTATGAAATCTTTATCCTCATGGGTCTTTGAAACTAGTTAGGAAAACCAGATGCTAAATAAGTTTTTAACTATACACAAAAATAGTAAAGTAACTTCAGGTAATGTATTAGATGACTAGATAGAGGCATATAGAAAGAGGATCAAGTACCCACATCATTGAGGTCCCGGTAGAGAACCTTTATTCTTTGTATCTCTCAGAAGTCTTGGAAAGATTTTAATCTTGCTTTAGGTACTTTGAAGATTGTTTGTGTTTGGTGTGAAGAACTATAACTTCAGGGGAGGGATGGAAGCCAGGAGTCTTGATGACCTGGTTGTGGAGCACCAGTGACATGTAGTAGTACAATGTCACTAGTACCAGTGACATGGTACTTGGGTGTCAGTCACTGGGTAACCAAGTCCCCCCCAAATTTAGAAGTTTAGAACAGTTTAAGTTTTCTCACAGTTTCTGATAGCCAGAACCTATATGGTTTGGTGATTCTGGCTCAGGATCTGCCACAAGTATGAGTCAGATGTGAAGCTGATTGCATTATGGGAAACCTTGAACAAAGTTGGAAAGTAAGCTTTCAGGACAGTTTGTTCCATAGCATGAAGAGGTAGAATGAATGTTTCATTTGTCTTCCATTTGGCCTGATATTTTTCATAAATTCTCATCTTGCCATGACCTATTTAGTGGTTCTCACAGTTACTGAATGAAAAAGAGCACATAAAAAAATGGAAGCGAAAGTCACTTTAATTTAAACATTTCATCACATTTTCTGAGTATTCATTATTGTCTATGAGTTCTCAAGTACAGCTCACAATCAAAAGAAGGAAAATTAACATGTGAGGACTTAAAAAACACCACAGCCATGTTTTAAACACTACAATTTTTTTTTCCAAAAAAACCTTTATTTTGATTGCTTCTACCTTCTTTTTGCTTTGCTCTGGGGTTTCCAGGTCCAAAAGTACAGGCCTCAGCCATTTCTGTCTGGCAGTTTTTACATGGGACCTAGGGATTCTAACTGAGGACCTTCTGCTTGTGAGGCAGAGTCTTAACTCCCAAACCATCTTTTCAGTCTTAAACACTGCTCTTGTATTGGATGAAATTTCACTGTGCGCTACTGTGATTCCAGCTGAGAAGCCAGACATGTTTCTGACACTGTCTCCTGAGTGCTACGAGACCTTGGAAAGCTAGATGGGTATCTTCCTGGGAAATAAGCCCCTCTAGCTGTTCTGTTCCATGTTACTCCTCCTGTGTGTCTTATCAGTCTCTGCCACTAAGTCAAGCTAGTTATTAGGGAAAAACATTATAGCGGCTTACTCACGGTCGTAAAGTTGGGTAATGAAGAGTGTAGTCAAGGCTGAAAGGCAAGGAATTAACAACTAGCATAGGAACTAGAAACAACACCTAGGTCAGTGCTGGTGCTGTTTACTGAATGGGCCAAAGGGAACTAGTTTGGGATGGGACAAAGAATTCCCTTTGTGGTATGTTGGAGAAATTTAAGAGACACTGAAGTTGATTATCCTAATAAGTATGTAAACATGGATCCAGGTTGAGGAATTCAACAAATCATGTGGGAACAACTACAAGTTCATAAGCAGAAATAGCCTCAACTCATATTTTGTCTTATCTATGCTATAACAATACCATAGAGTGATTTCATTAGCATCTTTTGTATATAGCTATGACCAAAATACCAAAGGAAAGAAATCTTTCTTTTTTTGTTGAGCAATAATTTTACTATTTCAGTAGCAGACTAACCTATTTAAAAAACCATTTTTTTAGTGTTATGTACATGAATATAGTGAATTTATGATATTTTCATACTTAATCCCAATCCCATCCCCCCCTTTTTCCCCAACAACTTTTATCATCCCTGCAAGATTATCTCTTATTTTCAAGTCTTTTCACTTGTGTGGCCTACTGTGTTTTATCTAGTTTTCCTTTGATGACTTATGCCTGACATGATTCATGCTCCAACAAGTATGAAGGAAAGAATTTTTTTCTTTTTTGCGTGCATGTGTGTGTGTTTATGTCTTTGGGAACCATTCCAGTTTGCTTCTACCTCCTTTTTGCTTTGCCCTGAGATTTCCCAGGCTCTGCTTTCTACAGCAGGAAGTATAGTTTGCCACCATTTCTGCCTGGAATTTTTACATGGGATTCTTCTGCTTGTGAGGCACGGTCTTAACCCGTGAGCTATCTCCTATCCCTGAAGCAAAGAATCTTAAAGGAAGGAATTATTCATTTTGTTCTTGGTCTCAAAAGGTTCTTTCTATGGTTGCTTGATTTTGTATTTCTGGCCTGAAGTGAAGCAGAACATCGTGGCAAGGGAACACATGACAGTGATTGTCACATCATCATGGGCAGAAAGCACAAAGAGCAGACAGAACTGGGGACCAGCTGCAACCTTCAGAGTTACATCCTCAGAGACCTACTCAGTCTCACTGGGCTCCACTGCTAGTCTTTTCAGGATGTCCTAAAATAGCACCACCGTTTAGGAACCGGTACATGAGTTGATAGGAATATTTGTTCCCAAAATTCATGTTCTTTTGTAAAACATCTTTACTTCATCCTGATGGTTTTAAAGTCTGAACTCATTCTAGTCCTAACTCAAAAATCTGAAGTTCAGTTTCATCTAAAGCAGATATGGGCCAAACTTAGGCAAATTCCCTCCCATATTTGAGTCTGTGAAATCTAAATGAGGTTCGTACTTCTAAAATACTTCTAAAAGTTAGAAATACATAAGACAGACAGTTCATTCCAAAAGGGAGAAATCAGGAGAAAAGGAAGATACCTAGTTTTGTGGAAGTCCAGAATCCACCAGGGCTGACAAGGTTGATGCTTTTTTCTTTCTTCTTTACATGCGCATGGTGTGTGTGTGTGTGTGTGTGTGTGTGTGTGTGTGTGTGTGTGTGTGTGTAGATAGAAGGAACTTGAGTATGTGTATCTGGAGGAGCAATCATCCTCAATTGTTCTTCCATTTTATTTGCTTGTCCTGAGGTTTCCCAGGCTCTGTCTTCCAGAGTCAGAATTACAGGCCACTGCCATATCTTCTTTGAATTTTTACATGGGTTCTAGACATCTTGAATTCAGGTCTTTTTGCTTGCTAGACAAGGCTTTGATCCCTGAGCCATCTCTTTAGCCCAATGCTGAATCTTGGAGCGGGAGCACTTTCATCCTTGACTCTGACTTGTCGGGATGGCCTGAGGCAGTTTTGATCTGATGGTTTTCCCATGCTCTGCCCACAACTGAAGCTTTCAGGGTAGGACTCTTGTGGCTGCATCTCTGGGGGGTTGGAGTGAGTACTGCTCTGCCCACTAGGAACTCTATACTAGAATGTGCAAGCAGAAATTCATACGCAGTGGATACTGAGAGCCCACCCTCAAGGTCCTTGCTCCCCTTGAAGACTCTGCCCTTCCTCTAGAATCATTTTTTACCATTGCGATGAGGAGAACTAGCTTCCTTTTATTCTTTTTAAGGCTAAGTGAACAGTTTCAGTGCTTTTTGCTCTGTTTCCTTTTAATTATAAGCTATACTTTTAAGTCATTTCTTATTACATTTTAACTATGTGTAATTAGAAGAAGCCATGCAGTGTGCTAAATACGTCACTGATTATATATTTTTTCTTCCAAGTATCTAATATATTAGTTTTATCTTCTGCCTTCCAGGCAAATAATTCAGCCAACAGCCAAGTTCATTGCTACCTTGTTACAATGATGTCCTTTTGTTGCTTTTATTTGAGATATGCCTTGTAATGTAGCCCAAGCTAACCTTGACTTGTGGCAATTTTCCTGCCTCAGACTCCCAAACTGGAAGCATAGACTTTTGCCACCATGCCCAGATTACAAAGAGCCTCTTCACTAGTTCTAAATGTCTTATTCTTGTTTTTGATGGACACTTTATCAGAACAGCTTCTCCCATCTACTATCTACATGTATTATGTATTAATTAATCTCTCAGACATTTCTGATTTTCCCTACGGCTCCTGTTTTCTTTTTCGCATTCACTAGAATGTCAAATGAGAAAAATGAGGCTTTTTCCCCTTCCATTTTATTTTTTTTCCTAGTTATACAAACTCAGTGGGTAGGGATCCTCACCCTCCTCCCTTCTCCTCCTCTTTCCCCTACTCTTCTACTATCCTCCCATCCTGTTCTCTCTACCATACCTCCCTCTCTCCTTTTCCCCTTTCCTTCCTTCCTCCCCTCTCTCGGTGATTTCCATGTTCTCCATCTCTTCCTCCCTCTAGAACTTCAGCTTATAAGGGCCCTGAAGTTCCCTCTGAGTCGTCTACACTAGTGAGGGTTCAGGACTCTTGTGGCATACCTTGGGGCCCCTTCTTGGGCTCTCCACTAATGTAGGAACTCTGTTATTTCTATCTAACCCCTTGCCTGCAGCTATCTCTCATGAGATCTGCACTAGTCTATGGAGTCTTGTTGACATATCAGCCGTTGTGTAGTTCATGTAAGGTCCAATCAAAATGCAGTGAGATGCTGGCTGCCTTAGTCCAGACTTGAATGGAGTATCCTGTCCATCAGTGGACCTCCCCATCTTTAGGCTCTGAGAATCTTTTATTTTCTCCCACATTTTATTTTTTTCCTAATCATACAAGCTCAATAGGTACCCCCATCCTCGCCCTCCCCCTTCCTTCCCCAGTCATTCCCCTTTGCACTCTCCCCCCTTCCTTCCTTCCTTTTACCCCCTTCCTCCCTCCCCCTCTCCCAGTGCCTCCCTCTTGCTCCCTCCCATCCCCTGGAGCATCCTTTTGTGTGAATGCCAAACCTCCTTCTGAGTCCTCAACCCTAGTGAGGGTTCAGGACTCAGTGGCATAGCCCAGAGCCTCTTCTTGGGCTCCCCATTAATATGAGAATTCTATTATGGCTGTTTAATCCCTTTCCTCTAAGGATCCTACTGCCTGAAGCCTTCTCCCCTGTGATCCATGCTAGACTTTGGGGGTTGTTGACATGTCAGCCATTGGACAGGTCAAGCAAAGTCCAATTCTGGCTGCTGCAGCCACTAACTTGTGTGGAGAATCTTGCATATCATTGGTCCTCCCCATTTTTAAGCTCTTACAATTTTGCTAGCCCCTCTTCCACAAGGTTCCCTGAGCTATAGGATGGGGAGAGATTTGGCTGGTCTAGTTTCAGATGAATAATGTTGGATCTTTGGTGTTCTGAATTATGATTTGTTGTTGTTTTCAGTTTTGCTTTTCCTGCACTGCCCTTGGCTGCATCCTGATTAGTTTTGAAGGTCACCTCCTAACTAAAGATAAAAAACTGTTTAAAAGAAGATCTTAATATAAGAGGAGACTCAAAGGTAGATCGAAGAATAGGAGTAGGACATAGCAGTGTGTGGGAGTGGGGGTGTCAGTGTCCCATTTGCCAGATGGTTACTGTCTATCTGCCAGTCCCTATATCCTCCCTGATTAGTGAGGTCAAACCTGTTCTGTCGCAAGTGACCAAGAAGGGAAGTGAGAGTGAGCTGCACCAGATGTCTCACTGCTTACATGCAATACTTGACTGTGGCCTATTTTCTCTACTGAAGTGTGATTCCCCTATCTCCTCTTTTTGAGGTTCTCCTTTCCCTTACCTTCTTTTTATAATCCTTTGCAATTACAGTGGGTATTACAGAGATTTACCTTTAAATATGTCATTAAGTGGGTTTGGAACTAAGATCCACTTTTTAGGGAGAACATACGGTGTTTAACTTTCTGTGTCTAAGATATTTCACTCAGTATAATTTTTCTAATTCCATTCATTTCCCGGAAAATTTCATTATTCATATTTTTTGGCTGAGTAGTATTCCATTGTATGTTTATACATTTTCATTATCCATTCATCAACTGTTAGGCATTTGGGTTGATTCCATGACTTTGCTATTGTAAATAGTGGTGCAGTGAACGTGGTTGTGCTTGTGTTACCTAGTGAATTTCTGCATTATGGGGAATTATTCCCAGTAGTGGTATAGCAGGGTCATACGGTATTTCAATCTTTACTTTTTTTTTTAGAAATTGCCATACTGATCTCCAGAATGGTCGTACTAGCTTGCAATCCCACCAGCGATGGATGAGTGTTCTCTTCTCCGCACATTCAGCGGAGAATTGTTGTTGATCTATGTGTCTATTTTGGAACAAGTACCAGGCTGTTTTTTTTTTAAACTATGGATTTGTAGTATAGATTAAGGTTTGTATAGTGATACCTCCAGCAGTGTCTTTGTTACTCAGGATTGTTTTTGCTATCCTGGGCCTTTTGTGCTTCCATATGAATCTTGAGTTAGTTTGGTCAATTTCTAAAAAGAGTTGCTTTGGAATTTTGGTTGGTATAACATAGAATCTTTGTATTGCTTTTTGTAGGATGCTCATGTTTATAATGTTAATTCTATCTATCCAGGAGCATGGGAGGTCTTTCAACCTTCTGGTGTCTTCTGTAATTTCTTTCTTAAGGGTTTTAAAATTTTCATTGTAAAGGTCTCTTCACTTCCTTGGTTAGATTTATACCAAAGTATTTTTGTTTTTTTAGGGGCTATGGTAAGTGTATTAGTTAGGGTTCTCTAGAGTCACAGAATTCACAGAACGAATATATATATATATATGAAATTTATTGAGTTGGCTTACAGATATGGCCAAGGTAGTCCAGCGAAGGCTGTCAGTAGCCAAGGTAGTTCCAACGATGGCTGCCAACAGCTAGCTGCTCAGTTCGGTAGTCAAGTAGGTGATGGCTGAAGGCTGGAGAACTCCTAGAGTCTTAGTCTAGTGGGAGGTCAAAGGAACCCAGCGGCCGGAAGGAAGAACGATTTCTAGCACAGCTGCAAGAAGGGATCCGTTCTCCTTGGTGGCTCCTTTTTATATCATCTAGTATTGGGAGAATCCTTTGAGAGCTTTGGAGTTCTGATAGGATCTAGGGCGTGTACTATCCTTTCAAGTAGTCTCAATTGATCCTTTCCAGAGGTGGTCTCAGCCCAGCTTAGTTAATACCCTGTGTGTCAAGTTGACACCCAGGCTTAACCATCACAGTAAGTGAGATTGATTCTCTTAGGACTTTCTCAATTTTTTCATTCTTGATGTATGGAAGGTGACTGATTTTTGCACATTAATTTTGTAACCTGCCACTCTGCTGAACTTACATATTAGTTCCAGGAGTTTTCTGAATCTCTTAGGTATAGGATCATGTTGTTTGCAAATAGGGATCTCATCGCTTCTTTTTCAATTTGAACCCCTTTTCTCTACCTCTCATGTCTTATGGTTCTAGCTAAGACATCAAATACAATGTCAATAGAAGAGGTGAGAGTGAACAGCCTTGCCTTTTTCCTGATGAAAGTGGGAATGCTTCAAGTTTTTTACTGTTTAGAATAATCCTTGCTATGGGCTTGTTGTATGTAGTTTTTATTATGTTTATATATGATTCTTCCATTCCAATTGTCTCTAGGATTTTGATCATAAAAGGATGTTGGATCTTTTGCATCATGGAGAGTATCATGTAGTCCTGGATTTTGGATTTGTTTATATGATGTAGTACATTTATTGATTTGTATATATTGAACCAACTTTGTGTGCCTGGGATAAAATCCTACTTGGTCATAGGGAATGATCTTTTTGATATGTTTCTGAATCCATTTTGTAAAGATTTTGTTGAGAATCTTTGCATCTATGTTCATCAAAGAGATTGGCCTGTAGTTTTCTTTTTAAATTGTATCTTTATTGGGTTTTAGGATTAGTATAATATTGACTTCATAGAGAGAATTTGAAAGTGTTCCTTCCTCTGCTATTTTATGGACTAGTTTAAGGAATAGTGGCATTAGTTGTTCTTTAAATGTCTGGTAGATTTCTGTGCTGAATCCATCTGATCCTGGACATTTTTTGGTGGGAAGATTCATGCTTACTTCTTTAATTTCCTCAATTGTTATAGGACTTTAAATAATTCAGTTCATCCTGATTCAATTTAGGTAGGTTGTGTTTAATTAGAAATTCATCCATTTCTTTCTTATTGTTGAATTTTGTGGAGTATAAATTTTTGAAATATGACCTTATAGTTCTCTGAATTTCTTGGATATCAATTGCAATAATTCCATTTTCATTTCTAATTTTGTTAATTTGGATTCTCTCTCTCTTGATTTTGGTTAATTTGGCTAGGGGGTGTATCAATTTTATTGATTTTTTTTCAAAGAATCAGCTCTTTGTTTCATTAATCCTTTATATTGTTTTCCTTATCTCAATTTCAGATATTTCTCTCCTGATTTTGCTAATCTCTTCTCTTCTATGCTTTTGGGATTGGATTGTTCTTGTTTCTCTAAAGCTTTAAATTGTAATGTTAAGTCCAGCATCATGGTATTTAATTTCTAAGAATCAGTGTATTTTCTGTTATTTGTTTTGTTGTGGAGGTCTAGCTTTATTCCATGGTGGTGTGATAATGTACAGGCTATAATTTCAACTTTCCAGTATATGTGGAGGTTTATCTTGTGGCCCAATATGTGGTTTATTTTGGAGAAAGTTCCATAGGCTGCTGAGAAGAATGTGTTTTCCTTGATGTTTTGATGGAAGATTTGGTAGTGATCTATTAGGTCCATTTGGATACTGGTTAGATTCAG
The DNA here is from genome assembly GCA_023101885.1 of Typhlomys cinereus. Taxonomy (NCBI): domain Eukaryota; kingdom Metazoa; phylum Chordata; class Mammalia; order Rodentia; family Platacanthomyidae; genus Typhlomys; species Typhlomys cinereus. The sequence continues at coordinate 3,117,990 of JALPQD010000225.1, read as the reverse complement.
TTGCAGTGTGTTTCTATTAAGTTTTTGGCCAGTTGACCTCTCTAATGTTGAGAGTGGGGTATCAAAATCCCTATTATCATTTTGGGTCTGATTTGTTATTTTAGATGTCACAGTGTTTAATGAATGTGGATGAGCCTGTATTTGGTGCATATACGTTCAGTATTTTGAAGTCTTCCTGGCGACTTGTTCCTTTGACTAAAATGTAATATCTTTTGGTGTCTCTTATGATTGTCTTGGTTTGAAATCGATTTTGTCAGCTACAATAATTGCTACTCCCACTTGTTTCTTTGTTCTGTTTGTTTGATGTATTTTTTTCATTTATTACACATCTTTTTTGCCTAATCATACAAGCTCAATTGACCAGCATTTTACTTTGAGAATGTGCTTATCTTTTTGTAGTGAGATGTATTTCCTGAAGGCAGCAGATTGATGGGTTGTGATTTCTAATCCATGTTTATAGCCTGTGTCTTTTGATTGGTGAGTTAATTCCATTAACTTTTAGGGTTATAATTGAGAGGTGATTGTTGATTCCGGCCATTTTATGTGTTTAGTGGCTTTTATATGCATATTATTTAGCTCTTATGCATTATACTTCCCTCTGTTCTTTTAGATATGTTTGTTCTTTTCTTCAAGTTTACATATCTTTTCTAGCATTTTTTCGTAGGCCTGGTTTGGTGGTCATATAGGCCTTCATGTTGTCTTTATGGTGGAAAATTTTTCTTTCACCTTCAATATTGACTGATAGTTTTGATGGATATATATTCCTGGGTTGACATTCCTGCTCATTTATGACTTGAAGTACGTCTCTCCAAGCTCTTCTGGCTTTTACTGTTTCCAATGAAAAATCAGTTGTTATTTTAATAGGTTTACCTTTAAAGGCGACTTGTTTTTTTCTCTTTAATCTCTCAACAATTTCCCTTTGTTTTGTATCTGTAGTGTTTTAACTTTTTTGCTGGAGTAAGTGGCTATTTTAGTCATATCTGTTTGGACTGCGATATGCCTCTTGTGTTTGGATGGGCCTCTCTTTCTTTAGATGTGGAAAGTTTTCCTTTATGATAATTTGAAAAATTTCTTCGGGTGTGGCATTTTTGGTTCTTGTCTGGTATTCCATGAATGCACAGGTTTGGCTTTTTCAAGGTATTCCATAAGTCTTGAATATTCCTCTCAAGTATCTTTTTGGCTTTTACAACCTCTTCGATTAAGCTAGTTTGTTCTATCATTTTGTCTTCTAGCTCTGATATTCTATTTTCTGCTTCATTAGTTCTGCTAGTAAGATTATCTGTTGAGTTCTGGATTGAGGATAGCTTGTTTTTTTTTTTTTTTTTTTTTTTTTTTTAGCTTGAGTTTAATCTCTGCTAGTGATTTTTTTCAACTGTTCTATGTTTAGTTTTGTTTCTTCAATTACTTTTCTCATTTCATTCAAATCCCTGTTGTGTTCCCGCTTATATTGGTTGATGCGGTCATTTAACTCTTCTCAGATTTCCTCTTTCATTGTTTTGATCATAGTAAATATCAGGCTTTGAAAATCATTATCTTAGGTATGGTTTTCTTGGCTAATTTCCATGGTTTTATCCTGATTGGATTCCATCATTATGGGGTTAATATTTTTTTGTTGGAGATTTGTTGTCTTGGTTTTTGTTGTCTCTCATGGATTTGCATTGTGACTTGGACATATTTTGTTTTATCTCTAATGTCTTTTTTGCTGTGCGTTTTTGCCTGATATGATTTAGACAGTATTACTACACTTGGACTATTATTGCTAATGTTTGCCTAAATATTGAATGTGTCTGTCTAGCATTCTTTGTTGTTTTGTAGATGAGGCTATTATACTGTTGTGTATCAATTAGGGTGGGTTTAGTGGACGGAGATTGAAGATAAGTATGGTATTGCAGCTTTTGGCTTTTACTTCCTAGGATGTGTGTGGGGTGAATGGTTAAGTACCAGAAGTTGTATGGGTTTTTGATTGGGTTATATGAAATCTTAAACTGTGGTAACTATCAATTGAGAGTAATGGGAAGGTAAAAACAGTTTACTTATCTTAGAGTTGGAGGCGAAGATTTTCAGTTGTATGGTTTTAGTCCACTAGCTTGTTGCTTGTTTTCTCTGAACTTGTTAAATTCTTGAAAAACTGTAAAGTTCTTTACTGATTGAGAGGAGGAATAGGTAGCTGATGTTAGTGGTGGCTGCTGGGTACGTGGGCCTAGTCACAGGGACTGCTCTAGACCCAGATGTGCCAGAGGGAGATAGAGCCCTGGAGCCCAGCCAGGAGGGAAAGGAGGAAACGAGGCTTTTATAGCATTCCATTGGAAACTGTTCCAGCCTGTACACATTATACAGTGCTAAAGCTTCCTAAGATGTTTTCAAATATTGATTATCACCTATTGCAGTTACTTTGCTTGCTGCTGATAAATTCATGATCAAATTTGACTTAAGGGAACAAGGGGTTTATTTTGGCTTACAAATTTTGATTACAATTCCTTTGCAGCTTGGCAGGAGAGCTCGTTTGATCACCAGGAGCTTAGGGAACTGGTGCCCACCATAGCCACAAGATGAGAGAGAGAGAGAGAGACAGAGAGAGAGAGAGAGAGAGAGAGAGAGAGAGAGAGAGAGAGAAAATCTTACTTGCTAGAACAGTATGTCTGGCTAAAAATATAGAAAGTCAAATTCCTTGATTAGCCCCCTCCAGCTTATTCAATTGCCCAGATACTAGTTTTACCCACCCTGTGCTTTGCCTTCCCCATCAATTAAACAATCTCTTGCTTGGGGCTCACCTCAACTACTCATTCTTTTACAAAGAACACTAAGCCTTCAACCGTCATGTTGACACCTGTATCTATGACATAGACATACCCTACTTTTCTAGTGCTATTCATCACTCTTGGTCTGTTTTGTGCTGTTAACAGATCATTAGAGACTATGATACTTTTTAGCAGAAAGCAATTTACTCATTACACTTCTGAAGCCTGATATCAAGGTGTGAACATTCACCTTCCTTTTGTGTTTTTGTTGTTGGGGTCCCCAGATCATTAGATGTTCCCATCCTCACTGCCCAACCTAACTAATCAAACACCAAACTTCTCTGGAAGCACCACATAGACACACTCAGAAATAGTACTTTAGCAACTTTGTTGGAATTCTTTGATACAGTGAAACTGATACCTGAACTACCATCTGGATAACATATATAAAAAGATAAAAAATAAATTAATGGGGATAATAGACCTACTTTAAAAACACTTAAATTGAGCTAGGCAAAATCTCCGCACTGGGGAGGTTGAAGAGGTTGCTGTGAGTTCTAGGGCAACCCGATGTGTATGGCATCCTGTTCTAAAGAACAAATCCAAAGCATCCTTAAATTATTTCTAGGAGAAAACGAAGCATGTAGCCTTTGTAATACAATTTATGGAAAGCACTAAGAAAATGAAAAGCAAGCTTCAAAGTGAGAAGAAAGAAATATTTTCAATAAATTCCATAATAAGAAAATGAATGAAAAGAAGGGAAAATGTGAGCAAGCACTTTGCTGAAAAAGATTCACAGATAGAAATAGACATGTTAAACATAAGTAAATGCAAATGAAAGCTATGCTGGGAAACTAGAATGAGTTTTCAGTCCTTCACTGTTAAATAGCATGTCAGACATACATGGTTTGGTAGAAGCCTTTATCAGTTTAAGGAAGTACCTACCTATCTCTCTTCTGTTGAAAGGAGTAGACACAGGGCTCTTGGTTCATCTACTGGAATGATTATGTGGTTTTCCTTGCACATACATATATCCATGTGTTTTGGGCATGTGTGTATACATGTGTAGATACGGGCATGTGCATGCCACATGTTGATATTGGGTGCTTTCTTTGATATCTCTCCACCTTATCTTTTTTGCATGTACAAGCATATGTGTGTATGTGTATTTACATTCAAAAGGACCACTTGAATGTGTGTGCTTGTGGAGGCCTGAGGATGATATCAGGGATCATCCTGGATTGTTCTACCTATCTACTGCTTTGCTCTTGGGTTTCCTAGGCTTCATCTTCCCGGGCAGAATTGCAGCAATGGCTGTATCAGCTAGGCATTTTTACTTAGAATCTGGGGATTTGTACTCAGGTTCTTTTGCTTGGGAGGCAAATACTTTAATCTCTGAGCCATCTCTCCAGCTTTTCACCTTATGTATTGAAATAATCTCTTACTGAACCTTGCAATCAGTGATTGTTTAGACTGGCTGGATAGAAAGCTCCTCTGCTTTAGTGTTACAGACTTGTGCGACTATGTACAAGTCTTCTGTGTGGCTTCTAGGAATGTCAATCCTCACGCTTGTATGCATGTCAAGCACTTTTATTGACTGAGCCATCTCCATAACCCTGGTTTTCCTTTTGTTCAGTGCGGTGGCTGATAGCTGAGCTTGTTGATCAGCACTAACTGATTTTCAATGGTAGAAGCAGCCTTTTGTTCTCATGCTTCTGATGAAACCCCCATTCAGCCATTATATGTTATCCTTCTATTTTGCTGGAAAATTCTGCATATAGTTTATTGGTCATCTCCATGTCTCTGTTTATGGGAGATGTTTCTCTGAAGTATTTTCCTTTGTGTCTTTACCTGGCTTTCACATCAATACCATATTGACCTGCTGAGCTGCATTGGTAAAGTCCAGTCTCTTCTGACTTCTGGCAGAATTTTTCTTTTATATAGCTATTACTTTTATTCTCTGAATGCTGGATTATGCTTGTCATCTAAGTAATCAGTGACCCAAGCTTCACTTTGTTTGCAGCATTGTATTTTGGTAAGCATCAGTGGACTTCAGATTAATAACTGACTATTGATTTTTCCCTATGAGACATTGGGGAGGTTTCTCATTTTAAAAATGAGTTGTTGTGAAGACTAATCATATTACTGCCTGACTTCAAAATGTACTTCACAGTTATAGTAATTAAGAAAGAATGAGGTCAGGATAAAACAAGACCATTTGGAACAGAGTAGAGAGCCTAGAAATAAGCACATTTATCCACATCCAGCTAAGTTTTCTTTTTTTAAATAGGGACTAAGAATACACATTATAAAAATTATAGAAAAAGAGCATTTATTTTAATAAAAGAGAGTGGGAAAATTGAGTATCTACAGGCAAAGGAAAGAAATTAGACCCCTGTCTCTTTTCTCAGCAGTTTACACCAATCAGTTAAGAATGGAGTAAAGACATAAGTATGGACCAACTCGAAGAAAACTATGGGAAATCATTTAGGACATTGGAATGGGTACAGATAGCTTAGATTGGGTGCACACACAAAAAAATAAAAACTTGACATGTGAGATTTTATCAAACTGGAAAATTTCTGCAAAACACAGGATGAAAAGATAACCCATGCAACTGGGAAAATATTTGCAAGCTATTCATCTGACAAATGGTTAATATCCAGAGTACATCAAGGACTATAAAAACTCCAAGCAATTCAGTAAAAAATTCCATATCTCACCAGAGGATATGCAAATGTCAGTAGGCATTTTCAGATGTTCCACATCATCGCACAGCAGGGAAATGGAAATTTAACCACAATGATACCATTTTACCATAGTAAAAATGGCTATTATAAAAAGATTAAGGATAATTTTTACACATACTAAAAATAGATAAGTGACTCCCTTTTCAGAAGTGGGAGGGAAAGATAGCAGATTCTGGCAAGGATTGGAGAAATGGAGCCCTTGTTCACTGTTGGAGAAGGTAAATTATTAACAGCACAGCTGTTATGAAAACACTAGGAAATTTCCTTGAACAATTAAAGACAGAGCTACCATATGATCTGCCAGCAATTTCATTACTGGGCATGCAGCCAAAGAAATGAAATCAGTATGTAGAACAGATATCGGCATTGTCAGGTTTACTGCAACACTGCATAAGGTAGGTAAATATAAAAAGATAACCCAAGGGCCTCCCATATCTAGATATTTTATATCTAGATTTTTTTCATATCTGGTAAATAGATGAACATATGGCTCATATATATACTGAAATATTATATACAAAAGAGCAAAATCCCATTTCTTGTGACAGCATGGATAGAATCAGAGATCATTAAGTACAGAAAAATAAGTACCACATGATGTCATTTGTATATAGGGTAAAAAGTTGATGTCATACAAATTGAAAGTATATTTCAGGAGATCAGAGACTGAAATGAGGAAGGAGAAGAAAAGATGGGCAAAAGTTGACCAGTAGATATAGAGTTACAAGTATATCAGAATAAGAGGCTTTTGTTTACTATTGTGCAGAGGACATATATAGATGACAACTATGTGCTGTATAACTGAAAAAGGGAAAAGAAAAGATTTAAAATATCCCACAAAATATGAATAACATAATTTAAACACTGTAAAATGCATATATACATAAAAACATAGCATTATCCCATATGAATTAAAATATGAGAAAAATGATAAGTTCTGATTTTATCATTAGGTACTACACACTTATTGAACTGTCATACTATAACCTATAGACACGTAAAGTTTTGTGTCCATAAAATATATATCATTTTAGGGGCTGGAGATATAGTTCAGTTGGTAGTGTTTGCCTAGTTATGCACAAAGTTTTGAGTTTTATCCCTAGCACTACATAAGCCAGATATGGATACACATGTTTAAAACCCCAGAACTTGGGAAGTAAAAGCAGGAGGACTAGAAGTTCAAGGTCAGTCTGGGATACATGAGACTTTGCCTCAAAAAATGTGTTACTTTAAATGAAAGAAAGAATCATCAGGTATTCAATATTGTACTACACATATTTTTTTATAAAATTGTGATCTGAATTTATTTAAATTTTACTATTACACTAATACACTATTACTGTGCCATACTATTTTAGTTCTTATTTTCAAAGATACTGTGCCTTAGTACCAATAGAAGTCAATGAATTTCAGGTTTTTAGACTTTCATGTAGTTTTTAAGCTTGCTTTCACTGTACTTTTCTCCCCTTCCTTCATTTATTGAGATAGAATTTTGCAATGTAGCCCAGGCTGGCTGGCTATGAACTCCTGATGGTCTATCTAAGCTGGGATGACAAGGATATACTGACTAGGCCTAAATCCATTTTTAAAGTTGTCCTGTAATTTACCTACTGTGGTCTTACAACAGTTCTACTTTGCTGTGCTTTGGAAGAGTACATTATCCTTAATAAGATAATTATTTTACAATCATTATCATTTCTTCCCCAATATTAAGCTTCTTTCATTTCCTTCTTTTATGTTTTCCTTGTTGATTTCCTTGTCTCACTGTGCATTCTGAGTTGGTCTGAAAATTGTTCTGTCCTTTTGCTTTAGTTCTTGAGTTCACAGGTGTGGCTATCGAGCTTGATCTTTGCTTTTCCTTTGAACAGATTCAGTTATGATGACTGATTTGAAACTTTCTTTTGGAAACTTTTGATCAATAAAGAATTCACTTGCTTTAGTTACCCAGGCCTATGTCTTTTAAAGATAGGAAAAATTTTTTCAAGATGTAAAGCAAGTGGTGTAATGAATGCATACACTAAGACTGGGAGTGTGGGATGATGATGTATGGGGCATTTTGACTAAGGAAAACATTTGGTTAGAAAGTGTAGTAGTTACTACAGTAGAATGGCAAAGCTAGGAACAATTCTGATCCTGAAATATAGTAACACACTACTTTGTTTTGTGAACTGTAGCTGACTTTGGCCTGGCAAAGCAGAAACAAGAAAACAGTAAGCTCACATCTGTGGTTGGAACAATCCTCTACTCTTGGTAAGGAAAATTATTTTATGGCTTTCAAGCTTCATATTTAACTGTTTTTGATTTCTGTTATTACTTCAGGAAAGGGAGCTTATTAAGTTTTCCTTAGTTAACTATGTGACATATTACAAATGGAAAGAGTTGTTTGCTACTAGTGCTCTTCTCCTAAGACATCTCTATTCCTTTTAGAAAACTTCCTTTTTAAACATCTAAAATGAAGTAATCCTTGGATGTGCAAAGCAGGTGTGAGTTATAACATGAGCAGATTTGTGACAGTATTTCATTTCCCTGACTTGTATGTAGCAACTTTGCATCTTTCTGCTTATAGATACTAAGGGGCAGGCAAGGAATTCTGTGTCCTATTAACTGTCCTGATATATGAACAGTAATACATAGTGGACATAGTTATTGAATAAGTGAGTAAAGGGCGGCCCATGTACTCTGATCTGATGACCTGATTTGAGTATTTCTGTTTGATGAATGATACTTATAACTTACTAAGCATACTTCGTGGGTCTTTTTGCAAGCCATTATTATAAAATGAAATATTTCTCTGGCTAATACATATCAATATATGAAGCTGCTGAAATTGATAAACATATATAACAGTCATTAAAATACACATGAGAAAGATATTCTGAATTCTTTTTAAAAATTTTTAACTTTTCCAGTTTTACAAACATAATGAGCGATTATCTCTGCCCTCCTCTTTCCCCCTCCTTTGCTCCTCACTTCCTCTCCCACCCTCTTCTTCACAAATTCATCCTATTCCCTTCTACCCCACTTCCTGTCTGATTTTGTAAACCCCAGGATTCCCATCGTGGTTGCTGTACTCTAGTATGGGCTCAGGCCTCTGTGGCAGAATAAGTGGTCCTTCCTTGGGAAGACCCACTGATAAGGGCATTCCCATTCATCTGTCCAGCTAGCCCCTAAACTTCTTTATGAATGTAATTATTTCTCCTGAATTCCTTGCTAGTCTATGGGAGAATGTTGATATGTCAGTCATAGTGCAGGTCTGGTGAAGATAAGTCTCATTGCAGTAAGTTTCTGAATGCAGCAGCCCATCTTGAATGGAATGTCCTGTTTGGGAGTAAACCTCCCCACTTTTAGACTCTTACAGCCTTACTGTTCCTTCTTCCACAAGATTCCCTGAGCCTTAAGACCAGGAGAGATTTGGTTGGCTGATTCCAGCTGAGCGTTTTAGGTAGCTGGTACTCTGCACTCTGGTTGGTTGTTGTCTATCTCACTATTCTTCCATTGCAATAGTCTACCTCTTGTTTGGGAGTTGAGATCCTTTCTTTTCTAAAGATAAAATAAGAGGTGTTACTTGGATATTTGCTATCAGGTGTTTGTGGTTAGTATTGAGGATTTTGATCTTGATAACTGTTAGTTTTCTTCTCTTATTTAGATTGATTTACATTGCTGGGCATATGTTCCCTGTCTTTGGCGGTGGGGGAAGGGGCTAGTAAATAGGTGGTGAATTACTTGGAGGTTAACCCCACTCCCTACTTTGCTCTATTCCCATTCTTCCCTCCCCTTGAAGACTTTTTAAAAACTGTTTTTTTTAAAGTTCTCTTTCTAATTTTATTTATTTATTTATTTTTTTAGAAATTTTTTTAATTTATTCAATAGTGCATGTGTGCGTGTGTGCACGTGTGTGTATGTATGAGAGAGAGAGAGAGAGAGAGAGAGAGAGAGAGAGAGAGAGAGAGAGAGAGAGAGAGTGTGTGTGTGTGTGTGTGTGTGTAGAACCACGGGCGATTTCGGGAACCACCATGGACCGCCTCCATCTCCTCCTTGTTTACTCTGCCCGGAGATCACAGGCTCTGCCCTATCAGGACCAGAAACACAGGCCGCCCCCGCTTCTGCCCGGCGTCTATACGTGGGGTCTAGGATCCCAACTCAGGCAGAGGCTTAACCCCTGAGCCACCTCTTCAGCCCCTTTATTTTTTATTTATAGTGTATTTTTTCCACTCACACAAACTTGATAAGTACTCCATTCCCCTCCCTCCCTCCATCCCTCCTTGTATCCCCTTGTTCCCTCCCCCTTTTTCCCCCCTCCCTCCCTTTCTCCCAGTGCTCCCTCCCCCTCCCCCATTTCTGGAGCAGCCTTTACTGTGCATGTCAAACTTCCCTCTGGGTCCTCTCTCTGATGAAGTTTAAGGACTCAGTAGCATTGCCTAGAACTCTTTTTTGTGTTCCCCTTTGTTATAGGAACACTATTGTGGCTGTTAATCCCTTGCCTCTAAGGATCCTAGTGCCTGTGATCCATGCTAGACTTTGGGGGTTCAATGATATGTTGGTCATTGTACAAGTCATGCAAAGTCCTATTATTCTTACTTGGGCCCTAACTTGTGTGGAGTATCTTGCATATCGTTGCTCCTCCCCATCTTTAGGCTCTTACAATCTTACTGCCCCCTCTTCCACAAATCTCCCTGAGCTTTAGGATGGGGAGAGATTACGCTGGCCTGATTCCTGGTGATTAATGTAGGGTCTCTGGTGTTCTGAATTATGTTTTTTTTCTTTTTTTCTTTTTTCCAGTTTTGCTGTTCCTGTACTTCCCTTGGCTCCATCCTGATGGGTATTGGATGTCACCTCCTAGCCAAAGATAAAAGGCTGTTAAAATACAGTCTTATTATAAGAGTAGATTCAAAGGTAGATGGAATAAGAATAGGAGACCATGGTGGGGGGGGGGTCAGTTTCCCATTTGCAGGATGGCTGCCTTCTATCTGTCAGACTCTATACCCTCCCTGTCTGGTGAGATCAAACCTCATCAGTTGCAGGTGACCAGTAAGGAAAGACTTTTTAAAAACTGTTTAATCCTGTTCTTTTGCTTCTGCTCTTTTGGGATCTTCCACTCCACTCCTCCACCCCCCATCTTGTATTCCTTTGTGTAGTGAGTGTTATAGGAGTTTCTGTTTGGTTACATCAAACTGAATGTTTAATGCTAGGATCCACTTATAAGGGAGAACATACAGAGTCCGTCTTTTTGCATCTGAGATATTTCACTCAATATGATTTCTAGTTACATCTGTTTACTGGAAAATTTCATTAATTCATCTTTCCTGATAGCTGAGTAGTAGTCTATTGTATATATGTACTACATTTTCATTAAACCATTTGTCAACTGTTGGCTAGTTTGGCTCCATTTCTTTGCTATTGTGAAAGAGCTGCTGTGAACATGGTTGTTCATGTGACTCTGTTACAGGGTAGTGTTCTTTGTTAATATTCCCAGGAGTGGTATTAACTGGGTCATATGGTATTTCAAATTTTAATCTTTTCAGAAACTTCTAAACTTCTCTTTAATGGGGTTTTGTGTTTTACGATACTACCAACAATGTATGAGGGTCCCTTTTCCACATATCCATGTCAGCATTTGCTGTTGTTTGTGATTTTCATCTTAGCCATTTTGACTGGAGTGAGATGATATCTCAAGGTGGCTTTAATTTGCACTTCCTTAATGACTAGGAAAGTAGAACATTTTTTAAAGATGTTTGTTAGACATTTCATCTTGCAACAAGTTTCTTTTCAGTTCTATAGCCTATTTTTTAATGGGTGGTTTACTTCCTTGATATTTATTTTTCAAGTTCTTTGTGTACTCTTGAAATTGGTCCTCTATTGGATATGTGGTTAGTGAAGATGCTGTCCCATTCTGTAGGTTGCCTTTTTGCTCAATTCACAGTCACTTTTGTTTAGTCCCACTTGTTTAGTGTCGGATGTATTCTCTGTGCTTTTGGTGTCCTATTAAGTAAATGTTGGCCAAGGCACATTAGATTGAGGGTATTCCCTATTTTTTCTTCTAAGAGTTTTTATAATCTGTGGTCTTTGATCCATTTGGAGTTGATTTTCTTGCAGGGAGACAAATAAAGTTCCATTCCTCTGCATGTAGATATACAATTTTGCTAGTACCATTTGTTGAGGATGATGTCCTTTTTCCAATGGATTTTTTAACACCTTTATCAAAGATTGTTGACTATAGGTGAGTGCACTTACATTTGGTTCTTCAATTCTAATCCATTGATCTGTATTTCTTTATTAGAGCTGGTATCATGCTGTTTTTATTAATATTTCTTTATACTCTAGTTTAAGTTCTGATGTGATACCTCCCTCAGAGTTTTTATTCTTCAGGATGATTTTTGTTATCCTGGATCTTTTATATTTCCATATGAAATTTGAGATTTTTTTACCAATTTCTATTAAGAATTCGGTTGGAATTTTGAAAGGTATTGCATTGAATCTGTATATTTCTTTAGGTAGAGTGGTCATTTTAGCAATGCTAATTCTGTGAAACCAGGAACATGGGATGTCTTCCCATCTTCTGGTATCTTCTGTTATCTCTCTATTTTTTTAGGGTTTTAGAGTTTTCATTGGATGAATCTTTCACATCCTTGGTTAGGTTTATTCTAAAGTATTTCATTTTTTAGGAGCAATGATAAATTGTATTGTTTTTCTCAGGTGTTTCTTGCTTTGCTAATTCTTGGTGTATAGAAAAGCTACTGACTTTTGAACATTAATTTTGTATCTTACCACTATTCTGAACTTATTTATTAGCTATAGCAGTTTCCTGGCAGAATCTTTAAGGTCCTTGAGTTAGAGGATCATGTAATCTGTGGGCAGGAATAACTCAACTTCATAGTTGTATTCCTTTTATTACCCTCTAACTATGGTTAGGCACAGGTCAACTTGACAGTTGAGGGTTTGAGCTCTGGGCATATTTGTAGAGAATTAGTTGTTGAGTTAAGCCCAGAGCAAACCTGCAAGAGATTTTCTAGCTGATGGGGAAGGCCCAGCCCATGGTGGGTGGGATTAGGCCCTGGAATAAAATACAGAGAGCTGGTTGAGAGAGTTGGCATCCTTGTGTAGTACATTTGGCCAAACATGCTGGTCTGCCAGGTAAGGATTGTCCTTCTCTCAGCCATTATGTAGAGATGGTGTGGCTCTGGTGTTGGTGTGAGCTCTCCTGTCAAGCTGGACTGAGAACCATAACCAGACTGTCATAAGAGAATAGATCCCTTCTTCCCTTAAGTTGTTTGATGATGATTTATAGCAACCATGCAGGCTGATTGCTATACCCTTTTTTGTCTTATGGATGTAGCTAAGCCTTCAAGTACAATGCTGAATAGAAGTGAACATGGATAACCTTGTCTAGTTCCTTATCTGGGTGAGAATGCTCCCAGTTTTTCAGCATTTAGGATGATTTTTACCATAGGCTTATTATATGTGAACTTTATTACATTGATAAATGTTCCTTCCAATCCTGTTTTCTCCAAGTTCTTTGTAATAAAGAGATTTATAAATGTTCCTTCCAACCCTGTTTTCTCCAGGTTCTTTATAATAAAAGGGTGTCAGATTTTGGCAAAGACTTTTTCAGCATCAATTGAAAGGATCATGTGATTTTTACCTTTGCACTTGTTTATATGGTGAACTATATTATAGATTTATATATATTGAACTAACCTTATGTTTTTGGAATAAACCTAACCTGGTCATAGAAGATGATCTTTTAAATATGTTTTAAAATCCAGTTTACTATAATTTTGTTAAGGATCTTTGCGTCTGTGTTATCAGTGAGATTTGTCTATAGTTTTTTTTTGGTTGCATCTTAAGAATTTGGTTTTGGAATCAGTGTAATGTTGGCTTTGTAGAAAGAGTTTGGAAGTATTCCTTCCTTTTCTATTTTGTGGAACAATTTAAAGACTATTGGTGTTAATCGTTCTTTAAATATCTGGTAGAATTCTATGCTAAATCCATCTGGTCCCAAGTTTTTCATTATTTCTACTTCCACTTCATCCTTTGTTATAGTACTATTTGAACAATTCTGTTCATTGTGGTTTAACTTTGATGTGTTATATGTGTTTAGAAATTCGTCCTTTTCTTTGTGATTGTCAAATTTGGTGGTATATAAATTTTTGAAGTGTTAATTTCCTTGACATCTTTTGTGATAGCTCCAATTTTCATCTCTAATTTTATTAATTTGGGTTTTGGTTAATTTTGCTAAGAGTGTGTCAATCTTGCTATGTTTTTCAGAGAACCAACTTTTTGTTTGTTTGATTCTTTGTGTTGTTTTCTTTGTCTTAATTTCAGTTATTTCTTTTCTGATCCTACTGATTTCTGAAGATCTATTTCTTTTAGGGTTGGTTTGTTCTATTTTCTCTAAAACTTTAAGCACCATTATTAGGTTATTTACTTGTGATGTTTCCATTTTTTTAAGTAGATGTTGATTTCTATGAATATTCCTTCTAGTACCACCTTCCTTGTATCCCAAAGATTTTGATCTGATGTACTTTCATTATCATTGAATTCTAGGAATTTCTGTTTTTGCTTCTTTCTGGACCTGTTCCTTATTCTGTAGCATATTTTTAAGCTTCCAAGAGTTTATATACTTTCTGTTGTTTGCCTTGTTATGCATTTCCATCTTTATTCCCTTGTGATCAGATAGAGTACAGGTGGTGATTTTGATTTTTTTTGTATTTTTGGACATTTGCTTTGTAGCCTAGTACGTGGTCTATTTTTGAGAAAGTTCCTGGGATGCTGAAAAGAATGTATATTCCTTGATGTTAGAAAGGAATGTTTGGTAGTGTCTCTCAGGTTTATTTATTTTATGGTTTGGTTTAGTTTCTGTGTATCTCTGTTCAGTTTTTGGCCTATTGAAAGTGGGGTGTTGAAATCCCATACTATTATCCTGTTTAGGTTGATTTGTAGTTTTATACATTGTAGTTTTTTTTTTTTTTTAAACAAACATGAGTTAGTCTATGCTGGGAATATATATGTTTAGAATTGTGAATTCTTGATGTATTGGTCATTCTCTGTCTCTTACCTGTTTTGGTTTGAAGTCTGTTTTGTTAGATATCAGATTGTTTCCTAATTGTGTTTGCTTAGAGTATCTTCAACCATCCTTTGACCCTGACATTGTTCCTATCTTTCAAAGTGAAGTGTGTTTATTGGAGGCAGCATATTGATAGTTTGTAGCTTTAAATCCATGCTTTTAGTCTGGGTCTTATGATTAGGGAATGGATCCCATTGACGTTTATTGTTATGAGTGAGAAGTTTTTGATGATTCCTGTTGTGTTTTTGAGTTTATTAGTTTGTGTGTGTGTGTGTGTGTGTGTGTGTGTGTGTGTGTGTTGGGAGTTTTCTGTCTTGTAGTTGTATAGTATTGTTTTTCCTTTTATCCTTCTGAGTGTGTTGATCACTTTCATATGTTTTGAGAATTTTTTCTAGTATCTTCTGCAGGCCTGGTTTGGTAGATAAGAAAGGCTTTATTTTTTTGTCAGGAAATAGTCTTCTTTCATCTTCATATAAGAAAAGGCTTTATTTTTTGTCAGGAAATAGTCTTCTTTCATCTTCATATATGTCTGATAGTTTGACTGCATATGGCAGCCTGAGTTGGTGTTTGTGATCTTTCATGACTTGAAGAATGTTTTTCCAGCTCTTCCGGCTTTTACTGTTTCCATTGGAAAGAACTGTGAACGTTCTCTTCATCTTGTATCTGAGATGTTGTTGCTATTGTTTCCTTCGTTGTGCTCCTATTAAGGCCATATCTGGATGGTGTACACTATGTTTTACTTAGGTATGAGAAGTATTTATTTATGATTGATTGAAAGGTCTGAGCTCGACTGTTTTCCTGGGCTTCTTGTTCTGGGAGTTCATGAATGTATAGATTCGGGTGATTCATGGTACTCCATAGTTCCCGAATATTCCCTTTATTTGCTTTTTTTGGCTTCTTTAATTGAATGATCCTATTCTGTCAGTTTATTTTCCAGATCTGATATTCGATTTTCTGCTTGATCCATTCTGTGTGTGCAACTCTTTGTTGGGTTTTCAATTTCAGTTAGCTTGGCTTTAAATTCCAGCCTATAATTTTTCACATATTTTAAACTAGCTCTTATTTCCTCCTTTTCCTTTTTCATCTCATTTTTTGGTTATTTTCCTCTTCACATAAGGTCATATGCTTATTCATTTCCTCTCTGAGTTCTTCACATTCCTTTTTTTACTTGTCATATTCCTTTTGTAGTTCATTCCTAAGTTGTTGATCATGTCAATACCATTTCTTTGGAGGACATTTTCCCAAGTGTTGCTTTCCTGACTGATAGTAGGTTATTCTGATTGGAATCAATCGTAGGTGGGGGTTGATGTTTTTGTTAGGAGACATATTTTCCTGGCCTTTAGTGTATTTTGTGGTTTTACAATGTAACTTGTACAGATTCTGCTAAGTCTGTGACTGCTTTTTTTGATAATCGTTTTGGGCTCTCCTGAGTCAGATGAAGCTGTTGGGAAAGCTTCTTCGGATTTGGATGGGATCTTTTGGTTTTGTGATATGGCTGTTTTCTGGCTGGGGGAAAGGGGCTGGAGCATGTGGGTGGTCCCTCTCCAGTCTCCTGCAGCTCTCACCTAGTGGGGTGCACATTCTGGAGGAGACTGGGGCTTGTGGGTGGTCCATCTTGCAGGTCTGCTGGGTGACTTTTATCATGTATACGGGTCTTCCCAGGGGCTATGGACATCTGAACCATTGTTCTCCTTGGTCCCCATGACAGCTATTGCTTGATGGGAGGTTATTCCTGGGAGACCTGGGGTGTGTGGGTGGTCCATTCCTAGGGTCAGCCATGGTGACTACCTGGTGCATAGGGGGTGTATGTGGTAGTTCCCAGGGTCCTGGGTGTGCACAGTAAGTCCTTTTGGTCTGTGCTGAAGGTCAGGTTCTTACATGTCAAGGGGGATCTTTCACAGGGGTCAGGGCTGCATGGGTGGTCTGTCTCCTGGGTCTGCATGGCCATTATGGCTCTCTGAATTCTTATTTAAGAAGTGACTAAGAATCTTTCAGTCTTTTTTTCTAATATAGTTGATAATTGTAAGGTAAATACAAAGAAGAATTAACTGGCAAGAATTGGAAATTTTCTTTTTTTTTTTATTTCAGCTCATACAAACTTATTAGGTACACCAGTTCCCTCCCTCCCTCATCCTCCCCCCATACCCCCTGCTTCCCCTCCCCACCCCTCTCCCTCCCCATCCCCCAGTGCCTCCCTCCCCAATTCCCAGAGAGTCCTTTCTTGTGCATGTCTGATTTTCCTCTGGGCCCTCCTCTCCGATGATGTACAAGGACCCAGTGGCCTTTCCCGAACCCTTTCCCGTGTTCCCCTTCGGTATAGGAACACTGCTGTGGCTGCCAATCCTTTGCCTCCAAGGATCTTGGTGCCTTTAGCAGATGCTAGACTTTGTGAGTCGGTCAACAGTGTGTTGGACAATGCGCAGGGCATGCAAAGTCCAATTATGATTGCTTCAGCC
Organism: Typhlomys cinereus; assembly: GCA_023101885.1. Taxonomy (NCBI): domain Eukaryota; kingdom Metazoa; phylum Chordata; class Mammalia; order Rodentia; family Platacanthomyidae; genus Typhlomys; species Typhlomys cinereus. Next base: position 3,100,982 of record JALPQD010000225.1, on the reverse strand, counting down.
CTAACTAGTATAGAGTATCTTACATATCATTGCTCCTCCCATCCTTTTGCTCTTACACTCTTACCGCCCCCTCTTCCGCAAATTTCCCTGAGCTTCAAGATGGGGAGAGAGGTGGTTGATATAGAGTCTCTGAAGTTCTGGATTGTGGTTTGTTGATTTTCTTTTGCAGTTTTGCTGCTCCTGCAATGCCCTTCACTCCATCCTGGTGGGCATTGTATGTTACCCCCTGGCCAGAGACAAAAAGCTGTTGGACATTTAGGTTGATTCCATGACTTTGCTATTGTAAACAGTGCTGCTATGAACATGGTCGTGCTTGTGCTATCAAGGCGAACCTCTGCTGTATGGGGGGTTATTCCCAAAAGTGGAATAGCAGGGTCACATGGCATTTCAATCTTTAATTTCTTTAAGAATCTCCAGACGGCTCGCCAGAGTGGCTGTATGAGCCTGCATTCCCACCAGCAATGTAGGAGAGTTCCCCTCTCTCCACATCCTCTCTAGCATTTGTCGTTGTTAGTATTGTGGATTTTTGCCATCCTGACCGGGGTGAGATGATATCTCAGGGAAGTTTTGATTTGCATTTCCCTGATGGCTAAAGAAGTGGAGCATTTTTTAAGATATTTGTTAGACATTTTAATTTCATCCCTGGTAAAGTTTCTTTGAAGTTCCAGGGCCCATTTTTTAATTGGGCCATTGGTTTCCTTGGTGTTTAGTTTTCTAAGTTCTTTGTGCACTCTGGACAATAGAGCTCTATCAGATATGTGGTTAGTGAAGATTTTCTCCCATTCTGTGGGTTGCCTTTGAGCTCGTGTGACAATCTCTTTATCTGAACAGAAGCTCTTTAATTTCACAAGATCCCAACTGTTGAGAGTTGGTAGCAGTGACTGTGCCATTGGATGTCTGTTTAGGAAGTGTTCGCCTAGCCCAATCAGCTCGAGGGAGTTCCCTATCCTTTCAACTATGGTTTTCAAAGTCTCTGGCCTGATATCAAGGTCCTTGATCCATTTGGAATTAAGTCTTGTACACGGTGACAAGTACGGGTCCAGCTTTAATCTTCTGCATGTGGAGATCCAGTTTTGCCAGCACCATTTGTTGAAGATGCTGTTCTTTTTCCATTGGATTCTTTGGGCCCCTTTGTCAAAGACCAAATGGCTGTAACTTTGTGGGCTTATATCTGGGTCTTCAATCCTTATCCATTGATCTGTGTGTCTATTTTGGAGCCAGTACCAGGCTGTCTTTACAACTATGGATTTGTAGTATAGACTAAGGTTTGGTATGGTTATACCTCCAGCTGTGTTTTTGTTACTCAGGATTGTTTTTGCTATCCTGGGTCTTTTGTGCCTCCATATGAACTTTGAGATTGTTTGGTCAACTTCTTTGAAGAAGTGCTTTGGGATTTTGATTGGTATAGCATTGAATCTGTATATTGCCTTTGGTAGGATGGTCATTTTCACGATGTTGATTCTGCCAATCCAGGAACAAGGGAGGTCTTTCCACCTTCTGGTGTCTTCTGCTATTTCTTTCTTTAGGGTTTTAAAGTTTTCATTGTAAAGGTCTTTTACCTCCTTAGTTAGGTTTATACCAAGGTATTTCATTTTTTTAGGGGCTATAGTGAATGGTATTGTTTCTCTCAAGGCTTTTTCACTTCTTTCATTCTGGGCATATAGGAAGGCCTCTGATTTTTGCACATTTATTTTGTATCCTGCCACCCTGCTGGACTTCTCAATTAGTTCCAGGAGCTTCCTGGTGGAGTTTTTGAGATCACTCAGGTATAAGATCATGTCATCTGCAAATAGGGATAGCTTGACTTCTTCCTTGCCGATTCGAATCCCTCTTATGTCCCTTTCTTGTCTTATGGCTTCAGCTAAGACTTCAAGTACAATATTGAATAGAAGTGGTGAGAGTGGACAGCCTTGTCTAGTTCCTGATCGAAGTGGGAATGCTTCCAATTGTTCCCCATTGAGCATAATCCTTGCTGTGGGCTTGTTGTATATAGCTTTTATTATATTCCATTCCTTCTGTCTTCCTTCCATTCCTACTGTCTCTAGTGTTTTGATCATAAAAGGCTGTTGGATCTTGTCAAAAGCTTTTTCTGCATCTATCGAGAGTATCATGTGGTCTTGGACTTTGGACTGGTTTACATGATGACTTACATTTATTGATTTGCGTATGTTGAACCAACCTTGTGTGCCGGGGATGAAGCCTACTTGGTCCCCATGAATGATCTTTTTAATATGTTTTTGAATCCGATTTGCTAAGACTTTGTTGAGAATCATTGCGTCTGTGTTCATCAGGGAGATTGGGTTATAATTTTCTTTTTTAAGCGAATCTTTATTAGGTTTTGGGATTAAAACGATATTAGCTTCATAGAAGGAATTTGGTAGTGTTCCTTCCTTTGCTATTTGATGGAACAGTTTAAGGAGTATTGGTGTTAGTAACTCCTTAAATGTCTGGTAGAACTCTGTGCTGAATCCATCTGGTCCAGGACATTTTTTGGTGGGAAGAATCGAGATTACTTCCTCAATTTCCTTATATGTTATAGGACTATTTAAATAATTCACAACTTCTTGATTCAATTTAGGTAAGTTGTGTTTACTTAGAAATTTATCCATCTCTTTTGTGTTGTCAAACTTCACATAGTATAAGTTATTGAAATATGATGTTATAATTCTGTGGATTTCTTGGGTATCAATAGTGATAACTCCATGTTCATTTCTAATTTTGTTAATTTGGGTTTTCTCTCTCTTGCTTTTGTTTAGTTTAGCTAGGGGTGTATCAATCTTATTGATTTTTTCAAAGAACCAGCTTTTTGACTGGTTGATTTTTTTCTATTGTTTTCTTAGTCTCGATTTCAGATATTTCTCCCCTTATTTTGCTAATCTCCTCTCTTCTACTACTTTTGGGATCAGATTGCTCTAGTTTCTCTAAAGCTTTAAGGTGCATTGTTAAGTTATTTCTGATGTTTCCATTTTTTTGACGTAGGCATTAAGAGCTATGAACTTACCTCTTAGAACAGCTTTCATTGTGTACCAGAGATTTTGGTAAGTTGTATTTTCGTTATTATTCACTTTCAGGAAGTCGTGAATTTCCTTTTTAATTTCTTCCTGAATCCAGTTCTCATTCAGCATCATAGTGTTAAGTTTCCAGGAGTTAGTGTATTTTCTCTGTTTGTTGTGTTGTGGATGTCCAGCTTTAGGCCGTGATGGTCTTATAGGGCACAGGTTAGAATTTCAACTTTCTTGTATATGTGTAGATTCATTTTGTGGCCCAATATGTGATCTATTTTGGAGAAAGTTCCGTGTGCTGCTGAGAAAAATGTGTATTCTTTGGTGCGTGGGTGAAAAGTTCGATAGAGATCTGTAAGGTCCATTTCTTTCAGGGTTTGATTAAGTTCCAAAGTGTCTCTGTTAAGCTTTTGACCTGTTGATCTATCCCATGTTGAGAGGGCGGTGTTGAAGTCCCCAAGAATTATCGTTTGGGGATTGATTTCTTGCTTTAGACGCTGTAGGGTTTTCTTAATGAATGTGGAGGGGCCCGTATTGGGTGCATATATGTTCAGTATTGTGAAGTCTTCCTGGTGAATTGTACCTGTGACTAAAATGTAGTATCCATCCGTGTCTCTTATAATTTTCTTTGGTTTGAAATCCACTTTGTCTGATAGCATAATGGCTACCCCTGCCTGTTTTCTGCTTCCATTTGCTTGTAGAATTGTTGACCAGCCTTTTATTTTTAGAGCGTGCCTATCTTTTGTGGTGAGATGGGTTTCCTGCAGGCAGCAGATTGATGGATTGTAGTTTTAATCCATGTTTATATTCTGTGTCTCTTGATCGGTGAATTAATTCCATTAACATTTAGTGTTATAATGGAGAAACTATTGTTAATTCCAGACATTTATTATGTTTAGTAGCTTTTATAAGTATATTGCTTCGTTTTTAATGATGCTATACTTGCCTTCTGTTCTCCTGGATATGCCTGTTTTTTTCTTCACGCTTGAGTATCATTTCTAGCATTTTTTGAAGGCCTGGTTTGGTAGCCATGTATCCCTTCAAGTTGTCTTTGTGCTGGAAAATTTTTCTTTCTCCCTCGATCATGACTGATAGTTTTGCAGGGTAAATCAGCCTGGGTTGACATTTTTGCTCATTCAATACTTGAAGTATGTCTCTCCAAGCTCTTCTTGCTTTTACTGTTTCGACTGAGAAGTCATTTGTTATTTTAATAGGTTTACCTTTAAAAGTGACTTGTTTTTTCTCCCTTGAAGCTCTCAGCACCAGTTCTTTATCTTGAATGTGGAGTGTTTTAACTATTATTTGCCGCGGCGTGCTTCTATTTTGGTCGTATCTGTTTGGGGTGCGGAATGCCTCTTGTATATGGATGGGCCTCTCTTTTTTTTTATTAAAAATTTAATTATACATTTTAAAATTTTTTACCAGTTCCCTCTCTCCCCCCTCCTCCCCCTCCCCTTCCCCCAGTGCCTCCCCCCCAATTCCCAGAGAGTCCTTTATTGTGTACGCCTAACTCTCCACTGGGTCCTCCTCTCTGATGACATATAAGGACCCAGTGGCATTTCCATAAGCCCTTTCTCTTGTTCCCCTGAAGCATAAGATCACTACTATGGCTGTCAATCCCTTGCCTCCAGGGGTCTTGGTGCCCTTAACAGATGCTAGACTTTATGAGGGCAACAGTGCGCTGGATATTGCGCAGGGCATGCAAAGTCCCATTATGATTGCTTTGGCCCCAACTATTGTTGAGAATCTTGCAAATTGTTGCTCCTCCCATCCTTTTGCTCTTACAATCTTACCGCCCCCTTCCGCAAATGTCCCTGAGCTTCAGGATGGGGAGAGATTAGGCTGGCCTAGTTCTATGTGATTGATATAGAGTCTCTGAAGTTCTGGATTGTGGTTTGTTGATTTTCTTTTGCAGTTTTGCTGCTCCTGCAATTCCCTTCACTCCATTCTGCTGGGCACTGTATGTCACCCCCTGGCCAGAGACAAAAAGCTGTTAAACTGGAGTCTTGTTGTAATAGCACATTCAAGGGTAGATGTAATAAGAGTAGGAAACCTCACTGAGGGAGGGGTCCATCACCCATTTGCAAAATAATTACTTTTTATCTGCTAGACTATATGCCCTCCCCTTCTGGTGAGATCAGGAAAGAACGTCTGTGAACTTAACCAGGTTTCTCATTACTTACTTGCAGACCTTGATGGAGGCCTATTTTCTCTGCTGTAACATGGTCTCCTCTCTCCTTGTTTCTGGTGTGGCCCTCCTAACCCATCTCTCTTGTTCATAATCCTTGCAATTACTGTGTTACATAGGTTTACTTTTGATTATCTCAATGTGGGCTGGGTGAGTTTGGTACTAGGAGCCACCTATTAGGGAGTACATATGGCGCTTAATTTTCTGGGTTTGGGATACTTCACTTAATATAATTCTTTCTAATGACATCCATTTCCCAGCAAATTCCAGTAATTCATCATTTTTGATGGCTGAGTAGTACTCCATTGTATAGATGTACCACAGTTTCCTTATCCACTCGTCAACTGTTGGACATTTAGTTTGATTCCATGACTTTGCTATTGTAAACAGTGCTGCTATGAACATGGTCGAGCTTGTGCTATCGAGGCGAACCTCTGCTGCATGGGGGGTTATTCCCAAAAGTGGGATAGCAGGGTCATACGGCATTTCAATCTTTAATTTCTTTAAGAATCTCCAGACGGCTCGCCAGAGTGGCTGTATGAGCCTGCATTCCCACCAACAATGTAGGAGAGTTCCCCTCTCTCCACATCCTCTCCAGCATTTGTCATTGTTTGTATTGTGGATTTTTGCCATCCTGACCGGGGTGAGATGATATCTCAGGGAAGTTTTGATTTGCATTTCCCTGATGGTGAAGGAAGTGGAGCATTTTTTAAGATAATTGTTAGACATTTTAATTTCATCCCTGGTAAAGTTTCTTTGAAGTTCCAGGGCCCATTTTTTAATTGGGCCAGTGTTTTCCTTGGAGTTTAATTTTCTAAGTTCTTTGTGCACTCTGGACAGTAGAGCTCTGTCAGATATGTGGTTAGTGAAGATTTTCTCCCATTCTGTGGGTTGCCTTTGAGCTCGTGTTACAATCTCTTTATCTGAACAGAAGCTCTTTAATTTCACAAGATCCCAACTGTTGAGAGTTGGTAGCAGTGACTGTGCCATTGGATGTCTGTTTAGGAAGTGTTGGCCTAGCCCAATCAGCTGGAGGGAGTTCCCTATCCTTTCAACTATGGTTTTTAAAGTCTCTGGCCTGATATCAAGGTCCTTGATCCATTTGGAATTAAATCTTGTACATGGTGACAAGTACGGGTCCAGCTTTAATCTTCTGCATGTGGAGATCCAGTTTTGCCAGCACCATTTGTTGAAGATGCTGCTCTTTTTCCATTGGATTCTTTGGGCCCCTTTGTCAAAGACCAAATGGCTGTAACTTTGTGGGCTTATATCTGGGTCTTCAATCCTTATCCATTGATCTGTGTGTCTATTTTGGAGCCAGTACCAGGCTGTCTTTATAACTATGGATTTGTAGTATAGACTTAGGTTTGGTATGGTAATACCTCCAGCTGTGTTTTTGTTACTCAGGATTGTTTTTGCTATCCTGGGTCTTTTGTGCCTCCATATGAACTTTCAGATTGTTTGGTCAACTTCTTTGAAGAATTGCTTTCGGATTTTGATTGGTATAGCATTGAAGGGCCTCTCTTTTTTTAGATGAGGAAAGTTTTCCTTGATGATCGTTTGAAAAATTTCCTCAGGGGTGGTATTTTGAGATTCTTGCTCTGGTATTCCATGAATACGCATGTTAGGCTTTTTCAGGGTGTCCCATATCTCTTGGATATTTCTCTCAAGTATCTTTTTGGCTTTAACAACCTCTTCATTGAGCTGGTTAGTATTCCCACTTTATCTTCAAGGTCTGAAATTCTGTTTTCTGCTTCATTAGTTCTGTTGATAAGACTCTCTGTGGCGTTCTGGGTTGAAGATAACTTGTCTTTTAGCTCAGTTTTAAACTCTGCTTGAGTTTGTTTTAACTGCTCTATGCCACTTTTGTTTCTTGCACTGTTTTTCTCAACTCCTCCAGATGTCTGTTGTGTTCCTCTTCAAAGCGATTGAAGAACTGGAAATTTTCTTAAAGGTGCTTGCTTGGAAATCATCTGGAAATAGCCCTATTTTATAAAGTCATTTCATAAAGTATTCAGAATAATGTTTGTAGAGGGTGAATTTTCATTTGCTTCAATGTCTTATATTTTATTTTGAAACTTATATAATGAGAGATTGGTAGCCATGTTGTCATTTGTTGAAACTGTGTATTTATTTCTTTAGTTAATTTCTTAACCATAAGGCTAAATACTTGTACATCCAGTACTTGCTCTAGAATAATAATTTTTCTTTTTTTTCACTTTACACTATTTTTTAAGAATTTATAAAAATCTAACCACAAAATGTTATCTAATCATACATTCAGTCTCAGCAGATTTCACTGTTAAACTTCACAAGACAATGCAGTACAAAAGTAAATTCCAAATGGTCATATTTAGTAGTAGATGTTTATTGTCAGGAGCATCAATTAAATTTAAAATATGAATGTAATAGTATCAGTGTTTTGGTTAGAGTATAAAATAATAGATTTCTTTACCACATTTTCATATATGTATAATATACATATAACATTGCTCAAATTTGCCCTAATATTACCCTACTTATCCCTCCCTTGCCAGACCCTTTTATCCTCACAAATTGTTTCCCTTCTGCTTTCATGTTTTGTGTGTATGTGTGTGTGTGTGTGTGCGAGAGAGAGAGAAAGAGAGAGAGAGAGAGAGAGAGAGAGAGAGAGAGAGAGAGAGAGAGAGAGAGAGAAAGAAAGAAAGAGAGATTTTGTATGAGGGCATATTTTAATTTAGGTTTTACATAGAAGGAAAACAAAATTGTTCTCCTTTTATTCCATTACTGTCTCTTGTTCCCTCTCCCTTCCTCTTCTTCCTGTCCCATTATCCTCCTTCTGCTTTCAAATAATTATTCATTTAAATCTAAATTCTGTATATTAGAGAAAACATGCAATAGCTCTTTTTCTAAAACTGTCCACTTTGCTTAATGTAATATTCTCCAGTTCCATCAGTTTTCCTGTGAATGTCATAATTCATTCTTTATATCTGAATAAATTTTCATTGTGTATTTGTACTATATTTTATTTACCAATTTATTGTTTATGGATATCTAGGCTGGTTCTATATCTTGGCTATTTCAATAATACAGCAATAAAGACAGAAATGTAAATATCTCTCTGTACTATCCAATATTATTCTGTGTGGATGTGTGTGTATGTTTGTATGTGTACGTGTGTGGGTGTATGTGCATGTGCATATGGAGGCCAGAGGGCAATGTCAGCATATATTGAGACAGTGTCTCCTTTTAAGCCTGGAGTTCTAATTCATCTAATCTGACTGGTCAATGAGCTTCAAGGACCCCCTGTTTCTGCTTCCCCCCCCAAAAAAAAGCTACAGGATAGCATATCACCATTCCTGATTGTCTACATGGGTTCTGGGGAGAGTTGGACTCCAGTTCTCATGCTAAACAGCAGACATCCTAGTAGTTGAGACATATTCCTAGCCCCAGCATTTTTTTAGTTATAGTGTTTTAAAATGTTCCTTGTCTTTCACTTTCTTTTTTTTTAAATTATTTTATTTGTGTGTGTGTGTGTGTGTGTGTGTGTGTGTGTGTGTGTGTGTGTGTGTATCAGAGGGCACTGGGTATCCCTGTGGAGGATCAAGGGTAACTTCGGGTACCATCCTGGACTGGTTCTACCCTCTTTTTGCTTCACTCTGGGATTTCCCAGGCTCTGCCCACCAGAGCCAGAAGTGCAGGCTGCTGAGGGTTTTGACTGGCCTTTTTTTTTTTTTTTTTTAACATTTTTATTATTATTTCCGCTCATACAAACTTAATGGGTACACCGGTTCCCTCCCTCCCTCCTCCTCTCCCCAAACCCCCTGCTCCACCTCCCCTCACCCCTCCCTCCCCATCCCCAGTGCCTCCCGCCCCAATTCCCAGAGAGTCCTTTAATATGCATCCCTGACTCTCCTCTGGGCCCTCCTCTCCGATGACTTACAAGGACCCAGTGGCATTTCCCTGAACCCTTTCCCGTGTTCCCCTTAAGCATAGGAACACTACTGTGGCTGCCAATCCCTTGCCTCCAAGGATCTTGGTGCCTTTAGCAGATGCTAGACTTTGTGAGGTCAATAGTGTGTTGGACATTGCGCAGGGCATGCAAAGTCCAATTATGATTGCTTTGGCCCTAACTTGTGTGGAGTATCTTGCAAATCATTGCTCCTCCCATCCTTTTGCTCTTACACTCTTACTGCCCCCTCTTCCGCAAATTTCCCTGAGCTTCAGGATGGGGAGAGATTAGTCTGGCCTAGTTCTAGGTGGTTGATATAGATTGACTGACGTTTTTTATGTGAGACCTGGGATCTGAACTTAGAACCTTCTGCTTTCAATCTTAACCCCTGAGCTATCTCTCAAGCCCTCCTTTCACTTTTTTGGTTAGATTTATTCCTAGATATTTTATTATTTTGATACTATTGTGAATTGAATTTTTCCCCAATTTCTTTCTTGGCAAGTTCATTATTGATATATAGTAAGGATTCAAGTTTTTCCATAATAATTTTGCATTCTGTTATTGCCAAAAGTATTTATCAAATCTAAGAGTTTTTTGTATTTCCACTCATACAAACTTAGCAGGTACACCAGTCCCCTCCCTCCCTCCAACCTCCGACCGCCCTATGCTCCCCTCTCCTCCCCCTCCCATCCCTGGAGCATCCTTTAATGTGCATGCCAGACTCTCCTCTGGGCCCTCCTCTCCGATGAGGTACAAGGACCCAGTGGCATTTTCCAGAACGCTTTGCTGTGATCCCCTTAAGCATAGGAACACTACTGTGGCTGTCAATCCCTTGCCTCCAAGGATCAAATCTAAAAGTTTTTTGATGAAGTATTTTTATTAGTAAATTATACACAACAATGGGTTTATTATTTTTTACATGTAAATAATGTATTCAAATTGTTTACAAAGCATTCCTGAATGACCTTCTGGATTCCACTGACATTTGTTATAATATCCTATTTTCATCTCTGTGATCATTAATTTGGTCTTCTCTTTTTTTATTTAGGTAATTTGCTAATGGTTTGTCAATCTTGTGTATTTCTTTTTAAAGAACCAACTCCGTGTTTGATTGATTCCATCAGTTTCCATTTTATTACTTTTTGCTTTTACCTTTATTAGAATTTTTCTTTCTAGTGCTTTTGAGATTAGAATATTCTTATGTTTCAAAGACATTTACATTCATCATTGCTATTTATCGAGGCTTGCCTGATTTGTGTGTGAGTGAGTATGTGCTCCTGCATGCATGCGCGCGTATGTACATGTACATGTGGCGGTAAGTGTTGTTTCTCTCCTTCCTCCATGTGAAGTCTGGGAATCAAACTCACATCATTAGTCTTGGCAGCAATAACCTTTTTCCTTTTGGCTATCTTGCCAGATGTTTGAACTTTTAATGAAACACTTATAGCTGTAAATTTTTTGTTGGAGGTATTTTTGCTGTATTCTAATGTTTCTGGTAAGTTGTTTCATTTTTATTTGATTATAGGAATTTAAATTTTTCTTTGCTGATTTCTTTGAACTTTCAAGTGTATATTGTTCTACTTGTTTTTATATGGTTTCTACAGTTTGTTTTATAATTTATTTCTTGTTTTACTTTGTTCTGATCTGAGAAACCATATGGTATTATTTCATCTTTTTAGTATTTTCCAGGACTTGCTTGCTGGCCTAAACATCGCATATTTTAGAAAACATTTGCAGACTGCTGAGAATAATATAAATTTTATAACAGTTGGATGGATTCTTCTGCAAATATCTGTTAAGTTATTTGACCTGTGGTACAAAATTGGTTATCTTTAATCTGGGTAATTGTTACCTAGAATCAAATGTTGAGATTACTTAGGACTTCTATGTCTTTTTATATCCACTGTGAGTTGATTATGAAATTGGGAATCCCAATATTTGGTATATTCTTATATCTCTTTGACAAAAGAATTATTATTATGAAACTGAGGATAAAGTGCTGGGTGTGCAATCATAATTGGACAGGAGCTGTTCCTATCCTCAGGACCCATGTACAAAGGCAGGCAGAGCAGTATGGGAGTTAGAGACAATTAAATCTCTGAAACTGACTGGTCACCTATTGTAGCCACAGTGGTGAAGTCTGGGTTTTGCGTGAGACCCTGTCTCAAAAAATTAGGTAAGAGACCCAACATTGACTTCTTTTACACACGTGTGTACATATGCACATACCTATATGAACATATATATCCATTATGTACACACACGCATGTATCTGTATATACAAAGACTGATTATTAATGCATCACAGTGTCATTCTTCATCTTCCTGACTAATTTTGACTTGAAATCTTTATGAGAAGAGCCCTGCTGGCTTATTTGGCAGGATTAATTGATTTTCATCCTTTCACTCTCAGTTTGTGTCTTTGCCATTGAATTGTGTTTCTTTGACAAACAGGTAATTGGATCTTGTAATTAGAGAGTTAAGCCCATTTACATTAAGGGTCAGTATTGAGGAAGGATTCTAATTCCTATAACTTTGTCGTTTATCTAAATGGACACATCATTGCTTATTCTTTTCTGTTTCCCTTATTTGTGTTAGGATTTTCTGGTTTATTATGCTTAATATGATGAATTATTTCTTAGTTCTCTTTTTTATTATTATTTCAGCTCATACAAACTTATTAGGTACACCAGTTCCCTCCCTCCCTCCTCCTCCCCCCGAACCCCCTACTCCCCCTCCCCTCACCCCTCCCTCCCCATCCCCTAGTGCCTCACGCCCCAATTCCCAAGAGTCCTTTCTTGTGCATGCCTGACTCTCCTCTGGGCCCTCCTCTCCGATGACTTACAAGGACCCAGTGGCATTTCCCTGAACCCTTTCCTGTGTTCCCCTTAAGCATAGGAACACTGCTGTGGCTGCCAATCCCTTGCCTCCAAGGATCTTGGTGCCTTTAGCAGATGCTAGACTTTGTGAGGTCAATAGTGTGTTGGACATTGCGCAGGGCATGCAAAGTCCAATTATGATTGCTTTGGCCCTAACTTGTGTGGAGTATCTTGCAAATCATTGCTCCTCCCATCCTTTTGCTCTTACACTCTTACCGCCCCCTCTTCCGCAAATTTCCCTGAGCTTCAGGATGGGGAGAGATTAGTCTGGCCTAGTTCTAGGTGATTGATATAGAGTCTCTGAAGTTCTGGATTGTGGTGTGTTGATTTTCTTTTGCAGTTTTGCTGCTCCTGCAATGCCCTTCACTCCATCGTGATGGGCACTGTATGTCACCCCCTGGCCATAGACAAAAAGCTGTTAAACTGGAGTCTTATTATAAAAGCACATTCAAGAGTAGATGTAATAAAAGTAGGAAACCTCAGTGAGGGAGGGGTCAATCACCCATTTACAAAATGGTTACTTTTTATCTGCCAGACTATATGCCCTCCTCTTCTGTTGAGATCATACGCCTTAGTTGTAAATGATCAAGAACGAACGTCTGTGAACTTAACCAGGTGTCACATTACTTACTTGCAGTCCTTGATGGAGGCCTATTCTCTCTACTGTAACATGGTCACTTCTCTCCTTGCTTCTGGTGTGGCCCTTCAACCCCATCCCTCCTGATCATAATCCTTGCAATTACTGTAGGTAATACATAGATTTACCTATGAGTGTCTCAAGGTGGGCTGGGTGGGTTTGGTACTAGGAGTCACCTATTAGGGAGTACATACAGCGCGGCGCTTAATTTTCTGGGTTTAGGATACTTCACTTAATATAATTGTTTCTAATGACATCCATTTCCTGGCAAATTCCAGTAATTCATCCTTTTTGATAGCTGAAGAGTACTCCATTGTATAGATGTACCACAGTTTCCTTATCCACTCGTCAACTGTTGGACATTTGGGTTGATTCCATGACTTTGCTATTGTAAACAGTGGTGCTATGAACATGGTCGTGCTTGTGCTATCGAGGTGAACCTCTGCTGTATGGGAGGGTTATTCCCAAAAGTGGAATAGCAGGGTGATATGGCATTTCAATCTTTAATTTCTTTAAGAATCTCCAGACAGCTTGCCAGAGTGGCTTGTATGAGCCTGCATTCCCACCAGCAATGTAGAAGAGTTCCCCTTTCTTTACATCCTCTCCAGCATTTGTTGTTTGTATATTGGATTTTTGCCATCCTGACCAGGGTGAGATGATATCTCAGGGAAGTTTTCATTTGCATTTCCCTGATGGCTAAGGAAGTGGAGCATTTTTTAAGATATTTGTTAGACATTTTAATTTCATCCCTTTAAAGTTTCTTTTAAGTTCCAGGGCCCATTTTTTAATTGGGCCATTGGTTTCCTTGGTGTTTAGTTTTCTAAGTTCTTTGTGCACTCTGGACAGCAGAGTTCTATCAGATGTGTGGTTAGTGAAGATTTTCTCCCATTCTGTGGGTTGCCTTTGCGCTCGCATTACAATCTCTTTATCTGAACAGAAGCTCTTTAATTTCACAAGATCCCAACTGTTGAGAGTTGGTAGCAGTGAGTGTGCCATTGGATGTCTGTTTAGGAAGTGTTCGCCTAGCCCAATCAGCTCGAGGGAGTTCCCTATCCTTTCAACTATGGTTTTTAAAGTCTCTGGCCTGATATCAAGGTCCTTGATCCATTTGGAATTAAGTCTTGTACATGGTGACAAGTACGGGTCCAGCTTTAATCTTCTGCATGTGGAGATCCAGTTTTGCCTCCACCATTTGTTGAAGATGCTGTTCTTTTTCCATTGGATTGTTTGGGCCCCTTTGTCGAAGACCAAATGGCTGTAACTTTGTGGGCTTATATCTGGGTCTTCAATCCTTATCCATTGATCTGTGTGTCTATTTTGGAGCCAGTACCAGGCTGTTTTTATAACTATGGATTTGTAATATAGACTTAGGTTTGGTATGGTAATACCTCCAGCAGTGTTTTTGTTACTCAGGATTGTCTTTGCTGTCCTGGGTCTTTTGTGTCTCCATATGAACTTTGAGATTGTATGGTCAACTTCTTTGAAGAATTGCTTTGGGATTTTGATTGGTATAGCATTGAATTTGTATATTGCCTTTGGTAGGATGGTCATTTTTACGATGTTGATTCTGCCAATCCAGGAACATGGGAGGTCTTTCCACCTTCTGATGTCTTTTGCTATTTCTTTCTTTAGGATTTTAAAGTTTTCATTGTAAAGGTCTTTTACCTCCTTGGTTAGGATTATACCAAGGTATTTCATTTTTTTAGGGGCTATAGTAAATGGGATTGTTTCTCTCAAGGCTTTTTCACTTCTTTCATTCTGGGCATATAGGAAGGCCTCTGATTTTTGCACATTTATTTTGTATCCTGCCACCCTGCTGAACTGCTCAATTAGTTCCAGGAGCTTCCTGGTGGAGTTTTTGGGATCACTTAGGTATATAAGATCATGTCATCTGCAAATAGGGATAGCTTGACTTCTTCCTTGCCGATTTGAATTCCTCTTATGTCCCTTTCTTGTCTTATGGCTTCAGCTAAGACTTCAAGTACAATATTGAATAGAAGTGGTGAGAGTGGACAGCCTTGTCTAGTTCCTGATCGACGTGGGAATGCTTCCAATTGTTCCCCATTGAGCATAATCCTTCCTGTGGGCTTGTTGTATACAGCTTTTATTATATTGATAAAGGTTCCTTCCATTCCTACTGTCTCTAGTGTTTTGATCATAAAAGGCTGTTGGATCTTGTCAAAGGCTTTTTCTGCATCTATCGAGAGTATCATGTGGTCTTGGACTTTGGACTGGTTTACATGATGACTTACATTTATTGATTTGCGTATGTTGAACCAACCTTGTGTGCCGGGGATGAAGCCTACTTGGTCCCCATGAATAATCTTTTTGATATGTTTTTGAATACGATTTGCTAAAACTTTGTTGAGAATCTTTGGTCTGTGTTCATCAGAGAGATCGGCCTATAGTTTTCTTTTTTAAGTGAATCTTTATTAGGTTTTGGGATTAAGACGATATTAGCTTCATAGAAGGAATTTGGTAGTGTTCCTTCCTTTGCTATTTGATGGAACAGTTTAAGGAGTATTGGTGTTAGTAACTCCTTAAATGTCTGGTAGAATTCTGTGCTGAATCCATCTGGTCCAGGACATTTTTTGGTGGGAAGGTTCGAGATTACTTCTTCAATTTCCTTATATGTTATAGGACTATTTAAATAATTCACAACTTCCTGATTCAATTTAGGTAGGTTGTGTTTACTTAGAAATTCATCCATCTCTTTTGTGTTGTCAAACTTCACAGAGTATAAGTTTTTGAAATATGATGTTATAATTCTGTGGATTTCTTGGGTATCAGTAGTGATAACTCCATGTTCATTTCTAATTTTGTTAATTTGTGTTTTCTCTCTCTTGCTTTTGGTTAATTTAGCTAGGGTTATATCAATCTTACTGATTTTTTCAAAGAACCAGGTTTTGACTGGTTGATTTTTTTCTATCGTTTTCTTAATCTCGATTTCAGATATTTCTCCCCTTATTTTGCTAATCTCCTCTCTTCTACTACTTTTGGGATCAGATTGCTCTAGTTTCTCTAAAGCTTTAAGCTGGATTGTTAAGTTGTTTATTTCTGATGTTTCCATTTTTTTGATGTAGGCATTAAGAGGTATGAACTTAACTCTTAGAACAGCTTTCATTGTGTCCCAGAGATTTTAGTAAGTTGTATTTGCATTATCATTCGCTTTTAGGAAATCTTGAATTTCCTTTTTTATTTCTTCCTGGATCCAGTTCTCATTCAGCATCATAGTGTTATGTTTCCAGGAGTTAGTGTATTTTCTCTTGTTTGTTGTGTTGTGCATGTCCAGCTTTAGGCCATGGTGGTCTGACAGGGCACAGGTTAGAATTTCAACTTTCTTGTATATGTGTAGATTCATTTTGTGGCCCAGTATGTGATCTATTTTGGAGAAAGTTCCGTGTGCTGCTGAGAAAAATGTGTATTCTTTGGTGCGTGGGTGAAAAGTTCGATAGAGATCTGTAAGGTCCATTTCATTCAGGGTTTGATTAAGTTCCAAAGTGTCTCTGTTAAGCTTTTGACCTGTTGATCTATCCCATGTTGAGAGGGCGGTGTTGAAGTCCCCAAGAATTATTGTTTGGGGGTTGATTTCTTGCTTTAGACGCTGTAGGGTTTTCTTAATGAATGTGGAGGGGCCCGTATTGGTTGCATATATGTTCAGTATTGTGAAGTCTTCCTGGTGAATTGTACCTATGACTAAAATGCAGTATCCATCCGTGTCTCTTATAATTTTCTTTGGTTTGAAGTCCACTTTGTCTGAAAGCTTAATGTCTACCCCTGCCTGTTTTCTGCTTCCATTAGCTTGTAGAATTGTTGACCAGCCTTTCATTCTTAGGATGTGCCTATCTTTTGTGGAGAGATGCGTTTCTTGCAGGAAGCAGATTGATGGATTGTGATTTTTAATCCAAATTTGTAATCTGTGTCTCTTGTTCGGTGAGTTAATTCCATTAACATTTAGTGTTATAATGGAGTAACTATTTTTAATTCCAGACATTTATTATATTTAGTGGTTTTTATAAGTATATTGCTTCGCTTTTAAGGGTGTTATACTTGCCTTCTGTTCTCCTGGATATGCCTGTTTTTTTCTTCACGCTTGAGTATCATTTCTAGCATTTTTTGAAGGCCTGGTTTGGTGGACATGTATCCCTTCAAGTTGTCTTTGTGCTGGAAGATTTTTCTTTCTCCCTCAATCATGATGGATAGTTTTGCAGGGTAAATTAGCCTGGGTTGATATTTTTGCTCATTCAATACTTGAAGTATGTCTCTCCAAGCTCTTCTTGCTTTTACTGTTTCGACTGAGAAGTCATTTGTTATTTTAATAGGTTTACCTTTAAAAGTGACTTGTTTTTTCTCCCTTGAAGCTCTCAGCACCAGTTCTTTATCTTGAATGTGAAGTGTTTTAACTATTATTTGCCGCGGCGTGCTTCTATTTTGGTCGTATCTGTGTGGGGTGCGGAATGCCTCTTGTATATGATTGGGCCTCTCTTTTTTTAGATGAGGAAAGTTTTCCATGATGATCGTTTGAAAAATTTCCTCAGGGGTGGTATTTTGAGATTCTTGCTCTGGTATTCCATGAATACGCATGTTAGGCTTCTTCAGGGTGTCCCATATCTCCTGAATATTTCTCCCAAGTATCTTTTTGGCTTTAACAACCTCTTCCATTGAGCTGGTTAGTACTCCCACTTTATCTTCAAGGTCTGAAATTCTGTTTTCTGCTTCCTTAGTTCTGCTGATAAGACTCTCTTTGGAGTTCTGGGTTTGAGATATCTTGTCTTTTAGCTCAGTTTTAAACTTTGCTTGAGTCTGCTTTAACTGCTCTATGCCAGTTTTTGTTTCTTGCGCTGTTTTTCTGAACTCCTCCAAATGTCTGTTGTGTTCCTCTTCAAAGCGATTGATTCGATTATTTAATTCCTCCCGGATTTCCTCTTTCATAGTATTGAATATGGTAATGATCATATTTTGAAAGTTGTGATCCTGGGTCAGGCTTTCTTGGCCATTTTCCATGGGTTTGTTCTGGTTGGAGTCTAACATTATGGGATTAATTCCTTCAGTGGGAGATTTGTTTACTTGAGTGTTGTTTCTCATGGATTTGCACTTTGACTTTGGCATTGTCGTTTTAACCCTTAAGGTCTTCTTTTAATTTCTGTGCGTTTTTCACTAAACTGAATTATTTGGCCTGGGGTTTTGGGGGTGTGTGGAGATGGAGCTTAACTAGGTCAAGGTGTGTCCAGGCTGGACCCCGGGTGTCCCTGGCGGCGGAGTGGGTGAAGGGAGGATTGGGCGTCGGCAGGGCGCTATATAACCCGGGGGACCTGGGGGCGAGCCCGGACGCAGGGGGGTGTCCTCCTCCTCCCAGGCCCTGTGCGGAGGCTGCGGCTGGATGGTGGGAGGAGCTCGGTTCCTTGGGCTGCCTGGGGTTCTGGGGGTGGGCGGGGAGGGAGCTTACCTAGGTCGGGAGGTGAGGCCCTGCTGGACTGCGTGCTCGCGTCCAGGGCGGGGGAGGGTAGGGAAGGGGCTTAGTTCTCTTTTTTTCTTGTTTCCTTCTATATGTTCTTTCCTGTGTTGTCTTGAGAGTTTTTTATTTTATTATTTTTTTATTCATTTTCACTCTTTTATAATTTCATACATGCAGACCATAGCTACCCCTGTCTCCCTCCTACTTCCCCTGGACATTTCCCTAGCATGTCCACCTCATGCCTTTATGTCCTAATTTTTTAAATTGAACAACATAAATAATACGTAAGCAATAAAAGAAAATACATTAAGGATGTAAAATAGTTATGATTGAGCTCCTAGTTCCATGGTTAAGAATACATGATAAAGCTGAGGAAGAGCAGTTTTGTCCATCTTCTGTGAGACTAAGTTCATGGTGTGAGCACAGGGAGCCCCGGCCGAGGGAGGTCACCCCACTTCTGAACACATGGAGCTCTGGCTCGTGGGAGGCTATCCGCATCCTGAACACACACATGGAATTCAGGGTTCTGGCGAGCAGTGTGGCATGTCAGGCTACTGATCATTCAGCTGTCCACTGGTCAGACACTGGCTGTAGAACAGTCTCTCTTCCTCTCTGCAGCTGTCTGGCACACGCGGTTTCCACTTTACAGCATTCCACAGAATACAGCGCAGCAGTAACAGCGATCTGAGTTGTGATCATGTGTCGAACAAGAAGAATCTTTGCTTAGGCAGCACTGCAGACAGGACCCCTTGTGCAGCCCATACCAGTCCCACGCACCCACCGTTCCTAACACTCACTTGTGCATGAGACTCTTGCGGTGCCATTAGCGCGTCCTGTGCAGCAGCCGCAGGGGCTTTGGGAGGAGCGCACAGCAGACGCAGAAGGGGACAGCGACCTGGTCGTTGGCGACCGTGAAGGCGAATGTCAGTGGGACCCTCAGCAGCATCCAGACCAGCGGTGGCTTTCAGAGTCCCCGCCATCCTCACCCGGAAGTCCGTCCTGCCCGTCTCGGCCGGGCACCTCACGTGTCCTGTCGCTCCTCAGCGGGCACGGGCGGTGGGGGTCCCCAGGCCAGGGGTCGCAGCGGAGAGGCACGAGTGGGCGCACGGCCGCCGGTAGTTAATGCCATGCCAGTTCCAGGGGGAAATAGTCTTTTGAGGTGCAGAAGGGGCGTGGCTGGTGAGGCTGACACAGCCGACTTCACACGCTGGCGCATCCTGGAGCGTCTCTCCTTGTCTTTTTGCTTTTTCTCGGAGCGTCCGGCCCAGCCTGGTCCTCACGGGGACGCCCCTGAGGGCCCAGCGATTCGATGGAGAAGAGGTCAAGTCTGCTGCGGGCATCGCGTGGGCGCAGCGTCTTCGATCGTCCTCTGCGGGCGACCCCTCGGCGTCCACCTCTAGTGGTGGGCGGCGCGGATCGAAGCTTCAGCCGCCGGACGGTCCGCGCTCCCCGCCGCCACTGCTCCAGCCGCTGCGGTTCAGGCCCGGGCGCTGGTTGCTGAGCAGCCTAGGCCGTCGCTGTGGTTCTCAGCTTGGCGAGGCCTCGCAGATGGTGCGGGTGGAGAAGCCAGCGCTCAGCAGCGTGGGCCTGGGCTGCTGCGGTTCCAGGCTCGGCCTCCGTC
This sequence comes from Typhlomys cinereus, assembly GCA_023101885.1. Classification (NCBI taxonomy): domain Eukaryota; kingdom Metazoa; phylum Chordata; class Mammalia; order Rodentia; family Platacanthomyidae; genus Typhlomys; species Typhlomys cinereus. Next base: position 3,081,269 of record JALPQD010000225.1, on the reverse strand, counting down.
CGCCGCGAGCAGGGAAGCTGCGGCTCCGATCTGGTGGGCGTCCCGCGATGCTACCCGCGCTCTGTGGCAGCCGGGCGAGGCGCGGGCAGGCGGACCGGGCGCGGGCGGACCCGGCGCCGGCGGACGGAGCGCGGGCGGGGCGGGGCGGGGCGGGGCGGGGCGGGGCGGGGGGGCGGGGCGGGGCGCAGGCAGGTGCCCGTCATTCCCACACCGTAATCAGTAGGGCAACTTTGAACCATTTTTCCAAGCAAAAGAAGTTGAACCTGCGGCCAGGGCGTCGCCGTCACGTGCCGGCTGCCGGTGGTGATGACCTGCGCGGCTAAGCTGAGGCTGCGGCCGCCTGTTCTTTTTCAAATAAATACATATTCTTAAAAAGTAGAGAAGGATATGAGTGGAAGAAATAAATTTAAAAAATATATATATAAAAAGAAGAGAAAAGGAGGGGGAGGGAGGGGAGAAGGGAAGGGGACTTTCTTCATATCGCAGTTTCTTTAGGTTTCCTCACAGTGCTCATGGATTGTTTTGCTTTGTGCTTGTCCATACTTCTCTGCCAATTTTTAAAGACAATTTTGCTGGAAAATAACAGTTTAGTTTGGTAGTTAATTACTGTCAGGACGTGGTATATCTTATTCTTTACCTTTCTAAAGTTCAGAAACTTTGTTGAGCAGCGTGCTGTCCGGGCGGCGTGTGCCTTCATAAGCAAATGGGGATTTTTCTTTTATTATATCTTTGTTTCAAACTTTTTACATATTGGATGTGCTATATTTTAGAGAAGTATTTCTTTGGCCGTGTGTGTTTGGAGTTCTAAGTGCTTACATGTTTCTCTCCCTCTGTTGGAAGAATTTCCACTACAATTTCATTGTAGTTCCTTTATGCCTTTACTATTTCTCAGCCCTTTCACGAGTTCAAGTATTCTTACCCCAAAGTTCTTGGAAATCATGTCATGCTCTTTATCTCTGTATTATTATTTGAATGAAGTATTTAATCAACTTTGTCCTTGATACTTTCTGATTGGTATTTTTTTGAATTTGATTCTTTGAAATTTTCACTTCCAAAATTTCTGTATTTTATTTTTTAAATTATTATTCTATTTTTCTAGTTTTACAAACATATATGGATGTACCTTTCCATCTCCAAGCTTATTGCATGCTATGTCATAAAAGAGGGCTAGTCTATCTATTGAAGTGATCACTTGGGGTTTTCGTCTATTCTTTCTAAATGCTGTGTATTGCCTTAATATATTTTCATATTTTGAATCAACTTTGCATTCTTAGGATATATTTATTCCATTGGTTAGCGCTTCTTTTTTATTATAATATTTTGAATTTTTTTGTTTTACATGCATATTGAGTACTTATCCCTGCCTTTTTCCTTCCTCCTCCTTCCCATACCCCCTCTCCCTTCCTTAATACATCCTACTCCCGCCCACCTGCCTTTCCACGTCTAGGGACTTCAGGGTTCCCTCTGACTTTTCTACTTCTGTGGAGGTTCAGGTCTCTGTGACATGACAAGTGATCCCTCCTTGGGCCATTCCACTGATAGGGGCATTCCCTTTCACTCATTCAGTTTTAGTTCCAAAAGTTTCAATTATATGTAATTATATCTGTTTAGTTCCTTGGTAGTCTATAGGGGCATGTTGGTATGTCAATTATATCTCTTTAGTTCCTTGGTAGTCTATAGGGGCATGTTGGTATGTCAATTATTATGCAAGTTTGATAAGGACAAGTCTCACTGTAGTGAGTTCCTAGTCGCAGCAGTCCTGTCTTGAATGGAATGTTTTTTCCAACGTTGAGCCTTCCTATCTTTAGGTTCTTACAGTCTCATTGCCCTCTGTTTTGTGAGGTTCCCAAAGCCTTAGGATGGGGAGAGATTAGGTTTGCTTGATTCTAGGTGAGCCTTGCTGGGTTGCAGTACTCTGAATTATGGCTGGCCATCCTTGTCTGCATCCTGTTTGGGTGTTGAGATTCTTTACCTCTGTTGTAGAAGAAGACTTAAAGGATGAGTGTTAAGTGTTCCTCAAATCAAAAAATATAAGAGCCGCTATTTTCAGAACAGTTTGTTGTACTGTCTTCCTATGCTTAGGTTTATTGGCTCCTTTTCCCTATTGATCTATTTCCTTCCCTTTCAGGTTCTTGTTCTAGTTAACAGTTGTGGGAATGTGTTCCATTCTGACAAGTAAGTCTTGAGTTTGATCAGAAAGCTGTTGGTTGTCTCCTTGATACTCATGCCAATTTCTATATTTTAAATTTGAGTTTTCTTGATGATTTTTTCTTCCATATTCCTGGCTTTTCATCTGTAGTGTTCATTTTTCATCCATTTTGGTAACTTTCTTCTCTCTGTTGCTGAGTTTCTTTTCTGAATTCTCAACTGAATTCATCTGCCTAATTGTGTTTTCTTTCTGGTTATCATTTATCATTTTTACCGGAATTCTTCTGAACTCTTCATCTGGCATTTTACCTACTCAGGTATCTTTGAGTTCAGTAGTTGAGGAGTAATTATGTTTTGGAGTCGTGCTGCCTTGCTTTCTTGTGGTTCTGTGTTGTGATTTGCATATCTGTTAGTTTGAATCTTCTTAGTGAGCAGCCTAAGCATGAGAGCTCAGTCCCCAGTACTGCTCAAAGAGAAGAAAGCAAACCAAAACAACAATAAATTGCACAAGATATAGAAATGCAGTTAAAACTGATGAAAGTTTACTAATTAATTAATATAAAATAGAAACTGGCAAAAGTAATGTTAGGTGTCTTGTGAGATTAAAAATTATGTGGAATAAATGTACAAATAGTTATTGAGTATGATAAAGGATGTACAGATAAAGGAGGAAAATAGAGAAGAAATGTTAAATGAAAAAGAAGAGTGGAGAAGAGTGTTACAAAGGAAGAAGAAAGCACAGATATTCAAAAAGAAAAAAAAAACCCAGGAAGTAAGATTGTCCACTAATGAAAAAATAAAGTAATTTACATAAATGTAAGAAAAGTAATAAACATACAGAGAATTTTTTATTATTATTTATTCAACTGTGCATATACGTATGTATGTGCGCACGCGTGTGTGTGTGTGTGTGTGTGTGTGTGTGTGTGTGTGTGTGTGTGTCTGTGTATGTGTAGAACTACGGACGAACTCGCAAACCACCATGGACGCCTCCACCTCCTTCTGTCCTGGGATTCACAGGCTCCGCCCTTCCGCCTGGCCGCTATACGTGGGATCTGGGATCCGAACTCAGGACCTTCCGCCTGCAAGGCGGAGGCTTAACCCCTGAGCCACCTCTCCAGCCCCTTATACAGAGAATTTTTTAACAAAATAAACAAATTTACTGACAGTACAATAAAAAGAAAAATGGGAACTATAGTGGTAAAAGAAAGAAGGTGAGGGATTGGGTGAGCTACTTTCTGGGTCTTCTACAGTTGGAATTTTTCAGGTAGATGCAGTGAGTGGGTGGTTAGTTGAACTTGTGGATTCTTGACCATCCTATGATTTAAGCTGAGACTGATCTGTACAGAGTCTCTGTAATACAGAGACCGATTCTGTATTGAACAAGTTTCTAATGTCTGACAGATATATCTCCACTTTAATAGATTATGTAGCTTTTTAGTCTGTGGGTTGAAAAGTTTCTGTCACCCATCCCAAATCTTCCTAGTTCGATCTACTCTGGGATGGTTAATCACTTTTTTAAATGATTACAACAGAGGAGATTTAATTGTTCAATATTTATGTATAGCTCCTTTCCCTTTTCTTTTTCTGTGTTTGTCCTCTGACTGACTAGTTTCATAACTTACTGATGCAATCAATATCTGACCCTCCAAACACAGTGGAAGAAGGGGTCTTATTCCAGATCACAGTTCCAGGTGCATTCTATTGTCACAGAAGAATCATATCAGCATTCGGATACCAAAGAACTGGTCATATCACATTCACAGAGGAGCAAAGGGCAAGTGCTGCATATCTACTGGCCTGTTTTCCAACTGTTCATCTATCTCTCTCCATCTTTATTCTTTTGTCCAGTGATTAGACCTGCTCATAATAAATTGGATCTTCCCACATCAATTACACAATCAAGACAGTCTCCTGCAGGTTTTCCCAGAGGTCTCCCTTAACTAGATGATTTCTTCTAAGTATCACCAGAGGACCATCTCTTATAGGTCACATTGATATTTAAGACTAACTTTCACTAGTGTTTTCTGTTAATCCAAGATTAAAAGTCTGAATATGGATATATCATGCCATACACATTACAGACTTTTCAGGGTCTGGTTTTCTCTACATGTCCCAGAAACAAGAGGAATAAAAAAAGGGAGGCCTTGTGAAGTGATTCTGCCAGTAGAAGGTCTGGAATTTTATGACTGATAGTTCAGAATCTGTCTTCAGCTTTACATCTTGGTTTCTTTGCCAAAATCCAAAGTTTTTTATTCCTGTATTTTAAGCACAAGTCTGTAAACACTGCAGTTCATAGTTATATTTTCTCTGGAGTTTACTGCGTAAACATCAACATTTAAGCTGTCATGGATGATGTTACATTTCCTATCGGAGAACTGTCTCACTTTAACATGCTGTTCTGAGAGTGGGGACATTCAAAAGAAGTATTTTCATGCTTTTGCCTCAGAAATTAATGAGTAATTAAGAAGTTAGTGAGATAATTTGTTGATGGAAGTTATAGATTTTATTTATCTATTCCTTTAAAACCACCATTTCCAGTCCTTATTTTCTTCAGAAATTATGTTTATTTAACATGCCTAGCATTTCTATTGGCTTCTAATAGACTAAGTAGCGTCTGGACTGGCAGGATCAAGATGTACACACTTTCCTGGCAACTGATGTGGATGCTTGGCCTGGGTTTCCTCATCTCCTCCAGGTGGCCATTGCTAAATGACAGTATATTTGCAGAATGCTGCAAGGGCCAAGTGAAAGTGTAAGGCCTCTTCAGAGCTGTTCCTGAACATCATTCATCCCCCTACTGCAGCAAGAAGGCAAATAAGGCCATCCCAGTCCAAGGGAAGTGGAAGAAATAGGGATAAAGGTGCACAGAATTTGTGACCTTTGTCAGCAAGCCATAATATAACATCATCCCTTACTGGCTCTAGGAGTCAGTACCTGGGTAATGAGTAGTCCACTTTGAATGATTGGTGGCTCCTGACTTCTAGGTGTGAAGTGTAGCAGACCAGATCCATTCAGGAGGTAGAAATGACACAGTGGGTTAGTGGAGAAAGTTTAACATCAGGAACGACTAACTGATACAAGAATAAAATTAGATGGAAGGATATTCAGGGGTATTCAGTGCAGAGATAGTGAATCAAAGGATAGCTGTTCCAGGCTCATGGAAAAGAGTAGATTCTGGACGTCAGTAAAGCAGCTGGTGGCAGACCTGGAAGAGCTGTTCAGGAACACTGGGTTGCAGGGGGCAGTTCTACAGTATAAGTAAGATATGGGGAGGGAAGACAGCACCATTTGGTGTGGGCACATAGCCTGGAGGGTTGTGGATGGCTTCAAAATTGAGGACTGATCATAGGGAGTGAGGAAAGTGTAAGTAGAGACTGTACAACAGGAATCTTTCTGGGGTTGTGTATACAGGGGACTGGTTTCCATGTTGAAGGGTACAGCCTCAGGATCACAGGAAAGGGTATTTGATGTTAGTCCCACACCCATAGTGCCTACCCCAGTCCATTCCAGAAATTTCAGGAAGCTTCTTTTTCCCACACAGTTTGGTTGATTTCACATTGTGCCTGCTGGAGAAGAAACACAAGGAGCACTTCGTTTGTGGCAGGACGATTAGTGAGAAACTTTAAGATTTGGTCCACAGTACTGGACTGGACTGGACAGCCGAGGGAACTATGCTGTGGGACATCCATGCCTTTATTTCCACTGAACAGTAGGAGTTTTATTTCCTCGTTTTTTCAGCATGGGTATCTCTAGAGAGTGTCCTTTGTATTATGAGAATTACATCTTTCTCCAGTTCAATCCTGAGTAGGTTCAGCATATTTTGGAAAGAGCAGAAACTGTAAGTGAACTGGACTGAGATTTATGTTGGGATGGTTGGAAACCTAGAATTTTCTTCTGGACCTCGCTTCTTTTTTTATTTTTTTATTTTTTATTTATTCAGTTGTGCGTGTACGTGTGTGTGTGCGTGTGTGTGTGTGTGTGTGTGTGTAGAACCACGGACGAATTCAGGAACCACCATGGACGCCTCCACCTCCTTGATTACTCTGCCCCGGGATTCACAGGCTCCGCCCTACCAGGACCAGAAACGCAGGCCGCCCCCGCTTCCGCCTGGCGTCTATACGTGGGGTCTAGGATCCGAACTCAGGACCTTTCGCCTGCAAGGCAGAAGCTTAACCCCTGAACCACCTCTCCAGCCCTGGACCTCGCTTCTTGACAGTCACTTAATGTAACTTCTGTTTTTCAGAAAGTTCTCAAGATTAAACTGCAGGAAAGGAAGGAATGAGCCATCAGTGCTCATCACTTTACTGTGCCTGTAACAGACACCCCATCTCTTACCCGCAGCAGACAGATGACTCAGGCATTTTCTTCAGAGAGAACTCAGCTACGTCTATAAGTGCACTTACACAGACCTGCACTGAGCTGAGTACCAGGGGAGGGTGGAAGGATCAAGGCTTAGAAAAATCCTACCTTGCTTGCAACAAGGTCTCATCTAGCTTTTGGAGAAAGTTCCAGACAGTGTAGTGTGTCATACATAGGACAAGCACCCGCTTACACTGGAAACTGAAATGAAGTCCAAGAACATGAAGCTCATGCTTGGTAATGGTAATTCTGTTAGGGTGTGACTCTTAAAGAGGATTATGCAAAGTTTATACACTGTTTTTCAGATTGAGAGTATATGCTTGAATTTGAGTTTGACAAAGTAAAATCATAGTAGGAGATCAGAAAGGAAGAAAAGGTAAAAGGAATAGAAAGAATGGGGCAGAGAAATATATAAGCAGATTGTCTCATAAAGCATGAGGCATTCAAGGAAAAATTCAGATGCCTTGCAGGGCTATGTTCAACTTATTTTTAATTTGTTTATTTATTTGGTTTCTTGATGAGTGTTTCATGATTTTACCCTGTTTGCTCTGTAGACCAGGCATCCTTTGCAATTTGTCAGGTGTTTTACTCCGAAAAATAAGTTACTCCAAATGATATCCAGTGATAAATCCCTTTAATCTCCTGCCAATGCATTTCATCACTTAAGTTAGCTGCTATTAATTTTCTACAGTTTGTAACTGTTATTATTTATCCATACAATCATTATTTTTACTCGGCATTTCATCTGTCTGTGGCAGCCTGGAATGGTAGCAGCACACCGTGGCAAGTCATCCTTTGAAGTGCCAGAGTCAATTTTCTGTAGAATTGTAGAATTTCAGACAGAAGGTCAATACTGTGGTGTCACTTTGGAGGAAGATTTTTAAAAAGATATCTGTAAAAAACAAACCGGAACGAGTAATACAGCCCACTGGGTAAAAGTACCTATTCACAAATCTGGCAATCCGACTTCTATCCTGGAATCCATATGGTAGAAGAAGAAAAACAACTTATTAAAGTTGCCCTCTGACTAACACACATACATCATAGCATGTGACTGTGTGCTCTCTCTTTCTCTAAACTAAAATAACAAAAAATAACAGAAAACTTTGAAACCGTGACAATATTATGGCTTATATTAAAGTCTCAATGATTTGGAATGGTCAGGTCTTTGAGATTTTAATGTACATGGCAATACCAAACCATTTAAACTCTATCATTTTCACCCAAAAGCACTTCTATGATGAACAGGACTTTAAATTTTAAAGGTTTTCTATATATTGTGATATAGGTTTCCCAAATGACCTTCTCTGTTGTTCAGGAGAACGCTTGCCTTACATGTGCTCAGTCCCCGCTCTCCTTGCTCCTTTGCCTTCATTTCTGATTTTCATAGTAAAGTTGACTTCATCCGAATGTTGTAAGCTATTCCCTGCAATTGGGAGGTGCCAGGTGGCTGCCTGACAGCTTTCCCTTTTTCTTGAAGCTCAGAGGACACAGAATAAACGTGACAATGTTGAATCCTGCCTTTGTCCCCTACTGTATGACTTTGGGCAAGCTTATTTTTTGGAGGTGCCAGATTTTCTACCTTAAGTGGTTTGCAGATATGTGCATGAGAAAGGTTGTTATTGTTTCTATACCATGGGTTTGTTACCGGGATGGATAGAGGAATGAATGAATGGATGACAGACACTCATTGTAATTTATCAAGGAGTCAAGAAATTATCATTATCAGTCTCATTATTTAGGAAAATGCCTGCCCCCTTTCAATCTAACACATGGCTTAAATGGCTTGATAACTCTCATTGTGTTGGAGATATTGCCTCCTTAGTTGTATATAGACAGAGACCATCCCTACAGTCTTCTTGGCTGTTGCAAATGTAACAACATTAAGGGTGTTTCATTGAGAATATGTCAAGATGGAACATATCAAGATTTGAAAATAAGTGGTAGAGATGATTCAGCAGATAAAGTCATGTGCTGACAATCTGCCTAACCACCAGTTCACATGGTTGAAAGAGAGGACTGACTTCTAAGAGTTCTCTGTCTTCCACATATGTGCTGCAGTTTGTATGTTCTCTTTCTCTCTTTCATGAATAAATAAAATATTAAAATAAAAAGAATTGAAATTGGGGAGTATTGAATCCAGGAGTGTTTGGTGCTATGTGAGAACAGTGCTAGTAGGAAAGAGAGGGATAAACAAAGAGGGAAAGGGAAGAGAAGGGAGATGTGTTCCTCAGGCCTCAGTTACGACTTGTTCTTCCTGAACTTACCAGAATTTGGTATATATTCTTGCATTGCCCTTTTTCACTTGTTCCTTACTTTGACATACCTCACAAGTATTACCTAACACACAGATTTACCTGAAAGTGGTTGATTCTGGAGGTGAACCTAGAACATGTGAAGGGGATGGGGCACAAATAGAAAGGGTGAAAGTAGCAGATAGAAATCTTGGTGGAGGTGACCTGTTTCTCAACCCTGTTGAAGAACTTGGGAGCTGCTTTAAACAAATCACCCAGAATTATTTTGACCCAAAGGAGAGAGTGCAGTGTGCATTCCTACTGTGCGCTGATGAGGGATCAGCCTTGATTGCCATAGTGCACGAGCATGCCAGCCCTTCCAAGTGGCAGGCATAGAAGATCCCGTGATTAGGTTCTGCTTGGACAGACTTGTAGATGGTCAGAATTCAGTAAGAGTAAGAGACACAACATTTGTACTGATTTGAGACCCACACTGAGGGACACAATGGGAGCACTTCCAGGCTTCAAAGACTGTGTCCATGCCATGTAGATGGTGTATGCATGATTTCTGTGTCCTCCGAAAAAAATGTATATATAGCTCTCCCCACATGCTACAGACATCATCAAAGACAAACCTTATAGTTAAGTGAAGTAGGGAAAAGTTCACTGTCTTATCCAGACATTGGTCACCCCAGTGTTGTGCGTACTGGTCAGGCTATTTTAGGCCATATATAGGTACCTGTGATAGCATCAACTATAGATTCAAAGAAGGTGGGATGATGCTTTGTGAAGTCCCTGCTGCTTCCGATTGCTTCTTTTCAGTCTCAATAAGTAGAAAAGTACTCTTTTTATGGGACTTTACATTTACAAAGACTTTTGTATAATCATATTATCAGTGAGAAACTGCATTATCCTTTGAAAAATATACATAATTGCTTTGTCTAGTTATGCACTTGAATTTTTAAAAGCTGTTGATATTTGACTTGAATATAAATAAAAACATATGCCATTACCTTAAAATGCTAGTTTCTCCAGTCCTCATTTTGGTCAAAGCTATCATTAGAGACAAATAATGGTAGTTGATGAGTCAGGAGAAACTCCAAGGCTGTGGGATTAGATGTAATTTACATTGTGACTCAGAGTAGCTCTTTGATGGTTAGGTTGTGACACACATGCTAACATGCCGAGACTCCTTACTGTGTGTACATTTAATTGTTTCTTAATTCCCAATCAGATCCTTGTAACAGAGACCATAAAACTGTGGATTAGAGAAATGTGGAAAGGCACAGACCTTTCTAAGACCTTTCTTGCAGCAAGACCTAACGAGTGTCCCCACACTTACTTCTCATCATCCTCATGACAGGTGGAGAGGGAAATAAATACCTCTGAAGAAGGCGATTTATAAATGCTTCTTGGTATTTGAAACTTAGGAACGTTATACAGCCAGAAAGCTAAAGAATCAGAAGTATTCTCATGTTTAAGTCCTTTTCATGTGATTTAGAATTCTTCTGGGATTTTAGTGGTCACACAAGCCATTGGTCATGACAGTATTTAATAATTCTTCATAACTTTAAGACTGTTTTAAGCCTTTCCTTCTTACCTCATTCGTCTTAGTTCATCTAGTCTTCTAATTCAAATGTCTAGATGTTCTAGAAGAAAACGTTGTGTAAAACCTTCCAGTGTCTGAGGGAGGAAGATGTGTGAGTCTGTCTAATGGGCAATTCCTGTATCAGCCTCCAGAGTGGCTGGGGTTGCATGTATGAGCCACTATGTCTGTTTCTTTATTCATACTCAACGTTTTGTCAGCATGTGCAGTGAAATGACAGATTAAAAATAGTGATAAGTGAATTGTAGTTTATCTTTTCATGTAGGAACAAACTGTCATATAAAATATAGATTATCATAGCCTGTAGTTTATGATCCTGTTAAAATAGAAATATCTGCAAATATTGCCAAGTCTAGCAGACATAATGGATTAACAGTAAATTATAAATGCAAAACTATAAACGGCACTGAAGAGATGGATTAGGGGTTAAGCCTTTGCCTCTCCAGCAAGAAGTCTAGAATTTGGATCCCAGATCTCATGAAAAAATACCAGGCAGAAAAGGCAGAGCTGGGAAACTCCAGAGGAAAGCAATAAGGTGGTAGATCAATCCAGGATGATTCCTGAAGTCACCCTTGGGCCTCTACAAGCACACAGAGTACCCTCTTCTACCCACAACTACACCCCCACACACATACATACCCACACTTACACATGCAGAAAACCCTACAAATATATATAAATGAAACACAAATAGCAAAACTATCCCAAAGGAAGTTTACAGCTTGTTCACTACAGTTTCTTGTATTAATTTCTTATTACAAAATAAGTGTACTTTCAGTTTAGTAAATAAGGAAGAATTTTCTAACAAGATGCTCATCATCATACTAATGCAGAAAATGAAATACACATACATGTATACACATGCAGACACATGCATGAATGCATGTACATAAGTGCATCCTAATGTCAATGAATGTTATAACTTTTCAGTGTCTTCATTGTGGCCTGTTACATAGGTAAATCATAATTTATGTGATCTCCTTTTTAGATTATTCAATTATTTCAAGTTTTCCCCTAGTTTATAAAATAGGGAATGAAGACGTTAGAAAAGAACAGAGTACTTTCTGGCAAAGTTATCAACTATCATCCTCTCCCATTTCCCAAACAAGAACCATGAATACATTCATCTAAAACACTGTGAATAAGGATTGAATTTTTTGTCTTTGCTATTTTGGACTTTGCTTTTTGCTGGGTATGACCAGTGATCTGTTTCCTTGAGAAAATCAAGTTGCATGTATGATTCAAGTAAGGTCACATTCATAAGTACTGGGAGTTAGAACTTTGCCCTATCTTTTCAGGAAATACAGTTTAACTCACAGTATCTAAATGACTTGGAAAACATGCTAAAATTTGTGGGGAAAGAGAATTAAGTCAATTTTATTTCACATATGTTAATATTTAATTATCTTTATGGTAGTCATAATTGTGTTAGTCAGATATTTGTTGCTATCAAAAAATATCTGAGAAAATAAACTTCAAGAAAGATTCATTTTTGGCTCAGGGTTGCAGAGGTCTCAATGTGTGGTCACTTGGCCCCATTATTTCTCGGTCTGTGGTGAAGCAGCATATCATGGTGGGGACCATGAAGTAGAGAAAAGCTGCTTGCCTCAAGGTGGCAAAGAAGTGAAGAGAGAAAGGAGCCAGTGAAAAATACATACTTCAGGGACGTACCTGTAATGACCTGCCTCTTCCAAATAGGCAGCACCTTTTAAATGTCTGTCACTTCAGAGACTCTGGATCCATGAATGGATAAATTCATTGATGATGTCGAGCCATTACAGTCCAGTTATCTCCTGAGGGTCCTACCTCTGAATGCTGTTGTCCTGTGGATTAAGCTTTTAACACATCCTATCAGATCCAAACTGTAACTACAGTTATGATTCCAGAACTTCAAGAGTGACACATAGAGTCTAAAGAACTTTCTGTGAAATAACATTTGCTGAACCAGAGTTTGGTGGGCTTTGATGTTTAACAGGAGAGCGAGAGGATTTGGAAAGAGAGAGAGCCTGAGATGAGCTAGAAAGAAGGGCAATTAAGAGAAAGGAGCAGCATTAGACAACATGTGAAAGTTTCCAGAAGAGAATGTAGAGCTTTTCCAAGCAATGACTGAGGAATATCCTGTGGATTTACAGACAAGCAGGGCTACATTAGCCAGAGTGCTTTCAAGGGAGGGTAAGGACTGGCATAAAGCAGCAGGGTGGCAGGGGTCAGATGGTACTGGGTGAGAAGGAGCAGGAGGAGCTCAGGCCGCTGCCTCAGTCAGTAGAGGCTGTGAGAGATTAGGAGCCTGGAGCGATTGGAACCAAAAGACTGAGGCCAGTTATCTTCAGACAGAAGCTCCTAGGAGGGAAGGAGAGACCTCAAAGGGGTGTTCAGGAAGCTTCTGTTCTTTACTGCTAAGAGATGATGCCCCAAATCTTTGGACACTGTTGAATTAGATGTTCAGCTCTAGAAAAACTTATTGAGCATTAAATATAACCTTACACAGAGTAATTTATAGTGACAGCTTGATTAATACACTCAGACAATCCTGGGTTATTTAAGGTCATGGTTAACAAATAATTATTGAGGCTGTAATTACTTGCGTTTCAGCTTCTGACTAGTGGTATAATTTGGAAATGTATAAATATCATCTTTTAAATTCTGGCTTATATTTGAGGAAAAACAAATCATTTTTCACTGTTGAATTATTAAAAATACTTATGAATATTTTTACATCAAAGTGAGATTTTAATGATGTCTTACTTTAGAAACATATTTCAGTTTAATAAAAATATATTTACAAGATCTCTGCTTGAGCTCCCTCTTTCGCCCCACCCCCCGCTCCGCCGGTCGGGACGCGTAGGCGAGATCCAGCCGGGCCTCAACGCGCGCTCTAGGACCCCAGGTCAGCCCACGGGGACCCGGCTCCGACTCCCGCCATCCAGCCGGAGCCGCGCGGGGGCCCAGGGAACGAGGAGCACCTCCCCCTGCGCCCATCCTCCCTTGTCGCCCCACCCCGCTCCGCCAGTCGGGACACGCACGCGGTCCACCCGGGCCTCACCCCGCTCCCTAGGTAAGTCCCCGTTCAGGCCCCGCCCACCAGTACCCCAGGCCAAATAATTCAGTTTAGTGAAATTGAGAGATCTTAAGAGTTAAAATGACAATGCCAAAGTCAAAGTGCAAATCCATGAGAAGCAACACTCAAGTAAACAAATCTCCCACTGAAGAAATTAATCCCATAATGTTAGACTCCAAAAAGAACAAACCCGCGGAAAAAGGCCAAGAAAGCCTGACCCAGGATAACGACTTTCAAAATATGATCATTACCATGTTCAATACTATGAAAGAGGAAATCCGGGAGGAATTACATAATCGAATCAATCGCTTTGAAGAGGAACACAACAGACATCTGGAGGAGTTGAGAAAAACAGTGCAAGAAACAAAAAGCGGCATAGAACAGTTAAAACAAACTCAAGCAGAGTTTAAAACTGAGCTAAAAGACAAGTTATCTTCAACCCAGAACGCCACAGAGAGTCTTATCAACAGAACTAATGAAGCAGAAAACAGAATTTCAGACCTTGAAGATAAAGTGGGAGTACTAGCCAGCTCAATGGAAGAGGTTGTTAAAGCCAAAAAGATACTTGAGAGAAATATCCAAGAGATATGGGACACCCTGAAGAAGCCTAACATGCGTATTCATGGAATACCGGAGCAAGAATCTCAAAATACCACCCCTGAGGAAATTTTTCAAACGATCATCAAGGAAAACTTTCCTCATCTAAAGAAAGAGAGGCCCATTCATATACAAGAGGCATTCCGCACCCCAAACAGATACGACCAAACTAGAAGCACACCGCGGCAAATAATAGTTAAAACACTCCACATTCAAGATAAAGAACTGGTGCTGAGAGCTTCAAGGGAGAAAAAACAAGTCACTTTTAAAGGCAAACCTATTAAAATAACAAATGACTTCTCAGTCGAAACAGTAAAAGCAAGAAGAGCTTGGAGAGACATACTTCAAGTATTGAATGAGCAAAAATGTCAACCCAGGCTGATTTACCCTGCAAAACTATCAGTCATGATCGAGGGAGAAAGAAAAATTTTCCAGCACAAAGACAACTTTAAGGGATACATGGCCACCAAACCAGGCCTTCAAAAACTGCTAGAAATGATACTCAAGCGTGAAGAAAAAAACAGGCATATACAGGAGAACAGAAGGCAAATATAACACCATTAAAAGCGAAGCAATATACTTATAAAAGCTACTAAACATAATAAATGTCTGGAATTAACAATAGTTTCTCCATTATAACACTAAATGTTAATGGACTTAATTCACCGATCAAGAGACACAGATTACAAACTTGGATTAAAAATCACAATCCATCAATCTGCTGCCTGCAGGAAACCCATCTCACCACAAAAGATAGACACGCTCTAAAAATAAAAGGCTGGTCAACAATTCTACAAGCAAATGGAAGCAGAAAACAGGCAGGGGTAGCCATTATGCTATCAGACAAAGTGGATTTCAAACCAAAAAAAATTATAAGAGACACGGATGGATACTACATTTTAGTCAGAGGTACAATTCACCAGGAAGACTTCACAATACTGAACATATATGCACCCAATACGGGCCCCTCCACATTCATTAAGAAAACCCTACAGCGTCTAAAGCAAGAAATCAACCCCCAAACGATAATTCTTGGGGACTTCAACACCGCCCTCTCTACATGGGATAGATCAACAGGTCAAAAGCTTAACAGAGACACTTTGGAACTTAATCAAACCCTGAAAGAAATGGACCTCACAGATCTCTATCGAACTTTTCACCCACGCACCAAAGAATACACATTTTTCTCAGCAGCACACGGAACTTTCTCCAAAATAGATCACATATTGGGCCACAAAATGAATCTACACATGTAGAAGAAAGTTGAAATTCTAACCTGTGCCCTATCAGACCACCACGGCCTAAAGCTGGACATCCACAACACATCAAACAAGAGAAAATACACTAACTCCTGGAAACTTAACACTATGATGCTGAATGAGAACTGGATTCAGGAAGAAATTAAAAAGGAAATTCAAGATTTCCTGAAAGTGAATGATAACGAAAATACAACTTACCAAAATCTCTGGGACACAATGAAAGCTGTTCTAAGAGGTAAGTTCATAGCTCTTAATGCCCACATCAAAAAAATGGAAACATCAGAAATAAACAACTTAACAATGCAGCTTAAAGCTTTAGAGAAACTAGAGCAATCTGATCCCAAAAGCAGTAGAAGAGAAGAGATTAGCAAAATAAGGGGAGAAATATCTGAAATCGAGACTAAGAAAACGATAGAAAAAATCAACAAATCGAAAAGCTGGTTCTTTGAAAAAATCAACAAGATTGATACACCCCTAGCTAAACTAACCAAAAGCAAGAGAGAGAAAACCCAAATTAACAAAATTAGAAATGAACATGGAGTTATCACTACGGATACCCAAGAAATCCAGAGAATTATAACATCATATTTCAAAAACTTATACTCTGTGAAGTTTGACAACACAAAAGAGATGGATGAATTTCTAAGTAAACACAACTTACCTAAATTGAATCAGGAAGTTGTGAATTACTTAAATAGTCCTATAACATATAAGGAAATTGAGGAAGTAATCTCGAATCTTCCCACCAAAAAATGTCCTGGACCAGATGGATTCAGCACAGAGTTCTACAAGACATTTAAGGAGTTAATAACACCAATACTCCTTAAACTGTTCCACCAAATAGCAAAGGAAGGAACACTACCAAATTCCTTCTATGAAGCTAATATCGTTTTAATCCCAAAACCTAATAAAGATTCACTTAAAAAAGAAAACTATAGGCCGATCTCCCTGATGAACACAGATGCAAAGATTCTCAACAAAGTCTTAGCAAATCGGATTCAAAAACATATTAAAAAGATCATTCATGGGGACCAAGTAGGCTTCATCCCCGGCACACAAGGTTGGTTCAACATACGCAAATCAATAAATGTAATTCATCATGTAAACCAGTCCAAAGTCCAAGACCACATGATACTCTCGATAGATGCAGAAAAAGCTTTTGACAAGATCCAACAGCCTTTTATGATCAAAACGCTAGAGACAGTAGGAATGGAAGGAACTTTTATCAATATAATAAAAGCTGTATACAACAAGCCCACAGCAAGGATTATGCTCAATGGGGAACAATTGGAAGCATTCCCACTTCGATCAGGAACAAGACAAGGCTGTCCACTCTCACCACTTCTATTCAATATTGTACTTGAAGTCTTAGCCGAAGCCATAAGACAAGAAAGGGACATAAGAGGGATTCAAATTGGCAAGGAAGAAGTCAAGCTATCTCTATTTGCAGATGACATGATCTTATACCTGAGTGATCCCAAAAACTCCACCAGGAAGCTCCTGGAACTAATTGAGAAGTTCAGCAGGGTGGCAGGATACAAAATAAATGTGCAAAAATCAGAGGCCTTCCTATATGCCCAGAATGAAAGAAGTGAAAAAGCCTTGAGAGAAACCATGCCATTTACTATAGCCCCTAAAAAAATGAAATACCTTGGTATAAACCTAACTAAGGAGGTAAAAGACCTTTACAATGAAAACTTTAAAACCCTAAAGAAAGAAATTGCAGAAGACACCAGAAGGTGGAAAGACCTCCCTTGTTCCTGGATTGGCAGAATCAACATTGTAAAAATGACCATCCTACCAAAGGCAATATACAGATTCAATGCTATACCAATCAAAATCCCAAAGCAATTCTTCAAAGAAGTTGACCAAACAATCTCAAAGTTCATATGGAGGCACAAAAGACCCAGGATAGCAAAAACAATCCTGAGTAACAAAAACACAGCTGGAGGTATTACCATACCAAACCTAAGTCTATACTACAAATCCATAGTTATAAAGACAGCCTGGTACTGGCTCCAAAATAGACACACAGATCAATGGATAAGGATTGAAGACCCAGATATAAGCCCACAAAGTTACAGCCACTTGGTCTTTGACAAAGGGGCCCAAAGAATCCAATGGAAAAAGAACAGCATCTTCAACAAATGGTGTTGGCAAAACTGGATCTCCACATGCAGAAGATTAAAGCTGGACCCGTACTTGTCACCATGTACAAGACTTAATTCCAAATGGATCAAGGACCTTGATATCAGGCCAGAGACTTTAAAAGCCATAGTTGAAAGGATAGGGAACTCCCTCGAGCTGATTGGGCTAGGCCAACACTTCCTAAACAGACATCCAATGGCACAGTCACTGCTACCAACTCTCAACAGTTGGGATCTTGTGAAATTAAAGAGCTTCTGTTCAGATAAAGAGATTGTCGCACGAGCTCAAAGGCAACCCACAGAATGGGAGAAAATCTTCACTAACCACATATCTGACAGAGCTCTACTGTCCAGAGTGCACAAAGAACTTAGAAAATTAAACTCCAAGGAAAACACTGGCCCAATTAAAAAATGGGCCCTGGAACTTCAAAGAAACTTTACCAGGGATGAAATTAAAATGTCTAACAATTATCTTAAAAAATGCTCCACTTCCTTCGCCATCAGGGAAATGCAAATCAAAACTTCCCTGAGATATCATCTCACCCCGGTCAGGATGGCAAAAATCCACAGTACAAACAACGACAAATGCTGGAGAGGATGTGGGGAGAGGGGAACTCTCCTACATTGTTGGTGGGAATGCAGGCTCATACAGCCACTCTGGCGAGCCGTCTGGAGATTCTTAAAGAAATTAAAGATTGAAATGCCGTATGACCCTGCTATCCCACTTTTGGGAATAACCCCCCAAGCAGCAGAGGTTCGCCTCGATAGCACAAGCTCGACCATGTTCATAGCAGCACTGTTTACAATAGCAAAGTCATGGAATCAACCTAAATGTCCAACAGTTGACGAGTGGATAAGGAAACTGTGGTACATCTATACAATGGAGTACTACTCAGCCATCAAAAATGATGAATTACTGGAATTTGCTGGGAAATGGATGTCATTAGAAAGAATTATATTAAGTGAAGTATCCCAAACCCAGAAAATTAAGCGCCGTATGTACTCCCTAATAGGTGGCTCCTAGTACCAAACTCGCCCAGCCCACATTGGGACACTCAAAAGTAAACCTATGTAACACAGTAATTGCAAGGATTATGAACAAGAGAGATGGGTTAGGAGGGCCACACCAGAAACAAGGAGAGAGGAGACCATGTTACAGCAGAGAAAATAGGCCTCCATGAAGGTCTGCAAGTAAGTAATGAGAAACCTGGTTAAGTTCACAGACGTTCTTTCCTGATCTCACCAGAAGGGGAGGGCATATAGTCTAGCAGATAAAAAGTAATCATTGTGCAAATGGGTAATGGACCCCGCCCTCAGTGAGGTTTCCTACTCTTATTACATCTACCCTTGAATGTGCTATTACAACAAGACTCCAGTTTAACAGCTTTTTGTCTCTGGCCAGGGGGTGACATACAGTGCCCAGCAGAATGGAGTGAAGGGAATTGCAGGAGCAGAAAAACTGCAAAAGAAAATCAACAAACCACAATCCAGAACTTCAGAGACTCTATATCAATCACATAGAACTAGGCCAGCCTAATCTCTCCCCATCCTGGAGCTCAGGGACATTTGCGGAAGAGGGGGCGGTAAGATTGTAAGAGCAAAAGGATGGGAGGAGCAACGATTTGCAAGATTCTCAACAATAGTTGGGGCCAAAGCAATCATAATGGAACTTTGCATGCCCTGCGCAATGTCCAGCGCACTGTTGCCCTCATAAAGTCTAGCATCTGTTAAGGGCACCGAGACCCCTGGAGGCAAGGGATTGACAGCCATAGTAGTAATCTTATGATTAAGGGGAACAAGAGAAAGGGCTTATGGAAATGCCACTGGGTCCTTATATGTCATCGGAGAGGAGGACCCAGTGGAGAGTTAGGCGCACACAATAAAGGACTCTCTGGGAATTGGGGGGGAGACACTGGGGGAAGGGGAGGGGGGAGGGAGGGAACTGGTAAAAAATTTTAAAATGTATAATTAAATTTTTAATAAAAAAAAAAAAAAAAAGATCTCTGCTTGAGTCACAGATAGTGATTGGGAAACCATGTTATTGTTTATTATCATTATAAAAGAAGTTCATGTTATTGGAAGAATTTGAAAATACATAAATGTATCAAAAGAAATTTATAAATTATATGTAATTCACCACCTAGCATTAACTATTACTTTAACAGTTTTCATTCTTTTGTATTGTGAAATATTTTATAAATGTAAGAAATGTACAATGTAAGAAATGTACACCGGTTTTGTTATTGAATACTTACTAGGCTAGAATCAGATCCTTGTCCCGAGAAATCCACTGAGGAGATTACAAAGACAGAAAGAAACCTCATATGTTCATGTAATTGGGCAAACTGAAACCCATATCATTCATATTGTTAGATAATAGATAATTAGACCTCAGGTTAAAGGAGTTGATGACACTTCTTGTCACACATAGCATATCCTAAATGTACCAATAATTGGAGTTGCCACTGTCTATATCCACAAGGGAAGACAACATGGGAAACCTCACCTGGCCCAGACACAGACAGCATTTCTCATATCTTTTTTTAAAAATTTTATTATTATTATTATTTATTCAACTGTGCGCATGTGCGTGTGTGTGTCTGTGTGTGTGTGTGTCTGTGTATGTGTAGAACCACGGACGAATTCGCGAACCACCATGGACGCCTCCACCTCCTTCTGCCCCGGGATTCACAGGCTCCGCCCTACCAGGACCAGAAGCGCAGGCCGCCCCCGCTTCCGCCTGGTGTCTATACGTGGGATCTGGGATCCGAACTCGGGACCTTCCGCCTGTAAGGCGGAGGCTTAACCCCTGAGCCACCTCTCTAGCCCCATTTCTCATATCTTAATGACAGGAGATACCATCTGTAACTTGGAAAGTGACAGCTGAAGTTATGTTCTGACTCTCCCATTGAACAGTTAGCTGTAAGCCCTTAAAGAAAAGATTTCTGGTTTCTGACACTGACAAGACACTGACATAGACTTTAAAAAGATTTACTTGAATTTGAAAAGAAAAAAGAAAATATTCACATTCACAAATATGTTAGGGTGCATACATTGAGAGAAGGTAAGAGAGACTAGCAGATCATTTTCCTTTCCTACATGAAAATAAAATGTTTCTTTCTTTAAAATTAATATTACTAATTTTCATTCCTTTCTAATAATGTATGACATTTCCTGGGACTTTAAGATGGCTTTATCAAACTGAGGGTGTACCTTTCTGTCCCCAAACTTATTGCATGCTTATGCCATAAAAGAGAGTTAGTCTATGCATTAAAATGATCACTTAGGGTTTTCTTCTTTTCTTTTTGCAAATATTGTATATTGCCTTAATTTATTTTCATATTTTGAATCAACTTTGCATTTTTAGGACATATTCCATTTGGTTAGCTGTTATTTTTATTACAATTTTTTTTTACTTTTTCCTTGTTTTATAAGCGTATTGAGTACTTATCCTGACTCCCTTCTTCCCTTCTCCTTCCCATCCATCCCTCTTTCCCACCCTTCATCAATCCATCCTACTCCCATCCATCCTTTAGCCTTTCAGCTTCTATGGACCCCAGGGTCCCTATGGCTTTTCTACTCTTGTGGGGGTTGAAGTGTCTGTAGCATAACAAGTGGCCCTCCTTGGGCTGCTTCACTGATAGATGCTTTCCCATTCTCTCATCCAGGCTTAGTTCCCAAAGTTTCAACTGTATATAATCATCTCTCCTCAGACCCTCACTATTTTATGGGGGCATGTTGGTATGTCAGTCTTTACACAGATCTGACAAGGAGAAGTCTCATTGCAGCGAGTTTCTGTATACAACAGCCCTGCCTCAAGTGCAATATCTTTTCCAACAGTGGACCTGCCCATCTTTAGGCTCTTACCATCTTACCAGTCCCTCTTCCTTAATGTTCCCTGAGACTTAGGATGGGGAGAAATTCGGTTGGCCTGATTCTGGATGGGTATTGCAGGGTCACTGGTACCCTGCATTCTGGTTCCACTTGTCCACTTCACTGCTCTTCCACTGCCCTAGACTGTATCCCCTCAGGGTATTGAGACCCTCTATCTCTGTTGTAGAAGACTTCTAGGCTGAGTGCTGAGTGCTCTTCCAATCTATGAATATAACAGATATTTACAGAGCAGTTTGGTATACTATCTTCCTACCTGTACTTCATAGTCTGTTCTTCCCTGGTGACCTATTTCCTTTCCTTTTTTTGGTTCTTGTTCTAGATAACAGTAACAGGAATTTGTTTCCTTCCAACAAGCAAGTCTTGGGTACAATCAGAAAGCTGTTGGTTGTCTCCTTGATACTTAATGCCACTGGTGTTCACCTGTTGCCATGGTGATTTTTATTGCAATTTGAAGATTTCATAAGTTAATGAGAGCTTTGATTATTTTTCTCCCCCAGTAGATTCTACAGTATTCCTTGGTACCATGTAAGCTATCTAGCAAGGAGGAAGCTCTCAAACCATTTTGCTCATGTTCTGTGATCCATATGTGTTGCAAAGTTGTTCTTTCTATTTGTGGCTGGGCTATTTTATTTGTTCTTTTTATTTATCACTAGTTTGCTAATATTTTATTGAGGATATTTTAAAAGCATGACTGGTTTGTATTTTCTTTTTGTGTCATTATTTCTCTAAATTTGGGAGTAGGGTTAAGTAGAGCGAGTTGGAATTGTTCTCCCTAAAATGTTTGTTAGGATTCACTCTTGAAGCAAGACATTTGTCCCTGGGCTTTTCTCCATGAAAATTTTTTGATTACCTATCTAGTCACTTATTGTATGTAGGTACAGATTTTGTGTCACTACTTCTGTCACTTTTATTAGTTTATCTATTTCTGATAATTGGTCCATTTAGTCTGGACCATCATTTATTGGCCTGGAAGCATACAATTATTCATAATATTCCCTTAAAATTCTTCTGATGATCCTGCACTCTTCCTTTCTCTTATGAATTCTGGTTATAGTTGTTTGTTCATATTAGCAAGAACGATCATACTAATACCAGGACCAAGGAAACTGACCACATAATATCCACATAATGGCTGAGAGAGGGATGATCCTTACTTGCCAGACCAGCATGTCTGGCCAAGTATACACAAGAATGTCAACTTTCTGAACCAGGTCCCTCCATCTTATCTACCTGGCCTGGGATTAGTCCCACTCACTGTGGGCTGGACCTTCCCCATCAACTAGACAATCTCTTGAAGGTTCGCTCTGAGAATCTTAGAAAAGATTTGACCAGCTCTTTAGATGATTAATAGAGATGGCTCAAGAGTTAAGCCTCTGCCTCATAAGCAGTCCTGATTTCAGATCCTGGATCCCATGTGAAAACTCCAGTGGCAGTGGCAGTGGCAGTGGCCTGTACTTCTGGTCCTGGAGGGCAGAACCTGGAAAAGTACAGAGCAAAAAGCAAATAGGAGGCAGAAGCAACCTAGGGCGATTCCTGGAGTCACCTTCAGGCCTCCAGAGCACATGCTAGTGTCTTCTGATCCTTAGGCACATGCACAGATGCAAAAATAAAGTTTTTTAATTTACCAATAAAAAGAAATGCTCCTCTTCGGTGCTGCCTGTGAGGGTGGCTGCCATCTCCTGTGCAGCATCATGGCTGCCCTCAGACCTGTGATGAAGCCCAAGGTTGTCACAAAGAGGACCAAGAACTTCATCTGGCAGCAGTCAGACTGATATGTCAAAATTTAAGCACAAAGGGCAGAAACCAAGGGGTATTGGGAACAGGATTTGGAGAAGATTCAAAAGTTAGATCTTGATGCCCACTATTGGCTATGGGAGCAAACAAGAAAACAAAGCACATATTGCCCAGTACTGTAGGTTGATGCCATCTCTGCTTGGCATTTGTACGTGGGATCCAAATTCAGGTTCATTTGCTTGTGAGATAAAGACTTTAGCTCTTGAACAATCTCCCCAGACTACATAAGACCATCTCTTACCCATAATTATCACATGACCTGGGATAAAGAGTGGTGTTCCTGAGGGTGAACATGATGGGTGGAAGGTGTCAAGTGGGAGAGGCCATGAAGAAAGGCCAAGATCAAGAGGGAGGATGACAGATGAGAAGGCTGCACACAGATCCTGCAGGAAATGACAGCCTTACTGAATCACTATCATCACTACCAGCTTTTTACCTTAACAATAAAAGTCCTTGGCCTTTTGTATTCTCTAGATGTCAATCTCCTGTCATATACATGGCTAGCAAAATTTTTCTCCCATTCTGTGGGTTGCATTTTTGCCTGTTGTAGATAGCTATTGGTGTCAATTTGGTAATTGAAGGCTTTGGCTTTGGACCCATTTGTAGAGAATTAGTAGTTAAAGCCTAAGCAAGTTTACAGGAGATTGGCTAATTACCATTGTGGGATGATCCCCTAAACAGGTAGATAAAACAGAGGAAACTAGTTAAGGAATTTAGCATTCTTCTGTATACTTGGCCAGACATAATGGTCTGGCAAGTAAAGATTGTCCCTCTCTCAGGGGTCCTGTGGATATGGAGCCAGTTCTTTTGGCTCCTGGCGTTGGTATGAGTTCTTCTGCCAAGTTGGACAAGGAGCTGTAATGAGGAATCATAATAAGCAAGAATAAAGCTCTTTGTTCCCTCAAGCCATTTGGTTGTGAATTTGTTGGCAACATACAGGCAAACAGCAATACCCATTTAACAATTTTTTTTGTAGAACAGAAGCTTTTTAATTTTATGAGATTCCATTTGTTGATTGTTGCTCTTATTTCCTGTGCAGATGGGGTTCTATTAAAATATCTTTACCTAGGTTTAGCAGTTCTAGGCCATTCCCTATTCTTTCTTGTAGGGGTCTCAGGATCTTTGGTCTAATTAATCCATTTGGAATTAATTTTTGTGCAATGTGAAAGATATGGGTCCAGTTTCATTCTTCTGTACTTAGGCATCCAGTTTTCCCAGCACTATTTGTTAAAGATACTGTCTTTCTTTCTTTTTTTTATTTCAGCTCATACAAACTTATTAGGTACACCAGTTCCCTCCCTCCCTCCTCCTCCCCCCGTACTCCCTGCTCTCCTTCCCCATCCCTCTCCCTCCCCATCCCCCAGTGCCTCCCACCCCAATTCCCAGAGAGTCCTTTCTTGTGCATGCCTGATTTTCCTCTGGGCCCTCCTCTCCGATGACGTACAAGGACCCAGTGGCCTTTCCCTGAACCCTTTCCCGTGTTCCCCTTAGGTATAGGAACACTGCTGTGGCTGCCAATCCTTTGCCTCCAAGGATCTTGGTGCCTTTAGCAGATGCTAGACTTTGTGAGGTCAACAGTGTGTTGGACAATGCGCAGGGCATGCAAAGTCCAATTATGATTGCTTCAGCCCTAACTAGTATAGAGTATCTTACATATCATTGCTCCTCCCATCCTTTTGCTGTTACACTCTTACTGCCCCCTCTTCCGCAAATTTCCCTGAGCTTCAAGATGGGGAGAGATTAAGGTGGTTGATATAGAGTCTCTGAAGTTCTGGATTGTGATTTGTTGATTTTCTTTTGCAGTTATGCTGCTCCTGCAATGCCCTTCACTCCATCCTGGTGGGCATTGTATGTTACCCCCTGGCCAGAGACAAAAAGCTGTTAGAGTCTTGTGATAAAAGCACATTCAAAGGTAGATGTAATAAAAGTGGGAAACCACAGTAAGGGAGGGGTCTATCACCCATTTGCAAAATGGTTACTTTTTATCTGCCAGACTATATGCCCTCCTCTTCTGGTGAGATCACACCCCCTCAGTAGTAAATGATCAGGAACAAAAGTCTGTGAACTTAATCATATGTCTCATTACTTATTTGAGTCCTTGGTGGAGGCCTATTTTCCCTGCTGTAACATGGTCCCTTCTCTCCTTGTTTCTAGTGTGGCCCTCTTACCCCATCCCTCCTGTTCATAATCCTTGGAATTACTGTCTCTAGGTGGGCTGGGTGGGTTTGGTACTAGGAGCCACCTATTAGGGAGTACATATGGTGCTTAATTTTCTGGGTCTGGGATACTTCACTTAATATAATTGTTTCTAATGACATCCATTTCCCAGCAAATTCCAGTAATTCATCATTTTTGATGGCTGAGTAGTACTCCATTGTATAGATGTACCACCTTTTCCTTATCCACTCGTCAATTGTTGGACATTTGGGCTGATTCCATGACTTTGCTATTGTAAACAGTGCTGCTATGAACATGGTCGTGCTTGTGCTATTGAGGTGAACCTCTGCTGTATGGGGGGTTATTCCCAAAAGTGGAATAGCAGGGTCATATGGCATTTCAATCTTTAATTTCTTTAAGAATCTCCAGACGGCTCGCCAGAGTGGCTGTATGAGCCTGCATTCCCACCAGCAATGTAGGAGAGTTCCCCTCTCTCCACATCCTCTCCAACATTTGTTGTTGTTTGTATTGTGGATTGTCTTTCTTTTAATGTATGTTTTTGGTATCCTTGTCAACCCTGAAAGACTATTTGGGACTCGAGTTCCTACATCCTATAATACATCCACTGATGGACCATTTGCTCCCTGATGGGTTCTCGGGCATTACTTAGTGCAGGCATCCTAGATGGGACCCAGGTTGTCATGCTTCCAGGGAAACATGGGTCATGGAGAGAAACTGGCTGGAGGGTGGTTAAACAGGAGAGGTGGAATGGACTGGTTGGTAGTGGTTGATTAAAGCACATGAATCATTGTTATTATAATTTTTAAAATATGTTTTGTTCCCTTAAAAAAGTCCTTGGCCTCTCTGACTTTGACTTGATGGCAGTCTGCTCTTCATTCTCATGAGATCCCTCCCTCAATCCACCTTATTGCTGCAGTCCCCATGGAATGTGACTGATTTTTATGTGATCCTAAAGGCACTTTGCATGAGTGTAGCACATCAAATTTTTCATAGCCCTCTCATATAAATTATCTCATGAATGGATTCTAAATACATTGTAGCATGAGCAGAAATAATGTGAAGTCAATGTGTTGTTGAGCAGAATCCAGTGACCCTAGTAGGGAGATAAAAATGGACTTTAACTTGATTCCTTGTTTTGCAGTTAAGCCATTAAGCCATTAAAAGCAGGTCCACAGTGGCTTTGCTGGTCATGTCCTCACTGTCACAAACCTGGTGTGTATACGCACCATGCTTCCCTCGCTTGAGGAAGAATGGCATTAGTCTATGGAATAGGGGTCAATTTTAGTTTCAACAGTTGGCTGACATTCAGTCACAGAAGCTGATGACTGATGAATTCTAAGTGGTATGTCTTGCTGCTGTCAGTCCTTGGATGGTACTTTTGAGTCTGATCATGAATCTCCCAAACCCAGTCTGCAAGAAACAGATGACTTGTGACAGGGATCAACCACTTTTACCTTTGACACTGAGGAAGCTACTATGTGTGTTCCGCAGTAATATTATTCAAATTAAATGTTTGTAGAAAGTTTTTTTTTGTAGAAAGATTTTTATAAAAATATTTGTAAAATTAGGTTGGCTTTAGCATTTCATATAATCAACTGTTTTCTACTTTAAAATGCTGCTTATAATTAAAGGAACTTCTATTCAGTTGATTTCATTAGTGTTAAAGTACTTTGATATATGTCTTCATGAGCATGAAGGCATGTGTACATTCAAAGAAGTGACCCAAATGCCTTCTGTGAGTACTGTAAGGACAGATAAAAAACATATTTAATTTTCAAGTGGATTTGTTGTATACTTTGTAGAAGTCAGATTTGTGTCCAATAAGATATCGCACAACACTGCAACTAGGATTGCAAGTGCCCAGTGAAATTGAACACATGCAATTTTTTTTTAGTTTACTTCCCAAACAAAAATTCTACATTATTATATAAATATATCTCAAGTGTGTTTTTCTAACATCATGATTAATGGAGAATCCTCTGGTTTTTCTGGGTGAAACTGCCAGCCAAGATGTAACAAGGGACAGGTTAGGTTCTGATAGTGTCAGTGGCGTGGTATTACATGCTGTTGCCTAGCTCTAGAACTAGTCATCTTCCATTCTCCTTTCTCTTTGTAAGAATTCTGTATTGAGAAAAGCCCTGGAGCTGTTTAGATGTTATATCTTGATGATCTGCTGGATGATAATTGACAGCAGTAAGCTGAAAACCCTGCACAAGGCTCTAGATGGTGATGAAGCCTCAGTGATGCTGGCCATTGCTGTGCCTCCTTATGGGCCATGTGTTCTTGCTGACATGATGTTTACAGTTGCTGTAGTTTCTTCCTCCAAATGACTCCTCATCTGCATGCGAAGGACACTGAGGAAGTCTATCTGGTTGTCCATACTGGAACCTGGAGGAGGAAAGGGGCTTTTCTTCCCATATCCAGCTAAAGTCTCCTAGGTTTCCACTTGTCACAATATGTGGTAACCTGCCTATCTTTGGATTCCATGCCTTCACAGAATGGATCAGGATTCCCTTTGTCTTCTGGTCTGGTAGGACTTGTAATAAATAGTATCTTGGGTAGAGGTTGTGGAAGACTATGACATATCCATAATACTACAGTCCTGCCAAGAGTCCTTTTTTTCCCTAAGCTTTGCCTTTCATTGGGTGTTTGAGTATCATTTCATATACTCTTTAAAGAAAGTGCACCCAGACTTTCATTCCAAGTAACACCAGCTTCTCTCCTCTTCAGTAATTGTCATCAGATCTTATCCATTGTGATTGTTTTTAGTCATTTCTCAACAGAGTTAGTCTACCTCTAGCAAACATAAGCAGTTATGAAAACACATACATTTATCTACACAGACATATACCATACGTCTGCATTTATATATGCAGCTATCCACCCTGTTTTGCTAAAGATTCTAGATAGAGTCATCTGCAGTTTGGCATAGTTTGCTTTACAGTCTACATGAAATCTATTTACCAATAGTTATAGTTATAGTTATTGTGGGTTTATTCTCATGAATCTGCAGGGAGTTTTTGTCTCCTAGTTACACAGATAGGTTCTCTTGAGTTCACAGACAGTTGATCGATGTTCTTTTCCAATGAATGTTTTGGTTTCCCTTTAGTTAAAAAGCAATAAGTTAGTTCCCTTTCTCTTTTTTTAAAGGCAGTCTGGGGAGATGGAAGTGTGAGTCAATACCTTGAGAACTGGATGTACTTTGTGATAG
The DNA here is from genome assembly GCA_023101885.1 of Typhlomys cinereus. Lineage (NCBI taxonomy): Eukaryota > Metazoa > Chordata > Mammalia > Rodentia > Platacanthomyidae > Typhlomys > Typhlomys cinereus. The sequence continues at coordinate 3,052,781 of JALPQD010000225.1, read as the reverse complement.
ACTCAGAATTAGTACATTCTAGTGTGACATGAAAATCCTTTTTCCATCTTTTCCCAAATGAACCCGATATGATCAGGAAAATATATCTTCAAACACAGCCTTCTCTGTGTCCCGAACTCCTCAGGCCCTTGCATTTGCATTTTCTACCATTTGTTGGGGGAATATATTCTATGATGTTTCAAAATGACACTCCAAAATGAGAAATCTTTATATTGTCAATGAAGTACTTTTTCATTGATAGTTTTTCATTTTCTCTCTGTTTTAATTTATTCTCTAATTTTGCATACCCTTTATCTAATGAATCTGTCACAGCCCTATTATGTTTGTCAGCTTGTCCATTGTATAAAGTTGGTTCTTATGAATTTCTAGATATTGATTATCATAATTTTATGTTCTATGGAAAGAACTGGTGCTAGAAGTTTCCTATAGCTGTGAGTTCGATGATGATGGGCACACTGGGAATTAGGGATTGATTAGGAGCAGAGGGAATGTGGAATCTCAGCAGCAGAGAAGTCCCCATGGGACTGGAGGGTAGGCAACTTTTAGTGTTTTAAGTTAGGATCAAGCATTGAGAGCACATAGATATTGGAAAGTCAAAGGACTACTTTGGAGTGATAGAGTGAGGAACTACAGTGAGGTGGAGGTCAGAAATATGAAACATTTTTTTCAGGAGGAATATATATTGAAGGTACTAGTAGCTATGAAGATATCTCTAGGGGGCTGTCTCCCAAATGCAGGAGCTGGCTGTGCCCTGTGGAAGATCTAGCTTTGTGTGTATCACAGCAAGTCAGCAAGTCCAGGAAATCAAAAGCACTGTTGGTGGAGGTGGAGAGGGTTTCCTCAGCTTTAGGTTGTAAGGGATCTAACTTATGGCAGAGTTCAGCTGCCATGCTCATCCCTCTCAAATATTCTGGTTTGAATTACAGCCAGTGGCAAGGAAAGTTGGGTCTGGCAAGGATTCCTTGTGGTGCCTTACTGGGGCTAGGTCAAGAAGACTGCAGGTTCGCTCTAAGAGTTCCAAGCAAGAGATTTATTTATTTAAATTATCATTTAACTGTCATTTTAAATTACCATTTAACATTAAGCTTCATTACGACATGTTTAAAAATAATTTGTTCTTGTTGATCCCCCTCCCTGGCCTTTCTTATGTACCTGTCCCACTTTTTCTCTTTCATTCTATTATCTGCTTTCAGGAATTCAAAAGCACTGTCGGTAGGGGTGGGGGAGGGTGTCCTCAGTTCTAGGTTACAAGGGATCCAACATGTTCTATTCTGCTTCCACCCACTTGCCTTCCTCAACACCTATATCCCCCTTCTCATGGTCTCCTTTGTGGTTACATGGCCTCTACCAGATCCCACGTGTAGAAGACATATATACAAATACTTAGAGTCAGGGATTACTTTCGAGAGAAAGCCTGTACTATTTGTCTTCTGAATCTGGTTGACCTTACTCATTATAATGTTTTCAAGATTCATCCACTTTTCTCTTAAAGGTAGTCCTGGGCTTTATGGAATTATCCAGAGAAAAAGAATGAGGAATGAGAGTCAGCATAGTTTTGTGGATCTGGAATGATGGAAGGGGAGTTCTCATCAACAGCACAGATGCCCACACCTCTACACCCCGCCCTCCTTTTCTCTAATCCACATGTTTTCCTTAGCATGGATCACTTAGTATGTAGTATCGTTTACTTTGATTTGTTTTTACTTTTCAGTTCTTTTCTTTCATTTCTTCACCTGCTCACTGTGGTAGTTATAAGAGCGCATAGAGTCAAGGGAGGGTTTTGCATTATTTACTTGTTAGAAGTGAGACTCACAGGAGTTGGGTCTGGAGGCAATGAGACAATGTGCTCTGTGCCCTGGAAGTGGCAAAGGGGTCAGTATTACTTGGGGAAGCCTAGAGCAGAACTCTTCTTTTTAGAAAGGACGGAGGACACTGTGACTGTGACGCTGCCTGTGTCTCTTCTCCACTTTACTTTCCAGGTGACTGCCACTTTGCAATCCGCTAACTTCACTGGAACCCAGTTGTCCCAGAAAATACTGTTTCTTTTGCTGCCCTCTCAGGCTGGGACAATGTGCACTTCTTGGCAACGCCAATCCAAAACCTAGAGAACTATTTGCTCTCCCTTTTCCATGGTTTCAATGTTCTCTCTGTTGGTTTTTTACTTGGAGATTCAAATACTTGGCAGGATCATGCCTTGAAAGTAAACAAGTCCGCCACCCCTGGCCTCCCTTCCCCAACCTGGAGTCCCTTCTCTATTTCCACATTTGCAACCACATTTTCAAATAAGTTATCTAACCTGCCATTTACATGTAAACTAAGTCCAGTCTTTCTGGGGTTGTCAGCCATGGATGGAAGGGGATCAGCATTAATTATTTGAAATTCTTTTGCATGAGAGATTCACCCACTATCTACTATATAATTATCTATTCAGTCATTTGTTTACATCAATTTGAGCTCATTTATATTTATCTTATATTCTAGGCTTGCATAGCGAACTTTGTCTCCTTCAGAATGTGCATATTGAAGCCCTTTCTGCCACTGGTAGCATTTGGAGGTGGCCCTTCAGCAAGAGCTTCATTGTCAGATTTATGCCTTTTTCTAAAGAGACACCAGAGAACTTGCTTTTACTGCCTTTCTGCTGAAATAGGATGCAGCGAAGGAAAGTTGTCTACAAGGCAGGAATAGAGCCCTCACCAAGGAAGTGAACAGATTACACAGTAGAGTTATTTTAAAAGATTTTTTTTTAAAGTTTTATTTGGACCCATGGTCTCTTTTTTTTTATTATTTATTCAATTGTGCATGTATGCATGTGTCCACGTGTGTGTATGTATGTGTGTGTGTGTAGAACCACGGGTGAATTCTGGAACCACCATGGACCGCCTCCACCTCCTCCTTGTTTACTCTGCCCGGGGATTCACAGGCTCCGCCCTACCAGGACCAGGAAACGCAAGCCGCCCCCGCTTCCGCCTGGCATCTATACGTGGGGTCTAGGATCCGAACTCAGGACCTTCTGCTTGCAAGGCATGAGGCTTAAACCCTGAGCCACCTCTCCAGCCCCCTATTTTAAAAGATTTTTAAACTAATTTTTTTCTACTTTTACAAGCATATTGAGTATTCATCCCAGCTTCCCTCCCTACCCCTCCCCTTTATTCCCTCCTTTCCCTTCACCATTCTCTCCTACTCCCTCCCATCCCTTCCTCCTGTGTGCTTCTATGGACACCAGAGTTCACTCTGACCTGTGGGTGCTCAGGCCTCTGTGTTATATCATTACCTCTCTTCAAGCCACCTCACTGATAATGTGCATTTCTGACTCACCCAGCGTTTAGATCCAAAGGTTTCCACTGTAAGTTCCCATTCTATGGGTATAATAACAGCTTCCTGCAAAGCACTTTGGTGTACTGTCTTCCTACCTATAAGTTTATTGGCTATCTTCCCTATTGATTTTTTTCTTCCTCCCTTTTTTAAATAGGTCTTTTGTTCTAGTTTATAGTAACAGGGATGAGTACCATTCTGGCAAGCAGGTCTTGAATCCAGTCAGAAGGCTGTTGGTTGTCTCCTTGACACTCATGCCACTACTATGCTGGTGGTCACTATTATGCTGGTAATTTGTATTGCAACTTACAGATCTTGTGCCATTCATGGGGCTTGTGATTATTATCTCCCAGTAGCTTCTACACTATTCCTTGGTACAGCAAGGGGAGAATCCACAGACCAGTTCCAGTTGATATATTTTGCCCATGTTCTGTGATTCATTTGTGTTGCATTTTCAGTATAGAGTCTTACTGAAAGTTTTTGGAGAGCAACCAAGAGCAATGGCAAAAACCTATAATGTTTGGGGGTCTTTAAGATCTGTCAGAACAGCATTTTATCAGGAACTGCCACAATTCTGTATAATTTTGTTCCCTGGTTCTAAGTGGACCAACTCAAGGCTTTTTTTCTCCCCCCTGTTTTCCTCTGCCCAGTCTTGTTCCTTTCCCAGTAGAGTTCTTTAAGTTGCCTTCTGTATCTCTGTGACGTACTGCTATCATTGTCATTTTTTGTTTGTTTTGTTCTCAATAATCTTAAAGGTTTCCTGCCCTCTTTAATACCAGTGATCTCTTACAGAGCTAGTTTCTTTATGTTGAGGAAAGGAAATAGAGTTGAGATTTGTTGCTGTGTGACCATTGTTGCTTGGTCTTACTGTTTCCAAGCCTTCTCGGCTGGCCTATATGTACATATAGACTGACAAATATTTCTGTGAATATGACTATGTGCTTATAAAGGTAAACATTAACTCTTGCTATCATCAGATACTCTGATCCACAACCATGGGAGAATACTCTATAATCTCCAGTCTCCACAGTGTGACTGGGTTTCTGCCATGCATTATTGAATAGTTCTATTCAAGGGCGCCTGTACAACAGTGAGAGAGTGGCTTCTCTGTATCAATGTGAGAAGACCCTGGTACCTTGTGTAATCTTTTTTTACATGTCATTTAGCTTTCATCCCACTGCCTTCAAAATTTGCATGTTTCAATATCTACCGAGGAAAGGGCATGCTCTCTGTGCCACACAGCATTGGTGTGTGTGTGTGTGTGTGTGTGTGTGTGTGTGTGTGTGTGCGTGCGTGCAGTCAGTTTTCAATTGATGACAGTGTCTCTTCTGTGGGAAAGAAAAATCCACTTACTATAGCCAAGGCTTAGGCCTGTACCACTGCATTTCATTTACTTTCTTCCATTTAGAAGTTTCTCTTCTAACTGCCATGAATCATCATAGTAGTAAATTATTTAAAAATTGTCAAAATGGGGATTTGTTGTCAGACACTTAGCTTGTGGATCTTCAGGCTTCAGGGCGCTAGTGTTGGATTGTTTGGGGGAAGATGTGTTCTGTAAGTATTGTGCTTGGCAGATTGCGGGGGGAGAAGCAACATGGACCATTTTTTGACAGTGGAAAAAACCCCTTTACGGACACATGGGTTTGACTTAAAGCTGATACACTGTCTTCTCCAAATCCCATTGTTCAAAGCCAGATAGCACAGTCAAAATCAAGATGCTGAACTCAGCCAGGTCAGACGTTAGAGCCACAGGTGGGGATGGTGGATCTCACAGTGCTTCTGCTACTGAGTACATGTTATTTCAGAAATAAATGTCCCCTAGTGGGCAGTGCTTATGTGATTCATGGATGTTTAGTACTTAAACTGAGTACATTAGGCTTTTTATCTTTTGTACTTTAGTATACACACAATCCACCATATCATCCCGTTTATCATCTTATTATGGACCTAAGGTTAATTTTAACTGGTCTTGGAGAATATACTTCTATATTCTAGAACTTTTTCATTAGTGTTAACTTGGGTTAATCTTTCTTTAGTTGGAATATTTTCACTTCTGATTGAAATTTGTACGTGAAATTGTATTGCTTTCTTTGCAATTCATGTTGTAGACAAAACTCAAAGATGTTATTTGTTAATTAATTTACTATTTATTTATTCATTATTGTAGCAATAAAATTTAAATCTAATGCTTCACACATTCTGGGCCTGCACTTTATCACTGAGTTATGTCCCATGACACAAAGATACTTTTGGAATATGTGTATTTGGAATAATGATTAGGAGTTTCAAGTATGTTTTTAAAAATATTACCAAAGTCATTTTTAAAAACTGGATTTGTTTTAGTGGCAATTTATTCGCCTTTCCTCAGTATCTATTAAAACTTTTATTTCGTTTCAGCCCAGAGGTCCTGAAGAGTGAGCCATACGGAGAGAAGGCCGATGTTTGGGCCGCAGGCTGCATCCTTTATCAGATGGCGACTCTGAGCCCTCCGTTCTGCAGCACCAACATGCTGTCCTTGGCAACAAAAGTAGGCTGTAAGGGAGACAAGGGTCTCCTGTTGCTGCGGTCACACTCTTTTCTCCATAAAACCGTTAGACTTAAACATCTATTATTTAAAAGTATGTTGGGCTGGGGAGATGGCTCAGGGTTAAAACCCCACCTCACAGCAAGAGGATCTGAATTTGAAACTCCAGGTCCCATGTAAAAATGTTAGACGAATATGGTGCTAGCCTGCAATTCTGAACCTGGAAAGTAAAGCATGAAAAACTCCAGAGCAAAGCGAAAAGGAAGTATAGAAATCCTAAAGGATTCCTGATGTCGCCCTTAGACCTTCACAGACACACACAGACACACAGACACACACACACAAAACAAAACAAAACAAAATAAAACAAAACTTTGTTTTGTTAACTGTGTGATCCAGTTTATCTTTTCCTTTTCATTTGGTTATCTATCCCATTCAATAGTACTGGTCCTATCTAATTATATTCATTTATCATAGAAAGCTATAAAGAGAAATACACATGATTTCTCTTTCTTGTGATATAGGAAATGGAGCCCAGGACCTGGCATCTACTGGACAAACATTCTAGCAATAAGCCATCTCCCCAGACCTTACATTAGGCTTTTTATCTTTTGTACTTTAGTATACACACAATCCACCATATCATCCCGTTTATCATCTTATTATGGACCTAAGGTTAATTTTAACTGGTCTTGGAGAATATACTTCTATATTCTAGAACTTTTTCATTAGTGTTAACTTGGGTTAATCTTTCTTTAGTTGGAATATTTTCACTTCTGATTGAAATTTGTACGTGAAATTGTATTGCTTTTTTTGCAATTCATGTTGTAGACACATCTGCTGCTCACAGATTCCAGTGGCTGCTTTATTTCTGTCACTGTGTTCTGTCTTACAGATCGTAGAGGCAGTATATGAACCAGTGCCAGAAGGCATCTACTCTGAAAAAGTGACAGATACTATCAGCAGGTAAGCAGTCTCACAACTTCCAACCTACAACAGCCATCAAGAAATGCCTTACACCTATACATTTTACTACTTACAGGAAAATTATTGTGGTAGGTTTCCCCAGAGTCCAAGACTGAAAAGGTTGAGTATATCATCAGTATTAGTGACTGTTTGGAAGGTACTAGAATATGCAAGAGGAAGCAGTACATTTGTTTGAGATGTTAAAAAAATAAGAATTATTCTGTAATTCTCATGTAAGTATGCAAAAATACATGCAATGTGAAATTAAGTAAAAACAAAGAGTATGTAAAACTTTATGTGAAAATAGTAAAATATGCACAGATATGATAAAAAACAATTTGAAGATGAAAAAGGCTATGTTACATAATAAAATTGTGCCACTTTTTAAAAGTTGGCATTGTACTAATACTATTTTCAAGAAAGAGAGAAAGAGAAAGGTTCTACCTATCAATTGGTAAGAGTTTACAGAAGGTCATTGTCCCTATACTCTTCCAGAGTTGTACCCAAACCCTTTTTTGCAGCATGGGTCATCTCTGCTCAGACACCATCTTCCTCCCCTTGTACTTTTCAGGCTCTAGCTACCTCCTTCCAGACTTTTACCCCTACTGATACTTCTTGTGAAATCTCTATTCTTGTGAAAACAAATGCTTGATACTGGCTCTGTCATTCTGTGCTGGCTAACATCTTCAATTTCAGCTTGATTAGATTTAGAACCTCAAAGATAATCCTTTGGGTATATTGTGAGGAAGTTTCCAAAAATGTTGCAGTGGTAAGGAAAAACCTCCCCTTAAAGTTGGTCTGGAGCTTCAGAAAGAATAAAAAACAAGGGGCAGGTGAGTTTAGCACCAAAATTCTCTGTTTCCATACTACTGAGGCAATGATGGACCTAGTCAATCATTACCTCCACACAAAACAGAAAATTTAAAAGAATACTCCATTTTCTTAAATTATCTTTGTCTGGTGTTTGTTAATGGTGCACAAGGAAATGGGACATAACGTTTCTACTGAGAGTAGAGTATTGTGGCTGTGATAAAAGTGACTGACTACACAATTCATGGTCACAAACCTTTGGAATAGGTTCGTGGGAGGAATGTGGGAGTGGAGCTATGGGTTAAAGAAACCCTAGAATTCTGGAAGCAGTGCTTAATGGGCCATTCCAGTGTGAAATTGGAAGGCCAGAATGTGAAGAGAAATGCTGATTGTGTATGTGGATGCCTGATTCATGAGGTTTCTGAGGGAAAAAGACAACACTGTCATGAATTAGACTGGAAGCCACTGTTGTTATGCTATAAAAAAAAAATCCTGATTTTACTATGCCAGTGTCCTGAGACCTGGAGTCAGGCTGAATTCAAAGTAATGGCCTAATTGTTTGGGGGAGAAAATTTCAATACAGCATAACATTCAGGCTGGGGTATAATTTACAATACAAAAGATATGAAAATATACCATTTGTTGAGGAAATGAACGTGAGCTATTTAAAGTTGCAAGCAAGGGAGACTGGAGGAAAGCAGGTATTGCTAAAGAGATTAGTGATATTAAGGAGAAAGCTTTTCATTTTCACTAGAATGATAGGAAAAGTGCCTGAAGGGCAAGACTCTACCATCACAGACCCTTCTCTGACTCATTTGAAAGCAGGGAGCCTGAACTGCTTGAAAACCACTGCCTGGGAAGTGTTTTCCTAGCTCAGTAGCACATAAAGACTACTCCACCTGTGGTAGACGTGGGCCAGACCACCATTGAAACTTGCTGCACCACTTGACGGCGTCATGCACATGGTGCTCGGTAGCAGGTATGCAAGATGAAAATATTATGGGATCGTGGAGATTTCCATCAAAGTCCAGAAAGCTACTGTGCCAAGCACTGTGAGGGAGGGTCGCATGATCTGCAAGACCTAAGAAACAGTTGCATGGAGATGCAGTGGATGTTCCAGGATGTTGGAGATGCCAGGACTTTGGGATGTCCACTAGGGAAAGCTACAGGCATGAAAGCTATTGTAAGAGAGAGGTTAAATGTGCTATGAGAATGGGGGTGAGCTGTCCAGGCCCTTTGAAACCCAGGTGAAGCCATCAAGAGCCCCAGATACCTGGAATGGAGCTATAAGGGTTTGGTGTTTGGTTTGCCATTTTTCGGCTTTGCTTTTGTTAGTTTTCCCTTGCTCTATCTCTATTTAAGATTTTTGTCTTGAGTCAGGAGAGACTTTACTCTTTTAAACAATATTAGAACCAATAAAAACTTTGGGGACTCTTGCAGAGTACCTGAATGTATTTTGTATTATGAGCCTTTGCAGCCCAGGGATTGGAAGTTATGATTCAAAACTACTATGTTTGAGTATTAAGTTGATGAAATTTTGAATTTTGTAAATTGATCTTCGTTGTCAACTTGAGTGGATTTGGAATCATGGAGGAGACATATCTCCGTCTATCTGTGACCATATTTTCAATTATGTTACTCTCAGAGGAGAAGACTTTCCCTGGGTGTGAGTGGTATCTTCACATGGGCTTAGGTCCTAGGCTTCATAGAAAGGAAAAATGGAGAAAGAGACCTAGCAGCAGTATTTGTGTCTCTCTGCTTTCTGACAATAGACACGGTGTAACCATGCCTTATGCTCCTGTCATGTCTTCCCACCTTGATGGAACCTATCCTGTATTAAATCATAACCTAAAATAAACTTCATTCCTTGTTTCTTTTGTCAGAAATTTATTCAAAATAAGAAAAGTAAATACCCCTAACGTATCACATGTATGTATAAATGTACTTGTTTGTTGAGTATCTCTTCCTCACTGCACAGTAAACTCAAGAATAGATGTTTCGTATCTTTTTTTATTATTAATACATTTTTATTATTATTTCAGCTCATACAAACTTAATAGGTACACCAGTTCCCTCCCTCCCTCTTCCTCCCCCCGTACCCCCTGCTCTCCCTCCCCTCACCCCTCCCGCCCCATCCCCCAGTGCCTCCCGCCCCAATTCCCAGAGAGTCCTTTCTTGTGCATGCCTGACTTTCCTCTGGGCCCTCCTCTCCGATGATGTACAAGGACCCAGTGGCCTTTCCCTAAACCCTTTCCCGTGGTTCCCTTAGGTATAGGAACACTGCTGTGGCTGCCAACCCTTGCCTCCAAGGATCTTGGTGCCTTTAGCAGATGCTAGACTTTGTGGGGTCAATAGTGTGTTGGACATTGCGCCGGGCATGCAATGTCCAATTATGATTGCTTCAGCCCTAACTTGTGTGGAGTATCTTGCAAATCATTGCTCCTCCCATCCTTTTGCTCTTACACTCTTACCGCCTCCTCTTCTGCAAATGTCCCTGAGCTTCAGGATGGGGAGAGATTAGTATGGCCTAGTTCTAGGTGGTTGAGATAGAATCTCTGAAGTTCTGGATTGTGATTTGTTGATTTTCTTTTGCAGTTTTGTTGCTCCTGCAATGCCCTTCACTCCATCGTGATGGGCACTGTATGTTACCCCCTGGCCAGAGACAGAAAGCTGTTAAACTGGAGTCTTATTATAAGAGCACATTCAAGGGTAGATGTAATACTTATACCCAAAAGTGGAATCGCAGGGTCATATGGCATTTAGCAATGGGAGGGGTCAATCACCCATTTGCAAAATGATTACTTTTTAATCTGTCGGACTATATGCCCTCCCCTTCTGGTGAGTTCATACCCCCTTAGTTGTAAATGATCAGGAACGAATGTCTGTGAACTTAACTAGGTGTCACATTACTTTCTTGCAGTCCTTGGTGGAGGCCTATTTTCTCTACTGTAACATGTTCACTTCTCTCCTTGTTTCTGGTGTGGCCCTCCAACCCCATCCCTCCTGTTCATAATCCTTGCAATTACTGTAGGTAATACATAGATTTACCTATAAGTGTCTCAAGATGGGCTGGGTGGGTTTGGTATTAGAGCCACCTATTAGGGAGTATATACGGCGCTTAATTTTTTGGGTCTGGGATACTTCACTTAATATAATTCTTTCTAATGACATCCATTTCCTGGCAAATTCCAGTAATTCATCATTTTTGATGGCTGAGTAGTACTCCATTGTATAGATGTACCACAGTTTCCTTATCCACTCATCAACTGTTGGACATTTGGGTTGATTCCATGTCTTTGCTATTGTAAACAGTGCTGCTATGAACATGGTCGTGCTTGTGCTATCAAGGTGAACCTCTGCTGCATGGGGGGTTATACCCAAAAGTGGAATTGCAGGGTCATATGGCATTTCAATCTTTAATATCTTTAAGAATCTTCAGACGGCTCGCCAGAGTGGCTGTATGAGCCTGCACTCTCGCCAGCAATGTAGGAGAGTTCCCCTCTCTCCACATCCTTTCCAGCATTTGTTGTTGTTTGTATTGTGGATTTTTGCCATCCTGACCTGGATGAGATGACATCTCAGGGAAGTTTTGATTTGCATTTCCCTAATGGCTAAAGAAGTGGAGCATTTTTTAAGATATTTGTTAGACATTTTAATGTCATCCCTGGTAAAATTTCTTTTAAGTTCCAGGGCCCATTTTTTAATTGGGCCATTGGTTTCCTTGATGTTTAGTTTTCTAAGTTCTTTGTGCACTCTGGACAGCAGAGTTCTATCAGATGTGTGGTTAGTGAAGATTTTCTCCCATTCTGTGGGTTGCCTTTGAGCTCGTGTTACAATCTCTTTATCTGAACAGAAGCTCTTTAATTTCACAAGATCCCAACTGTTGAGAGTTGGTAGCAGTGACTGTGCCATTGGATGTCTGTTTAGGAACTGTTGACCTAGCCCAATCAGCTCGAGGGAGTTCCCTTCCTTTCAAGTATGGTTTTTATAGTCTCTGGCCTGATATCAAGGTCCTTGATCCATTTGGAATTAAGTCTTGTACATGGTGACAAGTACGGGTCCAGCTTTAATCTTCTGCATGTGGAGATCCAGTTTTGCCAGCACATTTGTTGAAGATGCTGTTCTTTTTCCATTGGATTCTTTGGGCCCCTTTGTCAAAGACCAAATGGCTGTATTTTTGTGGGCTTATATCTGGGTCTTCAATCCTTATCCATTGATCTGTGTGTGTGTGCATGTGTGTGTATGCATGTGTGTGTATATGTGTGTGTGTGTGTGTAGAACCAGGGACAAATTTGGGAACCACCATGGACCGCCTCCACCTCCTCCTTGTTTACTCTGCCCGGGGATTCACAGGTTCCGCCCTACCAGGACCAGAAACGCAGGCCACCCCCTGCTTCCGCCTGGCGCCTATACATGGGGTTTAGGATCCGAACTCAGGACCTTCCCCTGAGTCACCTCTGCAGCCCCCTGACCTATTCTTATGAGCCTCAGGATCCAGGAATTGACCTAACCAAGGAGGAATCCTGTGGACTGAAGTTGCTGGAAAGGGATTTATGCAAATGCTTCATCATTTAGTGAAACAAGATTGTAATAGTACCAATTTCATCAGGCTGATGTGATGATTATGCTAAGAAATAGGAACTGGAACTTGGCATAAGGCTGGTGAATAGTATCTTCTTGAGCAATTTTGGCAATTACCATTATTAATAGCAAGGGAAATGAGCTGAAAACTCTTCTTTAATCACCCATATGTCAGCTTTTGCCTCATGAATCCAGATAATGTATTTTAACTCCTTAGCTTCAGTTTGTTACTGTTTTATTATTTGTTTTGTTGGAAATTTCCTTAAAATGAAAGATATCTTAAGAGATGTGATGATGAAAGTTCTATATTTGCTCATTTGATCTCCTTTCATGGATACCTAGTGCCACAGAGACCATGGTAGCAGTGGCCCAGGCAGCCTGAAAGTGACAACAGCAGCACATGCCTCTTCTGAGAGGTTCTCTGGCTTCTGTGATAATCCTGCAAGAGCACAAGGGTGTGGGACCATCATAGGGCAGTGTCATTGTGGAAAGATTTAGAATAATATTATGCTCTGGACTACAGTGATTCAAATCCCAGCCCTTCCACTTATTTAACTTTCCTTGTCTCTAACGTTCTTATGTGCATCATGTGGATATAAATAGCTATGAGTTTAATGATCTCGATTAAAGCTTAACAAAATAATGCTGATGTGAGTCACTTGCTAGCTTTCAGTGAGCCCTTTGTTCATTTAGCAATTGTTATCAATAATGGCATTATGATAAAAATGTGATGATTGCAATATGATAATATCATAGGAAAATTGAGGGTTTTCCTCAAGTAGTGAGGTCTGGGGGTGATCATCAGAGCTTGTATATCTAACAGTGTCTCCCCTGGCAAAGAACTTGCTTGAAGGAAAAGTGGGGAGGACAGATCCCACTGTCCATAGAGCTGACAGGATGTTGATGGAAAAGGGGAGAAAAGTAGGCTTGTTTTCAGTGCCAAGTGGACACCGTCATCATATTTGTGGGTATAGTGGGATTGTTTGCACTGCAGGTTGGAAACTATCTGTAATTCATGGGTATAGCTCAGAGAGGATTAAAAAAATTCAGTTAGTTAGGAAAATTATTAGTTAATTATTAAAAAATAATTAGGAAAAATAGATTCATTTTGGAATCATGGAAGAAATTAGAATCATTCATTGCAGCTTTCAAATATGAAGGGTAAGACCAAGGAAAGGGTGAAAGACACAAGCAGGCCAAGATCATGTGTTTATTCCAGGATTAGAGATGGTTTAGGAAGGAGGGTGCTTAGTAGGTTCTGAGTTCACAGTCACCAGAACTTTTCAGAGGATGAATGGTCATTTACCAGGGATGAGAGATCAAATGTTTTTGAAGATTTTTGTATTTTAAAATGCTAAGAAATGGTAAAGTAGACACAGCCATTTAGTTTATAGCTAGCTAGAATTTAAGATTTCAAGGCGCATTTTAGGACAAACTTTTTTTTCATTTAACGTTGCTCAAGGCCCCTTATTGTTTGGCTTTGCATTAAAAAGTTTTATCTCTATTAATGTCAGATAGGAGAAGGGGAACTTATTTACTTACTGATTTACCCATGGATAAGTCATCCATGTCCCAGCAAGTACTCAGGCACTTGCCAGCACAGGCATCCCAAGTGAAACCCAGTGAGCCACATACATCAAAGGACATGAAAGTGGAAGTAAGCCTGGCTGGAAAGGGGAAAGTATGAACAGGACAGGATGGAAGATGAGGCTGAGTAGTAAGGGGGGAAAACACATAAATTCATTGTGTGTATCTATGAAAGAATCAAACAATAAAACAATAATTTAATAAGTTTTACATCTATTAAGTATCAAGTCAAAATCAATTATTAGCTGCATACAACTGCATATATTATTTGCTTTGAATTTTCAGTATTGAAATACTAAGTTGCAGAAGAATTACAGAACAATTTTAAATTTGTGTTTTCTTGTTCTTCTATTTTCTCCACAAAGTCAGACAAGATTCTTTTTATTATTAAAACATTTTTATTATCATTTCAGCTCATACAAACTTAATAGGTACACCAGTTCCCTCCCTCCCTCCTCCTCCCCCCCCCCGTACCCCCTGCTCCCCCTCCCCACCCCCCTCCCTCCCTATCCCCAGTGCCTCCCACCCCAATTCCCAGAGAGTCCTTTCTTGTGCATGCCTGATTTTCCTCTGGGCCCTCCTCTCCGATGACGTACAAGGACCCAGTGGCCTTTCCCTGAACCCTTTCCCGTGTTCCCCTTAGGTATAGGAACACTGCTGTGGCTGCCAATCCTTTGCCTCCAAGGATCTTGGTGCCTTTAGCAGATGCTAGACTTTGTGAGGTCAACAGTGTGTTGGACAGTGCGCAGGGCATGCAATGTCCAATTATGATTGCTTCAGCCCTAACTAGTATAGAGTATCTTACATATCATTGCTCCTCCAATCCTTTTGCTGTTACACTCTTACTGCCCCCTCTTCCGCAAATTTCCCTGAGCTTCAAGATGGGGAGAGATTAAGGTGGTTGATATAGAGTCTCTGAAGTTCTGGATTGTGATTTGTTGATTTTCTTTTGCAGTTATGCTGCTCCTGCAATGCCCTTCACTCCATCCTGGTGGGCATTGTATGTTACCCATTGGCCAGAGATAAAAAGCTGTTAAACTAGAGTCTTGTGATAAAAGCACATTCAAAGGCAGATGTAATAAAAGTGGGAAACCACAGTGAGGGAGGGGTCAATTACCCATTTGCAAAATGGTTACTTTTTATCTGCCAGACTGTATGGCCTCCTCTTCTGGTGAGATCATACCCCCTCAGTAGTAAATGATCAGGAACAAAAGTCTGTGAACTTAATCAGATGTCTCATTGCTTATTTGGCTCCTTGATGGAGGCCTATTTTCCCTGCTGTAACATGGTCCCTTCTCTCCTTGTTTCTGGTGTGGCCCTCCTACCCCATCCCTCCTGTTCATAATCCTTGGAATTACTGTCTCTAGGTGGGCTGGGTGGGTTTGGTACTAGGAGCCACCTATTAGGGAGTACATACGGCGCTTAATTTTCTGGGTCTGGGATACTTCACTTAATATAATTGTTTCTAATGACATCCATTTCCTGGCAAATTCCAGTAATTCATCATTTTTGATGGCTGAGTAGTACTCCATTGTATAGATGTACCACAATTTCCTTATCCACTTGTCAACTGTTGGACATTTGGGTTGATTCCATGTCTTTGCTATTGTAAACAGTGCTGCTATGAACATGGTCGTGCTTGTGCTATCGAGGTGAACCTCTGCTGTATGGGAGGTTATTCCCAAAAGTGGATCGCAGGGTCATATGGCATTTCAATCTTTAATATCTTTAAGAATCTCCAGACGGCTCGCCAGAGTGGCTGTATGAGCCTGCATTCCCACCAGCAATGTAGGAGAGTTCCCCTCTCTCCACATCCTCTCCAGCATTTGTTGTTGTTTGTATTGTGGATTTTTGCCATCCTGACCGGGGTGAGATGATATCTCAGGGAAGTTTTCATTTGCATTTCCCTGATGGCTAAGGAAGTGGAGCACTTTTTCAGATATTTGTTAGACATTTTAATGTCCTCCCTGGTAAAGTTTCTTTTAAGTTCCAGGGCCCATTTCTTAATTGGGCCATTGGTTTCCTTGATGTTTAGTTTTCTAAGTTCTTTGTGCACTCTGGACAGCAAAGTTCTATCAGATGTGTGGTTAGTGAAGATTTTCTCCCATTCTGTGGGTTGCCTTTGAGCTCGCGTTACAATCCCTTTATCTGAACAGAAGCTCTTTAATTTCACAAGATCCCAACTGTTGAGAGTTGGTAGCAGTGACTGTGCCATTGGATGTCTGTTTAGGAACTGTTGGCCTAGCCCAATCAGCTCGAGGGAGTTCCCTATCCTTTCAACTATGGTTTTTATACTCTCTGGCCTGATATCAAGGTCCTTGATCCATTTGGAATTAAGTCTTGTACATGGTGACAAGTACGGGTCCAGCTTTAATCTTCTGCACGTGGAGATCCAGTTTTGCCAGCACCATTTGTTGAAGATGCTGTTCTTTTTCCATTGGATTCTTTGGGCCCCTTTGTCAAAGACCAAATGGCTATAATTTTGTGGGCTTATATCTGGGTCTTCAATCCTTATCCATTGATCTGTGTGTCTATTTTGGAGCCAGTACCAGGCTGTCTTTATAACTATGGATTTGTAGTATAGACTTAGGTTAGGTATGGCAATACCTCCAGCTGTGTTTTTGTTACTCAGGATTGTTTTTGCTATCCTGGGTCTTTTGTGCCTCCATATGAACTTTGAGATTGTTTGGTCAACTTCTTTGAAGAATTGCTTTGGGATTTTGATTGGTATAGCATTCAATCTGTATATTGCCTTTGGTAGGATGGTCATTTTTACGATGTTGATTCTGCCAATCCGGGAACAAGGGATGTCTTTCCACCTTCTGGTGTCTTCTGCTATTTCTTTCTTTAGGGTTTTTTTTTTTATTAAAAATTTAATTATACATTTTAAAATTTTTTACCAGTTCCCTTCCTCCCCTCTCCTCCCCCTCCCCTTCCCCCAGTGCCTCCCCCCCAATTCCCAGAGGGTCCTTTATTGTGTACGCCTAACTCTCCACTGGGTCCTCCTCTCCGATGACATATAAGGACCCAGTGGCATTTCCATAAGCCCTTTCTCTTGTTCCCCTTAAGCATAAGATCACTACTATGGCTGTCAATCCCTTGCCTCCAGGGGTCTCGGTGCCCTTAACAGATGCTAGACTTTATGAGGGCAACAGTGCGCTGGACATTGCGCAGGGCATGCAAAGTCCCATTATGATTGCTTTGGCCCCAACTATTGTTGAGAATCTTGCAAATCGTTGCTCCTCCCATCCTTTTGCTCTTACAATCTTACCAATCTTACCTGCCCCCTCTCCGCAAATGTCCCTGAGCTCCAGGATGGGGAGAGATTAGGCTGTCCTAGTTCTATGTGATTGATATAGAGTCTCTGAAGTTCTGGATTGTGGTTTGTTGATTTTCTTTTGCAGTTTTGCTGCTCCTGCAATTCCCTTCACTCCATTCTGCTGGGCACTGTATGTCACCCCCTGGCCAGAGACAAAAAGCTGTTTAACTGGAGTCTTGTTGTAATAGCACATTCAAGGGTAGATGTAATAAGAGTAGGAAACCTCACTGAGGGAGGGGTCCATCACCCATTTGCAAAATGATTACTTTTTATCTGCTAGACTATATGCCCTCCCCTTCTGGTGAGATCAGGAAAGAACGTCTGTGAACTTAACCAGGTTTCTCATTACTTACTTGCAGACCTTGATGGAGGCCTATTTTCTCTGCTGTAACATGGTCTCCTCTCTCCTTGTTTCTAGTGTGGCCCTCCTAACCCATCTCTCTTGTTCATAATCCTTGCAATTACTGTGTTACATAGGTTTACTTTTGAGTGTCTCAATGTGGGCTGGGTGAGTTTAGTAGTAGGAGCCACCTATTAGGGAGTACATACGGCGCTTAATTTTCTGGGTTTGGGATACTTCACTTAATATAATTGTTTCTAATGACATCCATTTCCCAGCAAATTCCAGTAATTCATCATTTTTGATGGCTGAGTAGTACTCCATTGTATAGATGTACCACAGTTTCCTTATCCACTCGTCAACTGTTGGACATTTGGGTTGATTCCATGACTTTGCTATTGTAAACAGTGCTGCTATGAACATGGTCGAGCTTGTGCTATCGAGGCGAACCTCTGCTGCATGGGGGGTTATTCCCAAAAGTGGGATAGCAGGGTCATATGGCATTTCAATCTTTAATTTCTTTAAGAATCTCTAGACGGCTCGCCAGAGTGGCTGTATGAGCCTGCATTCCCACCAACAATGTAGGAGAGTTCCCCTCTCTCCACATCCTCTCCAGCATTTGTCGTTGTTTGTATTGTGGATTTTTGCCATCCTGACCGGGGTGAGATGATATCTCAGGGAAGTTTTGATTTGCATTTCCCTGATGGCGAAGGAAGTGGAGCATTTTTTAAGATAATTGTTAGACATTTTAATTTCATCCCTGGTAAAGTTTCTTTGAAGTTCCAGGGCCCATTTTTTAATTGGGCCAGTGTTTTCCTTGGAGTTTAATTTTCTAAGTTCTTTGTGCACTCTGGACAGTAGAGCTCTGTCAGATATGTGGTTACTAAAGATTTTCTCCCATTCTGTGGGTTGCCTTTGAGCTCATGTGACAATCTCTTTATCTGAACAGAAGCTCTTTAATTTCACAAGATCCCAACTGTTGAGAGTTGGTAGCAGTGATTGTGCCATTGGATGTCTGTTTAGGAAGTGTTGGCCTAGCCCAATCACCTCGAGGGAGTTCCCTATCCTTTCAACTATGGTTTTTAAAGTCTCTGGCCTGATATCAAGGTCCTTGATCCATTTGGAATTAAGTCTTGTACACGGTGACAAGTACGGGTCCAGCTTTAATCTTCTGCATGTGGAGATCCAGTTTTGCCAGCACCATTTGTTGAAGATGCTGTTCTTTTTCCATTGGATTCTTTGGGCCCCTTTGTCAAAGACCAAATGGCTGTAACTTTGTGGGCTTATATCTGGGTCTTCAATCCTTATCCATTGATCTGTGTGTCTATTTTGGAGCCAGTACCAGGCTGTCTTTATAACTATGGATTTGTAGTATAGACTTAGGTTTGGTATGGTAATACCTCCAGCTGTGTTTTTGTTACTCAGGATTGTTTTTGCTATCCTGGGTCTTTTGTGCCTCCATATGAACTTTGAGATTGTTTGGTCAACTTCTTTGAAGAATTGCTTTCGGATTTTGATTGGTATAGCATTCAGTCTGTATATTGCCTTTGGTAGGATGGTCATTTTTACAATGTTGATTCTGCCAATCCAGGAACAAGGGAGGTCTTTCCACCTTCTGGTGTCTTCTGCAATTTCTTTCTTTAGGGTTTTAAAGTTTTCATTGTAAAGGTCTTTTATCTCCTTAGTTAGGTTTATACCAAGGTATTTCATTTTTTTAGGGGTTATAGTAAATGGCATGGTTTCTCTCAAGGCTTTTTCACTTCTTTCATTCTGGGCATATAGGAAGGCCTCTGATTTTTGCACATTTATTTTGTATCCTGCCACCCTGCTGAACTTCTCAATTAGTTCCAGGAGCTTCCTGGTGGAGTTTTTGGGATCCCTCAGGTATAAGATCATGTCATCTGCAAATAGGGATAGCTTGATTTCTTCCTTGGCGATTTGAATCCCTCTTATGTCCCTTTCTTGTCTTATAGCTTCAGCTAAGACTTCAAGTACAATATTGAATAGAAGTGGTGAGAGTGGACAGCCTTGTCTAGTTCCTGATCGAGGTGGGAATGCTTCCAATTGTTCCCCATTGAGCATAATCCTTGCTGTGGGCTTGTTGTATACAGCTTTTATTATATTGTATAAAGGTTCCTTCCATTCCTACTGTCTCTAGCGTTTTGATCATAAAAGGCTGTTGGATCTTGTCAAAAGCTTTTTCTGCATCTATCGAGAGTATCATGTGGTCTTGGACTTTGGACTGGTTTACATGATGAATTACATTTATTGATTTGCGTATGTTGAACCAACCTTGTGTGCCGGGGATGAAGCCTACTTGGTCCCCATGAATGATCTTTTTAATATGTTTTTGAATCCGATTTGCTAAGGACTTTGTTGAGAATCTTTGCGTCTGTGTTCATCAGGGAGATCGGCCTATAGTTTTCTTTTTTAAGTGAATCTTTATTAGGTTTTGGGATTAAAACGATATTAGCTTCATAGAAGGAATTTGGTAGTGTTCCTTCCTCTGCTATTTGATGGAACAGTTTAAGGAGTATTGGTGTTATTAACTCCTTAAATGTCTGGTAGAACTCTGTGCTGAATCCATCTGGTCCAGGACATTTTTTGGTGGGAAGAATCGAGATTACTTCCTCAATTTCCTTATATGTTATAGGACTATTTAAATAATTCACAACTTCCTGATTCAATTTAGGTAAGTTGTGTTTACTTAGAAATTCATCCATCTCTTTTGTGTTGTCAAACTTCACAGAGTATAAGTTTTTGAAATATGATGTTATAATTCTCTGGATTTCTTGGGTATCAGTAGTGATAACTCCATGTTCATTTTTAATTTTGTTAATTTGGGTTTTCTCTCTCTTGGTTTTGGTTAGTTTAGCTAGGGGTGTATCAATCTTGTTGATTTTTTCAAAGAACCAGCTTTTTGATTGGTTGATTTTTTCTATCGTTTTCTTAGTCTCGATTTCAGATATTTCTCCCCTTATTTTGCTAATCTCTTCTCTTCTACTGCTTTTGGGATCAGATTGCTCTAGTTTCTCTAAAGCTTTAAGCTGCATTGTTAAGTTGTTTATTTCTGATGTTTCCATTTTTTTGACGTGGGCATTAAGAGCTATGAACTTACCTCTTAGAACAGCTTTCATTGTGTCCCAGAGATTTTGGTAAGTTGTATTTTCGTTATCATTCACTTTCAGGAAATCTTGAATTTCCTTTTTAATTTCTTCCTGAATCCAGTTCTCATTCAGCATCATAGTGTTAAGTTTCCAGGAGTTAGTGTATTTTCTCTTGTTTGATGTGTTGTGGATGTCCAGCTTTAGGCCGTGGTGGTCTGATAGGGCACAGGTTAGAATTTCAACTTTCTTGTATATGTGTAGATTCATTTTGTGGCCCAATATGTGATCTATTTTGGAGAAAGTTCCGTGTGCTGCTGAGAAAAATGTGTATTCTTTGGTGCGTGGGTGAAAAGTTCGATAGAGATCTGTGAGGTCCATTTCTTTCAGGGTTTGATTAAGTTCCAAAGTGTCTCTGTTAAGCTTTTGACCTGTTGATCTATCCCATGTAGAGAGGGCGGTGTTGAAGTCCCCAAGAATTATCGTTTGGGGGTTGATTTCTTGCTTTAGACGCTGTAGGGTTTTCTTAATGAATGTGGAGGGGCCCGTACTGGGTGCATATATGTTCAGTATTGTGAAGTCTTCCTGGTGAATTGTACCTGTGACTAAAATGTAGTATCCATCCGTGTCTCTTATAATTTTTTTTGGTTTGAAATCCACTTCATCTGATAGCATAATGGCTACCCCTGCCTGTTTCCTGCTTCCATTTGCTTGTAGAATTGTTGACCAGCCTTTTATTTTTAGAGCGTGCCTATCTTTTGTGGTGAGATGGGTTTCCTGCAGGCAACAGATTGATGGATTGTGATTTTTAATCCAAGTTTGTAATCTGTGTCTCTTGATCGGTGAATTAAGTCCATTAACATTTAGTGTTATAATGGAGAAACTATTGTTAATTCCAGACATTTATTATGTTTAGTAGCTTTTATAAGTATATTGCTTCGCTTTTAATGGTGTTATATTTGCCTTCTGTTCTCCTGGATATGCCTGTTTTTTTCTTCACGCTTGAGTATCATTTCTTGCAGTTTTTGAAGGCCTGGTTTGGTGGCCATGTATCCCTTAAAGTTGTCTTTGTGCTGGAAAGTTTTTCTTTCTCCCTCGATCATGACTGATAGTTTTGCAGGGTAAATCAGCCTGGGTTGACATTTTTGCTCATTCAATACTTGAAGTATGTCTCTCCAAGCTCTTCTTGCTTTTACTGTTTTGACTGAGAAGTCATTTGTTATTTTAATAGGTTTACCTTTAAAAGTGACTTGTTTTTTCTCCCTTGAAGCTCTCAGCACCAGTTCTCTACCTAGAATGTGGAGTGTTTTAACTATTATTCTCCGTGGCGTGCGTCTGTTTTGGTCGTATCTGTTTGGGGTGTGGAATACCTTTGTATATGGATGGGCCTCTCTTTTGTTAGATGAGGAAAGTTTTCCTTGATGATCGTTTGAAAAATTTCCTCAGAGGTGGTATTTTGAGATTCTTGCTCTGGTATTCCATGAATACGCATGTTAGGCTTCTTCAGGGTGTCCCATATCTCCTGAATATTTCTCCCAAGTATCTTTTTGGCTTTAACAACCTCTTCCATTGAGCTGGTTAGTACTCCCACTTTATCTTCAAGGTCTGAAATTCCCTTTTCTGCTTCCTTAGTTCTGTTGATAAGACTCTCTGTGGAATTCTGGGTTTGAGATAACTTGTCTTGTAACTCAGTTTTAAACTCTGCTTGAGTTTGTTTTAACTGCTCTATGCCAGTTTTTGTTTCTTGCACTGTTTTTCTCAACTCCTCCAAATGTCTGTTGTATTCCTCTTCAAAGCGATTGATTCGATTATGTAATTCCTCCCGGATTTCCTCTTTCATAGTATTGAACATGGTAATGATCATATTTTGAAAGTCGTTATCCTGGGTCAGGCTTTCTTGGTCTTTTTCCGCGGGTTTGTTCTGGTTGGAGTCTAACATTATGGGATTAATTCCTTCAGTGGGAGATTTGTTTACTTGAGTGTTGCTTCTCATGGATTTGCTCTTTGACTTTGGCATTGTGGTTTAAACTCTTAAGATCTTTCAATTTCACTAAACTGAATTATTTGGCCTGGGGTTCTGGGGGTGGGCAGGGACAGAGCTTACCTAGGTCCCGGGTGAGGCCCGGCTGGACAGTGCGCGCGTCTGGACCAGTGGAGCGTGGTGTGGAATGGGAGTATGGGTGCGTAGGCGTGGAGCTATTTACCCCGAGGGCAGCTGGGGCGGGACCTGGGCGCAGGCGGAGGTCCTCCTTGTTCCTCGGCTGTGCGCGCGGCTCTGGCTGGATGGTGGGAGCTGGAGCCGGGTCCCTTTGGGCTGACCTGGGGTCGTAGTTCGCGGGGTGAGACCAGGCTGGACTGCGCGCGCACTTCCCCACTGGCGGAGCGGGGTGGGGTAAAGGAATCAGACAAGATTAAATAAAATAAAATTATTCTTAGTAATCATTTATGGCTCAGAAACATGTTAGATTCAGAGTTAGTCACAATCAATTTAATAGATCCTTGGAAATAAAAACAACCATTGAAGGAAAAATTTACAGCAATCTTGTATATTTAGGCACAGGTGACAACGTGATGGTTGAGGGTTTGAGCTCTGGGCACATTTGTAGAGAATTAGTGCTTGGGTTAAGCCCAGAGCATACCTGCAGGAAAGTGTCTAGCTGATGGGGAAGGCTCAACTTATGGTGAGTGGACTAGGCCCTGAACAGGTGAATAAAATACTGAGAGCCGATTGAGGAAGGGGCATCCTTCTGTTCACTTGGCCAGACAGGCTGGTCTGGCAAGTAAGGATGGTGTGGCCAGTTCCCTTGGTCCTGATGTTGGTGCATGTTCTCCCTTCAAGCTGGACTGAGAACTATAATCAGACTGTTCATAAGGAAATAAACCCCTTGTTCCCTTAAGCTGTTTGATGGTCATGTATCAGCAACCATTCAGGTAGACTGCAACAAATCTATAATCATTTATTTTTTTTTTTTTGAGATAGAATCTTGCTATGCAGCCTGTGCTGGCCTGTGATTCATGATCTTAACTTCTTTATGCCCCAAATGCTAGGGTTATAGGCCATGTAGGTTATAGGTTATAGGCCTGCACCAACATACCCTTGATGCCATTCTTTTTTTTTGTTTGTTTTTAAATTTTTTTATTATTATTTATTCAATTGTGTGTGTATGCATGTGTGCTAGTGTGTATGTATGTATGTTTGTGTGTGTAGAACCACGGATGAATTCGGGAACCACCATGGACCACCTCCACCTCCTCCTTGTTTAGTCTGCCCCAGGATTCACAGGCTCCGCCCTACCCGGACCGGAAAGGCAGGCCGCTCCCGCTTCCGCCCCGCGTCTATACGTGGGGTCTAGGATCCGAACTCAGGACCTTCTGCCTGCAAGGCAGAAACTTAACCCCTGAGCCACCTCTCCAGCCCCTTTTTTGTTTTTTTATTATACAATAATTTACTTATCCATGCTGTAATAGTTTATGACACCTAATAAACCAATGATAAAGCTGATAGAGTATGTGAAAGACCTGAGAAATATTGACAAGGTTGGGGATGTGGCACCATAAATTCAGGGAAAAGAGATGAAGAGCCAAGCTATATTAGTAAATATTTACAAGAAAATGATTGGATAATAAGAAAGATTTTATTTTAGTCATAAGAGAACAGTCTTTTTTGGCTTTACCATTTGTTTATTAATAAATTTTTATTACCATACAAAATATTGATTTTCATCTTAGCATCTTTGTACATCTGTGCCATTATACTTTGTTCTTATTTATTCTCTTCTACTGCTACCTCTCCCTTATTCCCTATTTCCTTTAGCTTCTTATAAATCAGTGTGTAGTCTCCTAAAAATCTACAAATAGTACTGTTGTATAACCTAGCTATAGCACTTCTGGGCATATTCCCCAAATACTCCATATCTTTCTACAGAGAAATTATACATCCATATTCATTATGACTCTAGTCACAATAGCAAGGAAATGGAATCAGCTTAAACGACCATCAACTGATGAATGAATAATGAAAATATGGTGCATATACATAATGGGATTTTATTTAGCTATTAAGAAAAATGAAATTTTCATGTAAATGTATGGAGGTAGGAAAAATACCGAGTGAAATAATCTAATTCCTAAAAGATAAACATCACTTGTTCTCTCTTACATGAGTATCCTAGCTATAAAACTTCAGATCTGTATTCTTCTTTATATGCTTTTTATGTGGGGATACTAACAAGGAGCCTTTAGATGGGCATGCTTAACTTGGACTACTTATAAGTATCAGGACACTAGACATGGGACATTTAGGAAATGGAAGGGGGATAAGAGAAGGAAGAAAGAAGGCTGCAGGTGGTGTGAAGTTGGAAAGGAGAATATATATGCAAATCATTCTTTTGAAAAAACATAGTTAAAAGAGAGAAAGAAAGCGGCTTGGAAAGTCAAATACATGTATGCCATGATACATAAGTGGAGGTCAGGGGAAACTTTCAGAAGGCAATTCTCTCCCTCCATCATGTGGCCTTCTGGGGACCGAATTCAGGCCACCAGGTTAGGGAGCAGGTGTCTCACCAAAGTCACTCTTATTATATGTTGCTTTGTGTCACCTGAGTCTCATCCTGTCCACCTTTTTCTCAGTTCTACTTTCTACATGCTCATCAAGCACTTCTTACAACATTTCCATTTCTTTCTTGAAATGTTTTATTTATTGGAGAGAGAGGAGAGAGGAGAGAGAGAAAAAGGTAAATGCATATATACCATGACAGAGAAAGAAAGAAAGAAGAGTGTGTGTGAGACAGAAATAGAGAGAGAGAGAGAGAGAGAGAGAGAGAGAGAGAGAGAGAGAGAGAGAGAGAGAGAGAGGAGACCATGCGGGATTCCAGGCTATAACCAGGAGCCTTACCTGCTGAGCAGTCTCACCAGTCCAGCATTTCGCATTTCTAACAAGCCCATCCTTCCTCCTTCCTGTTGATGTGTGTGTATTAGCACATTTTGTTTTTTGAAACTCTTCTTTCTTAGCAGGCTTTTACATTGGAAGAATAAATCCATAGCTCTGAAGAGTTTGAGGCAAAAAATAAATATATCTTACTGCTCTGCCCAGTACCAGCATTACTATTTTTACCAGTCGATATCTTGAAAACAGTATTGTCTGTTAGTTTTTTTTTTACAACAAAGAATGTTTTCTTTTATGCATAAGTTTTCCTCTGTGTGCCTGGTTGCATAAGCTGTCTGGTCTTTGTTTGGGGGCAATTCTGATGATTAAGGGAGCAAATACCAGCAGGAAACCTTAAAGACAATAGGGTCTTTGTATTCTTACCCTGTATTCAGTTCTTTTTTTCATAAACCATGAAATTAAGATAATTGAACACTGCATCCTCTCAATTTTTTTTTCATCTGCTCTTACAGTGGAGTACAGATAAAGTTGTTAGGAGGAGATGAATGTCCCAGTCTTTTTCTATAACAAGATTTTATATTCAATTGCTTAGGGAATCACATGCTAAAGAAAGTCAAGGAGTGATGGAAGCAGACTTAGGAAAACTGTTTTGGTCCAATATATATTAAGAATATAAGTCAGTAAGAAATACATATATAATAAGGCTTTAAATAACTCAAGTTGGAATAGACCAAAAACCATGGGATGGAGAAAAAGGATTCAGGTTCCACAAATATTCAGAGAGAAGCCATAGGACTTGGTGGTTGTTGAATGTGACAGGAAATAGATTTTCTTTTCAGTCTATTGAACTTATGTAATATACAAGCACCTAACAGAAGCTTAAACACCCTATCTACCTAATGGGCAAGATGCCACATTATCCTAGTTTACAGATGAGTTGTGGAGACTCAAAAGTTAAACCCACTTAAGATGAGAACTAATAAAGCAGAGAGCTGAGATGACTGCACACCCATCTGACCCAGAGTGATTAAATCTCCTTGGTGGTGCAAACACAGGGCGGACCAGCACCTGGGAGACCAGAGATGGTGACAGAGAGCAGAAGACGTTCTGGTCTCATTTACCACAATTTCTGAAACTAGCTTATGATTTTTTTAATTGAAAAGATGACATAAAATACTTTGCCTGCTAATATTATCTATATATACAGTTTTGGTACTTAGAATATTTGTAGTAATGAAAGGCTTAGTTGCTGGACTTTGGGTTTTGGTTCTTATGTTCATGTGGTGGTCAGGATCAATAGGACAATCATTTTTTTCCTTTTAAGAAGAAAACTGAAGAAGTCTGATTTAATGAGGAGGAGAATTCCAACAACTTAACTGCTTCTGTGATTATGAGAAAGACTTAGATTTAATGTGGCATTCCTGCCTACCTCTGGCTTCAGGGATCAGTAACTGACGGAGTGTTGCTGTCCACTCCCCCAGTGACTGCTGCTGAGAGCTGATGATATGAGTTTGACTCACAATAACCAGAGGACTTCAGATATTTGCCATTCTGAAGCACCTTGCAGTGGTCTGTGACTGCTAAAAAGCACAGATGGATCACACACACGTGAGATGTAGGACGTACAAGGATTCCCTATCAATGTAGACAGGAGATAGCTGAACTTCAAGGCTGAGAAACACAAGCCTCCCTAGAATCGTTGAAGAAGAGGAGGGTCAACATTTCCTGCTCTCAGCATTCCAGATGTCATTGTTTTTCAGGAACATGCGGGGAGGTAGCATGTCCTACAGCAGAGGATATCTGGGTTCAAATGTTACCGTACTTGAGTTCTTGGAATTAGTGATTCCATGTTTGATTTGTATTTTGGCAGTGATATTCAGTGAGACAAGGACCTGGCTGAGGGCCGAGGGTCTCACTTGTGGAAAGTATTTTAGTGCCCTTCCTCACCATCAAGGTGCTTCAGGTTATTACCTTCCTGGTCCCCCAAGGCTCCTCCTTGCACCTCTGTGTATCTCATCCTTCATGGATTCTGCTCTCTTCCTGGCCCTGCCATTGACTTGGTACCAAAAAGAGGGGCACATTCGTCTTTGCCGTCTTACCCATGAGGAGCATGGAACCCATTTGCTTAGGTGCTACAGCATATACATGGTGCTTTCAATATAAACAAGGTAACATTAGTGGAAAAATAAGCATGATTCCAGTGAAGTTTGAGACTTTGAATTTAAAAATAGATTATACGCTATAGAGGACATAATGATTGGCTTGGTGGACATGTAATAGCTTTCTGGTGTGTCTAGTTGTGATGTGAACAAGACTGCTTTCGGTTTGCCTGATGATAGT
This sequence comes from Typhlomys cinereus, assembly GCA_023101885.1. Taxonomy (NCBI): domain Eukaryota; kingdom Metazoa; phylum Chordata; class Mammalia; order Rodentia; family Platacanthomyidae; genus Typhlomys; species Typhlomys cinereus. Next base: position 3,025,013 of record JALPQD010000225.1, on the reverse strand, counting down.
CCCAGAATCCAAGCCACATTAAGACCTTTATATACAATGTACTAAATTACTTAATTTGTGTGTGTGTGTGTGTGTGTGTGTGTGTGTGTGTGTGTATCAGAAGGCACTATGTGTCCTTGTAAAGGACCAAGGATGACTTTGGGAATCATCCTGGATTGCTTTACCTCCTTTTTGCTTCTCTGTGGGATTTCTCAGGCTCTGCCCAGTAATGCTGGTCACCATTGTTTCAGCCTGGCATTTTTATGTGGGATCTGGGATCTGAACTCAGGACCTTTTGCTTGTGAGGCAGAGTTTTATCCCCTGAGCTATCTCCAGTCCAAAATTACTTAAAATTAAAAAAAAATTGAGGACCTAGTTCAGATATAGTCCAATGCAGACTGTCCACAACTATGTGTCTCAAAATGTCATCTTATTTTCCCCAAGATTCTGTTATCAGAAACAAAACAAAAATATTAGCACAATATCCTTGTCAGCATGATTCGATGAAAGAAAACTAAACATATGCAGTGATTTTCACATCAAAGTCTCCCAGTATGTGTACTGTTCCTTTGTATGCCAAGTAAACTATAATTTGAAATATTGATCTTTTTTTTTTTCCTTTTGAGGAAAGGTCTTTCGCTACAACCCAGACTGGCCTTAAACCCAAGATCTTCCACCTTGTCCTCTCAATAGTGGGATTATAGGTATACATGGTGATGCCTTTGTTTTCACTTTTGACATGATAACCATTTCAAAACTGGAAGTTATTAGGTTGTATTTTGCATTTATGACTATGTTTTGTAAGACTTCCACCTATCAATTGTATTAATATTGCCAACATAAATGGTCAGAAAGTTTTGATTTCCCAGAAAATTCCCTCCTTTCGAAGTCACGGGATCCTTCTTTGTTTTCCTGACCAGGAACTAACAGTAATTTCAGAAAGCAGCCAACCACAGAGGAAATGGACCCGTGTCTACCTTTAGAGCTAGGAAGAACTTCTGGGATGGAGTCTAAGTGCAAAGCTTTAGCGTTGCCACTTTCCCCAGGCTCTTGATATCTCCCAAGAAGTGAAGGATTCAGAGCTGAGCCTGATGCCTGTCTCTTCCCAGCTGCACTTCTTCGCAGATACCATGGCCAACAGTTGAGCTTAAATTGCTATTTCTGCCCTGCCCAACACTGACCAGTTTTACATTCAACTTGTCTTCTCTTAGGTGCCTCACTCCTGATGCCGAAGCCCGTCCAGATATTGTAGAAGTCAGCTCAATGATATCAGATGTCATGATGAAGTATTTAGACAGTTTATCCACATCTCAGCTGGCCTTGGAGAAGAAACTGGAACGGGAGCGAAGGCGCACACAGAGATATTTTATGGAAGCCAACAGGAATGCTGTTACATGTCATCATGAGCTGGCTTTGCTGTCACATGTAAGTCTCTTCATGAGGATTTCTGAGCTCTGTGTTCTTTCCACTCAATGTAACTCACCTTCCAAAGAATAAGCCCATAATTTATTGTATATTTTGAGACAAGTGGTGTCAAGAAGCTCCCTTAGACAGTTTTCATGTTGAACTTATGGTCTGGATAAGTAGCGCTAAGTGTTGACATTTAGATTCTTCCAATCTGCTTGCATTTTTTGGGAGCGAGGATAGCCATGAGAGTTCATTCAGAGAAGAAAATAACACTTACTTTAACTTTTTTCTCTTGTGGTTTATGTATTCTGTCTACTTACTGTTTGTGTGCTAATAATGTTGCCATTCCTCAAATCAAACCATTTGTGAATTTTTTCTTGCCAATAATCATTAGATTTTTAGGGTATTTCCGTGTTGACACTTTTCCAGAGGAGATGTCACACAATTGACTATCCCCCAAATAGGAATTTGACAAACCAAAGTTAACAGTTATGCCAAGGTCCAATTTGATGAAACGAAGAGTTTATTGGGGTTACTTTCAGGGGCAGGGATGACTCAAAGGCAACTACGTCACCAGACAGCTCACCCTGGCAGGATGAGATTCACGAAACCTGCACCTGGAGCTTTCTGCCGCATGACTTGCTCGTTCACCAAACTTCTGGACTTGGTGTCTCTTCCAGATTGATTGCGGTGCTCAGAGTCTCCTCCAGATATTTGGGGGCAGAAGTGTCTCCTCCTCGGGCCCTTGTTAACTGCTTTTCTTCATCTTGGAGGACTGTCTCTACCACCAAGTTTGTTAGTTTAAGGAACTTCGTCCATTCTCTAGGATGGGATGGGGTGTTTGAAAGTGTTATATGATATGCTTAGACAGGGGCCAAGCCCTAAAATGGCATTAAGCTAACATGCCACACACCAGGAGTTTAAATGTGCTTCTGAGACTCACTGGAAGAAGGGCAGGCAGAGCTGCAGACTACATGGGGAAGTGATGGTGGGCAGTGTTGTCTCCGTGTCCTTCTTTCTGGCCCCTGGGCCCCTGCCGCTCCTCACTGCTCAGGGACTTCCATCCAATCATAAAATCAGGCAGGATCTATAAAGCGCATCATTCCATGTGTGTCATATGACCTTCCTAGACTAAATTGCAAGAGTGTGTTTTTTTCTATTATATATATATATATATATATATATATATATATATATATATATAAGTAACTGTAGACTTGACTTCTGTGCTTTACTCTCTTAGTCAGTTTCCTGTTGGATATTAAAAGGTCATTTTTCATTAGGTTCATGTGGCAAATATAGGGGTGGGAGGAGATAGTTTAAAATGGAGCACCAGAAATCCTCTTTTTTATATTTATTTATTTATTTATTTTCTAGTTTTACAGGCATATTGAGTAATTATCCCTGCCCTCTTCCTTCCCTTCTCCCTCACTCTCTTTTTTTCCTCCCTTTCTCTCTCCCCTTCTTCCTTCCCCTCCTTTCATCACTCCATCTTATTCCCTCCCACCCTTCTGTCTGTCTTCTCTAGTGGGATTTCAGGCCTCTATGGTGGACCAGTGGCCCTTCCTTGGGCAGACCCACTGATAGGGGTACACTCCCCTTTACCTGTCAAGCCCTAGCCCTTAAAGTTCCCACTGCATTAAATTATAGAAATCCTCCTATCTTGAGCAAGATGCCTTGAGAAAAACCATTTTATATACTTGATTTATGTCTAAGCTAAAAAAAATCTATATTGTGGCATATCTCAAACCCAGAAACATAATATAGTCCCTACATTTATTCCCCAGCTCCTCCAGTTTGTTACTTGGAGTTACTTTCTGTGGTCTCTGTCCCACCCACTTTGCTCTCCTTGCATTTCCCAGGCTCCTCTGAAGCAAATCCCGGATGTCATTTGTTTTCATTCATCTGTGTATCATACAGGTTTGGAAAGATAATGCAGATTCTGCACAAGAAAGGACTCTCTGGAAATTGGGGCGGGAGGCACTGGGGGATGGGGAGGGAAGAGGGAGAGGAGGGGGAGCAGGGGGTTCGGGGGGAGGAGGAGAGAGGGAGGGAACTGGTGTACCTATTAAGTTTGTATGAGCTGAAATAATAATAAAAAATGTATTAATAAGAAAAAGAAAGATAATGCAGATTCATACAACTGGCTCTCAGTATTTAGCCAGGAAAACAGGGAAATCTGTGAAGTCCAGGAAGAGTTTATGAAGGAGAAATATTACCAGTTTGAGAGAATGCTCAGATTAAGTAATTTAATCTATTTAAATGTACTGTACAGCTTCAAAAACTGGATGCTGTTTTTGAAACATTTATTTATATATGCATGAGGTATTTCTTTAAGAATGGATCTTGAAAATCTGCTTCCCGAGAGTCCATGGACCCACAGGTAAGCAGTATTTTCCACAAGAATACCACAGCAGAGGATTTTCTGTTGTTAAAATAACTGAGCCATATTTGATTAAAAAAGAGAGTTGGCTGGGAAGTTATTCAGTCATTAAAATGGTTGTCTTGCAAACACGAGGGCCTTGAGTTCAAATTCTAGTACTTAAAACAAACGAAACCTAAAACTCCTCAGTGCAGTGATGCGGTGCATATGTTTATAATTCCAGTGCTGGGGAGGAAGAAAAATGCTGATCTCTGTGTTTCACTGGCCAGCCAGCTTAGCCTACTTGGTGAGAACCCTATCTCAATAAACAGGATGGATAGCACCTTTGGAATGACCCCTGAGGAATGACCCAAAGCTGTGGGTGCCAACAAGTGCATGTCAACATAGTAGTAGTCTTACCTAGTTCACAATTCTGGTGACTACAAGATTCCAAAAACATGGGGTTCATATCCTAATACATTGCATGCAATTTTAAGACACCATCAATTTTTATGTTGATTAGCATTTTCCATTAATTCCTTGTGTCAGTCATGCAGTTAAGATATATGTGTCTGGTCTCCTCCAAAAAGCTTCACTGGTACCTCTGTAGCATTTGTGGATCTTGGAGAAATGCATCACTTCAGAACAGAGCTTATATGGCTGCCCTTTTTGAATGGCCTCACATATACTGATAAGTTTTTCCTTTCAGAATATACAAACTGTTAATTAGAAAGCAGCTTTATTAAAGAACCTAGAAAGAAAAATATTACTCCAATTTCTTCAAAAGAAAAACCCACAGTTCTTCAGCATTGCCTTCAATGTCATTATTTTATTTTCATTACATTATTTTTAAAAATTAACACATACAGTTTTGTTATGGAATGTTCAACCACGTTTTGTTGATTCTCTTTTTCCTTTTCCCTCTTCCCCATATCCTCTTTCCTCTTCTGTACCCCCAAAACTCCTTTGTGCTTTCATGTCACATACATGTGTCCTATTATCTCCTGATTATTTTTAAAATTTGCATCTGCACCAGGACTTGCAGAAAGATCATCTATGGAAAATGTGTTCTATTTTCTGCGAGCAGTGTGGTGATTGTCTCATTTCAAATCCAAAGGAAGCTATTGCCAGAGCAGCTAAGATCAGCAAAGCAGTCATACAGCCTAGTGATGAATTTAGTCAATGGAAGACAAATTATCAGGCTCAGTTGCACACCATGAATTCCCTTTCCAATAAGGAGATCTGTTGCAAATGGAAAAAATGCTAAAAATTAGTGAGTAAGCAAACAATTGGCAAGACAGTAAAGACACTTATTCCATGGGGTGATGATGTTTATTTCCACCTTTCAGTTTATAACAGTTTTCATAATAAGTTACTAAGCAAAGATACAAGTGTGGTTTCCAAAAGAACTGAGGATTCATTAACAAAATTTCTGCTGGAATCTGTGGGTCAGTGTATTTACTGGGGTTCCCAAGAGGAACAGAACCAATAGAATGAGTGTATAAAAAGGGATTTATTAGACTGGCTTATGAGATAAGGTCTAGGCAGTCCAACAATGGTTGCCAGTAGCTGCTCAGTCCAGAAACTGAATATCTCAGCGTCCTAGTCTGTTGCTGGAGGCTGGAGGATTCCTGGAATATCTCTGGACTTCAATCACATTGGAGGGCCGAAGATTCTGGGTTCTGATGGTTGCAAGAGGGAACTTGGCAGCACTGGGCATGAGATTCTCCCAGGCCTTTTGAGTTCTGATTCCTTTTATAGGTCTGCTGTTGGGAGGTCGCATCCAAATTTAGGATTGGTCTTTGGGCTCTGAATATCTTCTTAATCTATGTAAGCTCTCCAGGTGGTCTGACAGTCTGTTAGTTAACTCCACATATAGTCAAGTTGACAACCAAGATTATCACAGTCACCTACTGTGAAAGTGAAACAAGACTTTCCTTCTGAAGAATGCTAACTTTTAAATTTCTGTAACTAAAAATGTGAAATCATAGGCAGAGTATAGTTTAGAATGAGAGTTGACCAGATTAGAATAATGTGCAGTTGTTACTTAAATATCTGAAAAGGATGGAGTGTGGAAACAGGGTACCGATGAACTGTAGAAGTCACACTCCTTGGGTGCTCTGGCAACAAGTGTACTGAGTATACAAGACGATTGCCTTTTGGGATTCTTTCATATCTGAGACAGAAAATCAGTGTAGGTATTTCAAAAGAGGGCTTTACTTAGTCCTTCACCAGGATATAGAAGAAAAACCGAGCCAGGAAAAGTCAGGAAAACCAAGGGAAAAGTTTATTCCATTCAGATTATTGGATTTGTAGATACGGTTTTAAACTAACACATAGTTGAATAAAACATATGTCTGCATGCCTTGGAGCTGGTAAGTGTACTGTGACGGAGAGGTCTGCAGGCAGGGTCCCTTCTTCCCCAGCCCTGTGGAGCAGAAAGCTTATCTTCAACACTCTGTTTTAAGGCTGAATATCAATTTCTTTTTACTACTTTTCTCAGTTCATTCAGTTTGGACAGCTGCTTTTACATCCACAAGTGCCGATCAGGAAATAGCACAAGGAGAGAAAAAAATTCTAATAAATACTTGTCATCTATACGTAATAACAATAGAATAGGTTTTATTTGCTGTGTTGAGCGTAGTGGATTATGCTGGTAGTGTCAAGGGTATCAAAGTTAGAAACAGTGGTCACAGTAGTGACATAGCTCATAATGTACTTGGAAAGACAGAGACAAGCTTGTTCATTGTTTAATGATTCAGGACAGTGTAGATAAATACAAGTGGAAAATGTGGGTAAACTCAGGGAATGTTTTTGTTTTGATCATTGGACACAGAAGTCAATGGGAAAGAACTACAGAAGGACCAAAACTGTAGTTACCTCAGCTCATTATTGAGAATAAAGTGATACTATTAACAGCCTGATTTAACATTCCACTTAATACCTGAAACCAAGAGACACCAAGGCAGTATACAAGATCATCTGGCTAGTGACTGCCCTAGGAGAGAACCCTGGGTTGGTTGACTTGTAGTGTATCTTTGCATGTTTGTTTATTGTCTGGAAACTGCTGGATGGTAGAGTTTGGGATGCTTCAGTAAGGTAGTTAAGTAGTGAAGATAACAAACTGCCCAGCTACATCCAGCATACCCTATTCCTTGTATACCTCACTTTCTGGATTTTTTCCTTGTGTCCTTTCTCATCTCTTCCTTCTCTCACCTAATTTTAGATATTACTTATCTTGTATTTCCATTATTTATGCTCTGTTTGGCTTTTTGATATCTCTTTCTCTTTCTCTTTTTTCTTAGTGTGTGTTTGTGTGTAGAAGTCCATGAGTATGAGGCCAGAGGTTGACATCAGGTGACTTCTTCAAATTTTTTTCTACCTTCATTTTTTTAAAAAATTTTTATTATTATTATTATTTATTCAACTGTGCGCATGTGCATGTGTATGTGCCCGCATGTGTGTGTGTCTGTGTGTGTGTGTGTCTGTGTATGTGTAGAACCACGGACGAACCTGCGAACCACCATGGACGCCTCCATCTCCTTCTGCCCCGGAATTCACAGGCTCTGCCCTACCAGGACCAGAAGCGCAGGTTGCCCCCGCCTCCGCCTGGCGTCTATACATGGGATCTGGGATCCGAACTCAGGACCTTCCGCCTGCAAGGCGGAGGCTTAAACCCTGAGCCACCTCTCCAGCCGCTTCTACCTTCATTTTTGAAATAATGTCTCTCACTGTACCTGGTGTTTACTGATTTGCCTAGACTGACTAGCCTTAGGAACACTCCTGTTTCTGCTTCTCCAGTGCTGGCTAAGGATCTGAACTCAGATCCTCATATTTGCATATTGAGCACATTACTGATTGTGGCTACATGATTTTCCATTTCATATAAATTTGGGTAAAACTTAGTCATGAAATAGGACCTTACCTTTGGAATCCTTTGCCACTTTGCTTTGAATCAATACCTCTGCCAGTGCCAGCAATCGTAGATGTATCCACCCTCCCATCTGTCGAAGCCTTTTCTGTGCCCAGGTATCTTTACTCCATCTTCACGTATGTGTCTTACAGCGTGTTCTCAGCAGTGTGAGAGCTGAGGGAGAACAAGTGTACAAACCACTCTGAGACAGCAAAGTACCTTATGGTATAGCACCTCATCCACATACTATTCCTAAGTACCTGTCTGACCGCAACCTCCCATGAGCCAGGTGTTCACCTGCATGCCACAGGCCTGCAGACATTGTAAATCCCACATTTTATCAGACAGGTTTCTGTAGAAGAGCAGAAAGTTTACATATTATAAAAGGTATTCACTGTGTTGGCGTATGCAGTAACAGTCAGATAGTCCAACCATGACTGTTTGCATGCTGGAGAAGTTTATAACCCTGTTGCTGCTCAGCCCCCAGAGGTCGACACCTCAGCAGTACCTACAGTTTGGCACTGAAGGTCTGAAGATTCTTGAAGAGTTGTTAGCATTCAGTCCATACTGGAAGGTTTAAGAAACTTGAGTCTGATGTCAGGGGAGGTTGGCAGCAAAAGTGATGGACACTCTCATTCAGCAAGAAGCGATGGCAGGCAGGCAGTGCTGCTTGCTTCTCAAGTCTCTTCACATTTGGGACACCCTTTCCAGTTAATCCTCTTTGTGAATGCCCTTACAAGCTTGCCCACAGGTGCGTCTCCTAGGTAACTTCATACCTTCTTGACAGTCAAGATCAATCGTTATCCATGGTGATGATTCTGTTCCTTAACTACATATAGCTCTTTGATAAGAATTAAAACATGCTCCATTCACTTTCAAATCCTATATCCCTTTGGTTAGCAAATTTTGCCAGTTCTTTCTTTGAATTATCTGGTGAATCCTTAACCTCCTGTTCTCACTGTCTCACCTGCAATACTCAATTTTCTTGCCTGAAGTCTCTCCCTCACCTCAACTAATGAGTCATCTTGGCCCTTTCCACCAAGGACCGGGTCATTAGGATATGTGTTCTGGAGCATGGGGTGGGGGATTATTGTTGCTTATCACAATGACTGTGAATGCTGTGGACATCTGAGGTGCAGCAAACAAGGATTCTAATAACCATGCATACAGTGTGCAAGGCAGCACCCAAGGAAGGCACATATGGCATTGTTGCAGTTCACCTGCATGATTGCTGATAAATGACCATCAAACTGCTTAAGGGAACAAGGGGTTTATTTTCTCTTATGATTATCTGGTTACAGTTCTCAGTCCAGCTTGATGGGAGAGTTCACACAAACACCAGGGCTGTGGGAACTAGCCACATCATCTCTACACAACAGCTGAGAGAGGGAGGATCCTTACTTGTCAGACCAGCATGTCTGGCCAAGTGTACACAAGGATGTCAACTCCCTCAACCAGGTCTCTGTATTTTATTTCAGAGCTTAATCCTACCCACCATGGACTTGGACTTTCCTATAAACTAGACAATCTTCCTGCAGGTTTGCTTTGGGTCCAACTCAACCACTAGTTCTCACAAATGTGCCCAGAGCTCAAACTCTCAAAGTCAAGTTGACACCTGTGCCTAACTATGACAGGCACAAATGGAGAAGACTCTTGTGAGGAACTGGCTTCCATGCTTGAGAAAATTCACAGCAGTGGGCAGTGGAAGGGGCAGCCTGGAAGTTCTGTGCATGAGCTATAGCTGTTGACCCTGGGGTACATCTTCCTCACTCTCACTGCTGAGAAGCCACAATTATGCAAAAAGGATCATCTCACCCACATTATGTAGGATTCATTACTTAATAGTCTTTCTCCATATGTCTGATAAAATTATCACTCATAAAACAAAACTATACATGCAACTTTGGAAATTATTCTACGGCTAAGACGATGAATAAGTGTTTATATTACAAGTTCTAGGAACTTTATCCAAGCTTTTGGAGAATTAAAAATGTCTATGACAATTCAATATTGTCCAGTCATTTAAATACAGTACACAAGTACCATCTTAAATTCCATTCCCCTCTCTAGGAGAGAGCAGCTGGTGTAGCACTTACCACCAATGGTTACTATTCAGTTTACAAATCTCTTACAAATTTACTTCATTATGACGTTCTTATATTCATCATATAATACAATTCTGTTATATGTTCTTAGCGGTTTTATGGGTATTTGATTTTTTTTCTTAAATGCTCAATTCTCTTTACAGTTGACTAATTAAACTGAACATTATACAACCACCCAGATTCTCATTTTCTTGGTGCATATGGTCTTTAAAGACATGCTACTTATTTGTCTGACTGGCCTTATTTTTAGTATACCACCTGTCATTGACAATCACTGAGTACATTGCCGAAAGCATGTACTCCTCTGCTCAGAGATGAATCGAGCCATGCAGAAAATGATGTCTTTTGAAAGGACAATATTTTGGTGAGCATAGTCACTTTATTGTCCAGTTAATTGTTGACTGAATTTCTGGGAGGCTGTGGAAATGCAACAAGTAATGATGCAGGGAAAGAAGTCTCAGGAGAATCACAGCTTTTTTTGTAAATATTTTGTGCTTGTTACACTTGGATAAAACACAACAGTGTCTCATGCTTCTCATCCCACAGACAGAGTTCTCCCATTCAGTTTGCAGTCTTCCTTTTTTAAATTGACATGTGTATAATGTATAAGTATTTATATGCTGAGTTTAGTGACCTTTGACATGTGTGACCCTTAACCAAGCGATATTCTAAAACATCACCTCTCCCTCAGTGAGGCTCCCTATTATTTTAGTTTCGTATTTCTATTGCTGTAATGAATGCAAATGATCCACTATAATACCAATACAATGAGTGGATTTTTATTTCAATTTAGGATTTCAGTTTACAGCTGATCATAATGTCGGGAGAGTTACTAGCATTAGGAACAAAGGGAACCGGTCATACTGTATCTGTGAAAAGTAGAGGAGGCAAAGCCAGTACTACTTTCTAGCTTTCTATGAGTTCTCTCTTCAGGGAAGAGTCTCATTCACTTTGTGCTGGGTCTTCATGTATCCATCATGTGCTTAAGACAGTCTTTTCCTGACTTGCCTCAAAATTAGATTCTTCCTCATAGGTGTGCCTAAAGGCTTAGCTCTGAATTTTCAAGTTCACCACTGAAGCTAATTCTCACACTTGGGCAGGACAAAGGCTAATGACTTCTGTTCCTGTAGACTGTTTATTTCTGGGTCTGGGGATGGAACTCAGTGGTAGAGTACTTGTCTGTATACACCTGACTATTGTTTGATTTCTTATAAATCTTTTTTAAAATTAATTGTTTTATTTTTTCCACTCATACAAACTTAATAGGTACCCTGGTCTTCTCCCTCCCTCCACCCCTCCCTGGACCTCCTTGCTCCCTCCTCCCTTTTCGCCTTCCTTCCCCCCCTTTCTCCAGTGCTCCCTCTCCCCCCCATCCCTGGGTCATCCTTTAGTGTGAATGTCAAACTTCCCTATGGGTCCTCTACTTTAATGTGGTTTAAGGACTCAGTAGCATTTCCTAGAGCCCTTTCTTGTGTCCCCCTTTAGTACAGGAACACTATTGTGGCTGTTAATCCCTTGCTTCTAAGGATCCTAGTGCCTGTGATCCATGCTAAACTTTGGAGGGTCAATGCTACATCGGTCATTGTGCAGGTCATGCAAAGTCCTACTATGCTTACTTCAGCCCTAACTTGTGTGGGGTATCTTGCATATCATTCCTCCTCCCCATCTTTAGGCTCTTACAATCTTACCACCCCCTCTTCCGCAAATTTCCCTGAGCTTTAGGATGGGGAGAGATTAGGCTGGCCTGGTTAATGTAGGGTCTCCGATTTTTTATAAATCTTACATCTGGATTCTAGCTTCCAGATTCTTTCTGGAGCCATAATTGTTAAGTTATATATATTAATTGCATATTTATCTTGCTAGGTAGTATTAACATGTGTAATATGCCAAACTTTATTATCATGTTGATTAATACAAACCTTGTTTCTGAATTTGGAGTGTTTTAACTGAGACTGCTTTGAAATTTAGTACCTAAGTCATCTGGTGGATAAACTTAGATTTATTTTAGATAATACCTACAGGTAAAAACTTCACAGCCTAAGTCCTATGTACTATTAAGGAAGAAACTACTGTTTTTGTTTAACACTTCCAACATCAGTATACAGAAGGTTCAGTTATCCTACATCTTTACAAGCATTTAGTATTTCCAGGCATATAATCTTTTACTTTAGTCTTTTAATCTTCTTATGGCTTTAATTTGTATTTTCCTGATTGACAGCATTATATTGAACATCTTTGCTGTTTGACTATATATGAATGCGCACATTTATCTATGTGTTAAATATTTGCTCAAATTTTTTGCTCATTATTTTTGGGTTAGTTACTGGTTTGGTGATTTTTAGGTCTTCCTTGTATATTGATATTAGCTTGCTGCCAATTGTTCAACATGAAAAGTTCTCAATCTATGGTTTACAGATTTATTTGTGTCTTTTTAGCTTTGCAAATTTTGATAATATATAACATGTACATGTAAAGCACTGTGGTCACTTTACTCTTCCTCTCTCTCACCCTTCCTCTCCCCATTTTACTTTCATCATCATTCTTTTCCAAGGTAGCCTTCTTCCTCCCCTTTCTTCCTCCCCTTCTTTCATCCTTCCCTCTCTTTTCTTTTTTTCTTGCAGGACCATTCAGTCAGTCACAGTTGATGTATATCTGTGACTGTGACAGCCACTTCATAGTCAAAAGAATGCCACAGCCCCCTCTCTCCTTTCCTCCAGCTTTCACAGTCCTGTAGCCCCTCTTTTATGATATTACCCAGATTTCAGAGAAGGTGACTCAGATGTCCGATCTGGGGCCCAACACTCAGCAGTCATTTATTCTCAGCACTTTGACCAGTCATAGGTCCTTGTTTTTACTAAAGCCCACTGCCAAAAGATTTGTCTAGCCAAGACTAAGAGCTGCAGTAGTCAACGGGTGTAAACAAATACTTAGACATCAGTTTAACTCAGCATTCATCTGGCACAGCATTAGTTGTAGATTCCCCCTTATCAATGTAACCTCCCGAGCCATAGTTTTCTGACCAGTTTTATAGTACCAGGCATGTATCCCCCTCCCCATGTAGTGGTTTTCTGATCTAATCAGGAAGCAGTTGGTCACCCCAAAACATTCTTGCCAATACTGCACCTATGGACATATTTTGTCAGTTATGTCAGTGTCCCAGCAAGCAGGATTTACAGTCAAGTGTGATTGTTGATGACTTTTCTTCCCTAATGGCCTGCTACCAATTGTAGGCATTGTGGATGCGAGCCAGCAGGAGTAAGCACACAGCTCAGATTCAGACTGGGTTCTCTGTGTCCTGCATCCACAGTATGTGGTGTCTTTAGAAACAGGGTCTTATCATTCAGTTTAGGTCGACATCCAAAGCAATGCCAATGACATGAATTTTTGGGGGGAGCACCTGGGGACTCCCTGGCTGACAATGCCCAGAAATGAATCTTCCACTTGGCACTGAGATTGTGGTTTGAAACCTACAATTTCTGGGACCATCATGACCCACCTCTCTTCAACCTCCTCTCACTCAAACACACAGCTGCTGGCTGTGATGAAAGCAGGTTCCAGCCGTCCCCACCTCCGCCTTTACCCCCAGAGACACAGCACAGGACGTGGAGATTGTCAGAAGCAGATATCAGTTTATTGGGGGGAGAAAAGGAACTTTTATAGACAAAGGCCACCAAGGTGCGAAACAGGCATCCAATTGTATCACAAGGTCAAGACATCCTACAGGTGCTAATGGTCAAGTTCAATGTCACTCAGCACAGGGGGCAGGTAGATACCTGAAAACCAATTAGGGCTGTCTGTGAAGTGATCAGGTTATACCCAAGACCCTTGCCCTCAGCGCCATCTTTAGTCCCATGTGCTCTGCCATGCCCTGGGGCAAATCCTGGGTGGGCCCAACATTTTTTAATTAATAAATTTATTAAATTAACATTTTTACATACACGCTCTTTGCCTCTCTCTTTTTACCCCTTCCTTTTTCTCTCCGTTTCCTTCCCGTTCCCATCATATTCTACCCTCCCTGTCATACCTACATAGGCCAAACCTACTCCCTCCTATTCTCACATCCTTTGGTTTTATGGGTCTTGGAATTTTCTCTGTATCTTCTGCTCTCATGGGAGTCCAGGCCTCTGTGACAGAGAGGCCTTCCTTGGGCGGCCCACTGATATGGGTACTCCCCTACTTCTGTTTGACCTCTTCCCCCTAAGGATTCCTACTTCTGAAACTATTCCTCCTGAGGTCCACGCCAGTCCATGGGGGCATGCTGACATGTCCACCACTGTGCAAGTCTGATGAAATCAAGTCCCACTCCCATGAGTTCCTGGCTGCCCTATCTTGAGTGGAGTGACCTGTTCAGCAATGGAACTCTCCATCATTAGACTCTTACAGTCTTTCTGCCCTCTCTTTTGCAATGTTCCCTGAGCCTTCTGATAGGGAGGATTTTGCCGGCCTGGTTCCAGACGATCATTGTAGGGTTGCCAGTGTTCTGTATTCAGGTTGTTTGTTGCTGTCCATTTTGCTGTTTTGCACTGCAGAAGGCTGCATCCTATCTGGGTGTGGAGATCCTCTCCTATCCCACAATACAGAAACTGTTAAAGAGAGGCCTTTATATAAGAGAAGGCTTGAAGGGGAGAGAGACTCAGAAGTAGGGCACAGTAGTGGGTGGGGTCAACCTCCAGGACATCATTTGGCTGTCAGCTAATCACTAACCCTCCCTCTATGATGGGGAACACATGACAGGAGGATAACTGTGGATTAGACAAGATATCTCATTATTATAGATATATAGATCTTTCTTCATGGTGGCCTTATTTCTCTATTGAACTTTTTCTTTGTTTTCATTCTCTTTGGGTCTTTTTTGCCCTACCTTCTTATTTCGAATCCTTCATGGTTGTAAGATTTTCCTTTGAGTATGTCATTAAGAGCCCTTGGAATTAGGTCCCACTTATAAGGGAGAACATGCGATATCTGATATTCTGTGCTTGGGATACTTCACTCAATATAATTTTTTTGGCTCCATCCATTTAGCAGCAAATTTCATTAATTCATTTTTTGATAGCTGTGTAGTATTCCATCGTGTATATATGCCACATTTTCATTATCCATTTGCCAACTGTGAGACATCTAGGTTGATTCCATGACTTTGTATTGTGAATAGTGCTGCAAATGAACATAGACATACATGTGGTACTATAGTATGATGAATTTTTTTTTTGAGATATTCCCAGCAGTGTTATAGCAGGGTCATGTGGCATTTCAATTTTTAACTTTTTTTTAATACATTTAAAAAAATTTTTTTTAACATTTTTATTATTATTTCCGCTCATACAAACTTAATAGGTAGACCAGTTCCCTCCCCCCTCCTCCTCCCCCCGAACCTCTTGCTCCCACTCCCTCCCTCCCCATTTCCCAGTGCCTCCCCCCCAATTCCCAGAGAGTCCTTTATTGTGTATGCCTAACTCTCCTCTTGGTCCTCCTCTCCGATGATGTACAAGGACCCAGTGGCATTTCCCTGAACCCTTTCTCGTGTTCCCCTTAAGCATAGGAACACTACTGTGACTATCAATCCCTTGCCTCCAAGGATCTTGGTGCCTTTAGCCGATGCTAGTCAATAGTGTGTTGGACATTGCGCAGGGCATGCAAAGTCCTATTATGATTGCTTCAGCCCTAACTAGTGTGGAGAATCTTGCAAATCATTGCTCCTCCCATCCTTTTGCTCTTACAATCTTACCGCCCCCACTTCCACAAATATCCCTGGCTTCAGGATGGGGGGGAGATTAGGCTGGCCTAGTTCTATGTGGTTGATATAGAGTCTCTGAAGTTCTGGATTGTGATTTGTTGATTTTCTTTTGCAGTTTTGCTGCTCCTGCAATGCCCTTCACTCCATCCTGATGGGCACTGTATGTCACCCCCTGGTCAGAGAAAAAAAGCTGTTAAACTGGAGTCTTGTTATAATAGCACATTCAAGGGTAGATGTAATAAAAGCAGGAAACCTCGGTGAGGGAGGGGTCAATTACCCATTTGCAAAATAATCACCTTTCATCTGCCAGACTATATGCCCTCCCCTTCTAGTGAGATCATACCCCCTCAGTTGTACATGATCAGGAACGAACGTCTGTGAACTTAACCAGGTGTCACATTACTTACTTGCATTCCTTGGAGGCCTATTTTCTCTGCTGGAACATGGTTCCCTCTCTCCTTGTGTCTGGTGTGGCCCTCCAACCCCATCCCTCCTGTGCATAATCCTTGCAATTACTGTATTACATAGGTTTACCTTTGAGTGTCTCAATGTGGGCTGGGTGAGTTTGGTACTAGGAGCCACCTATTAGGGAGTACATACGGCACTTAATTTTCTGGGTCTGGGATACTTCACTATAATATAATTGTTTCTAATGACACCATTCCCAGCAAATTCTAGCAATCATTCATTTTAAACTTTTTTAAAATTGTATTTTATTTTTTTTATTTACTTGTGTGTTGTGTGCGCGTTGTATGTGTGTGTGTGTGTGTGTGTTTTGTGTGTGTGTGTGTTTTGTGTGTAGAACCATGGGCGAATTCGGGACACCACCATGGACCACTTCAATCTTCCTCCTGGTTTACTCTGCCCAGGATTCCCATGCTCTGGCACTACCAGGACCAGACCCGCAGGCCACCGTTTTCCTCTGGCGTCATACGTGGGGTCTAGGATCCGAACTCAGGACCCTTCCGCTGCAGCGGAGAGGCTTAACCCCCGAGCCACCTCTCCAGCCCCTCAATTTTTTAAAAAATTTAAATACCTTTTTTATTAGTATTTTCAGCTTCATACAAACTTAATAAGGTACACCAGTTCGTCCCTCCTCCTCCTCCCCCCCGAACCCCCTGCTCTCCCTCCCCTCACCCCTCCCGCCCCATCCCCCGTGCCTCCCGCCCCAATTCCCAGAGTCCTTCCTTGTGCATGCCTGACTCTCCTCTGGGCCTTCTCTCCGATGATGTACAAGGACCAGCGGCATTTCCCTGAACCCTTTCCTGTGTTCCCCTTAAGCATAGGAACACTACTATGGCTGTCAATCCCTTGCCTCCAAGGATCTTGGTGCCTTTAGCAGATGCTAGACTTTGTGAGGTCAATAGTGTGTTGGACACTGCGCCGGGCATGCAATGTCCAATTATGATTGCTTCGGCCCTAACTTGTGTGGAGTATCTTGCAAATCATTGCTCCTCCCATCCTTTTGCTCTTACACTCTTCCCACCCCCTCTTCCGCTAATGTCCCTGAGCTTCAGGATGGGGAGAGATTAGTCTGGCCTAATTCTAGGTGGTTGATATAGAGTCACTGAAGTTCTGGATTGTGGTTCGTTGATTTTCTTTTGCAGTTTTGTTGCTCCTGCAATGCCCTTCATTCCATCGTGATGGGCACTGTATGTCACCCCTGGCCAGAGACAGAAAGCTGTTAAACTGGAGTCTTATTATAAGAGCACATTCAAGGGTAGATGAAATACTTATACCCAAAAGTGGAATCTCAGGGTCATATGGCATTTGGCAATGGGAGGGGTCAATCACCCATTTGCAAAATGGTTACTTTTTAATCTGCTGGACTATATGCCCTCCCCTTCTGGTGAGTTCATACCCCCTTAGTTGTAAATGATCAGGAACAAATTGTGAACTTAACTAGGTATCACATTACTTTCTTGCAGTCCTTGATGGAGGCCTATTTTCTCTACTGTAACATGGTCACTTCTCTCCTTGTGTCTGGTGTGGCCCTCCAGCCCCATCCCTCCTGTTCATAATCCTTGCAATTACTGTAGGTAGTACATAGATTTACCTATGAGTGTCTCAAGATGGGCTGGGTGGGTTTGGTATTAGGAGCCACCTATTAGGGAGTACATACGGCGCTTAATTTTCTGGGTCTGGGATACTTCACTTAATATAATTGTTTCTAATGACATCCATTTCCCGGCAAATTCCAGTAATTCATCATTTTTGATGTCCAGCCCCTCAATTTTTAACTTTTCTAGGCACCACTATAGCGATCGCCATAGTGGTTGTCTAAGTCTGCATTCCTATCAGCAATGTATGAAGATTCCCTTCTCCCCACATTCTTTCAGGCGTGTGTTGTGGCATGTCCTTTGGATTTTTTCCCTTATGACAGATGTGAGATGTTATCTCAGGGTAGTTTTGACTTGAATTTCCTTTATGGGTAGGGAGGTGGAACATTTTTTTTAAGGTATTTGTTTGACATTTCTATATCTTTGTGGGAAAAATTTCTTTTAAATTCCATGGCCCACTTTCTAATTGGGCTGATTTTCTTCTTGGTGTTTGATTTTTTGAGTTCTTTGTACGCTCTGGATATTAGTCCTCTATCAGTAAAGTAGTTAGTAAAGATTTTCTCTCATTCTGCAGGCTGTCTTTTTGCTCAATTGACAAGATCTTTAGCTGAACAGAAACTTTTTTTATACATTTTTTATTATTTCCACTCATACAAATATGTAATAGGTAGACTAGTTCCCTCCCTCCCTCCTCCTCCCCCCGAACTCCCTGCTCCTCCTCCCCTCCTTCCCATCCCCCAGTGCCTCCCCCCCAATTCCCAGAGAGTCCTTTATTGTGTATGCCTGACTCTCCCCTGGGTCCTCCTCTCTGATGATGTACAAGGACCCAGTGGCATTTCCCTGAACCCTTTCCCGCATTCCCCTTAAGCATAAGAACACTACTGTGGCTGTCAATCCCTTGCCTCCAAGGATCTTGGTGCCTTTAGCAGATGCTAGACTTTGTGAGGTCAATAGTGTGTTGGACATTGCGCAGGGCATGCAAAGTCCTATTATGATTGCTTTGGCCCTAACTTGTGTGGAGTATCTTGCAAATCATTACTCCTCCCATCCTTTTGCTCTTACAATCTTACCGCCCCCTCTTCCGCAAATGTCCCTGAGCTTCAGGATGGGGAGAGATTAGTCTGGCCTAGTTCTATGTGGTTGATATAGAGTCTCTGAAGTTCTGGATTGTGGTTTGTTGATTTTCTTTTGCAGTTTTGCTGCTCCTGCAATGCCCTTCACTCCATCCTGATGGGCACTGTATGTCACCCCCTGGCCAGAGACAAAAAGCTGTTAAACTGGAGTCTTGTTATAATAGCACATTCAAGGGTAGATGTCATAAAAGTAGGAAACCTCAGTGAGGGAGGGGTGAATCACCCATTTGCAAAATGATTACTTTTTATCTGCCGGACTATATGCCCTCCCCTTCTGGTGAGATCATACCCCCTCAGTTGTAAATGATCAGGAACTGAACTGGGTGTCACATTACTTACTTGCATTCCTTGATGGAAGCCTATTTTCTCCGCTGTAACATGGTCCCCTCTCTCTTTGATTCTGGTGTGGCCCTCCAACCCCATCCCTCCTGTTCATAATCCTTGCAATTACTGTATTACATAGGTTTACCTTTGAGTGTCTCAATGTGGGCTGGGTGAGTTTGGTACTAGGAGCCACCTATTAGGGAGTACATACAGTACTTAATTTTCTGGGTTTGGAATACTTCACTTAATATAATTGTTTCTAATGACATCCATTTCCCGACAAATTCCAGTAATTCATCATTTTTGATGGCTGAGTAGTACTCCATTGTATAGATGTACCACAGTTTCCTTATCCACTCGTCAACTGTTGGACATTTGGGTTGATTCCATGACTTTGCTATTGTAAACAGTGCTGCTATGAACATGGTCGTGCTTGTGCTATCGAGGTGAACCTCTGCTGCATGGGGGGTTATTTCCAAAAGTGGGATAGCAGGGTCATATGGCATTTCAATCTTTAACTTCTTTAAGGATCTCCAGATGGCTCGCCAGAATGGCTGTATGAGCCTGCATTCCCACCAGCAATGTAGCAGAGTTCCCCTCTCTCCACATCCTCTCCAGCATTTGGTGTTGTTTGTATTGTGGATTTTTGCCATACCGACCGGGTGTGAGATGATATTCAGGGACTAGTTTTGATTTGCATTTCCCTGATTGGCTAAGGAAGTGGAGCATTTTTTTAAAGATATTTGTTTAGACATTTTTAATGTCATCCCTGGTAAAGTTTCTTTGAAGTTCCAGGGCCCATTTTTTAATTGGGCATTGTTTTCCTTGGAGTTTAGTTTCTGAACAGAACCTTTTTAATCCCCTTAGATTCCATGATTTGTTCTATTTTTTGAGCTATTGAGTTCATGTTTAGAAAAGTATTGTCCTAGGCCCATCAATTCCAGTGAATCATGTAGTCTTTCTTCTAGGATTTTTATAGTCTCTGGCCTAATATTAAGGTATTGATCCATTTGGAGTTGATTTTTGTGCATGGTGACAAGTATGGGTCCAGTTTCAATTGTCTGCATATGGATATCCAGTTTTGCCAGAATTATTTGTTGAAGATACTGTCTTTTGCATTGTGTTTTGTGAACCCCTATGTCAAAAATCAGATGACTGTAAATATAGGTGCTTATTTCAGGGTCTTCAACCCTTATCCATTGATCTATGTGTCTATTTTGGAGCCAGTACCACACTCTCTTTATTGCTATGGATTGCTATACTATAGTATAGATTAAGGTCTGGTTACATGACTCTCCTGCATAGTTTTTATTACTCAGGATTACTTTAGCTATCCTGGGCCTATTGTGCTTCCATATGAATTTTGAGATTGCTTTTCAATGTCTGTGAAGAAATGTCTTGAAATTTCATTTGGTACAGCATTGAATCTGTATATTGCTCTTGGTAGGATGGTCATTGTTATGTTGCTAATTCTACTGGTCCAGGAGCATGGGAAGTCTTCCAAAGACCCTCTGTTGTCTTCTGAAATCTCTTTCTTTAGGGTTTTAAAATTTTTATTGTATAGGTTTCTCAATTTCTTGGTTACATTTATTCCAAGGCATTTCATTTTTCTTAGGGGCTATGGTAAATAGAATTGTTTCTTTTAGGACTTTTTCACTTTTTTCATCTTTGATGCAGAAAGCCATTGATTTTTGAACATTGACTTTGTATCTTACCACTCTGCTGAACTTATGTATTAGTTCCAGGAGTTCCTGGTGGATATTTTTGGGATCTTTCAGATAAAGGATCATGTCATCTGAAAATAGAAATAACTTTTTCCTGTTTGTCAGCCTTTTATTTCCTTCTCTTGTGTAATAGCCTTAGCTAAGACTCCAGTATGATATTGAATAAAAGTGGTGAGAGTGGACACGCTTGCCTAGTTCCTGATCAGAGAGAGAATGCTTCAAGTTTTTCACCAGTTAGAATGATTCTTTTTATAAGCTTCTTGTATATGGTCTTTATTATATTGATATGTGTTTCTTCCATTCCAATTGTTTCCAGGACTTTGATCATAAAGGGATGCTGGATCTTCTCAAAAGCTTTTTCTTTATTATTGAGAGAATGATGTGATCTTGTTCCTTGGAATTGTTTATATGATGGACTATATTTATTGATTTCCATATGGTGGACCAACCTTGTGTACCTGGAATAAATCCTACTTGATCATAGTGGATGCTTATTTTGATATGTTTTTTTAATCCAGTTTGCTAAATTTTTTTTGAGGATCTTTACATCTGTGTTCATTAATGAGATTGGCCCATAGTTTTATTTTTTTATTTGGTTTTGGGATTAGTATAGTATTAGCTTCATAGAAAGAATTGGGGAGTGTTCCTCCCTTGCTATTTTATGGAATGGTTTAAGGAGTAACATTGTTAGTTGTTGTTCAGATGTTTGGTAGAATTCTACACTGAATCCATCTGCACCTGGACTTTTTTTGGTGGGGAGATTTGTAATCACTACTTTATTTTCATCACGTGTTATAGGACTGTATAAATAATTCAATTCATCATGATTGAATTTTGGTAAGTTGTGTATATTAAGAAATTCATTCATTTCTTTCTAATTGTCAAACTTTGTAGAGAATAAATTTTGAAGCGTGATTTTATGATTCTCTGAGTTTCCTTCACGTCAGTTGTAATGACTCCATTTCACCTCTAATTTTATTAATTTAGATTTTTTGTTTATTGTGGATTTGTGGTGTGTTGTTCATTTTGTTCTTGATTTCTAGACTCTTTCTATGAGTCAGACAGAATTGCTGCATTTGGACCATTATTGCTGCTGTTTATTTAAGTGTTTAAGGTCTCAGGTTCTTTGGTACTATTTCATGGGTGAGGTGATATGCTATCAAAAGAAATGTGAAGGCCCTACTCTCGTTCTGGGGGTAACCTAACAGAGGTTAGGTCTAGATTTGCCTACATGTTTGGGATTGGGTGTCAAGGGTTGTTTTTTGTAGTTTGGTAATGTTATTAGTATTAGATCAGCTCTATATTATGAAATAGGGTGGATTTAGTAATCATGGGTTAGAGGTTAGAGTACTATGGCAGCTATTAATTCCTTTCAGGTTGTGAGGGTGAATAGGTAATTCCTTAAGGGGTGGGTGTCTGAAGTTTTGGGTGTCTGAAGAAGAGGTGACTGTTAAGTGAGATGAGAAAGTGAAAAGGGTTGGATGTGAAGATTCCCTTCTGTTTATGGAAGGCTCTTCAGGGTCTTTAACAACAAAGTGCTGGTGCTCTGGTCGCAGGTTCGTGGTGCATGTGGACTATGATAAAGTCTTGGAGGTTCACGTGACCCCAGGGAGGAAATGTGATCCACTGTTGTCTGCTGGTGCCCCAGAGCTAGGGAAGCCCCTAGCTGCGAGCCCAAAAGGCTCTCGTATTCTTTTAACTCAGTTTTAGTTAACTTATAAAAATATTTGGCTTTTCTGTACATCCTTAATTTTCATTGACCCTCCCTCCAAACTTCTCACCCCTTATCTATTTCATTTAACCCTTTCCTCCTCTAAATTACATGTGTTTCAGTAACTCCGCTGCAGGCTTCCCCCGCTACCTCTCATGGATCCTTTCTTATTGCCTGGTCTCTACTGACATTCACTCCAATTAAAGCAAGTTATATTCGTTTCATCCTCCCACGCTGAATGAATACAAGACCTAAAGAATATAAGGGAATAAGAGGGGGTTTCTTAGCTTACAGATTCTGGTTACAATTAATCAGCATGGCAGGAAAGTTCACACCAACCTCAGGATCTGAGGGAACTGATCACACCATGTCCACAGAAAAGCTGAGACATACTTTCTCATTTGCCAGTCTGCCTATCAAAACACTGAGCCTGCTCTCTCCACCTGCCCGGGAATGGTGCTTCCCACCTTAGACTGGGTCTTCCCATATCAACTAGTTTCAGATTTAACACTGTGGTATTTGATATGTTTGCAATTTATATTTTATGCAGATAAGGGTCAAATTTCAATCTTCTACTGTTTTACCAAATCTTCTAGATGTCCAGTTTTTCCTCACTGTGCATTGAAGAAGCTGTCTTTGCAACAATGTATGTTTTTGGGTCTTTTGTAGAAAATCATGTAGCTGCTTGATAATTTCCCTATTCTCTCTAAAACTTTCATCATCAAGGTATTTTAGATTTTAACAAAAGCCTTTTCTTTATGTATTGAGATGATGTGGTTTTTTTCTTGTAGTCTATGTGGACAATGGATTATACTTACTATGTTGAATTGTCTTTGCATATCTGAATGAATCCAACTTTATTGTGGTTAGTAATTTTTTGATGTGTTCGGGTTTTTTTGTTTGTTAGTATTTGTCTATCTATCTATCTATCTATCTATCTATCTATCTATCTATCTACCTACCTATCATCTATCTATCTATCTATCTATCTATCTATCTATCTATCTATCTATCTATCAATCATATATTGTGTGTGTGTGTGTTTTTGTGTGTGTTTGTGAGGAGGCACTATGTGTCCCTGTGGAGGACCAAGAGTAACTTCAGGAATTATCCTGGATTGCCTCTCTCTCTTTCTTGCTTCACTCTGGAATTTTCCAGGCTATACCTACCAGAGCCAAAAGTGCAGGCTGCCGCAGTTTCCACCAGATGTTTTTACATGGAACCTGGGATCTGAACTCAGGATCTTATGCTTGTGAGGCAGAGTCTTAACCCTTGAGCCATCTCTCCAGCCTGGCTTGTTAGTATTTTATGGAAGACTTTTGTCTTAATGTTCATGAGGTAGATTGACATATAATACTTTTATTGATGTCTATTTATTTATTTATTTTTGTGTGTGTCAGGATAATACTTGCCTCATAGAAAAAATTTAGAGATATTTTTCCTCTTCTATGTTAGTAACTATTTGAGAAGTATTGGTGTTAGTTGGACTTTGAAGACTTGTTAGTATCCTGTGCTAAATCTGTCTGGCTCTGGGCTTTTTTTTAGTTGGGAGATTTGTAATTACTGTTTTGGTCCCTTTTTTGTATTATAAGTTGGTTTAGGTTGTTTATTTCATCTTGATTTAACTCTGCTGGGTTATATGCATTTAGATATCTATTTTTTTCTTAGGTTGTGCAATTTAGTGGAATGAAAATTTTTGAAATGTAACCTCATGGTTTTCTGTGTTTCCTCTGTTTCTCTTGTTCTGTCTGCTTTTTCATCACTAATATTTATCATTTTGTCTCCTTTTTCATCATTAATATTTTCATTGAGTTTTTGTATTTCATTGATTTGTGCCTCAATTTTTGCTGTTTTTCCACTTCTAATACTTTTGTACTTAGTTTGTTATTGTTATTCCAGAACCTTAAAGCTCATCCACAGGTTACTTATTTCTATTTCTCTCTCATCATTTGATGTGGAAACTAAGAGCTGTAATCTTCCCTCTGAGAACTGCCTTCGCCTGGTCCCACAGGTTTTAATATTATGTGCAGTTTTTAATACAGTGTAGAAGAAGTTTAATCTCTTGGCCAGATGAGTGGCCGTGGTGTGATTTTCCAGCAGATGTGCTTCCATTGCTTCACAAGATTCTGGAGGAGGCTGTGGTTAGCTCCCGAGAGAGTCCTTATTACTGTTGTCATAAATTCCTTTCTGGATTTTTCTTTTTTCTTTCCTCATGGCCTGGCTTTATCTGCTAGTGATTTTCTTTGAAGAAATGAAGTCTTTCTTATCGAGTATGGTGCTGAGAAGATCCCTTTGCAGATATTTTGGGCACAAATGTAAAGGAGAGAAATTTCAAGTAAATCAACATATATGGCCTACTTCTTAGACACGTAGTTATTCACTGGATTGTACAGGCTTTGTTTCTAGCATTATGGCCTCCAGTGTCTTTTGTAATAGTCAATTATAGACTTACTTCATAGTATTTGTGAACTGAATGGTTATTTAGGTGGAATCTTGAATGTTAATCTGCATTAAATATTTTCAGCGATATTTTAAGTGATTATCTGTACTTTCTAATGAGCTTTGAGTGTTCCAGAGGAGGGAAAGATGAGGCGTTATTAAGAGCTGGAATTTCCCTTCCAGGAAACCTTTGAGAAGGCGAGTTTGAGCAGCAGCAGCAGTGGGGCAGCCAGCCTGAAGAGTGAGCTTTCTGAGTCTGCAGACCTTCCTGGAGAGGGTTTCCAGGCGCCCTGTGGAAAAGAGGAGGACAGGGCCTGTGAGGAGGTGCTGTCAGAGGAGAACTTCCACCTGGAGAGTCTGGAGAAAGGTGCTGTGAGCAGAGTGTGGGCAGGTATACACCTGGGGCACTTTGTTTTCAATGCTCACCCCCTTTCTTCTTTTTTCCAATGTACAGATACATTTTCAGAGCTAGATGATGAACTAGACATCTTGGACAGCTGCAGCAGCTCCAGTTCAAGCCCTCTGAAGGAGTCTACATTTAGTAAGTGTGCTTTACCTGTGTGTAGTTGTGGTGGGAATTGCAGCACAGGTGTAACCCAAGGCTGGTGTTCCAGAGGTAGTACTCACAGGGTAGAGCAGGCAGGCCAGTCAGGAAAGCCAAGACTTTACTGCGCTTCTGTAAAACTCCTGTGTAAACTGCAGTGCTGCGAAAACCAGTCTGCACATAGCTGTGCCTCTAAAATGATGGAATTGGCATTTTATCAATATGTGGGTTAAAGGGAGAATGAATGGGTAAAAGAAAATAACCATAGAGTCGATTGATTTTTGTACAATTTTATTTAAGCTGTTGTAAACTGATGAACTTTCTCTAAAGCAGCAAAGTAAATGTATCAAGATTTTAGAACTATGGAAAAATATGACATATAAATTCACCCCAATATTAGTTTGAAGCAAACAAATAAAAAGACATGTTGAGGAACAGATAAGAAAAAAAAGACCTCCTTAGATAAATTTTGAAGACCATAAGGGCAGATTAGGTCCAGTGTATTCCAGTGATATTGAAAGCAATATTAAAATAGAAAAGAAGAAAAGGGTAATTATTTGAGATGAGTAAATTACAAGACATAAGAATTCTAACTAGAAATTCTCTTAAATAAATTAAGTAGTAATAGTTCTGTCTCCTCAGTGATCTTGGTATGAAAATCTCCCTCCCTCAAAAAAGATTTAAAATAGTCTTTCTAAAGATCAGAGTGATGTGCTAAAGATTTAACTACATTTTCATCCTTCTTTTTTTCTCCCACATTTTATTTTTATTCCTAATCATTTTCATCTTTCTTATACTACTTTTTTTTTTGCTTCTGTGTAGGTGCTAATGTGTGTGTGCGTGTGTGTGTGTGTGTGTGTGTGTGTGTGTGTGTGTGTGTGTGTATCAGAGGGCATTGTGTGCTTGAAAGCCCAAGGGTGACTCTGGGAATCATTCTAGGTTACTCTACTTTCTTATTGCTTTGCTTTGGGATTTCCCAGACTCTAACTCTCAGGGCCAGAAGTGGCATTTTTATGTGGGATCTGGGATCTGAACTCAGGTCCTTTTGCTTGAGAGGCAAAATCTTAATTCCCCCCAGCCATTTTTCCAGCCCCCTTATAGTTAATCGATTCACCAAAATGGTGACTAGATGTTTCAGATTTTATGGACCATAACAATGTCCAGTGCTTTATCATGTATCTCTTGTTCCTGCCCAATAGATGGAATGTCTTGATTTGCAGCTGAAAATTGAATGTCACACAGGAGAAAATTCTTATTATTCTTATGCATATAAATGTGTAGCAGGTTTTAGAAGCACTTCATTAGTTGATGATGAGTTTGGTGTTGTTCATTCCTGGTGATAGTGACAGGAGGGCAGGGGGGATGGAGGGATGAGCTGAACTCTGACATGGGTAGGAGTATGGAGCTACCTGAGGATGACAGTGATGCAGACAAGATGTTTTGTTAAGAGTCACGTTTGTGTTACCATCTTTCCTTTGGAAAGAGGCCCTTAAACAAGCCCATCAAGTAAATAGTAATTTTTAATGAATTTGAGCTAATATTTTCACAAAGAAAAAACAATACAGATATGTACAGCTGCTCAGATAATAAAAATGCCATATTTTAGAAAAGAATTTCCAGAACTGGGGATACATCTTAGGCAGAGCCTTTACCCAATATTTGCAGGGACCTAGGTTTCTCTATCGCTGAGCATAACAAACAAATACACAATATGAAACAACATTCTGGAGATGTTTTGAACAAAGTCTTTCATTTTTTTTTCTTGTTTTAGGCATTTTAAAAAGAAGTTTCAGTGCTTCTGGAGGAGAAAGGCAATCCCAAGTGAGGTATGTATATACTAACAAACAGCACCTAGAAAGTACTTTTTACACTTTGCAGAGCTGAGCCAACTGGTGTGTTGAGTTGAACCATAATTGCCAGAAGTCACCATGGGTATGTGAAAATAGAGTTTGTTGGAGCTCATCTCCCCAGAATCCAGAATAATCTGGAGCGTATGTTCTCAGAACACAGAATAGTTTTCCAAGAAGCATGCTGGAAAGTACTAATCTTGGACCTGTATGTTCATCTAGATCTGACTTTTCTTTCTCTCTCTCTATTTCTTTCTCTCTCTCTCTCTCTCTCTCTCTCTCTGTGTGTCTGTGTGTGTGTGTGAGAGTGAGTGAGTGTGTATGTACTCCAAAACAGCCAAACTCTCTATATTCAATCTCAGCCAGTTCCATAAGATAGACATGTTTCATGAGGTCACCTAGGTCTGAGAATCTTTAGGACTTGTTCTTCACATCCCCAGGGTGCATAACTTATCCTTCTGGCAAATATGGGCCAGGATAGGAAAGGTAATAGAGGGTACACCATTCCTTGTAATGATCTGACACAGGGACTGCTCAGAACTCCTGCTCCTGCTTGTATGTGCTTGGCCAGAACTTCCTCATACAATCACCTCTTACTGTGAGGGACAATGAAGCATGTTTGAGACCTTTCTTCTTGAAACCAAAGTGAGATTATTTGTGGGCATCTAGATGGCTCTGTATCAGTTATCTTTTAGAATAAAGATTGAAAAAAGACTATTAGATTTGGGCTTTTGCTAGTCTCAATGATTTTCAAAATAGTTTTGGTGACAATGGGTTGAGATGGAGGGAAGCATGATGCCTGGGTATGATATTCATAGAAGCTCCAGAGGCAGTGGAATCTGTAAGGAAGTGAGGAGTGACCATGGCAGCTAGCTTAAGGGAGCGTTTGTTGGAAAAGGGCATCTTGAAAACAACATGTCTTTTGGTTATTTGAAACTATGAAGAAGCAGCCTATGGGCACAATAAAATATAATTCATGGTGATTAGTTGCAGAAAGATGGTTCTAGAGAAGTGCAATAGGGTTCAGGGAGACAGAGGAGAGGACACTGGTCTTTAGTGTTTGGAGAAAAAGATACAAATTAAGTTCTTGAGAAAAGATTTTAAGCCACCACAGAAAGGACTGTCTAGATTTCAGGAGTCTTCTCAGCCAGAAAACAAAACAAAACAAAACAAAATAAAACAAAACATAAAATAAATCAAAACACTGAAGAGATTGTAAAATTGGGAAAGGAGCTGACTAGCAACTGCCTGGACACTTCTTAAGGCTAGAACCACACCTTACTCTGGCTGTTGCTGCTGAATTCAGGACCAAATTGTTAAGGGGAAACAAGGGGTTTTATTCTGGTTTATAATTGTCATATTACATTTCTTACCAGCACTAGGGGTTGAGGGAACTGGAACATCGTATCCAGAGGACTGTGGAGAAAGAGACAAACTTTACTTGCTAGACTAGTCTGTTTAAATATGCCAAAAATTCCAACTCATGGAACTAGTCAATGAAATATGGCACTGGGCCATGCTCATGGGATTTTTTGATCTTACCTTACTGATCTCCAAAGTGGCTTTCCCAGTTTGACATTTGAACTTCTTTTTTTAAGAAGTACATTTTAGTTCCAAGGTCAAATTTTTTTTTCCTGTTTTTCTTTTTTAAAATTTAAATTTATTTTTTTTCCTATTTGTACAATGTTTCCCCTTCTTTCCTCCTCCCTCCCTATATTCTCCCACTCTTCTTTTATTCTCTCCCTTTCTCCTCTCCCTTCATCAATCCATCCCGTTCCCTCCCACCCTTCTGTCCATCTGCTTCTATGTTTCCCAGGTTTCCCTCCGGACCATCTGCTCTGTGTGGGTTCAGACCTCTGTGGCAGACAAAGTAGCCATTCCTTGGGCAGACAAACTTCACATGTCAAGCCTTAGTTTCTAAGGTTCCTATTGATTGAAATTACTCCCTCTGAGATCTTTGTTTGTCTATGTGGGCATGTTAGTATGCCAGCCATTGTGCATTGTGGTAGAGTTGCATCATATGACATTTCAATTTTTAATTGTTTTAGAAAATGCCATACTGATCTCCAGAGTGGTTTTTTACAAGCCTTCATTGCCACAAACAATGTATGAATGAGGTTTCCCTTCTCCCTGCATCCTCTCCAGCATTTATTGTTGTATATGTTTTGGATTTTAGCCATTCTGATCAGGGTGAAATGATATCTCAAGTTGGTTTTGGTTTACATTTCCTTAATTGATTATGTAGGTGGAACATTTTTAAGGTACTTGTTAAACATTTTAATTTCATCCTGGGGAAGGTTTCTTTTAAGTTCCAAGACCTATTTTCTAATTGGACTGTTTACCCCCTTGATGTTTAATTTTTTAGTTCTTTGTGCACTCTTGATATTAGTTCATTATCAGATGCATAGTTAGTGAAGTTTATTTCATTTTTTTCATTCTTCTACTTGTAGATGTTCAATTTTCCCAGTACCACTTTTCGAAGATGCTGTCCTTTTCCCAGTGTCTATGTCTGGTATCTTTGTTAAAAGTTAATTGACTATATATGTAGGAGTTTATAACTGAGTTCTCTGTTCTAATCCATGTATCTGTTGCTGTATCTGTTTCTGTACTAGTACCATGATATTTTTAATACTATAGTTCTCTAATATAGTTTGAAATCTGGTATAGTGATACCTTCAGCAATGTTTTTATTGTTCAAGATTGTTTTACTTAATTGGGATCTTGAATTTTTAGATTTTTTTCCTTTTCTGAGAATAATTACATTGGGATTTTGGTTGAGATTGCATTGAATCTTTGCCTTTAGTAGGATGGTCATTTTCTTAATATCCTATTATTCCATGAGTATGGAAGGTCTTTCTACTTTCTAGTAGCCTCTTTAATTTCTTTCAGCAGTGTTTTGTAGCTTCTATTAGATAGGTAGTTTACTTCCTTGGTTAAGTTTATTCCAAGGTATTTTATTTTCTTTGAGACTGATTCCCTCACTTCTTTCTCAGCTTGTTGGTCTCTGGTATATTAGAAGGCTACTGATTTTTCTATGTTGATTTTGTAAACTGTCCTTTACTGAAAGTGCTTATTAATTCAAGTAGTTTCTTGATGGAGTCATATGGATCTCTGGAGTATAGAATCATATTATCTACAAATAGGGATACTTTAAACTTCTTCCTTTCCTATTTGTATCTCTTTTATCTCCCTCTCTTGCCTTATTCTGGCTAGGATTTCAAGCACCACACTGAACAGGAGTAGTGGTGGCAGTGGACAGCTGTGTATCCATAATGATCTAAGTGGGAATGCTTCAAATTTTTCCCCATTTAGGATGATATTTGTCATAGGTTTGTACATATAATTTTTGTTTGGATATTTCCCCTTTATTCTTGATCTCTTCAAATTTTCATCATGAAGGTATGTCGAATTTTGTCAAAGGACTTTTCTGCATCTACTAAGAGGATCATAAGCTTTTTATTTTTGAGTCTGTTAATATGATGGATCACATTTGTTGATTTACATATGTTAAACCATCCTCGTGTTCCTGGAATGAATGGTGTATGATCTTTTGAGTGTGTTTTTAGATTCGGTTTGCAAGTATTTTATTGAGGATTTTTGCATCTGTGTTCTTAGTAAGATTGTCCCATAATTCTCTTTCTTCATGTGTCGTTATTTTGTTTTGGAATCAGAGTAATACTGGCTTCACAGAAAGACTTTGGGAGCATTCCTTCTGTATTTTATGGAATAATTTGAGGAGTAGTAAGGTTCATTCTCCTTTGAAAGTCTGATAGAAATTTGCACTGAATCTATCTGGTCCTGGATTTTTTTAGTTAGGAGATTTGTAATAAGTATTTTAATTTCATTACTTTTATGGTCTGCTTAAATTATCAATTTCATTTTGAATAAATTTTGGTAAGTCATATGTATTTAGAAACTTGTCCATTTTGGAGGAGTGTGAATTTTTAAAATATGCCCTTTTGATTCTTTGGATTTCTCTGGTATCTGTTGGGATTTTCATTTCTGATTTTTTTGATTTGTGCATTCTATCTTTTCTTTTGGTTAACCTGGATAAGGATTCATTAATTTTGTTTGTGTTTTTGAAGAACCTGTTCTTTCTTTCGATGATTTTTTTTATGTTGTGTTTTTCAGTTTCAATTTATTGTTTTCTGCCTACTCATTTTTTTAGGTAAATAATTTAATGATATAGCACTCAAATTTCTTTATAAGCAAAATGTCAAGTTATTTTATATATATACATATGAGAGAGAGAGAGAGAGAGAGAGAGAGAGAGAGAGAGAGAGAGAGAGCACATACAGTTGTGCCCAAATACTGAGCCACAAATTAAGCAAATAGAATGAAAAAAATTATCTCCTTAGGTTTTCATTCAACATCTCTACTTGCTTCTGATTATATCAATGTAAGACAATTCACTAAGTTTTTAAAGGACAGCCTATAAGAAGACCTACTTCCAGCAGGACTAATGTGGATTAGTTCCTGGGCATCAGGCAGGGAGACTCTGGGCCCTGAACAGTTCCCTTCCTGAAGGAAATCAGTTTTGTTTTCTACTTTGCTTCAACCCAGGTCTGTCTGTACTGAGGGACCACTCAGTAGCTACTGACCATTTAGTTACAGAAAGAAAATTAAAAATAGAAAAGATAATTTTCTCATAAAGACTAAATGGAGGACCAGCTATAACTCTGGAGAATATCAGGCTGAGAGGTACCCCTCCCTTTTTGGTAGCACCTTGATTTCCTGACCCTCATGCTCCCGATACTATTTAAGAGTTGCCAGAGACTTGGTAGTAGCAGAAAGTTTATGGAGATTAGGGGCTTCACCCAGCACTTACCTTCTGCCAGCAGGACAGACATACAAGGCAAGGACTTATGAATAAGGTCAGGCTGCTTCCTTTAGCTCTACAGGCTGATAAGAACCCTTCCTACTTAGAGCACCTGCTGATCTTGGAACTTCAAAGATGAGGCTTACCTCTGTAGTCCAACTTATAACACTCTGCAAAGAACTAAGTCTGTGGGGACCAGAAGAAATGCTACATACTACCTAGTTTAATAAAATCACTCTTCTTACATTCTAGTGTTTTTTAAAGTCTTTAAAATCACACCCTATTTCCACTCATTAAAACTCTCAGACTGCCAGTTCCAAATATAGAACACTCCAACAATGAAAAAGAAAGGCAAGGAGTCATGGATCTCAAGATGAACTTCAGGAGAATGAGCCCTGACTTCACTTACTATGGAACGGAAGCACTAAACTCTTCCTGTTTCTGAGAGGAAAAGGGTCTCTCCATGAGTACTACCATTGGCTCAAGAGGTACCCAAGACTGCTTTCTGAAAAGACTTGTTTAGTGGAGGCAGAAAGGACATGAGAATTCAAGGTGGATTCAGAGATGGACTTAGAACTGACAGACTCTTTGTCAGAGCATAGCAGAACAGCTATTTCCCTTGGCCCCTTCTCCAGTCTCCAGCTCAGCCTAAGGGGAGAGGAAAAGAAGGCAGAGGCCTGTCCTGTGATCACACCTAGCAATATCATCAAAGTAGGAAATAAAAACCTGCCTAGAAAGTAAATGGCACAGTGTTAGAAGAGTATCTTGGGAAAATCTAGGATGCCCACCCTGAAAATGTGGAAGCCATACCAATATGCATATAAGCTCTGCTAAAAATCTGGATGGCTATTTTAGTTTCCAAGTTATCACATGAAAAAACTTTAGCATTTTAACCTTAGTGTACAGGTTCAGCAGACTTCAGCAGGAGCCCTATATCTAGGGTATATCAAGCAATCACTTACAATCATCTCCATAAAAAATTGTCATCTCTGACTCTGGGGATTGGGGGTAAGGCACTGGGGGATGGGGAGGGAGGGGTGAGGGGAGGGTGAACAGGGGGTTCGGGGGGGAGGAGAAGGGAGGGAGGGAACTAGTGTACCTATTAAGTTTGTATGAGCAGAAATAATAAAAAATGTTAAAAAATTGTCATCTCTGGGCTTTCTGCTACCATTTATGATTAAGCATGGAACTAAATTTGTTTTTTCAACATACAAGCATCCAAATTGCATGTACACATATAGGATTGTGCAGAAATTATGTCCTGATAGACTATATGGTTTTTCAAGTTAGGTGCATAAGGCCACCAGTCACAATAATTATTGTATCAAGGGAAAGAGCAACTTCCCTTTCAATACAATTTTGGGCAAAAATCTTGTGGTGTAAGACAGAAGTCTTTCCTTAAAGTTTAAGGTTTTGGATGGAAGAAGGGAAGACAAAGACAAATTGCCATAATATCTAATAATTCCACATTGTTCCTGTACTCCATGAAACCCTGAGATGAACAGTAGTCCACAAATGCCTATTCTTGGATCCAGGCCCACCAGGACACTTCAGCAGGCTTCCAACTGGCTCATCATCAACTTCCTGCTGTATTCATAAGCCAAAAATAGTGCCCCATTGGCAGGGAATGCACGAATCATAGTAGGTTTCAGTCCAGAATATAAGGCTGTTATTCCTTCGTTTTTGACCACATTCAGAAATGTTCCGACAAACCCTGCTTGTGTTCCAGACATGGAAAGGACTTGAATTCTTGATTTGATGCAGTCTACTGGATAGACAGCCAGCCACAGGCAGATCCCACCAAATCCACTGCTTAACATCAAAGGGATAGGACCTAGTTCATCTTTTAATCACCCTGATGCGAAAAATGACCGGCTCAGTTCATAGCCACTGAAGAAGAAGAAGTAGCCTGGTACTTCTCGAAGTATAGTGCTTGAAAGTCTGTGATAGAAGCCCAAGGGACCGTCCTTACCGAGAATGCTCTTCACAACTGACCAGACTGTGTTCTGGCCTTTGGCTATCTTTCCCGAAGTCTCCATTTCACTCATGGTCTGTAACCGGCACTTCACAAGCTCCGTTGGGCAGAGCACCAGTGCAGCGAAGGCCAGAGGCGAAGGACCCGGCAGCTGCGTTCTGGAGGTCACTTAGCTTTGCTTGCCTGTCCAATCCAACCACTCTCCGTACCACCTGCTGGCAGAAGCCATAGCACATGAACAGCACGGAGTTCTCAGCGATGTTGGCAATCAGCGCTGGGCTGGTGCCCTTGTAGAAGCCTCGGAGGCTCACCTGGGAGTAGGTCTTCAGACAGCAGTCAGTAAGACCCCGGTACATGTCAGGGAATGCCTGCATCTTCACCTTCATCGTGTCAAAGGGCTGCCCGGTCAGTACACATGCCGTGCCCCCTGCGGCTCCGGCCGTGAGGTCGATGGCAGCTTGGATGGCAGGATTGGACTTCATGGTGCTACTCAGTTTCTGGGGAAGGCAGCTAGCTCTCCAGCGCTTAGGACAGGTACCACATATTCTTTTCCGAAGCCTGTGGTGAAAGCCCAGAAACAGGGCTGAGTTCTTAAGTTCAGTTAGCAAGCCGGTGCTAGGTACCAGGAAGGTCACCGTGCGCGTGGCCCCGTCCTGCTCGCGCTCCGCCGCCCGGCTTCGCTCCACGAGGGCGGCCGGGGCGGCCTCTGCCTACCCATTTTAAGATTGATTTTTCTTGTTTTTTTTTTTTTTCCCCTAAAGCTTTCTGATAATGTTAAGTCATTTATTTTTTATCTTTCTTTTTTCTTGATGTAAGCATTTAATACTATAAACTTTCCTCCTAGAATATCTTTTAATACACTGATAGATTTTGGTAGGTTATCACTTAATTTTCATTGGACTTAAAGAATTTTTTAAATTGTTTTATTTCTTCTTTGACCCATTAGTCATTCAAAAATGTGTTATTTAGCTTTCATGAGTTTGTGTGCTTTACATTGTTTTCTTTGTTGTAGATGTCTACATTTAGTCTATGTTGGTCAGATAATATGCAGGGCATGATTTCAGTTTTCCTGTATTTGTGGAACTGTCTTGTGTCCTAGAATGATGTTTGTCATAGTTGGGCACAGGTGTCAACTTGACAGTTGAGGGTTTAAGTTCTGGGCACATTTGTAGACTAGTTAGCAGCAGTTAAGTAGGCCCAGAGCAGACCTGCAGGAGATTGTCTGGCTAATGGGGAAGGCCCAGCCCATGGTGGGTGGGATTAGGCCCTGGAATAAAACAGAGAGCTGGTTGAGAAAGTTAGTATCCTCGTGTACACTTGATCAGAAATGCTGATCTGGCAAGTAAAGATCATCCCTTTCTCAGCCATTATGTAGAGATGGTGTGGCCAATTCCCTCAGCCTGGTATTGGTGCATGCTTTTTCGTCAAGCTGGACTACAGACTGTAACTGGACTATCAGTAAGAAAATAAACTCCTTGTTCCCTTAAGCCCTTTGATGGGCATTTATCACCAACCATATGGTCGATTGCAACAGAATTTGGTTATTTTGCCTCCTGTAGTATTCGTTTGATGAATTTGGGTGCTACTGTGTTTGGTGCATATATGTTTAGGATTTTAGTACCCTTCTGCTGTATTGTTCCCTCAACTATTAGGGAGCACTCATTTTTATCTCTTGTGGTTTACTTTAGTTTGGAATCTATTTTGGCTGATATTAAGATGGTGACTTCTGCTTTTTTTCTTTTTCCTTTTTCTTGTAGTACCTTCGATTATCTGTTCACCCTGAGAAAGTGTCTAGCTTTCATGGTGAAGTGTATTTCTTGGAGGCAGAAATTTGAAGGGGTCATGGTGTTTGATTCAAGCTGTAGACTGTGTCTCTTGATTGGGGAGTGGAGCCATTGATTTTTTTTTTTATTTATTTTTTCCACTCATACAAACTTGATAAGTACCCCATTCCCCTCACTCCCTCCACTCCTCCCTAGATCCCCTTACTCCTTCCCCAATTTCCCCCTTTCTTCCCCCTCTCCCTTATTTAAGGTTATTACTGAAAGGTGTTTAGTGGTTCCTGACATTTTGCTGATCCTATGCTGTTTGCATTATTAGTCCCTCATTCGGTTCTTGTACTGGCATTTATTCACTAGTTTCTTTGCTATGTTTGTCTTCTTTTCCATGTTGTACATTCCTTCCAGGATTCTCTCTACAAACTCTACAGGCTCTAAACTTTATAGTCTTTTAACTTCTTTCTGTCATGGAATATTTTTCTTTCACCTATTATGACTGGCAGTTTTGGTGGATATAGTAGTCTGGGTTGGCATTTGCGTTCATTCATAATTTGTATTATGTCTCTCTAAGTCCTTCTGAATTTTATAGTTTATATTGAAAAGTCAATTGTTATTTTGATGGGTTTGCCCTCTGTATGTGTTTTGTTCCTTTTGCCTTGTAGTTCTTAAGATCTTGTCTTTAATGCACATACTTAGTGTGTAGCCTATCATATGCTGTGTTTTATTTCCTCTATTATCTCATTAATCAGGCATGATGGATCTTTCTCTTGTGTCTTCCTCTTGTGTTTTTGATTCTGGGACACCCATGATTCATATATTAGGCCTTTTGATAGAGTCCCAGAGTTCCTATGTGCTTTATTCAATCATGTTTTTCAATATATCAGTTTCTCTTGTTGACTTATTAACTTCTCCTGTCTTGTCTTCACGTTCTAAGTCTTTGTCTTCTACATGATCAGTTTTATTTTGAGACATTATATTAAATTTAGTATTGCATATTTTGAATTTTTATTTCCAGTGTTTCATTCTGAGTTTTTCAGTGTTTCTATGTTTTTCTGCAGATCTCTTTGAGTTTTCTTCAGTATTTTTAGATTTTTTTCAGGCCCTTTACTCTTATTTTAATTGTGTCTTTTTTGTGTGTTTTTCTTTCCTGATTTTACCATGTTCTTCCTATTTGTTTAGGCATTTATCTATGTTCTCTTGGAACTGTTTGAATATATTTATAATTAGTCTTTGGAATTCATTGCTTGATTATTGCTGTCTTGGATACCTCCCAGATATATCCTTTATAGTAGCTGAGGCCTTGGAATTGGTGATTTGGGGAAGAGACATGTTTTCTTGGCACTTTTGTTTTTTTCTGTTTTTTTTTTTTTTTTTCTGATGTCATGTGGGGATTCAGATTTAGGTTGTTGCTTATTTTCTTTGATTTATGTTGTTATTTTGCTTATGTCTACTAGATGATTTAGAGTTTCTATTTGTGTATACTGCTTTTTAGGATGGGTAGATATCTATTGAAATTCTATTTGAAGTCACTGGGTACTTCTTCCTTGAAGGGATGTTATTCTTCTACCTGTTAATGTTGCATTTCAACACTTATGATGCTCATAGGGTCTGTGTTTTGCTCTATGTTACTTATTAGATATTGCTACATATACTGAGACAAATAGTAGCACTCCCTGCATTCTCTGGCTCAACTGCAGGGATGGTGCAGCAGAGGAAAGCAATGTCAGGCAGAGTCCTGGGACCTCACCCTATCTCTGCTAATCTGAGTTTCCCACTGTACAGTTCTGAAATTTTGCTCATTGCCTTGAATCTATACAGATTTTGACATAGTCACAGAGTAAGGCTCTTATTTTTAATGATTCTGCTGCCTAGGCAACAAGAATTCTCCTTGCCTACTTGCCTTCTGTTGCCAAGGAAACAGGACATAGTTGACTGGCTGGTTTGCACATCAGATGTTTTTAGTGTTGGAGATGCCTGCGGCTCACACCTTCTTTGATAAGCTGGTGTGAGCATAATTTTATTAGAGATATGTTCCTGACTCCAGATTCTGTGTATAGAGATGAATGTGGGTGCTGGTAACCCAGCCAACATCACACATGTGATCAAGACTCCTGGGTGATCTCGGGACATCTGATTCCTTCCTCTGATCAGACATCTCGAACTTTTAATTTTGATCAATGTCCCCACTGCCACGTACTTGTAACCTGGGTCGAGTGTGCTTATGCTGAATGAATGCTGCTTGGCCATTTTCTGAAGGATCAAGCTGCCTGTCTATGAGTGTCCAGCCTACAACCGCACAGAAGCAAGAAACAGCACTGTGCTGTCGTGCTGTTACTGTGACCCCTCCTTTTCCTGCGTCAGTTCTAATTATCCCAGCTATTGTTTATTTGCTTTCTAAAATCACTGCAATGTGAGAGGAAGCAGCAGTCTGGTGCCTTTTTCTCATGATGCTGCAAACTCTGTGAAAAATGCAGTGGATGACTGAACTTGAGCGCCCGACTTCCCTAATGTTGCCTGTCACACTGAGCAGGGTTACAAATGTCACTAAGACTTCATGCACTAAAATTCTAGTTAGCTTATATGTTGTGTTGTGGTGACCTTGAAAGGTACTTTCTTAATATTGAAAGCCAAGCTTTTCATTTCAAAGATTTCTTTGATGGATAAAATTCTAGAACATTATCTCTTTCATGGCCAGGACTTTAATGACAAAATAATTATCCAAGTAATTCACACTTTTCTGACAAAATAATTACCCAAGCAATTCACAATGTGCTTGAATTAATTCCATGAAAAGTCTTTTTAAAAAGACACAAAATAGGATTATGAGATGGAGAAGCAGGTGAAGGTGGAAGCTTTCAAACCTGGTGACCTAAGTTTGATCCCTGGAAATCCACTTGGAATGAGAAAGCTGAATTCTGAAAGTTGCTGTGTCCTGCACACATGTGCTATGGCACTCTCTCTCTCTCTCTCTCCCTCCCTCTCCCTCCCTCTCTCTCCCTCCCTGTCTTTCTCTCTCTCTCCCTCCCTCTCTTTCTCTCTCTCTCCCTCCCTCTCTTTCTCTCTCTCTCTCCTGTCTTTTTCTCTGTCTCTCTGTCTTTCTCTCTCTCTCTTCCCCCCTCATAAAAACAAAATAATATTTTAAAAATCATAAATCTCAGGGTTGGAGAGTTAGATCGGGAGTAAAATGCTTTTGAACAAGTATGAGGACCTGTTTTCAAATTCTCAAAACCCAGTGTTCTGTTCAAGATGGATGGCAGAGTTAAGAGAATGCTCAGAAACTTGCAGGCAGTCCAGCTAGCCTGGATAAACACAGTAGCAAACAACAAGAAAGAGAGACTTAATCTCAAGCAAGGTGGAAGCTGAGGGCTTACACCTCCCTGCTGTCTAACTCAATATATCTACTATGGGATGCATGTGTGTGAAGTGTTAGCACACACACACACACACTCACACATACACACACACACACACACACACACACACACACACACACACACGCAGGCATGCACAGCACAAATCTCATACTGTATTTTCTGCCTTACTGGTTAGTTGTGTGAGTAAAGTTAGGATCTAACATACTCAGCACTTTGGTCTTTCCAGGCTTCTGAGTTGTGGATAAAGTCATGCTCTGTTGATCTGAGGATGTCCGGTGCTGATGATCTGATGATCTTTAGAATCCCTTCAGCCTTTTACTTCTCACATTGCTGAACAGCCTGAAGTGCTGTTTGTGACCATTTTAAAATATTTCACAGGACATGGTCTTCAGTATTTTAAGTTTTTTTTTTTTGCCACAAAATATGTCAGGAACATTCTCTTTGTATTAAATCATCTCCGTTTCCAGCTAGAGATATTATGGAAATCCCATCATTTGAACCACAATGTTCCATTAGACATAAACATTGCATGTGCTTCAGTGCACAGCAATTTCCTCAGGCTCTGCAGAATTTCAGCCAGCTGCCTGCGCAGGAAAAGCTGTCATTTTTGTTCATGACAGACATGCTCTATTTTCTGTTTTGAAGTTATAAATGTGTGTGTGTGTGCGTGTGTGAAATGTGTGCACATGTGTGTGTGTGTGTGTGTGTGTGTGTGTGTGCATGTGTGTGTGAGAGAGAGAGACTTCAGAGAAATTACTATTTATTTCCTCTGGTATACTGATACTATCTTATAGACTCTGTTATCTTGAATAGGGCTTATGTATTATAGGAAATAAATAAATAAATCACTGTTGAAAAAAATAAATGGATGTATGTATGATATCCCTCTTAAACATTTCCTAATGTTAATGAAAGAGGAATTTGGAATTATGTAGGGAAGCAGATCAGCTGGTGCAACTCAGTTCAGTTGAGGGAACCTGAGTTCCATAAGCTATCATACACCATATAGTATTTGTTAATATGTGAATGTTTGAGATACAGGATTTTTCAGAGGAAGAATTGCTGTGTAGCTAACTCCATGTAGTTGTTAAACTTTCTAATACCCAATGCACACAGATAAAAGCTTTCCATAAGTTGTGTTTTTATCTCCTTTAAGGTGGTGAGGTCTAGAAGTGTTATGTGGGAAGGATCAATGCATTCTAGAGGAGAGTTTGGAATCTTGGACATGGAGGCATGTGCGCACGTGAATGACTTGAGCAGTTGAAATGTAGATAGTTCATACTACTTTCAAAGTGATAATATTGTAAACATATTTGATTAAAGAAAATATAAGATTTATTTCTTTTTTGCTTTAAAAAGATTATTCACTTTTTACATTTAACTTTTTAAAGAATTAGACTTGCTTATAGAATTGCATTTATATTTTTACTGAGCAATGCTGAAGTCATCCAGAAGGCTGAGGGTACAGTTATTCATAAAGCATTTTTGTGTATGCTGAACAGTGCAAGTTCACCCACCTGAGACTGTTGTCCCATGCTCAATCCTTCTGTGACATACACTTGTTGAGCCGTGAAGGATGGATCATGTCCATATTTATGAACTGTCCAAGGCTAGCAAGTTTCATCTACATTTCAAATTTCTAAAAATTTGGATTGATACTGGGACAGAAAAAAATATGGACGCAACAGAGCGCTGACTCAGTTGGGTGCTGAAGTAGTCAGAAAGGAATAAAAGAGGGAATAATGTGAGAGAGATTCTGTGTTATTCTAGCACTTAGGTTGGGTGGGAGGTAGATGTGTGCTAATTTTGTTACACTTTTTACTTAGGTATGAAAATTGCATGGAAGTATCAGGGTTGCTAGCTAGAAATGAAAAGGTTTGGACAAAAGAACTGTCAGTTATCAACTGTACTTAATATGTTATCTGTTGACTTCCCCTCTCCAGTCCTTTTGAGCAAACACACACCATCCCCTTACAGATACCCAGAGTGTTCTTTAGAATGTGAGACATCCACAT
Organism: Typhlomys cinereus; assembly: GCA_023101885.1. Lineage (NCBI taxonomy): Eukaryota > Metazoa > Chordata > Mammalia > Rodentia > Platacanthomyidae > Typhlomys > Typhlomys cinereus. The sequence continues at coordinate 2,983,770 of JALPQD010000225.1, read as the reverse complement.
GAGTGTATAATCACTTGTTATAATGCCAAGGTTTCTATGTCATTGCAGAAAAGATTAAGAAATTGGCTTTAGGTCATAGTGGTAAGAGTAAGATAGAAGGTTTTCATGAATATTCCTCACAGAGATGAAGCCACTGCCACAGGGAAGAAGGACTGAGACCAACTTTAAAAATGTTCTGACAATCTAGAGTTTTGAGACAAGGCAAGCAAACAATGTTAATAGCACTGGAAATCCTAACATTAACATTTAGCAGTTAGAAATGTAAAAATAACTTCATCTTCTAGGGTTTTATTTTCCCATAAGACAACAGGAAAAAATAATGGAAAATGTAATACCACATGTAAAAATTAACATTATTTGCTTTTAATTAAAAAAATCACAGGTAGGTGTGTAGCATATGCCTAGAATATTACCCAGTACTTAGAGAGGAGATAGAAGCAGTTGCATCAGGAGTTCAAAGCTAGCACCGTTCTCATGGCAAGTATGAGACCAGCCTGTTCCCCCCCAAAAAAGAAAAAAAGAAAGAAGAGAAAACAATATCATTGTAGAAGTGTAGCAAAAAGTTATTCAGGATACCAAAATTTAGCTACAGTCACCTTGAAACTTTATAAAGTGCCCTGCTGGGTCAGGTGCCTCCTTTTGCTAGTAGGAGTGTCTATTCTGCCCTGTATTAGATGTTTATGTCTCTCTTCACTGAGCTCATGGGAGTGTCTTGAGGGAAGTACTTGTTATTCATATTGATAATGTAGCCTATTGCAAATGTAATTCTCAGTAAATGTTTGTCAAATCCTAGTTGAATGAATCTTTCTAATGTCCTGTGATTCTGTTTCCAGGGACTTCATTGGTGGAATAGGATCAAAACCAAGACCAGGTATGAGTTGGCCACAATAGTAAAACATGCCTTTTTTTGCATTTATAGGCATGGGTGTATATGTGTGTGTGGAAAAAGATACTACATGTGTCTGTGGAGGCCCATGGGTGGCTTTGGGAATCATCCTAGATTGCTCTATCTTCTTATTGCTTTGTTCTGTTGTTTCCCAGGTTCTTCCTTTCAGGCTGGAAGCACAGAACTCAGTCATTTCTGCCCACTGTCCTATTTCTTGTAAGGCAAAGGCTTAACCTCTGAGGCATTTCTCCAGCCCAAAACATTCCTTGTTGTGACCCAGTGGGATGTGTGTCACACTTTTCCACTTCTACTTTTATTCAAAGTGCTGCTGCCTCTCCATCTGCTTGCAATAGTAATATCTCTCTAAGTTAGTGGCCAGGTGGTCCATCCCATAGCCTGCTTGCTATGCTTCTCACAGTCTCAGAGATCATAAATAAGATACTAGATTGTATATAAGGCTGGTAAAGCTTCTGGATCAGACTTTACGTCATATTAATATATTTGTCTATGCTGGTTAACCTATAATACAAGGAATTGTACACTGCCTGTACCATTACTGGTGTAAATTGTTCCTTGTATATACAGAGATATTACCAAGGAATAGTTCAGTAACATCAAGTGGGGTTGTCAGAAATAACTTCAGTGTGATGAATGGGAAAGGGCCAAATCATGTCTTTACATTCCTTCAACTTTGATTTGTGAGCCTTTGCATCTATTTTTATATTTTTTATATTTTTATATTTTTGCTTACATTTTTTCTTGAGCATTGAAGGCTTTATCAACTGAACCACCTTTGAGAGGAAAAGCAAATCCCTGTAGTATAATTAAAGGGAGCCAGTGTATTTAAAACAACCCTTCTAGTAGCATATAAAGCAATAGGTTTCATAATGACACTTCCATACATATATATCATTATGTTTTGCTGATATTCCCTTACTGCCCTCCTTCATCTCTCATGCCACACTTATGGGTTTCTTTCTTTCCCCCCAAATATTTTCTTTTCTGCTTTCATTATATATTTCAATATATAAGAAAAAGGTGTTATTTTTGCTTTCTTCCACTCCCATTACCTCCATTTCCCATTCCTCCACTTATAGTTCCCCTACTTTCATGTCTATATAATATAATGTAGCGTTTATCTTTCTGAGACTAGTGATTTTGACATTTCTCCACAAACATACTTCATTTACTACTTTTTACTACTGAATAAAACTCTATTGTGTTTATACATAGCGCATTTCTTTCTTTCTTTCTTTATTCATTTGTTGATGAACACCAAGATTAATTCCTAACTAGGCTATTGTGAATAGTGCTACAATAAACATGGGTATGTAAGTATCTGTTATATAATGACTTTTTCAAGAACATGTTGATTGACTATATTTCTTTGTCTGTGAAATGTCTGCTCAGCTAATTTTTCCATTTATTAATTGATTTTTTTGTTTTGACATTTAGTTTTTGGGGTTCTTTATAGAATCTAGGCATTGATCCCCTGATAGTTTGTAAAGCTAGTAAAAATTTTCTCCCATTCTACTGACTGTCTCTTTACTTTGCTGATTGTTTCTGTCATTGTACAGAAGTTTCTATAGGTCTTGGAATTCCATTTGTCAGTTTTTAGAATTATTTCTTCTATTGGAGTCTTTTCCAGAAAGTCCTTGCAATTACCTGGAAGTGCTTCCCCTATGTTTTGTAACATCGGTGTTTCGATTCCTTTTTTTTTTTTTTAACATTTTTTATTATTATTTCTGCTCATACAAACTTAGTAGGTACACCCGTTCTCACCCTCCCTCCTCCTCCCCTGACCCCCCTGCTCCCCCTCCCCTCACCCCTCCCTCCCCATCCCCCAGTGCCTCCCTCGATTCCTTAAAAAAAGTTTTAGATCTATCTTGAATTTGTTTTTAGAAATGATAATAAAATGGATCCAGTTACATTCATCTACCTGAGGATGTCCAATTTTTTTAACACCATTTGTTGAAGAGCATTTGTTTCAGATGTCTTTGTCCAAAATTTTGTTAGTTGAAACTGTGTGGGCTTATTTCTGGATTGCATTGATCTATGTTTATTTCTGTGATGTTACCAAGCTGTTTTTGTTACTAAGCCTCTGTAGAGTTTGACATCAGGCATTATATCTCCAGCGTTGTTCTTTTTGCTGTGTTTTTAAGTTTTCATTGTGCTGATCATTCACCTTATTGGCTGTTTATTTTTAGGTATTCTTTTGATTTTTTGTGTGTGCACACGCAGGTGTGTGTGTGCATGTGTGCATAAGAGGCACTTGAGTTTGTGTACCTGTGGAGACCCAAGGGTAGATTCAGGGATCATTCTGAATTACTCTTCTTCCTTATTGCCTTTTATCTGGAGTTTTCCAGGTTCTGTCTTCCAGGGCCATAATTGCAGGCCACAGCCATTAATACCTAGCATTTTTACATGGGATCTGGGGATTTGAATTCAAATCTTTTTGCATGTAAGTCAAAGGCTTGACACCTGAGTCATCTATCTCTTCAGTTCTTTGAAGCTGTTTTAAATGGAATTTTTGCCCTAGATTTCTTTCTTGGAAAAATCATACTTGTATAAAGAAGTGACTTTTTTATATACTGATTTTATGTCCTGGTTTTTCTTAAAGTACTTATCAGATCTGAGTTTTCTAGCAGAACCTTTAGGATCATATAAGACCATATGATGATCTTCAAATAGGGACATTTTGACTTTTTAATTTCCTATTTCTATCATTTCTATTTTTCTCTGGTCTTGTTGCTGTTCATTTCAAGCACTATATTTAAAAGAGCAGAAAGAGTGGACAATCTGGTTCCTGATTTGAGAGGAAATGTTTTATTTGTTCTTCACCTGATATATAACAGGTTTGTTATATATAACTTTTATTTTTTATGTATAGGTATGTTCCTTCTCTTACTATTTTCTTCAGAGATTTATTTTCAAGGCATGCTGAACTTTGTTAAAGACCCTTTCTGTATTTGTTGAGACAATCATGTGATTTCTGCCCATAAGTCTGTTTACTGCTATATGACAGATACTGATTTGTATATGTGAACATATTCTTGCATCTCTAGAATTACATTCCAAATTAATAATTTTTATGAATTTCTTAATTTGAAAATTAATTGTTAAATTTGGTTTGAAAATATTTTATTACGCATTTTCATGTCCATGTTCATTAGGAAAATGGTCTGTAGTTTTCCTTTCTTGTTTTTATTGTACCTTAGTTGGCTTGGGTATAAGGATATAATAGAATGAGCTTGATAATATGCCTTACCTTTCTATCTCATGAAACAGTTTGAGGCGTATCCTCATCAGCTTGTTTGTACAGGTTTGGTAGAACCTGGTAATGGACCCATTATGTCTTGTCATCTCTTTTTTTTTTGTTGGGGGAGACTGTTATTGTTCCAAGTTCATTGCTTGCCGTCAATGTATTTACATGTTTCAATGTTGGTAGGACATATGTGTCCAGGAATTTATCCTTTTTTTTATTCTCCAACTTCTTGGAATACAAGTTTTCAAGTATTCCCTAGTGATTCACTAAATTTCATTGGTATTTCTTATAGCCTTCACTTTTTCAGATTTATAATTTTATTAATTTGTGTTGTTAGGTCATTTCTCTTTTTTTTCTGATTAGATTTTCCTACTTTGCTATTTTTTCAAACTGCTCATTCCTTTTTTGTATTATTCTTTTAGAGTTTATTCCACTAATTTTTGTCATGACTTTTATGATCTCTTTCCATAAACTTTTATTGGTTTAACTTTTTTTATTATTTTTTTTCTTAAGGATTTCAAGTACACAAATTATTTGACATCTCCCCAAATGTTCATAGCTATAAACCTTCTTCTATGATCTTTGCTGTATCCCAAATATTCTGATCCATTGTATGTTTGTTTTCATTCAATGTAGGAATTTAAATTTCTTTCCTGATTTCTTCAGTTATATTGTGGCAGTTTAGATTTGGTTGTTCACTTTTACTCTATTTGTGCAGTTTCTGTGGCTTCCTTTCTTAAGTGTTGTTGCCTTTTTATTTGTTAGTTTGTTTTTGGTTTTTGAGACAGGTTTTACTATGGACCCTTGATTTTTCTGTTACCTGTTATATAGACCAGGCTTGTTTCATACTTGCTGCGATCCTTCCGCCTTATCCTATTAAGTGCAGCAATTAAGGAATATACCACTTTTCATTATTCTTTAAAACCATGGATGTAGATTGTTTTTCTCTAGAAGCCTGCAAAGTGCCTTTTGGCCCTAAAATGCTTGCCAGCAAGGAGGAAACTTTCAAATCAGTTCCAGCTTGTTTTCCCCATGTTCTGTGATTAGTGCGTGTGAACTCTTCAGTAAGGTCTTTCCACAAGGTTCTGGTGGACAACCAAGAGCAAAGGCAAAAGTCCAAGTTGTTTTGGGGAGCTTCAGGATCTTCCTGTGGAGTGTCATTTTCTTCAGTGATGGTAAATCACCCATGCTCCATTAAATTACTGCTACCCATGTTCATATAAGAAATTCCAATACTTTCTTATTTTTAAAGTATGCTTTTATTGACTAAAATCTAATCTATTTTAGTGAAAGATTCATGGACTGCTGAGAAGAATTTGTACTCCATATGTATTGGATGGAATATTCTATAAATGCTCATTAGGTTCATTTGATTTGTGGTGCAGATGAACTCTGGAGTTTATTTATTGATTCTTTGTGTAATTTATTTGTTGATGACAATGGGGAATTAAGGTCATTCACTATTATTGTATGAGGACTTACCCTTTTATGTCCCATTAGCCTTTGACTAATGAAACTGGAAGTTTAATCTTTTGATACATTCATGTTTACAATTCTTATGCCTTCATAGGTTTTCCTTTGTAATATGTAGTAGCTTTATTTATCCCTTCTATCTAATTTAAAGTTACTTTATAGTTGCTGTAACAGGCGGTGACACTTTCTTCTGACTTCCATTTACCAGGAAAATGTTTTCTATCCTTCATTGTGAGTCTGTGATTATCTTTGCTTAGAGACAGCAGATAATTAGCTCTCTGGCTTTTTTTTTTAAATTCCAATTGTCTTGTCTCTGTCTTCTGGTTGACAAGTTAAAACCACTTACGTTTAGGGTTATTATTGGAAAAGGTTAGACAGTTCCCATAACTTTGTTTATTGCTTTTCTGGTCTGATGGATTATCATTTGTTTTTTTCTTTCTCACATATCACAAAAGTATTTACTAGTTTACTGTGCTAGATGTGATGACTTTCTTTTAGCTCTTCTTTGTCCACATATTTCATCAAATTTATTGTTTTCTGTGCTTTATTCATCCTCTGTGTTTAGTCTTCCTTTATGTATCTTCTGTCGTCCTAGCCTAGTGACCATGAGCTTTAATTCTGCTTGTCTTGAAATGTCTCTATTTATCTTTCAATTTAAAATGATAACTTTGCTTAGTCTAACAAATTTGGTTGGCAGTTATTTACTACCAGCTTGGAAATAAATAGTTTCATGCCTTTTAGGCCTTTAGAGTCCATATGCAAATCTAATACTATTCTGATGTTTTATAAGTAAACTTGAATTTTTCCCCTAACAGTTTTTAATATTATTTCTTTGTTTTGCATTGTTGACTCTCAAAAATAATATGTTGTCAGTAGGTTTTTCTCTGGTTATATCTCTTTGGAATTCTTGCGTTTGGACATCCAAGTAGATTTTTTCTGTGTTTCTAGTGGTGACATGACAGCAGAGATTAATTTTTCCACATGATCAGGGTTAAACTAGACTCGACCCATAGAAAACGCCACACTCTGAGGCTCTTGCCTCAGCAACCTCCTTGCATCTGCTGTCTTTAAGTTGATATATGCTGTAGATCACCCCACAGTGTGGATAACTTCAGCCTTTTATAATTTACTGCCTTTTCACAATGCTCCCATTTTAGATGATGGAGCCAAGACCCTTACTTTACCTGAAAGTATGTAACTGGGACTATGAAGAGAAAGCATGATTTCAGCCAGAGATGGACAACTTCCTTGGCTATGTTATTAGGCTATTTTATTGTCATTATGCAATAGAGAAGAATATAGTGCTTAGTGTGGGCTACAAAGTCATTAATATTTATCATAGGTATATTACAAAAATATTTAGTCATTAAATGTTCAGAGGGTCAGGTAAAACATGTTGAAAATCACATCCCTTTTAATGAGAGACTTAGTATTTATTCTATCCTGGTAAGAAGTATAACATTTTTTATTTGTAGTATCCTGGGGGGGGGCTTAAAGTAATTACAAACTCCAGGTGACTGTAGGGCAGGTGCCCCATGAACCTTCCCACCCACACAGAATGAGTCATCATGCAGTGATTTAAGCCATCTGGCTTCCTCATAGTCTAGTATTCCTTACCTTCTGATTTCATCTGTGCAGTTTTTAAAATCTTCTTAAATCTGGATGTTTTAGCCAATTTGAGTGCCTTGGTAACCATAATGCTGGAGAGCAGAAGTCAAGATCAAGATGGTGCCAGGCTGACCATCTGGAGGAGTCCCACTTTCCTACTTCCATGGACATCTTTACTAAGGGACTCAAATCATTATGTTCCCAAGACCTTCCACTGATATCTAATACCATCAGTGTGGCTTGTAGGATGTTAGCATGGCTGATATCAGTGGTTACTTCTGAATGGGTCTTTTTTTAATTTTTTTTTATTTATTCAATTGTGCGCGTGTATGTGTGTGTGTGTGTGTGTGTGTGTGTGTGTGTGTGTGTGCGTATGTATGAGTGTATGTGTGTGTAGAACCACGGACGAATTCGGGAACCAGCATGGACGCCTCCTCCTTGTTTACTCTGCCCCGGGATTCACAGGCTCCGCCCTACCAGGACCGGAAACGCAGGCCGCCCCCGCTTCCGCTCGGCGTCTATACGTGGGGTCTAGGATCCGAACTCAGGACCTTCCGCCAGCAAGGCAGAGGCTTAACCCCTGAGCCACCTCTCCAGCCCCTGAATGGGTCTTTATGAAGAGTGGAAGTTCCTAGAGTCTTAAGCTTATCCATAATACTTACATTTTTATGTTTGTTTGATTTGTAGGATGACTTTTGCAGGTTACCATTTGAAATTTGATTTTTAGAGAGTGAACAACAAAAGATACTTTCAAAAGTCAAGAAAATGTTTAGAATGCTTTAGAAACAAGTTTTTTTTTAAGATTTTTTTATTATTATTTATTCAATTGTGCATGTATGTGTGTGCGTGCGTGTGTGTGTGTGTGTGTGTGCATGTGTGTGTAGAACCACGGGCGAATTCGGGAACCACCAAGGACGCCTCCACCTCCTCCTTGTTTACTCTGCCCCGGGATTCACAGGCTCCGCCCTACCAGGACCAGAAACGCAGGCCGCCCCAGCTTCCGCCTGGCGTCTATACGTGGGGTCTAGGATCAGAACTCAGGACCTTCCACCTGCAAGGTGGAGGCTTAACCCCTGAGCCACCTCTCCAGCCCCTAGAAACAAGTTTTAAGTTAAATTGAATATTTGTGAGCAGAGACAGTGTTAGTAGGCATTCTAGCTTACATTCTCTGTTTTTTTTTGTGTGTGTTCAGGGACATGGATAAGCATTTTTTTGTGTGTGTTCAGGGATATGGATAAGCATGTTTTACTTGTGATAAAGTAGAGAGTCATACCTATTCAAAATGCTGGCAGAGTTCTAAAACCGCTAGGTGTGTTGTGATATTTTGACTTGTTACTAAAAATGTTACAATTGCAACTGAAAACAGCCTAAGAATGTTCATACCCCAACTTCTCTATTTTTGGAAAATATAGAGTCAAAATCCCTGTATCAACATTGATGTGGCCTTTGGAGATTTCGTTTGAATGGGCAGATATATTTCAGAAGCTCTTTCTACAAGGACCTGTGGGGCAGAGAACCTGTTTGCATGTGTCCGCTTGTCCACATGGGTAGCAAATATCACTGCTGTAGTTGATGTTATATTATTAATTCTTTTTGATTTACTTTCACATCTTTTCTCTCTGAGGATAAGTTTTAAATCCTGTCTTAATGATCAAATAATTAATGCTTAAAGGGAATTAGACACTGCAGTAGATACAGATCCTTCATTCATAAATGAGGTATTAACCTTGGATGACACAGAAGTAGATTATCTCTTGTCCTAATTTTTCAACCCAATCAGTGGAGAGATCCATACAAAATTTATATTTATTTCTATATTTTATTCATTAAATGTAAAACTTCATATGGTTTTAATAAAACAAGTTGGCTCTTTCAAACAACATTAAATGTTCCCTTTAGCATTTTGAAAATGAAGTATCTGGTAAAATACACAATCTCTCTCAGAAAGCATGTGTGAACAAATCATCTTCTAAATCTTGATATTACTAAAACAATCACTGTAGTCAAATATAACTTCTTAAATGCTAAATATTTCATGTAGAAAAGAAAAGGGGACCATTAGAACTTCTTAAAAGGGGTAAAACTGGTAAGAATATTATGGAAAACATGGTTAGTGGAGGAGGAGGGAGGGAGAAAGAAGAGATTGAAAGTAATAGACATTCCTCCTTTTGGTTTCTGGCATGTTTTTCAACATGATCTGAGTGAGCAGAGACAGAAGTGCCTCAGGGCTTACATGGGGACAAGGATCAAGGCCATTCCTTTAAGTAGCTTTATAGTCCTCAGGTTAAGAATGGAGTATTGTGTCACCTGGAGCCAGACCAGCCAAATCTCTCCCCATCTGAAAGCTCAGGGAACCTTGCAGAAGAGGGGGTGGCAAGATTGTAAGAGCCTAAAGATTGGGAGAACCAACGATAAGCAAAATACTCCACACAAGTTAGGGCTGCAGCAACAAGAATTGGACCTGCCTGACCTGCAATGGATGACATGTCAACGACCCCTCAAAATCTAACATGGATGACAGGAGAGAAGGCTCCAGGCAGTAGGATCCTTAGAGACAAGGGATTAACAGTCATAATAGAGTTCCCATACTAACAGAGAGCCCAAGAAGAGGCTCTGGGCTATGCAACTGAGTCCTGAACCTTCACTAGGGTGAGGACTCAGAGGGAGGTTTGATATTTACACAAAAGGGAAGGAAGGAAGAGGAAGGCACTGGGGGGGGGTGAAAGAAAAGGGGGAAGGGGGGAGAGTGCAGGAGGGAATGACTGAGGAGGGGAGGAAGGAGGGAGAAGATGGGGATACTTATTGATTTTATATGATTAGAAAAAAAAATGTGGGAGAGAAAAAAAAAGAATTGGGGCCATGAATACAAGTGGGAAGCTACTCATATGCAACATGACAACAATTAGTCTGACTCTGTGAAGGGGAGATACTGTCTAGTGAGAATAGGGAAAATAAAAAGAAAATCTGCCCACCAGATCAGGAAAGAAATCTGAGAGAAACTAAGATGTGTAATAATTAAGGTTTTGAAAAATACTTTATTCTATCTAAGAGAATTTTTGATTTTTTTCGCTCAGCAAAAAAAAAAGCCTATTTGATGTTGCATCTGACAGTTTTGATAAAATTAGCTTTAGGTTGTGTTCTATAGGGCAAAATAAATGTAAAATTAAAAAGCTTGGCCTCTTACCTGTGTGATTTCAGCCAAGCATCTCAGTGGTGTTGTATTCACGGTACTACTGTCTCCTAATAAAAGTATCACATTGCAGGCCAAATATCTAAGAGACAAATGGTCTTTCAAATGTTGTAAGAGGTAATGTATTTATGTTATTTAGACACCTAAGAAGTGAAGGGAAACAGGTGTTTTTTATTTTATACCATAAAATATTGAAGTGTTATGGAGTCTCTGTATATTGTCTCTTTGGTAGGATAAGATCTCAGCTCCAAATTATATTTTTCAGAAAGTTATCTCTCATTTTCCATTAATTTCACCTTTGAAAGAGAACTTGGTTAACTGCAGAATTTATCGCTTCCAGCATCTGCAGGAATCGCTGTATCCCAGAGGAAGGTGCGTCAGATCAGCGACCCTATTCAGCAGATACTAATCCAGCTGCACAAAGTCATCTACATCACTCAGGTTAGTGATCTGACTTCTTGTTTCTTTCTCATCTTAAATATAATACCAGTGATAACATTGCCAAAGAAGCAACTGCCTCATAAGACTTTGAATTAGAGTTGCACACCTGTTCTTTTCCTTCTGATTATGCACATGTGAGGATGCTTGGATTCAGCAGCAAAGTTTAGAAGGTCATAGGACAGAAAATCCAACTATGTCAAGATTTCTCTACTTCTAACCTGCTTTCTCAAAGCTAGTGCCCAGCATAAAGCAAATTTTCAGCATAAATGGCTCTTTATTGTGACTGATGATAAGGACAGACTGGACAGTTGTTTCTGTACATGGCTTTCCCATAGAAAAGAGGGAAAAATAGCAACTCCCTCTATTGTCCAGCACTGGCAAAAAAGACCTCAAAGATGTGAAGACCAACTTGTTTGAAGAATTGCTTTGGGATTTTAATTGGTATAGCATTGAATCTGTATATTGCCTTTGGTAGGATGGTCATTTTTACGATGTTGATTCTGCCAATCCAGGAACATGGGAGGTCTTTCCACCTTCTGGTGTCTTCTGCAATTTCTTTCTTTAGGGTTTTAAAGTTTTCATTGTAAAGGTCTTTTACCTCCTTGGTTAGGTTTATACCAAGGTATTTCATTTTTTTAGGGGCTATAGTAAATGGGATTGACTCTCTCAGGGGTTTTTCACTTCTTTCATTCTGGGCATAGAGGAAGGCCACTGATTTTTATACATTTATTTTGTATCCTGGCACCCTGCTGAACTTCTCAATTAGTTCCAGAAGCTTCCTGGTGGAGTTTTTGGGATCACTCAGGTATAGGATCATGTCATCTGCAAATAGAGATAACTTGACTTCTTCCTTGCCGATTTGAATCCCTTTTATGTCCCTTTCTTGTCTTATGGCTTCAGCTAAGACTTCAAGTCCAATATTGAAAAGAAGTGGTGAGAGTGGACAGTCTTGTCTAGTTCCTGATCGAAGTGGGAATGCTTCAAGTTTTTCACCATTGAGTATAATCCTTGCTGTTGGCTTGTTGTATACAGCTTTTATTATATTGATAAAGGTTCCTTCCATTCCTACCTTCTCTAGGGTTTTGATCATAAAGGGCTGTTGGATCTTGTCAATGTCCCACACACTATTGACCCCATAAAGTCTAGCATTTGCAAAAGGCACCAAGTTCCTTGGAGGCAAGGAATTGACAGCCATGGTAGTGTTCCTATGCTTAAGGGGAACACAGGAAAGGGTTCAGGGAAATGCCACTGGGTCCTTGTACGTCATCGGAGAGGAGGGTCAGGCATGCACAAGAAAGGACTCTGGGAATTGGGGCGGGAGGCACGGGGGGATGAAGAGGGAGGGGTGAGGGGAGGGGGAGCAGGGGGGTCGGGGAGAAGAGGAGGGAGGGAGGGAACCGATATACCTATTAAGTTTGTATTAGCGGAAATAATAATAAAAAATGTTAAAGGAAAAAAAAAAGATGTGAAGACCAGAACCCCTCAAAACTAAGGAGTGTTTTTCTGTGTGTAAATCTGAATGAACACATGGAAAAAGAAGCTCAGTGCTGAAAGGTAACTACTAGTTATTGACAGATATCTGTGTAACACTAAGCAACTTGAATATTCCATTCATCAAAGGCAATGTACTATATTACTAGAAACATTTTTTCTCTGTAAAAAATAAACGTCAAAATTTGGACAATAAAATAGCTATTTTGAATCTTAAAATAGGGCATTTGATGCATTTGCTTATTCATTCATTTACTTTTCAAATAGTATCTGTCATGTGCCAAATGCTATTTTGGACTCTTGAGGTGGGTCTGTGAGCAAACACATAAGTATTCTGTAATGGTTAATCTTGATTGTCATCCTTTTTTTTTTTTTTTTACTCACATGTGCATGTGTACTTGCATGTGGGTAGGTACAAATGTGTGTGGGGCGTATGTTTAAGAATATACTTGAGTGTATGTGACTTTGGAGACTTAAGTGTGATAGATTCATCCTGTGTTGTTATTCCATCTTACGCCTTTGCTTTAGATTTTCTAGATTAACTTTACAGGGCAGAAATTACAGGCTGCTGCCATATTCATTGGGCAATTTTTTTATTATTTATTCAATTGCGTGCGTATGCGTGCGTGCGTGCGTGTGTGTGTGTGTGTGTGTGTGTGTGTGTGTGTGTACGTGTGTGTAGAACCATGGACGAATTTGGGAACCACCATGGACGTCTCCACCTCCTCCTTGTTTACTCTGCCCCGGGATTCACAGGCTCTGCCTTACCAGGACCAGAAACGCAGGCCGCCCCAGCTTCCGCCTGGCGTCTATACGTGGGGTCTAGGATCCGAACTCAGGACCTTCCGCCTGCAAGGCAGAGGCTTAACCCCTGAGCCACCTCTCCCACCCCCACTGGGCATTTTTTATGTGGGATCTGGGATTCTGAACTCAGATGCTTTTGTTTGCAAGTCAAAGGCTTAAATAATAGAGTTATCTCCCCAGCCCTTGGTTATGATCTTGATGAGATTTAGAATCCATATGAAAACAGGTCTCTAGACAGGGTTATGAGGGGTTATCTAGATTTGGTTGAGGTGGGAAACTCACTCTAAATATGGGCAGTATCCCATAGATTAGAGACTCAGATTGATCAATAGTGAGAAAGTGAGCTGAGTATACACGTTTGTATTTCTTTCCTTTCTGACTGAGTGTAATGTGACCATCTGCCTCCTGCTCCTGCTATCATTCCTGCCACAATGTACTATTTTCTTTGGAATTATAAGCTAATTGGATAAATCTCTCCTTCCTTCAGCTGACTTTGCCAAATACCTTGTTGCAACATGAAAAAAATAACCAATATGGAAAATCAGTACAGGGACGTTGAGCTATTTTAGTGATAAACCTGACCATGTCATTTGAGTGCCATTGGACCTAGTTCCCAGGAGTATAATGTGGAAAAAAAAAGTTTTGGGAACTTTAGATTAGGAAAAAACTCTAGAATATTGTAAGAAGAGCTTATCGGCTATTTTTATGGTAGTTTAGAAGATCATGGGCTTATGAAGTTTTAGAGTTGAACAAGTACTCATAAAATATTGAGCTAGATGCTATTCGTGTTATATTCTATCAAATAATCTGGTTATATTTTGCTTGTGTTGTCTTGAGAACGAGTGAGGCTGAATATAAGAGAAATGTATTGATTTGTATGGAAGAGGAAATTTTAAGGCAATAACATTCAAGCTGGTTTGTTACTATCATAATTAGGCACAGGTGTCAACTTGACAGTTGAGGGTTTGAGCTCTGGGCACATTTGTAGAGAATTAGTCATTAAGCCCAGATCAAACTTGCAGGAGATTGTCTAGCTAGCTGATGGGGAAAGCCCAGCCTATGGTGGGTAGGACTAGGCCCTGGAATAAAATACAGAGAGCAGGTTGAGAAAGTCGGCATCCTTGTATACACTTTGCCAGACAAGCTGATTTGGCAAGTAAGGATTGTCCCTTTCTCAGCTATTATGTAGAGATTGTGTGGCCAGTTCCCTTGATCCTGGTATTGGTGCATGCTCTCCTGGCAAGCTGGACTACAGACTGTAACTGGACTATTGTAAGAAAGTAAACTCCTTGTTCCCTTGAGCTGTTTGATGGTGCTTTATCAGCAACCATGCAGGTGAACTGCAAACAGTTACTGATTACTTTTCTTATCCAGGTCTACAGTGTTAAAGAGTAAAGAATGGACAAAGATATAAAAAGTGTGTAATTTGGTGAGAAAAAAAGCATGGGAAAGTTTGACCATACAGATAACTTTATAGGGCAGATTGGAAAGCAATTATAACTATTAAGGAGAGTAGCACCATTGAGGAAAAAACCTGATGTTCTGCACTCAGACAAAAATAATGGTGGCCTGACTGCAAGACTCTACTCATTAAAACTTCATTTGTGAAGGTGTAAATTAATTTGAAAGCAGAAAACCAAAACTCAGAATGCATCTGAATGATTTCTTGAAAACAACTACCTAGGAAAGCATTCCCCACAATCTAGTTGGAAGGCACATAGAGGCTGATTCAAATGTGGTCCAAGTGGGTCAGTTACCATCACTAGCTGGTAGCAGCATGTAAGCATCATCTGTGGTGCCAGCTTGCAGAAATAAAAGATGCAGGATTGAGGGGATATTAGAATCTTAATCTTGAGGCAGAGATGCTAGGATGTTGGAGATGTCAGAGGACACTGCAGGCATGCAGTAGAGACAACCGAAGTGACACTATGTGTGTGCAGGCAGCAGAGCTGAAAGACAGTACTGAGATCCCAGCAGGAAGGGAGAAAGGAGTGTTTTTGAGGCTTACAATTCCAGAAGGGATAAAACTAGTCAATGGTGGGAATCACATAGCAGAAGTCATGACTTCAGACAAAAGCAGGAGCTGGCTCAAGCCACTGTACCTGTCATCAGGAGGTCAAGAGTATAAGTGAGCAAGAGGAAGCAGGGCCTGCCTGACTCCTAAACCTCAAGGCCTGCCCTGCGACATCCCTCACAGAAAATCTCTACCTCTAAAAGGTGCCACAACCTCCCTAAACATTAACACAATCTAAGGATTCAAACATATGACTGTGTGTAGGGGAAAATGGGGCACTGTATTCAAACCATAGCATTCTGTCTCTTTACCCCATAAGTTTATGGCTATCTCATGATGCAAAGCATATGCAATTGAATTTTAGAACTCCCTATAGACTGTAGCAGTCCCAACACAGTTTAAAAGTCAAAAGTCCAAAGCCTCTCCTGAGATTTAATGAAGTCTCTTAATTGTGACCTCCTGTAAAACCAAAAAACAAGTTACACACTTTCAACATACAATATTACAGAATAAACATAACCATTCCCAAAGGAAGGAATATGGGCATATCTAGGGAAGAGCAGACAGTAAAGAGACTTGGGGAAACTTAAAATCTTGCATCTTCAAGTTTAGTGTGAATCTCCTGATAAAATTATCTCGGTTCTGAAGCGCTGCATTTTTACTTCTGTAATATAGCTGCCTATAGCTTACATCTTTCTTTTGATATGGCTTTTCCTATGGCATTTAGCTCTCCTAGACATATGTCCTACAGTGGCTCTGCCTTCACTAACATCTTTACATCTCAGTGACAATACAGGCTTCAATGTTATGGAATGGTCTCTCAGGGCCTCATCTTATGGGCTCAGATCTGTCATATACTGCCTGGCCTCAGCAGCTCTGTGAAGTTCATAACTTCATTAATTTAATACTTCTGAATCATCATCATTAATTTTATACCTCCAAAATCAGTGTGTGTGCTGGCAAGTTTTGTTATAAGCTTGAGGTCTAGATTGGCTCCTTTGTTTCACAACTTATTAAGATTTTATGAGATGACATCAGGGAGAATCTCCCTTGGACAGTCGCTTTCAAGGAACAGAAAATTCTTTTGGAGCTCTGACCTTCAGTTCTCTCCTTCCAAAACCAATTTCATTCTTGTAGGTTGCCTATGAGGTTTTGCTCTGAAGTGTTGCCTTTCCTGTTGTGCCAATGAAGAACAGGCTTTTGCTCTTTAATGAGAACACTGATCTCTTTAATAATAACCACCATTTTGCTTCTTCATTTTCTTAGTTCAGTACTTTAAATTTGCCCACACATTTTTCCTCATTAAACTTCACAGTTTTTATTACTTTCTGCCTAATATGTCATAATAGATCTGAAAAAGAAAACTAAAATATAGCCATGCTGCACATTTAAGGCTATGTTGTCTGTGTCTTCCACAAAGCTTATTAGTAGATTACATTTCAACTTAAGGCAAGCTTTTAGTGCAATTGCCACTAAAGTATTTGCCAAAGCATCTTTCCAGTTGCCTCTATCCCTGTTCCCAAAAATTCTTTGTTTCCCTGTGGACTTAGTAAATAGGGTTTATACCATAAGTCTCTCTCTCAGCATTACGCTCTTCCAAACTATCACTAGAATGATCCATTAAGTTCTGTGTTTAAGATGCAATTAATTTCCTAGTTTCAGAGTTCTCCCACATTTCTCCCACAAAACAGTTCAAAAAGCATAACAGCCATATCACAGAAATGACTATACTTCTCAGTTACCATGTTCAACTTCATAACACATTATACTTTTTTGGTACCAGTTCTCTTAGTTACATAGCACACCCCACTTCAGTACTGATTTCGGTTACAATCGTCTTTCTTTTGATGTGAGACATTTAATATATATTTTATGGATATAATCTATTATGGATATAATCCATTATGTTGGGAATCACATAGAAGAAAAGCATGACTGTAGGCAGAAGCAGGAAGCTGGTTTAAGTCACCACAGTTATAAGGAAGACCAAGAACAAGAGAGGGAGAAAAAGCAAACCTGGGCTACCAAACCTTAAGACTTGCCCCTATGACATATCTTCCTTCAGAAAAACTCTGCCTCTCAAAGAAACCACAACATTCTTAAACATTAACACTAGTTAAGGATTAAAATACATGAGGTTGTGAGGGACAACTTACATTCAAATCACGTCATGCCAGATGATTCTATCATGAACCCTATAAGCTGGACATGGAATTTAAAGATTTTCTATATTCCTTGCTGACTTAAATGTTTTATATTAGTGGTGCACTGAGTTTCATCTAGTTTGTCTGTGAGGCATATATCTGAACATTTGCTGGAGTATGAATCATATATCAGTAGGTATACCACCGAGGAAAACATCTTCCTTCCTTCCCCATCAGGTTCAACCCTTATCAGTCTCTTATGGAGGTGTGGGGGTCTCCTGAGATTTTTGCCCTTCCATGGTGAAATATTGGCAGGACAGATCCTGTGTAGATATTGTAGAAGTACACATTGCTGCAGTGAATTCATGGATGCAACAAACCTATTATGTCCAGAAGATAATGTCTGGTTACAATGCTGCCACCCTTTATAATCTTATTGCTCCCTCTTCTGTGATGTTTTCTGAGCCTCAGTGTGGGTAGTATGTTTAGATGACCTGTTTAGGGCCGAGCAGTCCTCCATCACTTATTTTCTGCACTTTTGCCAGTTACAGTTTTTCTTTAATAACTACCTTCTATTTCAGAAGAAAGCTTCTGGGTTGAGTAATGAGTGTTCTTCCAGTCTATGGGTATAATGGCAAATATTTGAAAGGCAGTTTGAAATAGTGTTTTTATAGCTAAAACTTAATAGCTTGCACCCCTAGAGCCATGTCTTCCTCTTTCATAGGTTCTTGTTCTGGTTTAAAGTACCAGAAATGTGATCCCTGCTGAAAAGTGAGTGTTAATTCCAATCACAAGGCTGTTGGTTGACACCCTTTACATTCATGCCACTATTATATCCATAGATTCCTAAAGAGACAGTGCAGCCAACAGTAGTTGCTGTGCTTTCTTAATTATAATGACTGTCATGCCCTATCTTCTATTATTTACATTCTTTCTATTCCCGACTCACACAATGTTCACTGAAGCTTAAAGAAGATGATACAAATGTCTTAGCTGTGCCTTCATCCATCACTTATTCTCAGCACCTTGACTAGCAAGAGTCTCTTCATTCAGCACTCTTTATTAGACTTTCGAAGTTAGAATGAATAAATTTTATATTGTAAATGATCAAAAGCTATGTGGCCTATGGGTGGAAGACTATAATTTAGAAGTGATATATTTGCGCATCAAGTTGACAGGGTAGAGGGGTGACAGTTAATATTGAATGTAACCATGATGGGATTTAGAATCACCTTGATAGAAGAGTCTCTGAACATGTCTGTGAAGGATTTTTTTAGATTAGGTTCATTGAAGTAGGAAGATAGATATGGGTAGGACCATTCCATGGGGTGGGTTCTCAACCAAATAAAAAGAAGAAAGTGAGGTAGGCACAAGGATTCTGTTGCAGCATGGGTGTTGCAGCAGCGGCTAGGCGGAGCGCTGCCACAGAGCGATGCGCAGAGAATGACAGGGATGAGGAGGAAGATGCAGACGAAATAACAGGTACCAGAGACACCATGTAGGGAAAGATAATGTCCGTTTTATTGTGCAGGAACAAAACCTTATATATGGGGAACTGGCCAATCCAGATGCTGGCATGTCCACAGGGGGCCACGTGAACCAATAGAAAGAGGAACACGTACACAGAAGCTCTCGTTGGCCAATCAGACCACAAGTTCCCACTACCATTCTATGGGGTGATTAAGACACAGAGAGGCAGGGGGTTTGCGCAGGCGTGCAGAGCATTTGGCCAAGGCGTGGGAGAGTCACCAGGAAGTGTGCTTCACTGGCTTATAACACCTGTGCCTCAGCCACTGCTACCATTCAGGCCTGGGCTCTGTGCTCACCTACAGGATTCATCCTCTGCTTCCTGAGCAGGGAACCAATGCGACCAACTACCTCATGTTTTTGCTACCTGTGTCTTCCATACTGTGATGGACTATATAACTTGGAACTTTAAGCCAAAATATATTTTTCATTCCTTAATATGCATTTGTCAGGCATTTAGTTGCTATGATGAGACAAGTAATTAGTTATGGAAATTTATTTGTACATTTAGGGACTGCAGAGAAGTACCAAAGACTGATGCAGTACCTGGTTCCTGGCAAGGAAAATGTGGGCTCATACTCCATCTATCTAATCCTTACCCCCCAAAAATAGACAAAACTAAAAATACTGATTGCTGTAAGAGAGTGACACAAGACTGCAGGAATTATTATTGATCTATAATAAGTCCCTGTATTACTGAAAAACTTATATATTTTTCCCCAGTTGATAGTCACTGTGGTAAATGGCTACACATTTTCCTGGGGAGAGTTTCATGGAAAATTTATGGAGTGTTCCCATTGGGATGTTTCAGGGACCCTGGCTTCATTAATTGAGGGTCTTTAGTTGGGTTTGGAATTGACTCAGGGCTGGAAGCTGTGAGAGGCAGAGGCTCTTCACTAATGCAGTAACAGCTCAGACCAGAACAAAGTATGCAAAAGGTAGAGCCTCTTTTATGTTATTTAGACCTCAAAATACTAGTCAGTAGGTCATCTGGCAGGTTTATCTCTAGAAACGCCCTGGCTAGCTAAATGCCACCCAAGTTCTCAGTAATCAGGGTACTTTATCTTCATTTCCTGCTTCCTTTAAGGTCACGTGACTGGTGGTTAAATGCTGTTACTTCACTTCTGTTGTCAGACTTGTTCAACTCTTACATCCTTTACTGCCATGACACTGACTAAGAAGAGCAAGTGCAATCTTACCACTGCATCCCCAGATGCTACACTGGATGAAGCACCTTCTGGAAGCTTTTGCTGAAACTCAGCTGGGATGGGATGTGTGAATCACAGACAGTGAATCACCTAAATCATCCCATTAATTCTGTTTCTTTGCCTGTGAATTTCTCTCTTCTGTAAGCGCTGATGTTTTTTCTGTCACAAAACATAGGCCACCATTTAAAATATGTTTCAGTCAACCAAACAGTTAAGTTACACCACCATCTGTATGACGCATACTAAACTTGAAATCTCGAGCATGTTCACTCATGCTAGTGGGCACAGTTGGATCCAGTGCTGTATTTACTATTCTTGTCCAGATGTCCATAGAGTCTGCTCACACATTCTTTGAGGTGCTGCTCCTATGTAACAGCATATCTTAACAGTTTTTGTTACATAAGCAATTTCTTTCTGAGTCATCATGTATTCTGCCTCCTCTGCATTATGTGGCTAACTAATTCTGGCCATGGGCTAGAATCTTATTGTTGTGTGTCTTTTAGGAATTCACAACCTTTTCTAAAGCCTTCATTCAGTAAGTATGCCATCAAAGTGTCAAGGAAGAAAGGCTCTTCATACCAGAGTGACAAATTATGTCCACTGACAATAAAGTCTCAGAGTAACTCAGATTCAAGATTCTTATCCTCATCTGAGTTCAACAAAATATATCCATTCCAAGTTTTGCGGGTCCAAGTCTTTCTTTTTAAACTAATTTTCACACAAGGAACATAGTGTAGCACAAATTCAAATGACACTGTATTACCTGCACAACTAAATTGTACATTTAATTATCATCTGATCAGTGGCATGGCAGCAGGAGATGCTAAGAGTTGAAAGGCTCAGGCTTGTTTTCCTTCCTGTTAGTCTAGTGACTTATATGATGTCCACGTCACAGGTTCCAGCCTTCACTATTGCCTGTCAGTCTAGGGCGCTGGTTTCTATCCACTACCACTCCATCAGTACAACTGTTGGGTGTCACTGACAGTCATAAAGGGTTAGTTGGTCCTGTTCCCAAAGCCCATCTGCCTTTGTTATTCTTCTGGGGCATTCCAGGACCAGGACAGAAACCACAATGATTGAGCTAGTTGAAAGAGCAAGAGGCTGCTGTCCCAAAGTCCTTTTACTATGGCATCCTTGGTTGTCTTAAAGATTCTCTTAAAGTCTGCCGCCTCCTGAATCACCTTTCTGTGAACCAAGTCCTTGACACCTGTACCTTTGGGAGAGAGCCCAGGCCTTAATTTTGGCAACAGCTTCATAAGGAAGTTTTAATATAACCTAATTATCTTCACTACAGCAGGGTATCTTCTTGTAAGGATGTGATAGCAGAAGAGAAAAGAGAGATGTCAGTGCTGCTAGGGCAGTGCAACTGAGAAAAAGGACAGGTAGTGGAGTAAATATCTTCTCCCTAGAATGAGGTCTAGATCTCACTAAAAGGGTCGGAGAAGTTTACTAAGGTACATGCTGGAGAAGCTTGAAGAAAACCCTCCCTCTGGAAACAAGGCAGAGCATCTGCCATGAGCAGCTGTGGAAGATTGTTGAGAATCATTGCTCTAGGGCAGTGTTTTGGAAAATATGAGTTCCAAGAAGACCTCCTGAGGTAGTGTTTTTCATGGAAGTCTCTGAAATTTGCCTACAAATATTGCCTACAATATAATTGGGGGTGACTATCAACTACTCAGGACCCCATATGTGCTCACCACTTTTGCTGTTGGAGTCAGGCCAGAGGATCATGGGCCAAGAAAGCAAGCGCTGATGTCCCTTAGCCACTGCTACTGACTGAGCTTAGCATCTGGTCATCATGAGAGAAAGAAATGCTCTGGTGCTCACAGCAGGGCAGGCAAGGGACACACAGGCAGAGCCTGACGAGCACTGTGCTCAGCTAAGACCCGGCAAGTGAAGCTGTTCTCCTCTTCAGTACTCAGCAACCCATGTGTTACCCTTTAGCCTGGGGTGTCTTCATCATGTCTGGGACTGAGCAGCCTGGCTCTTATCTGTTAGGTTTGTCTCAAATCTGGTGTTTTTCAGTTACCCTGTTGACTGCCATCTTGGTGCAAGAATCAGGCATTGATTGTTTTTCTCGCTGTGTTCTGTTGTCAGTCTGTCTCTTAAAGGGTAATCACACAGAGGTGCTTAACTGATTAAATGAAAAGGTCTGAAGGAGGAGTACAAGGAGAAATCTGGAAAAAGTGTGACCTGCCAGACCTGTGCAGTAGAAATACCATATTAAGATGTGTAGTCATTCAAGCATTGCCATGAAATATTAGAAAATATTCCTTTGTATTATAGACATAGCTGCAATTAGTTTTCAGCTACTTTAACCAAGTCATTAACTTGAGAGCTATATTCTTTGAAATTTAATCACAACTGCCATATGTTAATTTTCATGCAGAAATAAAATATTTGATGAATGTATTCTCTTTATTGGATTTCCAAGCATATTAAGGAAGAAGGAAACTTTTGTAAATATCTCACTATTATGTGTTTAACCTCCAGAGTAGCTAATGGGTTTGCACTTTTCAGCCAGATGGCATGTATTAACTCCATGCTGCCAATTCAGACATAACCATTGTGGTGGTTTGCATGTACATGCAGAAAATCTTAAAGTCACAGCATTGTGCACATGAATATCTCTTCTGGGAGTCTTGCATTACGGTGTTTGACATACTCAGTAATTTTCATATGAAGGAGAAACTCACAAGCCCGAACACTGTGCTGATGTGCTTACTGCACTGGAGACCATGCTCAGTTGCCTCTAGAGCCCTGGTAGTTACAAAGGAAGCTTGCTGAAAAGACCAAGCTGAGAAAGAGACAAACAGCAATCTTCCTGCTTTCCTGCTCAGCCAGGAGTTCAGCTTTGCTATACTGCCTGAGAGCTGCCAGAGCTGAGGCTGGCACCTCTTCACCACCAGTAACTGAACTTATAGGAGGCCTTACTTTTGGCTGGCAGTGAGCCTTTCCTGTCCAGTTTCTATGGAGAAAGATCTGCAAAAATCATTTAAAGGCAACTATCTTACTGTTAAGATATTAACATCCTTCTTCTTTTCCTGATTTTATATCCGTTTTTGTCAAGTTGGAATGGCAATCTCAAGGCCATGATGCTAATAAGGAAATGTGTGGCTCATCTTCACTTCTGGAGTCTTCTTATGAATAGACACAGTGGTTAAAAGCAATGCATTAACTTTTAATTATCACTTAGGTAAGATTCACACAGCCAAACTAGCACTGGGGTTGAGTTTTTACTATACTTTGATCATTTTGTTAAATAAATGCAGCTTTTTAAAATTAAATATCTTTCTCCAAGAGAAGAGACAGGGTGCTTAGGAAACGAGTGGGCAGACCCTCAATATTGTCCACCCTAATGGTCATCGCGTGGCCAGCAGCACAATGCCATCCATCCTAAGGCCTCAGGGAACCACAGTTATCTACAGTGTGGTTCCCCGCCACAGAGAGTGGCTCTTATGTCCTTGGTGAGCTACAGTGTGTTGGGCAGCAACAGCAGTGGAAGCTGAGAGAAACTCATCCCCCCCCCTTTAGCTTCCAGGGTATTTATGAGATACTGCACCTCAAAAGAACTAAGACATGTGATGGGTGATGCTGGGAAGCTGTGAAGTGTGGGGCAGTGGTGTGTGCAGAGTGATCCACTGCAGAGGGTGCACACCTCAGAAGGTGCCCTGCATAGCTCAAGTACTTTACTCTGATTTCTTCACTTTGATGTAACACTTGCCTTGTCAGTTTGCTTGTGGGGGAGAGGGGAAGAGAGGCAGGGTGTGTGTGGAATGCAAGGTAATGAGCTCAGAGTAGTGATTCCCATTCTCACCACTTGGGAACTGTGGTGTCAATATTCTATTCCTAGCGCTATCATTCTCCTATGTGTTAGTAAACTAACTTTAGCTTTATCATCCACTAGGCTGTGTATCATTCTGTGCAAAATTTTAAATTCTCACACAAAGTGTTAAGGGACAGGGTACTGTTGCTAGTGAAAATTGTTGCAGTGAGACATCACAGCTTCCTATCACTGTTCTGCATGTGGACCTAAAGTTGTTTGAATGGGATTTTTCAAATGAGTTGTTCCATAATGAGTTCAGGACATCAGAAGAAGAAGTTATAAGTCCATCTGAACTAGAAGCCTATAAGTTAAATAAATAGCAAGGCTTTTCAAAATGTCTGAAATAACTTGACACTGAGAGCTGCCAGTCTGGGGCAGAGAACTTTTGAAGGAACTATGACCACATTTCCCTGCACACCTTCAAATGTTTGTAGTAACAGGTAGGACCTGCCACTTTCCCTTGTAAAGTCAAGTTGCAGCCACACAGAGAAACTCCTAGCTGGTTCTGGGATACCACTGTGTGAAACCAGCTTCTAGTGTGAAACCAAAGCGCCTTCTCTCTCCAGGCTTTCTGGGCATCCCTTGGCACTCCATCTTGTTTCTTCGATAAGAGAGTATTCATCATTGTTCATGAATCTATATCCATCACATTCTATGACTTCTTGCATTTTGTGGGAAAGAATGAATTTCCCTATCCTCAGAGCGATGTACATCATTTTTATCACCTACTACCAGCTGGCAAGGTGCTTAGGTAATGGAAGCAGGCATGAGCCATGATCATTTCTGCTGTGTTCTTCTTTCTTTTGATTCTAGTTTTAAGTTATTTAAATCTCACTGACATCATTTTTTTCCTTCTAAAATCTCTCATCATGTAAACCCCAAAACCCTTAATAATAATCCTGAGCTAGCTTCTCTTCTGCTATCTTTTACCCGCACTTCATCTTATATGGCTGTACTATCAGGAATTTGATTTTTTTGTGTGACTTGAAGTACTGGAAATCATATTCATTTTCAAATTCCCCATGTTTTCCAAGATTCCAAGTGATTCCCTACTTATTTATGAACTCTTCCCAACCCTGGCCAGGGCCTGCTGTAAGAAAATCCCTCCTGCCTTTTTCCCCTGAGAATACTGGTCTGCAATATTCAGTTTCTTTCCTGATGAGTTTCTAGGAGCTCTCTGCACAGGCATCTCACTACAAACTGATCTCTGTGTGTGTGTGTGTGTGTGTGTGTGTGTGTGTGCGTGCGTACGTGTGCGTGCGTGCATGCGTGCATATGCGTGTGTGTGTGTGTGTGTGTGTGTGTGTGTGTGCGTGCATATGTTTCTTAATCCATTGTATCAGATCCTTCAGAACTAGGCCATGGCTGGAGTACTTGGTATGGTTCTGGCCCACCACAGTCACCTAAGCATCAATAAAAGGCAAGTCTGGTCCTTACGAAAGATAACGTCTATGTGTACTAGTTAAATGAAAACTAACATCAATAAATCACCATGACAGGGCTGGAGAGGTGGCTCAGGGGTTAAGCTTCTGCCTTGCAGGCAGAAGGTCCTGAGTTTGGATCCTAGACCCCACGTATAGACGCCGGGCGGAAGCGGGGGCGGCCTGTGTTTCTGGTCCTGGTAGAGCGGAGCCTGTGAATCCCGGGGCAGAGTAAACAAGGTGGAGGTGGTCCATGGTGGTTCCCGAATTCGTCCGTGGTTCTACACACACACACACACACACACACACACACACACACACACACACACACACATGCACACACACACACAATTGAATAAATAATAAAAAAAAACCATGATATGACAAATGAAGTAACCTTACTATGAGAGCAGAGCTGTCTCTTGTTCCTTCTAGATGCAAGGTGGAAAGTTATAACATATAATATTGCTAATTTGCTAACTTAATTTAATTTTGCTAATTTAAATTCTTACTCAGCTCTGTTAAGTACAGCAAAATGCTTCCTGGCAGTCAGTGATGCAGTGTGGAGATACTGGGTCATAATTATTTTCTCATTTTATGCAGCTTCCTCCAGCTCTGCACCACAATCTGAAAAGAAGAGTCATAGAGAGATTCAAGAAATCCCTCTTCAGCCAGCAGAGCAACCCTTGTAACCTGAAATCTGAAATAAAAAAGGTACGCATTCTATACAGGAGTCTGTAGGTGCTCAAGCATTTACTTTGGACTCTTTTCACTGTAATCCTTCTGCTCTTTCCCTTTGTTAAAAGAAATCATCGCTGCTTTAAATGCCATAAGGCAGGTCATAGTGTCTCTGGGTTCTCAGCTTTATTTCTCTGGCCATGACTTTCACATGACTAGCACACAGTTCTTTCAGTATTATTACATGTTTTTCTAAGAATAAATGCCAACTATAAATGAAAATATGTATATTTTAGTTTTTTAAAATTTATTTTTTTATTATTTTAGAGCTTTGTACATGAATATAAATGAACTTATATCATTTTCCTGGAGTGGCTTAAGTTCCCGTTCTGCCTCTTAAGGCATGGCATAGAAAGGACTGGACTATCTGGGTAGAGCTGTTTGATACTGTGTAATTTCAGTTTTTAAAAGTTTCATCATATGCCATTTCTTTAAGATAAATTTATTTATTTATTTTTTAATTATTTATTATTTATTCAATTGTGCGTGTATGTGTGTTTGTTTGTATGTATGTGTGTGTATGTGTGTGTGTGCGTAGAACCATGGATGAATTCTGGAACCACCATGGACTGCCTCCACCTCCTTCACCTCTGCCCCAGGATTCACAGGCTCTGCCCTACCAGGACCAGAAAGGCAGGCTGCCCCCACTTCCGCCCAGCATCTATACGAACTCAGGACCTTCCACCTGGAAGGCAGAGACTTAACCCCTGAGCCACCTCACCAGCCCCAAATTTATTTATTTTTTAACAATTGGTACTTTAAAAAAATCTGAGATAGGTAGATAGATGTGATAGATATAGAGAGAAAACATTCATGCATGCCATACCATGATCCATGGATGGAAGCTAGAAGACATTTTCAGAAGTCAGTTCTCTCATTCTACTATATGATTTTTGAGTAACAAACTCAGATTGTTATGTTTGCAAGAAGGAACCTTACCTGTTGAGCTATCTTTCCAACCTCTGTCCATGAACTCTTTCTTTGGAATATCTTTTCTATTTTCATTAGTATATCTCCTCTTCAGCATCTTACTAATCACTGAGAAAATATGCCAGGCTCTTTGATAAAAGAAAGCAAACTGTGTGCTTTGTTGGCTTAAGGTGTGTCTGCACTATTGATATATTCATCTGGCAAAGAGCCAGGAGGAGGCAGCTGCTGGTAAGCAAAGCATGAACCCATCCATCTGTAAGTGACTGGAAAGCAAGATTACCTTCATGCATGGTGTCTGCAAATAGGGCAAAGAGAGCAGAGATGAAGAAGAAGTAGAGAAGTTTACTGATATTTACTTTCTGATATTTACCTATAGTATCTTGTGCCCCAGGCCAGAGCCACGGCCTTGAAACCAGGGCTTCCCAGGACCAGGTGAAGCAAGGCTTCCACAGATGGAGAACAGAAACACACAGCTCTCTAGACTGAGTGAATCTGGACCCATTTTATTGAAACTTTGTGACAGCTTTTATACAGAAAATTTTGGGGTAAAGAATGTTGCACTCACAAACAGACTGGTATTCTCCTAGTCAACAGAAATCACCTTCAGGAAGGACATTTTTTCAAGAACCTAATCCATTGCTTGAGAGTAAAGGTACTTAACAGAAACATTCTCCCAGTATTTCCAAATTTAGCTAATCTATAATGCTCCATCAAATAGCCATGGGGCTAAGCCCACATAGTTGTCATTGTTTTAACAGAGACCGCATTTTTAAAATACACAGAGGAGGATTGAGCTCCTTTTGATTTCAATAAGGAAAATGTTTTTCATTACAATTAACTATACATGTGCCCAACATCCTATAAGTCATAGTGTGAGCTTTTGCTGTTGTCCTGTCCAGGTTGGTCCTCTCAGTCAGGTGGGTTGACATCAGCACCAGGCATGGTGGCAGGTTCTAGCTTGGGAAGTTGCATGCAGCCTATACAGACAATACAGGCCTGCCTAATCCATTCCTCCTACATATCCATCCTTTTTGATAGCCAGTGGGAGCCAGAGTTCTTTGCTCTGACCTTGTTGACTCCGCCTCAGAGGGGGTCCAGCATAATGGACTGGTGCCTGTCTTAGGTTGCCCTGCCTCACAGGATCTTACCCATCATTGACTGCTGACCGACCCTCGAAGGACCTCTCCTCTGGAAGGCATGTCAGGATATTTAGATAGTAGATTAGACCAAGGCCTCACGAAGCTCTGCAATCCAAGCTTGAACCATGTCTCTAGGGGGGCCGTGGCTTGGATGTTCAAGGGCCATAAGCACCTGCAGCGTGGTCTTGTTGATGGAGCACTGCTGAGAGATGTGCTGAAGGAAACACTTAAGCAATATAATTATTAAAAGAACAATTCCCCCTATGATAGCATAAATTACAATCCAAGAGAGATCAAACATCCTTTTAAAGTTCTAGTGAGTAGATGGCATAGTCTCATACTTACAGAATTTCTGAGTTAGTTCATAGGTTGGAATTTTACCCACCTATGTTTTAAGACTCTTGAAGTTGCTCTCTAATTTCTTTAAAATCAGTGTATACATTCTAGCTAACAAGTCTACTTACTGTGTATGACTAGACATAAAATCTCTAGTCGCAATTTTGTTTAAAGTTAAAAGCAGGCTTTTTTTCTAGATCAGAAAGCAGGAAGCTAGTCCCCCCAAAAACCTAAGAATAGGTAGGAGGTACACCCAATTCCCAGAAGAATTCCTCCTGCCAGAGAAAAAACTTAAATTACCAAGGCCTGACAATTCCCATATTTTAATTATTTCTCTTATTTATTTCAAATAATCTTTTTCCAAAAGATGTTTCTTTGAATCCATTTTTTCCAAACTGAGACCTTGTCTACCTGATTGGTCGGATAAGGATGCGGCAATCTTGAATATTAAGAAGTGTTTTTAAACGTCAGAAGTTTGAATCTCTCAGAAAATATTACATGTTGTTTGGTTTTTACTAAAAGTGGTATTCAGAATAATCCTATTTGTACACATACTTATTTTAGCAGAAATCCTGATTTTATGAGATAAAACTCTAAGCCTCAGACAGATGCTCAGAGGCAATGAGCCTCTTCCCTGTTCAGTGGTTTTCCTTCACATGTGTCCTTAAGGTCCCTTTCTTGTTTCTTGTGCAGCTGTCCCTATACTTTTTTCCACCCCTAGACAGCAAAAATATTTCCTTTGGTTAAATTGCCCGTCCTACCATCCCTTGGCTTTCCTCCTTGTGTCATGAGGACAGCTCTAACCAGTGCAAGGCTGTTCTTCCTGGTATTCTAGGAAAAAGAGAATTGATGGGGCAGTAGAAGACTTTGGGGAGCTCAGATGAGGGACCCAGGAGATAGATTTACTGTCATTTTCTGACCTGCTAGAAGGCAGGTCAGAGTGCTGTGTGAAGAATGCTATAACCCCATTCCTTATGTAAGCTGTGACTTCTGTGAGACATCTAGTGTGGCCCCAGCTTGGGAACAGGGACAACTTGAAAGCAGAGCTCAGCTTGTGATCAGATCATTAGAGTGAGAACCTGTTCTCCTAGAGGTGTCCCTGGCTGAGGCAGGATGAAGAATGTGATGTGTATAATGGATCCCTGTCTCCAGTGGGCAAGTGCTTACCCTGATGCACCAGGAAACCTCTGTGCTGCAGGGAGTCTTCCTGAGTTTTCCCTTTCTACAGTCAAAACAATGTTTGCACTTACATTTCATTTAATTTTAGAAATAATCAAAATTTATTTTCAGAAAACTTTTATCAATTCTTTTTTTTCTAATTGAAGTGTATTTATTTATTTATTTATTTATTTATTTATTTATTTATTTGTCTGCTCATACAAACGTAATAGGAATCCCTGTCCCCTCCCTCCCTCCATCCCTCCCTGGACCTCCCTGTTCCCTCTCCCCTTTGCCCCTTCCTTTCCCCCCGACCTCCCTTTCTCCCAGTGTTCTCTCCCCCCATCTCTGAAACATCCTTTAATATGTATATATCAAACTTTCCTCTGGGTCCTCCTCTCTGATGAGGTGTAAGGACTCAGTGGCAATTCCTAGAACTCTTTCTTGTGTTCCCCTTAAGTATAGGAACACTATTGTGACTGTTAATCCCTTGCTTCTTTTTTTTATTATATACATTCTTTATTATTTCCGCTCATACAAACTTAATCGGTACACCAGTTCCCTCCCTCCCTCCTCCTCCCCACGAAGCCCCTGTTACCCCTCCCCTGACCCCTCCTTCCCCATCCCCCAGTGCCTCCCGCCCCAATTCCCAGAGAGTCCTTTCTTGTGCATGTCTGACTCTCCTCTGGGGTCTCCTCTCCGATGACGTACAAGGACCCAGTGGCATTTCCCTGAACCCTTTCCCCTGTCCCCTTAAGCACAGGAACAATGCTGTGGCTGCCAATCCCTTGCCTCCAAGGATCTTGGTGCCTTTAGCAGATGCTAGATTTTGTGAAGTCAATAGTGTGTTGGACAATGCGCAGGGCATGCAAAGTCCAATTATGATTGCATCGGCCCTAACTAGTGTGGAGAATCTTGCAAATCATTCCTTTTGCTCTTACACTCTTACCGCCCCCTCTTCTGCAAATTTCCCTGAGCTTCAGGATGGGGAGAGATTAGTCTAGCCTAGTTCCAGGTGGTTAATATAAAATCTCTGAACTTCTGGATTGTGGTTGTTGATTTTCTTTTGCAGTTTTACTGCTCCTGCAATGCCCTTCACTCCATCCTGCTGGGCACTGTAGTCACCCCTGGCCAGAGACAAAAAGCTGTTAAACTGGAGTCTTATTATAAGAGCACATTCAAGAGTAGATGTAATAAAAGTAGGAAACCTCAGTAAGGGAGGGGTCAATCACCCATTTGCAAAATGGTTACTTTTTATCTGCCAGACTATATGCCCTCCCCTTCTGTTGAGATCATACCCCCTTAGTTGTAAATGATCAGGAATGAACGTCTGTGAACTTAAGCAGGTGTCACATTACTTACTTGCATTCCTTGATGGAGGCCGATTTTCTCTACTGTAACGTGGTCACTTCTATCCTTGTTTCTGGTGTGGCCCTCCTACCCCATCCCTCCTGTTCATAATCCCTGCAATTACTGTAGGTAGTACATAGATTTACCTATGAGTGTCTCAAGATGGGCTGGGTGGGTTTGGTACTAGGAGCGACCTATTAGGGAGTACATACGGCGCTTAATTTTCTGGGTCTGGGATGCTTCACTTAATATAATTGTTTCTAATGACATCCATTTCCCGGCAAATTCCAGTAATTCATCATTTTTGATGGCTGAGTAGTACTCCATTGTATAGATGTACCACCTTTTCCTTATCCACTCCTCAACTGTTGGACATTTGGGTTGATTCCATGTCTTTGCTATTGTAAACAGTACTGCTATGAACATGGTCGTGCTTGTGCTATCGAGGTGAACCTCTGCTGCATGGGGGGTTATTCCCAAAAGTGGAATAGCAGGATCATATGGCATTTCAATCTTTAATTTCTTTAAGAATCTTCAGACGGCTCGCCAGAGTGGCTGTATGAGCCTGCATTCCCACCAGCAATGGAGGAGAGTTCCCCTCTCTCCACATCCTCTCCAGCATTTGTTGTTGTTTGTATTGTGGATTTTTGCCATCCTGACCGGGGTGAGATGATATCTCAGGGAAGTTTTGATTTGCATTTCCCTGATGGCTAAAGAAGTGGAGCATTTTTAAAGATATTTGTTAGATATTTTAATGTCATCCCTGGTAAAGTTTCTTTTAAGTTCCAGGGCCCATTTTTTTTTTTTTTTTTTTTTAGAAATTTAGAGCATTTTATTTATTTTTATTTATTTTTTTTTATTTCAGCTCATACAAACTTATTAGGTACACCAGTTACCTCCCACCCTCCTCCTCCCCCCGTACCCCCTGCTCACCCTCCCCACCCCTCTCCCTCCCCATCCCCCAGTGCCTCCCACCCCAATTCCCAGAGAGTCCTTTCTTGTGCATGACTGATTTTCCTCTGGGCCCTCCTCTCCGATGACGTACAAGGACCCAGTGGCCTTTCCCGAACCCTTTTCCGTGTTCCCCTTAGGTATAGGAACACTGCTGTGGCTGCCAATCCTTTGCCTCCAAGGATCTTGGTGCCTTTAGCAGATGCTAGACTTTGTGAGGTCAACAGTGTGTTGGACAATGCGCAGGGCATGCAATGTCCAATTATTTCATCCCTGGTAAAGTTTCTTTTAAGTTCCAGGGCCCATTTTTTAATTGGGCCATTGGTTTCCTTGGTGTTTAGTTTTCTAAGTTCTTTGTGCACTCTGGACAATAGAGCTCTATCAGATATGTGGTTAGTGAAGATTTTCTCCCATTCTGTGGGTTGCCTTTGAGCTCGCGTTACAATCTCTTTATCTGAACAGAAGCTCTTTAATTTCACAAGATGCCAACTGTTGAGAGTTGGTAGCAGTGACTGTGCCATTGGATGTCTGTTTAGGAACTGTTGGCCTAGCCCAATCAGCTCGAGGGAGTTCCCTATCCTTTCAACTATGGTTTTTATAGTCTCTGGCCTGATATCAAGGTCCTTGATCCATTTGGAATTAAGTCTTGTACATGGTGACAAGTACGGGTCCAGCTTTAATCTTCTGCATGTGGAGATCCAGTTTTGCCAGCACCATTTGTTGAAGATGCTGTTCTTTTTCCATTGGATTCTTTGGGCCCCTTTGTCAAAGACCAAATGGCTGTAACTTTGTGGGCTTATATCTGGGTCTTCAATCCTTATCCATTGATCTGTGTGTCTATTTTGGAGCCAGTACCAAGCTGTCTTTACAACTATGGATTTGTAGTATAGACTAAGGTTTGATATGGTTATACCTCCAGCTGTGTTTTTGTTACTCAGGATTTTTTTTGCTATCCTGGGTCTTTTGTGCCTCCATATGAACTTTGAGATTGTTTGGTCAACTTCTTTGAAGAATTGCTTTGGGATTTTGATTGGTATAGCATTGAATCTGTATATTGCCTTTGGTAGGATGGTCGTTTTCACGATGTTGATTCTGCCAATCCAGGAACAAGGGAGGTCTTTCTACCTTCTGGTGTCTTCTGCTATTTCTTTCTTTAGGGTTTTAAAGTTTTCATTGTAAAGGTCTTTTACCTCCTTAGTTAGGTTTATACCAAGGTATTTCATTTTTTTAGGGGCTATAATAAATGGGATTGTTTCTCTCAAGGCTTTTTCACTTCTTTCATTCTGGGCATATAGGAAGGCCTCTGATTTTTGCACATTTATTTTGTATCCTGCCACCCTGCTGAACTTCTCAATTAGTTCCAGGAGCTTCCTGGTGGAGTTTTTGGGATCACTCAGGTATAAGATCATGTCATCTGCAAATAGAGATAGCTTGACTTCTTCCTTGCCAATTTGAATCCCTCTTATGTCCCTTTCTTGTCTTATGGCTTCGGCTAAGACTTCAAGTACAATATTGAATAGAAGTGGTGAGAGTGGACAGCCTTGTCTTGTTCCTGATCGAAGTGGGAATGCTTCCAATTGTTCCCCATTGAGCATAATCCTTGCTGTGGGCTTGTTGTATACAGCTTTTATTATATTGATAAAAGTTCCTTCCATTCCTACTGTCTCTAGCGTTTTGATCATAAAAGGCTGTTGGATCTTGTCAAAAGCTTTTTCTGCATCTATCGAGAGTATCATGTGGTCTTGGACTTTGGACTGGTTTACATGATGAATTACATTTATTGATTTGCGTATGTTGAACCAACCTTGTGTGCCGGGGATGAAGCCTACTTGGTCCCCATGAATGATCTTTTTAATATGTTTTTGAATCCGATTTGCTAAGACTTTGTTGAGAATCTTTGCATCTGTGTTCATCAGGGAGATCGGCCTATAGTTTTCTTTTTTAAGTGAATCTTTATTAGGTTTTGGGATTAAAACGATATTAGCTTCATAGAAGGAATTTGGTAGTGTTCCTTCCTTTGCTATTTGGTGGAACAGTTTAAGGAGTATTGGTGTTATTAACTCCTTAAATGTCTTGTAGAACTCTGTGCTGAATCCATCTGGTCCAGGACATTTTTTGGTGGGAAGATTCGAGATTACTTCCTCAATTTCCTTATATGTTATAGGACTATTTAAGTAATTCACAACTTCCTGATTCAATTTAGGTAAGTTGTGTTTACTTAGAAATTCATCCATCTCTTTTGTGTTGTCAAACTTCACAGAGTATAAGTTTTTGAAATATGATGTTATAATTCTCTGGATTTCTTGGGTATCCGTAGTGATAACTCCATGTTCATTTCTAATTTTGTTAATTTGGGTTTTCTCTCTCTTGCTTTTGGTTAGTTTAGCTAGGGGTGTATCAATCTTGTTGATTTTTTCAAAGAACCAGCTTTTCGATTTGTTGATTTTTTCTATCGTTTTCTTAGTCTCGATTTCAGATATTTCTCCCCTTATTTTGCTAATCTCTTCTCTTCTACTGCTTTTGGGATCAGATTGCTCTAGTTTCTCTAAAGCTTTAAGCTGCATTGTTAAGTTGTTTATTTCTGATGTTTCCATTTTTTTGATGTGGGCATTAAGAGCTATGAACTTACCTCTTAGAACAGCTTTCATTGTGTCCCAGAGATTTTGGTAAGTTGTATTTTCGTTATCATTCACTTTCAGGAAATCTTGAATTTCCTTTTTAATTTCTTCCTGAATCCAGTTCTCATTCAGCATCATAGTGTTAAGTTTCCAGGAGTTAGTGTATTTTCTCTTGTTTGATGTGTTGTGGATGTCCAGCTTTAGGCCGTGGTGGTCTGATAGGGCACAGGTTAGAATTTCAACTTTCTTGTACATGTGTAGATTCATTTTGTGGCCCAATATGTGATCTATTTTGGAGAAAGTTCCGTGTGCTGCTGAGAAAAATGTGTATTCTTTGGTGCGTGGGTGAAAAGTTCGATAGAGATCTGTGAGGTCCATTTCTTTCAGGGTTTGATTAAGTTCCAAAGTGTCTCTGTTAAGCTTTTGACCTGTTGATCTATCCCATGTAGAGAGGGCGGTGTTGAAGTCCCCAAGAATTATCGTTTGGGGGTTGATTTCTTGCTTTAGACGCTGTAGGGTTTTCTTAATGAATGTGGAGGGGCCCGTATTGGGTGCATATATGTTCAGTATTGTGAAGTCTTCCTGGTGAATTGTACCTCTGACTAAAATGTAGTATCCATCCGTGTCTCTTATAATTTTTTTTGGTTTGAAATCCACTTTGTCTGATAGCATAATGGCTACCCCTGCCTGTTTTCTGCTTCCATTTGCTTGTAGAATTGTTGACCAGCCTTTTATTTTTAGAGCGTGCCTATCTTTTGTGGTGAGATGGGTTTCCTGCAGGCAGCAGATTGATGGATTGTGATTTTTAATCCAAGTTTGTAATCTGTGTCTCTTGATCGGTGAATTAAGTCCATTAACATTTAGTGTTATAATGGAAAAACTATTGTTAATTCCAGACATTTATTATGTTTAGTAGCTTTTATAAGTATATTGCTTCGCTTTTAATGGTGTTATATTTGCCTTCTGTTCTCCTGGATATGCCTGTTTTTTTCTTCACGCTTGAGTATCATTTCTAGCAGTTTTTGAAGGCCTGGTTTGGTGGCCATGTATCCCTTAAAGTTGTCTTTGTGCTGGAAAATTTTTCTTTCTCCCTCGATCATGACTGATAGTTTTGCAGGGTAAATCAGCCTGGGTTGACATTTTTGCTCATTCAATACTTGAAGTATGTCTCTCCAAGCTCTTCTTGCTTTTACTGTTTCGACTGAGAAGTCATTTGTTATTTTAATAGGTTTGCCTTTAAAAGTGACTTGTTTTTTCTCCCTTGAAGCTCTCAGCACCAGTTCTTTATCTTGAATGTGGAGTGTTTTAACTATTATTTGCCGCGGTGTGCTTCTAGTTTGGTCGTATCTGTTTGGGGTGCGGAATGCCTCTTGTATATGAATGGGCCTCTCTTTCTTTAGATGAGGAAAGTTTTCCTTGATGATCGTTTGAAAAATTTCCTCAGGGGTGGTATTTTGAGATTCTTGCTCCGGTATTCCATGAATACGCATGTTAGGCTTCTTCAGGGTGTCCCATATCTCTTGGATATTTCTCTCAAGTATCTTTTTGGCTTTAACAACCTCTTCCATTGAGCTGGCTAGTACTCCCACTTTATCTTCAAGGTCTGAAATTCTGTTTTCTGCTTCATTAGTTCTGTTGATAAGACTCTCTGTGGCGTTCTGGGTTGAAGATAACTTGTCTTTTAGCTCAGTTTTAAACTCTGCTTGAGTTTGTTTTAACTGTTCTATGCCGCTTTTTGTTTCTTGCACTGTTTTTCTCAACTCCTCCAGATGTCTGTTGTGTTCCTCTTCAAAGCGATTGATTCGATTATGTAATTCCTCCCGGATTTCCTCTTTCATAGTATTGAACATGGTAATGATCATATTTTGAAAGTCGTTATCCTGGGTCAGGCTTTCTTGGCCTTTTTCCGCGGGTTTGTTCTTTTTGGAGTCTAACATTATGGGATTAATTTCTTCAGTGGGAGATTTGTTTACTTGAGTGTTGCTTCTCATGGATTTGCACTTTGACTTTGGCATTGTCATTTTAACTCTTAAGATCTCTCAATTTCACTAAACTGAATTATTTGGCCTGGGGTACTGGTGGGCGGGGCCTGAACGGGGACTTACCTAGGGAGCGGGGTGAGGCCCGGGTGGACCGCGTGCGTGTCCCGACTGGCGGAGCGGGGTGGGGCGAAAAGGGAGGATGGGCGCAGGGGGAGGTGCTCCTCGTTCCCTGGGCCCCCGCGCGGCTCCGGCTGGATGGCGGGAGTCGGAGCCGGGTCCCCGTGGGCTGACCTGGGGTCCTAGAGCGCGCGTTGAGGCCCGGCTGGATCTCGCCTACGCGTCCCGACCGGCGGAGCGGGGGGTGGGGCGAAAGAGGGAGGCTGCGCGCGTCGGCGTGGAGCTATTTAACCCAAGGGCAGCTGGGGCGGGGCCCGGGCGCAGGGGGAGGTGCTCCTCGTTCCCTGGGCCCCCGCGCGGCTCCGGCTGGATGGCGGGAGTCGGAGCCGGGTCCCCGTGGGCTGACCTGGGGTCCTAGAGTGCGCGTTGAGGCCCGGCTGGATCTCGCCTACGCGTCCCGACCGGCGGAGCGGGGGGGTGGGGCGAAAGAGGGAGGCTGCGCGCGTCGGCGTGGAGCTATTTAACCCGAGGGCAGCTGGGGCGGGGCCCGGGCGCAGGGGGAGGTGCTCCTCGTTCCCTGGGCCCCCGCGCGGCTCCGGCTGGATGGCGGGAGTCGGAGCCGGGTCCCCGTGGGCTGACCTGGGGTCCTAGAGCGCGCGTCATTTTCAGAAAACTTTTATCAATTCTTTTTTTTCTAATTGAAGTGTATTTATTTATTTATTTATTTATTTATTTATTTATTTGTCTGCTCATACAAACGTAATAGGAATCCCTGTCCCCTCCCTCCCTCCATCCCTCCCTGGACCTCCCTGTTCCCTCTCCCCTTTGCCCCTTCCTTTCCCCCCGACCTCCCTTTCTCCCAGTGTTCTCTCCCCCCATCTCTGAAACATCCTTTAATATGTATATATCAAACTTTCCTCTGGGTCCTCCTCTCTGATGAGGTGTAAGGACTCAGTGGCAATTCCTAGAACTCTTTCTTGTGTTCCCCTTAAGTATAGGAACACTATTGTGACTGTTAATCCCTTGCTTCTTTTTTTTATTATATACATTCTTTATTATTTCCGCTCATACAAACTTAATCGGTACACCAGTTCCCTCCCTCCCTCCTCCTCCCCACGAAGCCCCTGCTACCCCTCCCCTGACCCCTCCTTCCCCATCCCCCAGTGCCTCCCGCCCCAATTCCCAGAGAGTCCTTTCTTGTGCATGTCTGACTCTCCTCTGGGGCCTCCTCTCCGATGACGTACAAGGACCCAGTGGCATTTCCCTGAACCCTTTCCCCTGTCCCCTTAAGCACAGGAACAATGCTGTGGCTGCCAATCCCTTGCCTCCAAGGATCTTGGTGCCTTTAGCAGATGCTAGATTTTGTGAAGTCAATAGTGTGTTGGACAATGCGCAGGGCATGCAAAGTCCAATTATGATTGCATCGGCCCTAACTAGTGTGGAGAATCTTGCAAATCATTCCTTTTGCTCTTACACTCTTACCGCCCCCTCTTCCGCAAATTTCCCTGAGCTTCAGGATGGGGAGAGATTAGTCTAGCCTAGTTCCAGGTGGTTGATATAAAATCTCTGAACTTCTGGATTGTGGTTGTTGATTTTCTTTTGCAGTTTTACTGCTCCTGCAATGCCCTTCACTCCATCCTGCTGGGCACTGTAGTCACCCCTGGCCAGAGACAAAAAGCTGTTAAACTGGAGTCTTATAAGAGCACATTCAAGAGTAGATGTAATAAAAGTAGGAAACCTCAGTAAGGGAGGGGTCAATCACCCATTTGCAAAATGGTTACTTTTTATCTGCCAGACTATATGCCCTCGCCTTCTGTTGAGATCATACCCCCTTAGTTGTAAATGATCAGGAATGAACGTCTGTGAACTTAAGCAGGTGTCACATTACTTACTTGCATTCCTTGATGGAGGCCGATTTTCTCTACTGTAACATGGTCACTTCTATCCTTGTTTCTGGTATGGCCCTCCTACCCCATCCCTCCTGTTCATAATCCCTGCAATTACTGTAGGTAGTACATAGATTTACCTATGAGTGTCTCAAGATGGGCTGGGTGGGTTTGGTACTAGGAGCGACCTATTAGGGAGTACATCCGGTGCTTAATTTTCTGGGTCTGGGATGCTTCACTTAATATAATTGTTTCTAATGACATCCATTTCCCGGCAAATTCCAGTAATTCATCATTTTTGATGGCTGAGTAGTACTCCATTGTATAGATGTACCACCTTTTCCTTATCCACTCGTCAACTGTTGGACATTTGGGTTGATTCCATGTCTTTGCTATTGTAAACAGTACTGCTATGAACATGGTCGTGCTTGTGCTATCGAGGTGAACCTCTGCTGCATGGGGGATTATTCCCAAAAGTGGAATAGCAGGATCATATGGCATTTCAATCTTTAATTTCTTTAAGAATCTTCAGACGGCTCGCCAGAGTGGCTGTATGAGCCTGCATTCCCACCAGCAATGGAGGAGAGTTCCCCTCTCTCCACATCCTCTCCAGCATTTGTTGTTGTTTGTATTGTGGATTTTTGCCATCCTGACCGGGGTGAGATGATATCTCAGGGAAGTTTTGATTTGCATTTACCTGATGGCTAAAGAAGTGGAGCATTTTTAAAGATATTTGTTAGATATTTTAATGTCATCCCTGGTAAAGTTTCTTTTAAGTTCCAGGGCCCATTTTTTTTTTTTTTTTTTTTTTTTTTTTTTTTAGAAATTTAGAGCATTTTATTTATTTTTATTTATTTTTTTTTATTTCAGCTCATACAAACTTATTAGGTACACCAGTTCCCTCCCACCCTCCTCCTCCCCCCGTACCCCCTGCTCACCCTCCCCACCCCTCTCCCTCCCCATCCCCCAGTGCCTCCCACCCCAATTCCCAGAGAGTCCTTTCTTGTGCATGACTGATTTTCCTCTGGGCCCTCCTCTCCGATGACGTACAAGGACCCAGTGGCCTTTCCCGAACCCTTTTCCGTGTTCCCCTTAGGTATAGGAACACTGCTGTGGCTGCCAATCCTTTGCCTCCAAGGATCTTGGTGCCTTTAGCAGATGCTAGACTTTGTGAGGTCAACAGTGTGTTGGACAATGCGCAGGGCATGCAATGTCCAATTATTTCATCCCTGGTAAAGTTTCTTTTAAGTTCCAGGGCCCATTTTTTAATTGGGCCATTGGTTTCCTTGGTGTTTAGTTTTCTAAGTTCTTTGTGCACTCTGGACAATAGAGCTCTATCAGATATGTGGTTAGTGAAGATTTTCTCCCATTCTGTGGGTTGCCTTTGAGCTCGCGTTACAATCTCTTTATCTGAACAGAAGCTCTTTAATTTCACAAGATGCCAACTGTTGAGAGTTGGTAGCAGTGACTGTGCCATTGGATGTCTGTTTAGGAACTGTTGGCCTAGCCCAATCAGCTCGAGGGAGTTCCCTATCCTTTCAACTATGGTTTTTATAGTCTCTGGCCTGATATCAAGGTCCTTGATCCATTTGGAATTAAGTCTTGTACATGGTGACAAGTACGGGTCCAGCTTTAATCTTCTGCATGTGGAGATCCAGTTTTGCCAGCACCATTTGTTGAAGATGCTGTTCTTTTTCCATTGGATTCTTTGGGCCCCTTTGTCAAAGACCAAATGGCTGTAACTTTGTGGGCTTATATCTGGGTCTTCAATCCTTATCCATTGATCTGTGTGTCTATTTTGGAGCCAGTACCAAGCTGTCTTTACAACTATGGATTTGT
The DNA here is from genome assembly GCA_023101885.1 of Typhlomys cinereus. Classification (NCBI taxonomy): domain Eukaryota; kingdom Metazoa; phylum Chordata; class Mammalia; order Rodentia; family Platacanthomyidae; genus Typhlomys; species Typhlomys cinereus. Next base: position 2,943,428 of record JALPQD010000225.1, on the reverse strand, counting down.
AGTATAGACTAAGGTTTGATATGGTTATACCTCCAGCTGTGTTTTTGTTACTCAGGATTTTTTTTGCTATCCTGGGTCTTTTGTGCCTCCATATGAACTTTGAGATTGTTTGGTCAACTTCTTTGAAGAATTGCTTTGGGATTTTGATTGGTATAGCATTGAATCTGTATATTGCCTTTGGTAGGATGGTCGTTTTCACGATGTTGATTCTGCCAATCCAGGAACAAGGGAGGTCTTTCTACCTTCTGGTGTCTTCTGCTATTTCTTTCTTTAGGGTTTTAAAGTTTCATTGTAAAGGTCTTTTACCTCCTTAGTTAGGTTTATACCAAGGTATTTCATTTTTTTAGGGGCTATAATAAATGGGATTGTTTCTCTCAAGGCTTTTTCACTTCTTTCATTCTGGGCATATAGGAAGGCCTCTGATTTTTGCACATTTATTTGTATCCTGCCACCCTGCTGAACTTCTCAATTAGTTCCAGGAGCTTCCTGGTGGAGTTTTTGGGATCACTCAGGTATAAGATCATGTCATCTGCAAATAGAGATAGCTTGACTTCTTCCTTGCCAATTTGAATCCCTCTTATGTCCCTTTCTTGTCTTATGGCTTCGGCTAACACTTCAAGTACAATATTGAATAGAAGTGGTGAGAGTGGACAGCCTTGTCTTGTTCCTGATCGAAGTGGGAATGCTTCCAATTGTTCCCCATTGAGCATAATCCTTGCTGTGGGCTTGTTGTATACAGCTTTTATTATATTGATAAAAGTTCCTTCCATTCCTACTGTCTCTAGCGTTTTGATCATAAAAGGCTGTTGGATCTTGTCAAAAGCTTTTTCTGCATCTATCGAGAGTATCATGTGGTCTTGGACTTTGGACTGGTTTACATGATGAATTACATTTATTGATTTGCGTATGTTGAACCAACCTTGTGTGCCGGGGATGAAGCCTACTTGGTCCCCATGAATGATCTTTTTAATATGTTTTTGAATCCGATTTGCTAAGACTTTGTTGAGAATCTTTGCATCTGTGTTCATCAGGGAGATCGGCCTATAGTTTTCTTTTTTAAGTGAATCTTTATTAGGTTTTGGGATTAAAACGATATTAGCTTCATAGAAGGAATTTGGTAGTGTTCCTTCCTTTGCTATTTGGTGGAACAGTTTAAGGAGTATTGGTGTTATTAACTCCTTAAATGTCTTGTAGAACTCTGTGCTGAATCCATCTGGTCCAGGACATTTTTTGGTGGGAAGATTCGAGATTACTTCCTCAATTTCCTTATATGTTATAGGACTATTTAAGTAATTCACAACTTCCTGATTCAATTTAGGTAAGTTGTGTTTACTTAGAAATTCATCCATCTCTTTTGTGTTGTCAAACTTCACAGAGTATAAGTTTTTGAAATATGATGTTATAATTCTCTGGATTTCTTGGGTATCCGTAGTGATAACTCCATGTTCATTTCTAATTTTGTTAATTTGGGTTTTCTCTCTCTTGCTTTTGGTTAGTTTAGCTAGGGGTGTATCAATCTTGTTGATTTTTTCAAAGAACCAGCTTTTCGATTTGTTGATTTTTTCTATCGTTTTCTTAGTCTCGATTTCAGATATTTCTCCCCTTATTTTGCTAATCTCTTCTCTTCTACTGCTTTTGGGATCAGATTGCTCTAGTTTCTCTAAAGCTTTAAGCTGCATTGTTAAGTTGTTTATTTCTGATGTTTCCATTTTTTGATGTGGGCATTAAGAGCTATGAACTTACCTCTTAGAACAGCTTTCATTGTGTCCCAGAGATTTTGGTAAGTTGTATTTTCGTTATCATTCACTTTCAGGAAATCTTGAATTTCCTTTTTAATTTCTTCCTGAATCCAGTTCTCATTCAGCATCATAGTGTTAAGTTTCTAGGAGTTAGTGTATTTTCTCTTGTTTGATGTGTTGTGGATGTCCAGCTTTAGGCCGTGGTGGTCTGATAGGGCACAGGTTAGAATTTCAACTTTCTTGTACATGTGTAGATTCATTTTGTGGCCCAATATGTGATCTATTTTGGAGAAAGTTCCGTGTGCTGCTGAGAAAAATGTGTATTCTTTGGTGCGTGGGTGAAAAGTTCGATAGAGATCTGTGAGGTCCATTTCTTTCAGGGTTTGATTAAGTTCCAAAGTGTCTCTGTTAAGCTTTTGACCTGTTGATCTATCCCATGTAGAGAGGGCGGTGTTGAAGTCCCCAAGAATTATCGTTTGGGGGTTGATTTCTTGCTTTAGACGCTGTAGGGTTTTCTTAATGAATGTGGAGGGGCCCGTATTGGGTGCATATATGTTCAGTATTGTGAAGTCTTCCTGGTGAATTGTACCTCTGACTAAAATGTAGTATCCATCCGTGTCTCTTATAATTTTTTTTGGTTTGAAATCCACTTTGTCTGATAGCATAATGGCTACCCCTGCCTGTTTTCTGCTTCCATTTGCTTGTAGAATTGTTGACCAGCCTTTTATTTTTAGAGCGTGCCTATCTTTTGTGGTGAGATGGGTTTCCTGCAGGCAGCAGATTGATGGATTGTGATTTTTAATCCAAGTTTGTAATCTGTGTCTCTTGATCGGTGAATTAAGTCCATTAACATTTAGTGTTATAATGGAAAAACTATTGTTAATTCCAGACATTTATTATGTTTAGTAGCTTTTATAAGTATATTGCTTCGCTTTTAATGGTGTTATATTTGCCTTCTGTTCTCCTGGATATGCCTGTTTTTTTCTTCACGCTTGAGTATCATTTCTAGCAGTTTTTGAAGGCCTGGTTTGGTGGCCATGTATCCCTTAAAGTTGTCTTTGTGCTGGAAAATTTTTCTTTCTCCCTCGATCATGACTGATAGTTTTGCAGGGTAAATCAGCCTGGGTTGACATTTTTGCTCATTCAATACTTGAAGTATGTCTCTCCAAGCTCTTCTTGCTTTTACTGTTTCGACTGAGAAGTCATTTGTTATTTTAATAGGTTTGCCTTTAAAAGTGACTTGTTTTTTCTCCCTTGAAGCTCTCAGCACCAGTTCTTTATCTTGAATGTGGAGTGTTTTAACTATTATTTGCCGCGGTGTGCTTCTAGTTTGGTCGTATCTGTTTGGGGTGCGGAATGCCTCTTGTATATGAATGGGCCTCTCTTTCTTTAGATGAGGAAAGTTTTCCTTGATGATCGTTTGAAAAATTTCCTCAGGGGTGGTATTTTGAGATTCTTGCTCCGGTATTCCATGAATACGCATGTTAGGCTTCTTCAGGGTGTCCCATATCTCTTGGATATTTCTCTCAAGTATCTTTTTGGCTTTAACAACCTCTTCCATTGAGCTGGCTAGTACTCCCACTTTATCTTCAAGGTCTGAAATTCTGTTTTCTGCTTCATTAGTTCTGTTGATAAGACTCTCTGTGGCGTTCTGGGTTGAAGATAACTTGTCTTTTAGCTCAGTTTTAAACTCTGCTTGAGTTTGTTTTAACTGTTCTATGCCGCTTTTTGTTTCTTGCACTGTTTTTCTCAACTCCTCCAGATGTCTGTTGTGTTCCTCTTCAAAGCGATTGATTCGATTATGTAATTCCTCCCGGATTTCCTCTTTCATAGTATTGACATGGTAATGATCATATTTTGAAAGTCGTTATCCTGGGTCAGGCTTTCTTGGCCTTTTTCCGCGGGTTTGTTCTTTTTGGAGTCTAACATTATGGGATTAATTTCTTCAGTGGGAGATTTGTTTACTTGAGTGTTGCTTCTCATGGATTTGCACTTTGACTTTGGCATTGTCATTTTAACTCTTAAGATCTCTCAATTTCACTAAACTGAATTATTTGGCCTGGGGTACTGGTGGGCGGGGCCTGAACAGGGACTTACCTAGGGAGCGGGGTGAGGCCCGGGTGGACCGCGTGCGTGTCCCGACTGGCGGAGCGGGGTGGGGCGAAAAGGGAGGATGGGCGCAGGGGGAGGTGCTCCTCGTTCCCTGGGCCCCCGCGCGGCTCCGGCTGGATGGCGGGAGTCGGAGCCGGGTCCCCGTGGGCTGACCTGGGGTCCTAGAGCGCGCGTTGAGGCCCGGCTGGATCTCGCCTACGCGTCCCGACCGGCGGAGCGGGGGGTGGGGCGAAAGAGGGAGGCTGCGCGCGTCGGCGTGGAGCTATTTAACCCGAGGGCAGCTGGGGCGGGGCCCGGGCGCAGGGGGAGGTGCTCCTCGTTCCCTGGGCCCCCGCGCGGCTCCGGCTGGATGGCGGGAGTCGGAGCCGGGTCCCCGTGGGCTGACCTGGGGTCCTAGAGCGCGCGTCATTTTCAGAAAACTTTTATCAATTCTTTTTTTTCTAATTGAAGTGTATTTATTTATTTATTTATTTATTTATTTATTTATTTATTTATTTATTTGTCTGCTCATACAAACGTAATAGGAATCCCTGTCCCCTCCCTCCCTCCATCCCTCCCTGGACCTCCCTGTTCCCTCTCCCCTTTGCCCCTTCCTTTCCCCCGACCTCCCTTTCTCCCAGTGTTCTCTCCCCCCATCTCTGAAACATCCTTTAATATGTATATATCAAACTTTCCTCTGGGTCCTCCTCTCTGATGAGGTGTAAGGACTCAGTGGCAATTCCTAGAACTCTTTCTTGTGTTCCCCTTAAGTATAGGAACACTATTGTGACTGTTAATCCCTTGCTTCTTTTTTTTATTATATACATTCTTTATTATTTCCGCTCATACAAACTTAATCGGTACACCAGTTCCCTCCCTCCCTCCTCCTCCCCACGAAGCCCCTGCTACCCCTCCCCTGACCCCTCCTTCCCCATCCCCCAGTGCCTCCCGCCCCAATTCCCAGAGAGTCCTTTCTTGTGCATGTCTGACTCTCCTCTGGGGCCTCCTCTCCGATGACGTACAAGGACCCAGTGGCATTTCCCTGAACCCTTTCCCCTGTCCCCTTAAGCACAGGAACAATGCTGTGGCTGCCAATCCCTTGCCTCCAAGGATCTTGGTGCCTTTAGCAGATGCTAGATTTTGTGAAGTCAATAGTGTGTTGGACAATGCGCAGGGCATGCAAAGTCCAATTATGATTGCATCGGCCCTAACTAGTGTGGAGAATCTTGCAAATCATTCCTTTTGCTCTTACACTCTTACCGCCCCCTCTTCCGCAAATTTCCCTGAGCTTCAGGATGGGGAGAGATTAGTCTAGCCTAGTTCCAGGTGGTTGATATAAAATCTCTGAACTTCTGGATTGTGGTTGTTGATTTTCTTTTGCAGTTTTACTGCTCCTGCAATGCCCTTCACTCCATCCTGCTGGGCACTGTAGTCACCCCTGGCCAGAGACAAAAAGCTGTTAAACTGGAGTCTTATAAGAGCACATTCAAGAGTAGATGTAATAAAAGTAGGAAACCTCAGTAAGGGAGGGGTCAATCACCCATTTGCAAAATGGTTACTTTTTATCTGCCAGACTATATGCCCTCGCCTTCTGTTGAGATCATACCCCCTTAGTTGTAAATGATCAGGAATGAACGTCTGTGAACTTAAGCAGGTGTCACATTACTTACTTGCATTCCTTGATGGAGGCCGATTTTCTCTACTGTAACATGGTCACTTCTATCCTTGTTTCTGGTATGGCCCTCCTACCCCATCCCTCCTGTTCATAATCCCTGCAATTACTGTAGGTAGTACATAGATTTACCTATGAGTGTCTCAAGATGGGCTGGGTGGGTTTGGTACTAGGAGCGACCTATTAGGGAGTACATCCGGTGCTTAATTTTCTGGGTCTGGGATGCTTCACTTAATATAATTGTTTCTAATGACATCCATTTCCCGGCAAATTCCAGTAATTCATCATTTTTGATGGCTGAGTAGTACTCCATTGTATAGATGTACCACCTTTTCCTTATCCACTCGTCAACTGTTGGACATTTGGGTTGATTCCATGTCTTTGCTATTGTAAACAGTACTGCTATGAACATGGTCGTGCTTGTGCTATCGAGGTGAACCTCTGCTGCATGGGGGATTATTCCCAAAAGTGGAATAGCAGGATCATATGGCATTTCAATCTTTAATTTCTTTAAGAATCTTCAGACGGCTCGCCAGAGTGGCTGTATGAGCCTGCATTCCCACCAGCAATGGAGGAGAGTTCCCCTCTCTCCACATCCTCTCCAGCATTTGTTGTTGTTTGTATTGTGGATTTTTGCCATCCTGACCGGGGTGAGATGATATCTCAGGGAAGTTTTGATTTGCATTTACCTGATGGCTAAAGAAGTGGAGCATTTTTAAAGATATTTGTTAGATATTTTAATGTCATCCCTGGTAAAGTTTCTTTTAAGTTCCAGGGCCCATTTTTTTTTTTTTTTTTTTTTTTTTTTTTTTTTTTTTAGAAATTTAGAGCATTTTATTTATTTTTATTTATTTTTTTTTATTTCAGCTCATACAAACTTATTAGGTACACCAGTTCCCTCCCACCCTCCTCCTCCCCCCGTACCCCCTGCTCACCCTCCCCACCCCTCTCCCTCCCCATCCCCCAGTGCCTCCCACCCCAATTCCCAGAGAGTCCTTTCTTGTGCATGACTGATTTTCCTCTGGGCCCTCCTCTCCGATGACGTACAAGGACCCAGTGGCCTTTCCCGAACCCTTTTCCGTGTTCCCCTTAGGTATAGGAACACTGCTGTGGCTGCCAATCCTTTGCCTCCAAGGATCTTGGTGCCTTTAGCAGATGCTAGACTTTGTGAGGTCAACAGTGTGTTGGACAATGCGCAGGGCATGCAATGTCCAATTATTTCATCCCTGGTAAAGTTTCTTTTAAGTTCCAGGGCCCATTTTTTAATTGGGCCATTGGTTTCCTTGGTGTTTAGTTTTCTAAGTTCTTTGTGCACTCTGGACAATAGAGCTCTATCAGATATGTGGTTAGTGAAGATTTTCTCCCATTCTGTGGGTTGCCTTTGAGCTCGCGTTACAATCTCTTTATCTGAACAGAAGCTCTTTAATTTCACAAGATGCCAACTGTTGAGAGTTGGTAGCAGTGACTGTGCCATTGGATGTCTGTTTAGGAACTGTTGGCCTAGCCCAATCAGCTCGAGGGAGTTCCCTATCCTTTCAACTATGGTTTTTATAGTCTCTGGCCTGATATCAAGGTCCTTGATCCATTTGGAATTAAGTCTTGTACATGGTGACAAGTACGGGTCCAGCTTTAATCTTCTGCATGTGGAGATCCAGTTTTGCCAGCACCATTTGTTGAAGATGCTGTTCTTTTTCCATTGGATTCTTTGGGCCCCTTTGTCAAAGACCAAATGGCTGTAACTTTGTGGGCTTATATCTGGGTCTTCAATCCTTATCCATTGATCTGTGTGTCTATTTTGGAGCCAGTACCAAGCTGTCTTTACAACTATGGATTTGTAGTATAGACTAAGGTTTGATATGGTTATACCTCCAGCTGTGTTTTTGTTACTCAGGATTTTTTTTGCTATCCTGGGTCTTTTGTGCCTCCATATGAACTTTGAGATTGTTTGGTCAACTTCTTTGAAGAATTGCTTTGGGATTTTGATTGGTATAGCATTGAATCTGTATATTGCCTTTGGTAGGATGGTCGTTTTCACGATGTTGATTCTGCCAATCCAGGAACAAGGGAGGTCTTTCTACCTTCTGGTGTCTTCTGCTATTTCTTTCTTTAGGGTTTTAAAGTTTTCATTGTAAAGGTCTTTTACCTCCTTAGTTAGGTTTATACCAAGGTATTTCATTTTTTTAGGGGCTATAATAAATGGGATTGTTTCTCTCAAGGCTTTTTCACTTCTTTCATTCTGGGCATATAGGAAGGCCTCTGATTTTTGCACATTTATTTTGTATCCTGCCACCCTGCTGAACTTCTCAATTAGTTCCAGGAGCTTCCTGGTGGAGTTTTTGGGATCACTCAGGTATAAGATCATGTCATCTGCAAATAGGGATAGCTTGACTTCTTCCTTGCCGATTTGAATCCCTCTTATGTCCCTTTCTTGTCTTATGGCTTCAGCTAACACTTCAAGTACAATATTGAATAGAAGTGGTGAGAGTGGACAGCCTTGTCTAGTTCCTGATCGAAGTGGGAATGCTTCCAATTGTTCCCCATTGAGCATAATCCTTGCTGTGGGCTTGTTGTATAGCTTTTATTATATTGATAAAGGTTCCTTCCATTCCTACTGTCTCTAGCGTTTTGATCATAAAAGGCTGTTGGATCTTGTCAAAAGCTTTTTCTGCATCTATCGAGAGTATCATGTGGTCTTGGACTTTGGACTGGTTTACATGATGAATTACATTTATTGATTTGCGTATGTTGAACCAACCTTGTGTGCGGGGGATGAAGCCTACTTGGTCCCCATGAATGATCTTTTTAATATGTTTTTGAATCCGATTTGCTAAGACTTTGTTGAGAATCTTTGCGTCTGTGTTCATCAGGGAGATCGGCCTATAGTTTTCTTTTTTAAGCGAATCTTTATTAGGTTTTGGGATTAAAACGATATTAGCTTCATAGAAGGAATTTGGTAGTGTTCCTTCCTTTGCTATTTGATGGAACAGTTTAAGGAGTATTGGTGTTATTAACTCCTTAAATGTGTGGTAGAACTCTGTGCTGAATCCATCTGGTCCAGGACATTTTTTGGTGGGAAGATTCGAGATTACTTCCTCAATTTCCTTATATGTTATAGGACTATTTAAATAATTCACAACTTCCTGATTCAATTTAGGTAAGTTGTGTTTACTTAGAAATTCATCCATCTCTTTTGTATTGTCAAACTTCACAGAGTATAAGTTTTTGAAATATGATGTTATAATTCTCTGGATTTCTTGGGTATCAGTAGTGATAACTCCATGTTCATTTCTAATTTTGTTAATTTGGGTTTTCTCTCTCTTGCTTTTGGTTAGTTTAGCTAGGGGTGTATCAATCTTATTGATTTTTTCAAAGAACCAGCTTTTTGACTGGTTGATTTTTTTCTATCGTTTTCTTAATCTCGATTTCAGATTATTTCTCCCCTTATTTTGCTAATCTCCTCTCTTCTACTACTTTTGGGATCAGATTGCTCTAGTTTCTCTAAAGCTTTAAGCTGCATTGTTAAGTTGCTTATTTCTGACGTTTCCATTTTTTTGACGTGGGCATTAAGAGCTATGAACTTACCTCTTAGAACAGCTTTCATTGTGTCCCAGAGATTTTGGTAAGTTGTATTTTCGTTATCATTCACTTTCAGGAAATCTTGAATTTCCTTTTTAATTTCTTCCTGAATCCATGTCTCATTCAGCATCATAGTGTTAAGTTTCCAGGAGTTAGTGTATTTTCTCTTGTTGTGTTGTGGATGTCCAGCTTTAGGCCGTGATGGTCTGATAGGGCACAGGTTAGAATTTCAACTTTCTTGTATATGTGTAGATTCATTTTGTGGTCCAATATATGATCTATTTTGTAGAAAGTTCCGTGTGCTGCTGAGAAAAATGTGTATTCTTTGGTGCGTGGGTGAAAAGTTCGATAGAGATCTGTGAAGTCCATTTCTTTCAGGGTTTGATTAAGTTCCAAAGTGTCTCTGTTAAGCTTTTGACCTGTTGATCTATCCCATGTAGAGAGGGCGGTGTTGAAGTCCCCAAGAATTGTCGTTTGGGGATTGATTTCTTGCTTTAGACGCTGTAGGGTTTTCTTAATGAATGTGGAGGGGCCCGTATTGGGTGCATATATGTTCAGGATTGTGAAGTCTTCCTGGTGAATTGTACTTGTGACTAAAATGTAGTATCCATCCGTGTCTCTTATAATTTTTTTTGGTTTGAAATCCACTTTGTCTGATAGCATAATGGCTACCCCTGCCTGTTTTCTGCTTCCATTTGCTTGTAGAATTGTTGACCAGCCTTTTATTTTTAGAGCGTGCCTATCTTTTGTGGTGAGATGGGTTTCCTGCAGGCAGCAGATTGATGGATTGTGATTTTTAATCCATGTTTGTAATCTGTGTCTCTTGATCGGTGAATTAATTCCATTAACATTTAGTGTTATAATGGAGAAACTATTGTTAATTCCAGACATTTATTATGTTTAGTAGCTTTTATAAGTATATTGCTTCGTTTTTAATGATGTTATACTTGCCTTCTGTTCTCCTGGATATGCCTGTTTTTTTCTTCACACTTGAGTATCATTTCTAGCATTTTTTGAAGGCCTGGTTTGGTGGCCATGTATCCCTTAAAGTTGTCTTTGTGCTGGAAAATTTTTCTTTCTCCCTCGATCATGACTGATAGTTTTGCAGGGTAAATCAGCCTGGGTTGACATTTTTGCTCATTCAATACTTGAAGTATGTCTCTCCAAGCTCTTCTTGCTTTTACTGTTTCGACTGAGAAGTCATTTGTTATTTTAATAGGTTTACCTTTAAAAGTGACTTGTTTTTTCTCCCTTGAAGCTCTCAGCACCAGTTCTTTATCTTGAATGTGGAGTGTTTTAACTATTATTTGCCGCGGTGTGCTTCTATTTTGGTCGTATCTGTTTGGGGTGCGCAATGCCTCTTGTATATGGATGGGCCTCTCTTTTTTTAGATGAGGAAAGTTTTCCTTGATGATCATTTGAAAAATTTCCTCAGGAGTGGTATTTTGAGGTTCTTGCTCTGGTATTCCATGAATACGCATGTTAGGCTTCTTCAGGGTGTCCCATATCTCTTGGATATTTCTCTCAAGTATCTTTTTGGCTTTAACAACCTCTTCCATTGAGCTGGTTAGTACTCCCACTTTATCTTCAAGGTCTGAAATTCTGTTTTCTGCTTCATTAGTTCTGTTGATAAGACTCTCTGTGGCGTTCTGGGTTGAAGATAACTTGTCTTTTAGCTCAGTTTTAAACTCTGCTTGAGTTTGTTTTAACTGCTCTATGCCACTTTTTGTTTCTTGCACTGTTTTTCTCAACTCCTCCAGATGTCTGTTGTGTTCCTCTTCAAAGCGATTGATTTGATTATTTAATTCCTCCCTGATTTCCTCTTTCATAGTATTGAACATGGTAATGATCATATTTTGAAAGTCTTTATCCTGGGTGGGCCTTTCTTGGCCTTTTTCCGTGGGTTTGTTCTTGTTGGAGTCTAACATTATGGGATTAATTTCTTCAGTGGGAAATTTGTTTACTTGATTGTTGCATCTCATGGATTTGCACTTTGACTTTGGCATTGTCATTTTAACTCTTAAGATCTCTCAATTTCACTAAACTGAATTATTTGGCCTGTTGTCCTGGTGGGCGTGGCGGGCGGAGACTCTCCTAGGTCGTGGGGTGAGGGCCGGCTGGACCGCGCGTGCGTCCTGACCGGTGGAGCGGGGTGGGGTGCAAAGGGGGGATGGGGGCAACGGCGTGGAGCTATTTAACCCAAGGGCAGCTGGGGCGGGGCCCGGGCGCAGGGGGAGGTCCTCCTAGTCCCTCGGTCCTGTGCGCGGCTCCGGCTGGATGGTGGGAGTCAGAGCCGGGTCCCTCCAGGGCCCATTTTTTAAGTGGGCCATTTTTTTCCTTGGAGTTTAGTTTTCTAAGTTCTTTGTGCACTCTGGACAGTAGAGCTCTATCAGATATATGGTTAGTGAAGATTTATTTTCTCCCATTCTGTGGGTTGCCTTTGAGCTTGTGGTACATTCTCTTTATCTGAACAGAAGCTCTTTAATTTCACAAGATCCCATCTGTTGAAAGTTGGTAGCAGTGACTGTGTCATTGGATGTCTGTTTAGGAAATGTTGGCCTAGCCCAATCAGCTCGAGGGAGTTCTCTATCCTTTCAACTATGGTTTTTATAGTCTCTGGCCTGATATCAAGGTCCTTGATCCATTTGAATTAAGTCCTATACATGGTGACAAGGAAATCTTGATTTCCTTTTTAATTTCTTCCTGAATCCAGTTCTCATTCAGCATCATATTGTTAAGTTTCCAGGATTTAGTGTATTTTCTCTTGTTTGTTTTGTTGTGGATGTCAAGGTTTAGGCCGTGGTGGTCTGACAGGGCACAGGTTAGAATTTCAACTTTTTTGTATATGTGTAGATTGGTTTTGTGGCCCAATATGTGATCTATTTTGTAGAAAGTTCCGTGTGCTGCTGAGAAAAATGTGTATTCTTTGGTGTGTGGGTGAAATGTTCGATAGAGATCTGTAAGGTCCATTTCTTTAAGGGTTTGATGAAGTTCCAAAGTGTCTCTGTTAAGCTTTTGAGCTGTTGATCTATCCCATGTTGAGAAGGCGGTGTTGAAGTCCCCACGAATTATCATTTGGGTGTTGATTTCTTGCTTTAGAAGCTGTAGGGTTTTCTTAATGAATGTGGAGGGGCCCGTATTGGGTGCATATATGTTCAGTATTGTGAAGTCTTCCTGGTGAATTGTACCTGTGACTAAAATGTAGTATCCATCTGTGTCTCTTATGATTTTCTTTGGTTTGAAGTCCACTTTGTCTGAAAGCATAATTGCTACCCCTGCCTGTTTCCTGTTTCCATTAGCTTGCAAGATTTTGGACCAGCCTTTCATTCTTAGTATGTGCCTATCTTTTGTGGTGAGATGAGTTTCCTGAAGGCAGCAGATTGTTGGATTGTGGTTTTTAATCCAAGTTTGTAATCTGTGTCTCTTATTTGGTGAGTTAATACCATTGACATTTAATGTTATAATGGAGAAATTATTTTTAATTCTGGACTTTTTTATGTTTAGTAGATTTTGTAAGCATGTTGTTTGATATTTATGTTTTGGTGGTATTATACTTCCCTTCTGTCCTCCTGGATATGCTTGTTCTTTTCTTCAAGCTTGAGTATTATTTCTAGCCTCTTTTGAAGGCCTGGTTCGGTAGACATGTATCCCATCAAGTTGTTAAGCTTGACAGGTAGTTTTGCCGGGTATATCAGTCTGGGTTGGCATTTTTGCTCATTTAATACTTGAAGTATGTCTCTCCAAGCTCTTCTTGCTTTTACTGTTTCCATTGAGTAGTCATTTGTTATTCTAATAGGTTTACCTTTAAAAGTGAGTTACTTTTTTTTTCTTGAATCTTTGAGCACCTTTTCTTTGTCTTGAATGTGGAGTGTTTTGACTGTTATTTGCCGTGGCGATTTTCTATTTTGGTCATATCTGTTTGGAGTGTGAAATGCCTCTTGCATTTGGATAGGCCTCTCATTCTTTAGTTGTGGGAAGTTTTCATTTATGATGAATTGAAATATTTCCTCCGGTGTGGTATTTTGGGATTCTTGTTCTGGTATTCCATGAATGCGCATGTTAGGCTTCTTCAGGGTGTCCCATATCTCTTGAATGTTCCTCTCCAGTATCTTTTTGGCTTTAACAATCTCTTCCGTTGAGCTGGTTAATTCTCCCACTTTGTCTTCAAGATCTGAAATTCTATTTTCTGCCTCATTTGTTCTGCTGATAAGACTCTCTGTTGAGTTTTGGGTTGAAGATAACTTATCTTTTAGTTCAATTTTAAACTCTGCCTGAGACTGTTTTAACTGCTCCATACCTATTTTTGTTTCTTGAACTGTTTTTCTCAACTCCTCCAAGTGCCTGTTGTGTTCCTGTTCAAAGTGGTTGATACGGTTGCTTAACTCTTCTCAGATTTCCTCTTTCATAGTATTAATCATGGTAATGATCATACTCTGAAAGTCGTTATGTTGGGTCTGACTTTCATGGCTATTTTCTGTGGTTTTGTTCTGGTCAGAATCTATCATTATGGGATTGATTCTTTCGGTGGGAGATTGGTCTTCCTGGGTTTTGTTTCTCGTGGATCTGCACTTTGACTTGGGCATTGTTGTTTTGTTTTTTAGGACCTTTCAGTTTCTGTGTGTTTTTCACTGAACTGATGTAGTTGGTATTGTTACACTTGCCAGTTATTACTAGTGCTTGCCTTGGATTGGGTATGTTTGTGTATTGTTATTGTTATATCCTAGATGTGGCTACTAGGCTGTTAGTATGTCAGTTAAGTCAGGTTAGTAACCAGGGGGTGAATATTTGTATGGTAGTGTACTTTTATGTTTTAGTATCTTGGTGAAATGTGAGGGTGAGTGGTGTACTCCCTGGAGTTGTATGTTTTGGGGGTGGCTGTATGAGGAAGTTGATCTACAGCATTGATACTAGAAAGGATCAGTAAGATTAAAAAGAAGAAAAAGAAAAAAAAATTAAAAAAAATTACTTATCTTTGGGCTGGATGTGAAGAATCTAGCTCACGTGATATAATGATTGTAGTGGAGTCCAGATGTATGGCCTGTGTTCCCTTTGTTCCTTAGAGTTTTGCTTGAGTTTCCTTTGGACTCTATTGAATTCTGAGTAGCAGTGTGTCTTCCGTGGACCACTTGCGTAGGTTCCCGGTGGGCCAGAGAGGCCGACAATCTGATGTTGATGGCAGAATTCTTCACCTGCCACCTGGGGGGGCGGCGGAGGCGCGCGGGGGCGGGAGGACGTGAGGGGCTGGGGTCCGGGGCGTGGGCCCAGGCAAAGCCGGAGGCCGCCTGGGTGCTGGCCGGGTGGCTGCGGGGTGGGGGGCTGGGCTGGGAGGGGCTCACTCACTCTTTTTTTAATTCTTAAATAGTATAAAAATAAGCATTTGTTTCAATACTTGTATTTTACATAAGCTAATTTAAATACATGTTTGGCTAAGGCAACAAAACAATCACACATACAACCTGAATCTACGGGGTCAGTCAACAGTTTGATGTCAGTAATAATCTGTTTACCTCCCCCCCAAAAAAAAACTTCAATGAAGTTAACAATTTTGCAGTCTTTTTGAATGACTGTTTTTTTTTAAACTTTTAAGCATAAATTCTTATAAATTATCCTGAAATATTTCCCTTTAAGAACATTGATTTTTCCTTTCCCTAAGACATATTTTTTCAGTTATTAGACGAGTATTGTTGTTATCTGCAATCAGTGTTTTATTTGATTAAAAGAGATAGTGTTCTGTGAATAAAATTTTGAATGTAGTAATAAAATGTTTGTAAGGTTAGTCTTTCTGGTATGTCTAGGTAATGTAAGACAAAGGTCTCAGTATACAGGTAAATTCCAAGCTAGGCATCAGTTCTAACTTTATAAGTCTCAAAATACCAGGTAGCACATAGAGCATTTAGTCCTTAATCTAATCATTTCTTTTGATTATTTACATGATAATTCAAAGAGGTAATTGCAAAAAAAGATGTCTTGATTCTGACCAAATAAAAAACAAATCAAACACTGTACATTTAAGCATCCAAAAGGCATCATAACTATCCTTAATAAATTAAGTAAGATATAGCACCTTGGCTGACAATGAGATATAAAAATTATTATATGTTTATTATTATTGTCCAGAAGAACTACTGGCTATTTGTTCTTGTTTCTAGGCAAGCAAGGACACTTATCAAACAGGAATGTGCTTTCCTTCTTATCATGAATAACCTGCAATTCTTAATAAGGGGCCTTTTCATAAGGTTCTTGGGCATAAATAGATTAAAAAAACTCCACCTTTTATTAAAATAAAAGTACTCCTCCAAAGGAGTTCATTAGTAGTCATGAGCTGAGCTTTTCCTCAATGTGGAAAAATGCAAGTAAGAAAATATGAAGTGTTCAAAGTTAGGAATAACTGATTTAAAATCAGGAAGTGAATAGGAAAATGGATCGGCAGAGCTTCTGCTAGCAAAAGGACTACCAGAAAACAAAAGGCTGTTGGCCAAGGTTGATTGGCAGCCTGCCCTGGCCTGCAGTGAACGAGTTAAAACATTTGGAGCAGGCATATTATAAGGTCACTTCCATTGTAATACAGGCACATAGAGCATGTTTTATGTTATATGTACAACATATAGTATACCATGCCGAAGAAAAAAACAAAGAAAATATTTGACTAAAGCTTGGTAGTTCATTAAACTCATAGCAAAATCCAGGCCATCATTTATGTTTTAAATACCTTTTCATCTCTCCATTTCTTCTATAGACAGTGAGTTTCTCTTATATTTGGTTTCCCAGAGAGTCTTGGCACAGTGTTTGGTATATGGTCAGTATTTAATGTATAACTGGTGACTATAGCATGTGTTCTGTATTTATATACTTGTATGAGATAGTCTGTATTTTTCAATTCATTATTAAAACATACTGACATAATGTATTCATACATCTTTACATGAAATGTTGAAGAATTTCCTGCCTAAACTTATAACCTCTCTTTTTTCCTATCTTCTTGTATTGCGTTTCTCTTGCACATTTTTTTATTCAGAATTTTGCTTTTATCTCCTGTGTCACAAAGGAGTGTTTCATCGGTGAATGGCGATACCCCTCCAGGACTGGGCATAGTGATGTGGCAGAATATAAAGATGGACCTTTACCTTACCTTCCTCCTAAAGCTCAAAGACCCCATGTCTCTAGTTTGAGGGAGTCATTATAGGATATTTGTGACCACAATGAAATAATACACATGAGGCAGAAGATGGAAAATTCCTTTTTTTAAAATTAAGCTGTGTATATAGTTCTTCTAAGATGTTTTTGATCCAGCAGTCTGAATCTTGACTAGAATTCAAGATGATAATATAAAGTGTTTGATATTTAAGTTCCTTTGGGAACTGGAATTTTCAGCATGGGAAAAGGAGAAGCATGAAGATAGACCAAAGTAATTCAAATTAGCGTTTGAGATGACATGGTCAGTGAGTAAAAATCATGACAAATCCTTTCCTTTAATCAAACTCTGTAAAATACTCTACAACCTAATACAGTGCAAACACCTCCTCTATTGATGGTTTTGGAGCAATGCAGCTGAATTGACCCAGAGCAGAAAGCATGCAAGCTTGGATTATCCCAATGTTACTGATAGCACAGTGTGGGCATATCCAAGGACTCAGCAGGGAAATGTCTGAAGGACATGGAAGCTGAGCTCAAGCTATCATTTGAGTACCATGAAGAATACAGCTATAATTGATTAACCACATTAATTAATATTGAAATCCAAGATACTACTAAATAAAGTGTCAACCTTTCACTGGAAAATACAAAGTAATCCATTCATTATTTTAAAACTTGCTTCCAAAAGAAATTTATTCTTGCTTTCCTTTATTAATTCTCTCAGGGTAACCAAATTGCTGATGAGGCAGATCTCATAGAATTACACAGCTAGACCCTGATAAAGAAATAAATCATTCTTGGTTTGTAGTCTTAGTGCAAGGACTGATGTGTATATAACCACCAGTGTCACTAGGACAAGAGAAAAGCATGTGATAGTGTATGCCTCCTGAAGCACTATGCAACTTTTTTTTCTGCCAAAAGTTTGCTGCTACAGCTAATTAAACCTCTGAATGTGAGAACAGCAAGCTAAAGCCCTCAATCCAGGTAACCTGCTGCCTAGTTTTGAATATAAAATTTTATTTATGCATGTATTCATTTACATTTTTCTCTGTGGTTTGCAGTGTATCATAGTTGAATAGCAGAGGCAGAACTCCTATGGCTGTAATCCGGTGTCCGGGCCCATGAACCAGCATAAACTGAGATCTAAAAATGCAGGAAACTGAAGTGATGGTGGCAGGAATTAAAAGTTTCAGGCTTTGGGTCAGAGGGGGCCTTGGATGTCCTCTTATCATCCAAGCCAACTTTATTGTAACATACATGGGTTTTATAATCAAGGAGCAGGGATAAATTCTTTACAGGATTATGTAAAGCGCATACATTGTGGTTACATCCACTTGTTGTGGGACCAGACATGGCGCCAGGTGTGCTAAAGAGGCATGGTGCCTCGTTGCTGAAAGAGAAAGGAATGTATGCCTCAAAACAGAGTTACTTGGTCCATGCATAAGCATATCTCAGATAAGCAGGAAAGAACTGTTGAGGGAAGAACAGCCCAGCCAGTTTCTAAGAAAAACAAAAGTGACCCAAACAACCTGGAAGTTCTCTCTACTCCCAAAGGGGGGAATTAGGCCTGTCATTGTCTTGCAGACAAGAGGCAAACTCAACCCCCCAGGGGAGGAGTCACTCAACAGCCGGTTCAGTTGCTAATGTATCATCCAGAGAGCAGGCCTTGGGCCTAACAACCCCCACAATCCGGAAATATTGCCTTTCATAGAACTAGTTTGCCTGTCTCTGCTCTTGCAGAAAATACAGGAAGAAAGAATACTTAATGATACTATGGGAACAATCAGCAAAATTCAGAGGGAGATATTCTGGAGAAAAGTGATCCAGTTTTGTCAACACATAGATTGCTGGGAATGGAGAGGAAAGGATGAAAGGACAGAAATAAGAGACGGAAGGTTTGAAGAGTATGGAGGAGAGCACTGATTACTTATAGACTGAAGGGAAAAATTCAACTACGTGTTTGTTCTTTAAAATCATTCCTATGGATTTACTTTTTCTGTTTAAAGAAGCTCTGAAAACAATGTTTAAAATTCAATTCTATCTTCAGGAATCGTAATCTCAGCAGTACTTAGGAGTCTGAGACAGAAGCATTGCAAACTTGAGGCCCTGGGGAGATTCCCCTCTTCTCTCTCTCTATACCCCCACAGAGAGAAAGAGAGAAAGAGAGAGAGAGAGAGAGAGAGAGAGAGAGAGAGAGAGAGAGAGAGAGAGAGAGAGAGGAGAGAGAGAGAATCAGGAAGACTTAAACATTATGTATCTGTTTAAGAAATTAGAAACATTTCTTTTAGGAGAATAATTGTATTATGATTCTGTTTTTCAAAATAAATCTGTATTTTAAAAGGTGTAATGAAACATAGGCATTAGATATATTGAGCAGAATTTGTTGTCCTGTTTCTGAGGGTAAGTCACAGGTACAGACCGAAAACAGAAGAGATATAAACAAGGCAGAATTTGCCACACACAAGTTGGGTGATGGGCCCATGGAGCTTATTGTTTTCTCTATTCATGTAGAAGCTTGAAAGTTTGCAAATGTGTGTTTGTATGTGTGTGTTTATGTGGGTACATGTGTCAGGGAGTGTTTGTGTAGAACCAGAGATCAATACCAGGTGTTGGTCCTCAGCCAGGATTTGTCTACTTTTTTTTTTTTTTTTTTTAGCAATCATTGCTCACTAGATCTGGGACTTGTTCATTGACCTAGGCTGATTGAAATTAGTAAAAGCAAGTGCTTTGCCAATGGAGCTGAGGGATTGTAAGCAGGGCAGCCCTGCAGGAGGAAGACTCCTTAACTGGCCAGGCAGGGCCAGTCCCCGTCCCTCCTATCCTGACACCATAGTCACCATCTGATCTGAGACCCCAGGAGAACAAGGTCCTGCGTGGAGTTAACACAACACTGTACTTTTCTAGATTTCTTTTACTTTTGGAGTTCTCTGTTTCAGACACAATTCTTGGTGGAAATGTAGGCAGTGCATAGAAGGACATTTCTGGCAGGGAACTCGGAGTGTGTTGGACTGATGGTCTGTGTGCATGCATGTTAGAAAATAAGCAGATATAAATACTCATCATTTCTGACAAAGTCGCCTAAAAAATGCTGTAAAACTAAAAGAAACAAGCAATCATTTATAGAGATGAAATGTATGTCTTCTAACGGTACTATGCAGTCAGAGAGGCCTAGAAAGCTCACAAAATAAAAGCAGAGGATCGAGAGTGGTGTATCATGTGGTGAATTTTTCTCCTAGTCAGATAAAAAAATCTCATGAATGCTGGAGCATTTCTTCACCCTGCTTGATCATAAAACACATAAGGGTGTCAAATCTATGACCTACAGGCAGCCAAGGGTAACCATGAATGTAGATGAGTTGCTAATATCGTCAACTTAAATGAAGACAAATTTTCATGACTAAAGAAATGGGACTGTATTTTTTTCTCTTATAGAGTGAATACTTGATAATATGGAAACCAGGTGTCATAAGATTTGTGTTTATACTGGCTAAAGTATAATGATGGAAAAGTTATGACTTGCCAATATATCAAAATAATGCAAGCGTGTAGTGAGGAACATGTTCATCTGTGTGACCACCACGTGCATCAACATAAAGAGAACCTCTAACTGCTCACAGGGCTCCTGCAAGTCCTGCCACATCACCTGCTGCAGCATCATTATCTTCATTTCCATTGCCACTCATTTTAGTTTTTCCTCTTCCTCTTCTTCTCCTCCTCTTTTCATTCATTTCCTCCTCTTCATCCACTTCCTTCTCCTCTTCCTGCAGCATTTTATTTATTTATATGTCAGGGAGGGAATAGTTGGAGAATAGGTATATGTACCCTGATCCACGTGTGCAGGTCAGAGGATAACTTTCTGAAGTCAGGTCTCTCGTTTTACAATATGGACCAGGACTCCAGACCTGCTTACTTATCTTGCTGGCCTGATTATGAACAAATGTGCAGATGAAGACACATTTATACTATAGAACTTATTGTTGATTTTTATGGTTTTGTAGAACTGCGTTGTTCTACAATGTGAGTTTTCTATACTATCCATTTGTGGACTTTAGGACTTTCTAAATTTTACAGTGATAGCAAAATAAAAATGGGTGGAAAAATAATTTTAGTTATTATAAGACATGTAGAATGACTTCATATAGGATGCTGTGTTACATGAGATTAAAACATAGAGTTCCTCTAGATACTCTTGTACATATATGTTGATGGAGAGAGGGAGGGAAAGAGAAGACATAGAAGAGGAGAGAGACAGAGGTGTACTCATTTTTCACATGGAAATCTTTAAACATCAGTTCCTTGGATCAGAGGGTAGCGTATGTTAATTCTGGTATATACTGCCAGTTTTCTTAAGTGTTTTGGAGTTGATGCATTTTTAAGTCATGAACAGAGTATATAAATCCTAAGTAACTGTTGTTACTTTGTGCTATTTGTTTCTGACTTATGAATAATTGACATGTTAAAGATATATTGACTCAAGTTTATATATATAAAACTTGGCATGTCCAAGTGCTGGGTGAAATTAAAGGTGAACAGAGTTGGGAAATATTTCTAGTCTAAATTTCATTTATGAATTCAGTCCCATGGAGGAGCATTAAATAGTAGTAATTTAATAAATTATATTAGTGGGTGAACAGAGTGTTGGAAACTAATGCTTGGAGATTAAAGTTAATTAACAATAATTTAGAAAAATGTTAAAGAAACTTGTTTGCAGTGCTACAACAAGCAGACGTTACTCAAAGCAGATGCATGGAAAGGGAGTGTGGTTTGGACCAAACATATTGTTCTGCTGAATAATTGGAGTATATTCCTCCTACACCTGATTAAAAATAACAGCATCTTGTCCCAGGCCTGTGCTGTTATTTTTCCATCCATTTTTATTTTACTGTTATAAAACTAAAGCTTTTTTTTGACCAGGGACTGTCTGACCAGTTTTCACTGTAATTTACCTCATTCTACCTTATGAGTTTTTCAAGAAGGAAGAGGATACTTTTCTGTATTTATAAAGGACAACAGAGAAAAAGTTTCCCTGCAGAGAGCATTCCAGAAATGGAGAAACCCACACAGAGGCTGCGTATCATTTGCTTGTGAATACACAGTGTGATGTGCTTCTACTTTTCCTCTGCTGCAGTTATCTCAGGGATCTCCAGAGCCTGTTGAGCCAAACTTCTTCACGGCAGATTACCACTTACTATGCCGTTCATCACATGGAAACAGCTGGCCCCTAAGTGACCCTGCAGGTAAGGTGACCTGACCTTACCAAAAACAAACAAACAAACAAGCAAGCAAGCAAGCAAGCAAGCAAGCAAGCAAAAAGAAATGTATTGTTTGGATAGTTAGTTACTTCTAAAATATTGTCTTCGTCTTAAAGGAAAACAGAATTTAGTTTTGATATCTGAGTCAGTCATTGGGGGATGTGTGTATTAGGAACCCAGAAACTCCCTGAGATGATTTTCACCAGCTGAAGCACATGCCATCCACCCTTTGTTAAATCACAGACAAACAGCAGGGTCCATGCAAGTGAACCATACTTCCTTTTACTATTGGAGTTATCTTGTGTGCTAGTTTGGGAGAATTGTCTTCAGTGCATACCCCAGACACTTTGAAGGGAATCTCAAATTTCTCTTATGGACTTTCTTTTTTTAAAAAAATTAAATAATTTTTTTATTTTTCTAGTTTTACAGGCATATTGGATACTTATCCCTGCTTCCCTCCATCTTCTTTCCCACCCATCCCCTTCCTCCCACCCTCCTGCCTGTCTGCTTCTGTGGATCCTAGGGTTCCCTCTGGCTTGTTTATTCTTGTGAGGGTTCTGACCTTTGTGGCACACCAAGATGCCTCTCATTGGGCCACCCCACTGACAGAGGCATTTTCCTTCACCCCTCTAGCTTTAGTCACCAAGGTTTCCACTGTATATTCTTATCTCTTTTGAGTTCCTTGATGGTATATGGGAGCATTATGATATGTTAGTCTTTAGGCAGATCTGGTAAGGACAAGTCCTTTATGCAGCAGTTCTGCTTTGAATGGAATGTCTTGTCAAAAGGTGAACCTTCCCATCTTTAGGGTCTTACAGTCTTACCACCCTCTCTTCTGTGAGGTTCCCAAGCCTTAGCTTAGGATGGGGAGATTGGGTTGGTCAGATTTTGGATGAGCCTTGCTGAGTCACTGGTAGTCTACATTATGGCTGGCCATTGCTGTCCACTTCACTGCTCTTCTATTGCCAGCCTTTCTGTCATACTGCAAAGGTATCACTCCTCTTTGTAGAACTGTGAGAGTCATGATTTTTTTGCTTCTAGCTTTCCTAGGATAAGGGCTACTTGACAAGGAGAATTGAAAATTATCTGGGCCTGCAGCTTTCCTTCCCATCCTGATCCATTAAAGTCACCAGAGAGTAGGAAAGGTAAAGGAATTCATGAATGACTTCATGGTCACCTAAACTGAATTGTTTAGACAGTAAGAAGGGACACTTTGTTAATTAGCTCCTTATCTAGTGACACTTCAGTCATTTCACAGAAGGTGTAGAGTTTTCTGGGAGTCAGTTTAAAACATTGATCTCCTGAATATGTTTTTGAAATTTTTTATCATATGTTCTAAACAGGTCAGTTTATTCTGTTTCCCATCAATTGCCTCCTAAAAGAGAACAATCATACACATGAGAAGGGAAAGGAAAGGGGTGGGCAATCACTATCTCCAGTCCCTCTCCTTGAGCAGATGTTCGGATGCTTCTTAGCATTAGTGGGACTATCTAAATCCTAACATCAGGACTCTTCAGAGGGAGAGCAGAGTAACAATGAGGTTCACCACAAACCCACAATTTAGGACTCTATATCCACTTTGGTCTTTGGTCCACTTTGAAATTGTTTCATCATTTGTCTTGTTCACTCACAAGGACAACAACAGGTCTAACACTGCCACCCAGTGCCTTAGAGTTGTGGTCTCCAGGAGGGCTAATCCCCTATATAACTGGACCACTGTGTCATGTGAGGTTACTTCTCTGACATTCTAGGGTTTGTACACCAGTTAAAAGGAGATGAAATCACCACCTACAAACTGGGACAAGATCACAAGAAACTTACAGAATATTCAGAGAGATGGGATACCAAGGAAACAATGTTTATTTTTTGTTTCCACGACTTCCGCAGATACACATCCAAATATTCAGCCCCAAGCCCAGTGGAATGGTGTATATACTCTCTGTTAGTCTTCTGTACATACATTCTGCACAGGGTGACATGTGAGCGCATAAAATGGATCTTGCCATGTTGCCTTTCCTTTCTTCCTGGAAGACCCTTACCGCAGCAGGGCTGAACATAACTAAATCCTTTTTGAGAAGCAGTATCCTATTTCTCGGAAGCAACGGAATTCCTCATAATGTCTGAATTCTGTAATTGTGTTCTAGGCACAGTGGGTAGAAGTGATGCTTCCACAGTTAAGCGAAGATTTGATTTGACAGCTTGGGGCCAGGATGCTGCTGCTGTTGTATGAGAAATCATTTTGTGTGTTGTCAAACTTTGCCTAAATCCTTCACTCCTGGGATAAGGCACAATTTCATTTAAACTGAATCCTGAGAAATTCCTAAGATGAAGATAACATGCTGTCTAAAGTCATTTGCTTTTAAAAGCCTCTTCAGAATCTGTTAGGTTCACATGTGGGTCAAGCTTCTTATCTGAGCAACTGAGATGAAATAAAGAATTCTGATAGAAGTGTCTCAAAAGCCAGAACATGGATTGACTAACTCCTTCCAGGGAAGCTGGCTGTTCCACCCCAGAATTGAGGCTTAGCTCCATTACAGCATGCTTGTCAAAAGCAAAGACATCAGGATCTTCAAATGCAACTTTAAAAATGAGATGCCTATACTCATGTATGTGTGCTTCACCCTCATCCTGCAGCCTCTTCTCTTTCCTTCCTCCAGAGAGCCAGACTTCCCAGGGCTCAACCTAGTCAGTGTGGATTGACAGCACAAACTGGCTAACAATTGCTTTGGGCAGCACCATTTTATTCAGGTGCTGGTATCTTATATTCCAAGTAGCTAACAGAAAAGACTTTGCCCTGAAATGTACTTTTGTCCAGGTAGATATTTGCAAGAGTCAGATATCTGTTTCTTTCACTATTTCTGACTTCCCATAAGAACTTACTTTCTTCCTAGCACATATTTACTTACCTTGTGGATCAAAGTTTCCTAATCAGAACCATTTACTTGTATTTGGAATCATGACTCACCCACCCTTAATGTACTTCATGCCACTCACTTTATAGGCTCAATTTACATTGGGCTCTGCCCCTAAATCTTTATCTAGAGCTTTGTGGTGGCCTCACCCAAAGTTGACAATGCCAAAATGGTGTAGAATTTACCTTAGAGTCTGGTATATATTGTAAGAATATTGAATAAATGTTTATCATGGATAATTAAGAATTTATGAAAAACACATGTCACCTTTTATGTAATTCATCTCTTCCAGGTGCCCCCAGCAGCCTTGACTTGGAGGAGGGAATCACATATGAGCAGATGCAGGTCAGGTTTCAGCACTGCCCTGAACACTTCCATTTTGTTAATTTTAATTCAGTGTTAACCTCATTTTTTTTCAATTTCAGAGTGTGATTGAAGAGGTCCTAGAGGAAAGTGGTTACTACAATTTTAAACCTAATAGGTGAGATGTGAAATTTGTTTTCAAAAAGGAAAGATGAACTGAGATAATTGAACATTAGATGTGCTTTCTTTATCCTTAATTCTAGAAAGACTTCCTTTTCAGATTTTATTTTTAAAATTATTTTTATTATTTCTGAGAAAGAGACAGAGAGAGAGGAGAGAGAAAGAGAGAGAGAGAGGAGAGAAGAGAGAGAGACAGAGAGATATGCAGCTATACTGTGGCACATAGATGGAGTCAGAAATCATTTCTCTTCTACCATGTGGCTTCCAGGAATAAATGCAGGCCTCCACGTTGTAAGGTACTGTCTTACCCTCTGAGTTACCTTACCAGCCTCAGGTATATTTTAAATGCTTTTACCAAATAAAACATAAGGATTATATGCATTGCATACTAACATAGCTGCTGTATCACCATTAAAATAAAAGGTTACTTTCTAATAGTAATTGATACATGCATGATCATCAATGTGATTATATGGGAAGACATTCTTAGATTGGCTTCTTCAATTAAATGTTTGCTTATTCCATTATGGAAGAGCTGGAGTCTCAGACTTCAGTAAAGTCTACCCATTATTTGAATAGAATTCTAGTGCAAAAATTCAACCAAACAAAGTACCATCTCAGATGAATTTAAGATACATTTGTAGGAAGGTGATTTTGTTATTACATGTCACTGTTTGCTTGCCTACATAGAAAACTTCAGATTATTGGGGATGAATATTATCTTCTAGAATAACCATCATTGCTGCTCTTTGAGTGTTTTTTTTCAATTTTATCAATTTTTCATTTTATCCGTAAAAATCCTATTTAGGGTTCCTTTCATTTTACTGTTAGGCAGTGTTATCACAGCCATTTGAATGCATTCAGTTTACTTGAGACATGATCTGGAAAAACTCTGGTAATAAGGTTTCACTGTCAAGCAAGTCTCAATATTGAATGTTGGACTACTCTAAGACCTTTGTAGAAGTATGGGCCTTTCCCCAGGAGTGTTAATCCCTGATGTTTCTTTATTGCTTTTTTTTTTTTCCGTTTTGCTGCTGTTTTGTAAGAATGAACACAGACATTACTAGGTACTACTAGATACCAGAGAAGTCTTCTAGAAAAGAAATCAAGATCTCACAATTAGGAATTAACCATTATACATGGAAGTAGTGTGAATGGGAGGATAGAGAGCAGAGTCCTTTGAAATATTTTTCCTCAAGTAGCCATTATCCTGGAGAAACTACCTTCTCTCTCTAGCTAGTAAAGCTACTTTGTCATAGTTTTCTATATGGTTACAGAAGAGCTACTTTGAAATTCCTTATATTTAGTTACAGAAGTATTTCTTAAGTTAGTAACCATGCTCAATTTATTATAGCTATTTATGGGCCCAAAATGTTTGGCTCAGCTGACAAATTTTTGTGGTGTGGGATTTGGAAGTAGGGTCGGGTAGGTTGATGTTATCACTGCAGAGACAGCCAAGGACTTGGTAGAGAATGATGTTGCGCATAGTTGGGTGATAAATTCTCCCTACTGTGTTGGAAGATTTGTGTGTGGTTGCATGATTCTTATAGTCAGGAACTATGGATTTGATTGGGAAAAAAGCTAGTAGCAAATGGAAGAGAAAAAAAAAAGGTAGTAGCAAGCAGAAGAGAAAGAAGGCTCAAGAACATCTCATTAAGTTCCTTATGGAAACTGAATTCTTTGTGGTTAGTTCAGTCTCCTGGCTTCCACAGAAAAATGCACATGGACAAACACACACATACGCATTATAAATGTTAATAGAAAATTATCACATCATTCTTTCTAAAAAGTAAACAAAATCATGTAATATTTTATGCTATGATAATGAAACAATGAAATATGTTGAGATACAGCATTATACACAATTAAAAATCTCTACATTGAATTAGCTTGCATTATTTTGTTTCCTCATGACTGGTGACCATATGGAATAGATATTTTAAAAAGTTTTTTTTATTATTTATGTGTATGTATGTGCATGTGTGTGTATGTGTGTGTAAAACCACAGGCGAATTCAGGAACTACCATGGACCACCTCCACATCCTCCTTGTTTACTCTGCCCCGGGATTCACAGGCTCCACCCTGCCAGGACCAGAAATGCAGGCCGCCCCTGCTTCTGCCCAGTGTCTATACGTGGGGTCTAGAATCTGAACTCAGGACCTTCCACCTGCAAGGCAGAGGCTTAACCCCTGAGCCACCTCTCCAGCAATTTTAATGTGCATAGGCATTCAAATATGGTACAGCTTGTAATCAATGGTATTTACTTTTTCCACTGTAAAAGATTGTCAGTTCCCATTGTATTCATAACTTGAGAAGGATGCTGTTAGCACTGAATTTTAGCACAAGATGAGACCTTTTCTAAAACCTCCCATGCTGAAACAGAGAATCATTTTATTTATTATGATTTATCTACTCGGGTATCCAACATAGTTATTGAAACTGATTGTTGACAGAAATATTTGTGACTGAATAGAGTTCTTTCCATTTCTAGATCTTCTAGGTATCACTCTTATCCATGGGGAACCAAGAATCAACCAACTCAAAGATGAAGTACTGCATTTGGAATGGATGTGTTTTCTCAGTGAAGTTCAAGTTCTGGACTTGAGTCATGGATTGGATGCTGCTAGGGGAACATAGAAAAGACAGAAACTCCACATAGGGTCTGTGGGATCTCTCTCTGGCATTCTTGTGGGGATGTATGTGTCAGCAACAGTGATCTGAGCCCCATCCCCAGGGTGCATTGTAGTCAAGGTAACAGGCCATCAGTGTGCTTTGAGAAGAGAATGCTACAGATTATTCTGGGGTGGGAATACTCTCACTGAATTTTCTACCAAGTTAAAATGTCTTATATTTTTCAAAGGAACATCTTATATTCAGGACTTCATGAAGTACTTAAAGGTATCTAGCTTTCCATGTACAAAAATAGTTTTATATAAAAAATTACAGGACCAAGGGCAATATATTGGGTGATCCATAGGTTTTTCCATTTTGTAATCTTAAATGATATTCAGAGTACGTGACTAGTTGTTTATAAGTGAAATGATTAATTCTCTCTGATCCACTTGGGTGCTAGAAGTCCTGAAACTTGATGCAAGTAGACAGTATTTATAACCTTGCACATGCCTGGGCGTTACTATCACATACTCAGACTGCATTTAGACTAGTATAATATATTGGTACAGAGTATGTGACTATGTACATCTGAGTGGGGAAGGTCTGATGCTTCACTGCTAATCAAATTCACAATGTTTGACTAATTCAACGACTTTATTAAAGAGATGCAATAGCCTCTATCTATGTCATTTATCCAAATTACCTATATTTAAAACAAATTTTTACTGTTTGAGTGAAAATTAGTTATATAATAAAATATGAATTTATTCTTTACCCATTTGAGATGACCTGCATAAAGAGATATCAGATGCCAAATAGTGTCTCAGAACTTGCTAGATCTGCACTGGTTTCTTGTAACTCTGGTATACTATTAAGAAATGCCCTCATTGTCAAATCAAGCTGCATGTACATTCACCTCAAGAAAAGTTTCTTATAATTCTATATAATTAGTAGTCTGGGAGCCTAAATTAGGCTTTTTACTTCTATTATTTTATTCTATTATTCTATTCTATTATTCTATTATCTTTAATTTTATTGACATATTTTTAGGGTTAGGATTTAGCATGATGGAAATATTTGCACCGATTGAAACACAATATAGTCTTTCTATATGGTATACAAATTCACTTATGTTGAATAAATGATGTTTAAAGGTAGAACATTTAACAGTTGAATAATATCTAAATTCTTTTAAACATTAGATACTTTTCTCTTTAGGCTAAAATAGCAATTAAATACACTTATTTTAAATTATGGATGCAAATACAATAATGAAAAATTTCAATTTCAGCTTTCAAAACAATTCTATGCTCACATGCAGAATCCAAACCATTTCGTTGATTTATCCTGGCAAAGGCTTATTTCTATCTGCACAGCTATTTTGTAGGATGTTTTACGTGTGGAAGGGCACATCTCCTCCTCACAGAGGGGGATAGGCTTGTAAGGCACAGACTGAAGTGGTGCTAGAAGCCCATGCTTGGGATGGACTAAGCTGTGGGGTGAAAATTCATGTAATTCCACTTTTTCAAATGATGATATATAATAAATGGAAGAGAATGGCATCCATTGTCTTGACAAGGAAAACAAAGATTTAATTGAGGTGATTTTTAATGCATATAGTTTACATTACTGACAAGAAAGGGAACACATGTTTCTCTATAGCTTTTACAGACTGCTGGAGCCTTGCCTATTATAAGAGAAACCAGTAAGAGTTAACAAGCATAATGAACACCTGTTCAGTAGGCGCTCAGGCCACCAGCTAAACATGCTGTAATGGGTGGTATGTGAAGCGAAGGAATCCTCGTCCCTCATGCTCACAGTGCTGCTGAGGGAAAGCCCTCATTCCTGAAGTGAAGTCAGTTTTTCAAAAGCCCTCACACTTCACATTTTGGTCGCAGTTGTCTTTAATCAAAGAATGCTGAGCTAAATTAGATTTTGACCCATCGGTTCTCTTTTCACTTAAATCTTTAGTCTGGTTTTTAAAGACAAAATGCTTCATTCTCAGGAAATGGCTAGAGCAGGAATCTTTGCTTTATAGCTTTTAACCTGTCTTATTCCAGATGTTCAGTCTTTAAGTGTAGATCACCTAGGAATACTAATCGTGACATTCAGACCTGCCGTTGATGGAGAAATTTCAGAAACCTAGTGATGTGTTGCTTGGTTTCATGTGGACATTTGTCTGGCATTAGGCTCCATCTACTTTGGCAACTTGGAGCACAGCACACTGATCCTAGCTGTAGATACCGCTCAGTAGTAGGGCACCTGCCTGGCATGCACAGGGCTCTGAATTCCATCCCCAGCAAAACACACACCCAGACACAGACGCGTGCGTGCGCGCGCGCACACACACACACACACACACACACACACAGACACATGCACACAAGAAACATTGTTATGAAATATACATGCATTAAGATCCTTCTATATAAATACCATCTATGATTAATTAAATGCCATGAATTATGATATTTGATAATAAATGAGAGCTGGATGATTCCGTGAAATTCAGAAATGTCTTCTCTAAATCACTCATGGAACATTATTCACTACTCAATTCTATCAGTATTAATATGTGTAGTGCCCATATTCCTCTTTTTGCTTCTCTCCCTTTTACACACACACACACACCACACACACACACGCACAAAGAAATTGTACAAAGTAAATATACTGGGGTTCCTTTAGAAATACCTTCATCTTCTAAAAGTAGAGAGATCTTGTTTTTAAGCAACTCTTACTATTTCTCTCTTACATTTTTTCTTAAATTATCGTTTCTGTGAGCACCAGAACCAACTGGTCGGTTAAAGCAGGAGTGTATGGATGGGAAGAACTTCCCAGCACTCTGGACATGCAACAGTGACAGTAAAATGCTTCCACACACTGACTCTGAGCCTTGTGTGAAACTCTGTCCAAACTCCAAAATTCTTTATGTTCAAGATCTAGATGTCATATCTTTCAGATTTCCTTAATGATCCTTTGGTGTAAAGTGTCATGCATTTCAATAAATTGTTTTGTTCTATTGGAATGTGTAGCTAGATAATACATGCTTGTTATTTTCATTCTGTTTTCCATGAGGATAATGAGACACTTGTGTCTCAGGGAAACACTGTGGCAAAGTGAGCTTTAGGTGTGTCCTCATAGTTAACTTGCATAATGTAAATGCAATGTTATGGTTTCTTATGGTCCTGTTATGGTGTTATT
The DNA here is from genome assembly GCA_023101885.1 of Typhlomys cinereus. Lineage (NCBI taxonomy): Eukaryota > Metazoa > Chordata > Mammalia > Rodentia > Platacanthomyidae > Typhlomys > Typhlomys cinereus. Next base: position 2,912,751 of record JALPQD010000225.1, on the reverse strand, counting down.
TTGAGATCTGTAAGAAGGATAGGAAAGATTTTTACAATTTTGATGTGACAGATGGAAAATATTAACATTTGTGTTCTTTGGGTCAATGGGCAGTAATTATCTCTAAAAATGAAGATGGCACACACTGAAGCCCCATGAACCCTTCTTCACATAGGAAGACTTGATGGAGCCTTCACTACAGCTACATGAGCTGATGGATTATAGATGTGGTTCATTGATTTGTTTGTAAGCATGAATGAATTTCTTTCTTAGCTGAAAACAGAGAAACCTCCCATCTTCATGAGGGCTGTGAGTTGCCTCACAACAAGTACATGAGGTGTTTTAGAGACACACTGAGGGAGGCAAATAACATAATCACCCACTTCTTAAAATGGCAGGTAGATCTTTCAAGGAAACAAGAAAGTTCCCAAATACAATCCATGCTCCGAGAAGTCCAGGTGAGAGGAATGTGATTCCCAGATTAGAACATCACTCGACAATGAGGAGCAGAGATGAGCAATTAACAGGTGAAGCTTCTAGGTAGATAGGAACGCTGGGTGACTCCTGCTGTTTGGTCTCTAGAAGCTGCTGGGAGACCCTTTTCCTGTGTGTGTTATTGGACAATTAGCTGAATGTGGTCAATGTGATCTGACCTCCCAGAACAGCAGCAGAGCCCCAAGCACTCCCCAGCGGCAGGTTGGCAGACCTTTGGTTAGGTCCCTGTGAGGTGCTACTAAGGCATCACATTTCCAAGGGCTTTCGGTTGATGATACTTCGGTGATGGGCTTGAATCCTGGGTCTTGGCACACACTGAAGAAACATTGTGCCTCTGCCTACTCCCCAAACCCCTAAGCAGTGGTGTTATCTGCGTGCCAGCAACTGTTGCTCTGCCCCCAGGGCCTTGTTTCCTTTCCCATCCTCTAAACTAGGTCCATTTTTTTTCTGACACTAAACATTTTAGAAGAAATATCTAAAGATTCTAAATGGATTAATGGAGACATATATCCGAACATGGTTGCTTAGATCAAGAAAGAAAACTACAAGGCATTTCAGTTCTTTGCAATAAGCCACTTGATGATTAGGTTATGAACAAATTCTATTATTCTTTTGGAAGAAATCACACAGAAGAAAACTCTTTAGAATGCATCTCATTGGTTGGAATTTGATGTAGAGAAACTGAAATATGATGCTTTGTCTGGTTGATTTCATTGGTGACTTTGTGAAGATTAAAAAAAAAGTGGTGCCACTTATCCTCTGAGAGGAAGCAAACCCCATGGCTTCTGGTTTCTGGATGGCTCTGATACAGCACAAAAGTTTGTGCCTACAAGCAAAATCCTCCTATGCACCTCTTCCTCCTTAGTCTCTAAGATAGGATCTTGTTTTGTTCCAGCATCTTCCATCCAGGTGTCCCCAGTCCTACAACCCCTCAGCCCTGATTTTCACCTAAGGAACAAGCTGTGATGATTCCTAAAGGGATGTGATGGTATGTCTGTATTTCCACACTTGCTTGCACTATAGAAGGCAGGGGAATGCACAACTTCAAGGCTCAGCCTCTGCTCTCCAAAGCGCTCCTCCATGAGCAGTGACACTCGCACTCAATCAAAGCATTGTGGGCTTGAACAGATGAGAAAGGAATACTTTATAAAAAAAACCACATAAAATATGAAAGTGACTGTTATTTTTTTTATTGCTTAACTATGCTTTGTACAAATGCTAAGGAAAATAAACGTATTTTCAAGTTATTGGAAAATAATTTCTGTTTGTTAAGAGTTTAGTATGACTGCTCTTTTCTCTCCCTAATATCTTTCCTTTCTTTCTTTTTCTTTTCTTTCTGTCTCTTCTTTCCTTCCTTTCCCCTTCCTCCTCCTACCTTTTTCTGTTTCTCTTTTGTCTCTTTACTTCTCTTCCCTCTGCTGTGGCCTCCACTAGAAAGCTGATAGATGAGCTCTCGTTAGTTTAGCTTTTTATTGGGGGTCGTCATAGAGTTTTTTCACGAAGGATCTTTCTCTCGTCCTTCTCTTTCCTTCTTCAATTATGATCGTCTTTCTTTCTTCTTTTGGCTTGCTTTCTTTCTTCTTTCTTCTTTTTTCTTTCTTTCTTTCTTTCTTTCTTTTTCTTTCTCTCTTTTCTTTCCTACTTCCTTCCTTTTCCTCTCCTTCCTTCCTTCCATCCTTCGTCTTCCTTCCTTCCTCTCTTCCTTCCTCCCTCCCTCCCTCCCTCCCTCCCTCTCCCTTACCTCCCTCCCTGCTTTCCTGCCTTCCTTCCTTCTTTCCCTCCTTCTTGTTTTTCTGAGGAATTTTCTCTTCCAATACCCCCAACCTCAGCCTCCCAAAGGCTTCAATTACAGATATGTGTTTGATTTTTAGACTGCATATGGCTGGGTTTTGTCTTTTGATTAAGAAAATATTCTGAGCAAGGGGATGGAGTATGGTTCAGGGGTTAAGTCTCTGTCTTGCAAACAGAAGGTCCTAAATTTGGATCCCAGGTCCCATGTAAATATGCTAGATGGAAATGGTGGGTTGCACTTCCAGCCCTAGTGGGCAGAGCCTGGGAAATCCCAGAGTGAAGCAAGAAGGAGGCAGAAGCAATCAAGGATGATTCCTCATGTCACATTTGGTTCTCGACAGGGACACACAGTGCCCTCTGATACACCCCCCACACACACACAAATTTCCAAACAAGTAATAGTGTACATGTATGTAAATTCTGTGTCATTGGGCAATAATTGGAGGCTTCCTGTAGTAATTACTACTAGGATGCATACATCTGTTGCTATATGATGCATAGTAAAGTACCTCACAACTTACAGTTTTGCAATGCCAAGTGCTGTTTTTTAATTGGTGTGGGACATCTGGGTGCCCTGTTGATCTAAATCAGGTGAACTGAGACCTAGTAGGCTCTTTTGCATCTGGCTGGGGTAGGAATGGTCTATTGGTTCAGAGACACACATTTCTCACAAATTCTCTCCTCCATGTATCTCACATCATCTCTCCAGCAACATAATAGGTTTGCAGCAGTAGAAAGAGCTGAAAAGGTCATTTATAGCTTTCTTGTAAACCTCACACTTTCCCACTGGCCAAAGCAGATCACATGATCACAATGAGTATGTCAAGATGCATGAGGTACCCATTGCTCCAACAACTGCTACGACTTCAGCAGTTTGAAGCAACTAAGTCAGAAATTTGAGCACAACTAAGCTGGTCCCCTTGACATCTCACAGCTGGAATCAAGTAAGTGTTGGCTGCAATTCTGGTTCCTCAAGTCTCCTAGAACCATCTGCCAAACCTGTGGGATCATTGTCAGTTCCTGTGCTTGGAGGACACCGGTCCTCAGCAACTAAGTGCTGCCCATCATCTATCCCCTACTAATGTGGCCAAGTCCATGGATAGTTCACGTTAAGACAGATGGGGCAGCATCTTATTGCTGAGTTAAGGACACAGAGTTGATTGCCACTTCAATATTCCAGTGGTCATGAGACAATCACAGGTACAGACTGCAATCAAGGGGAAGAGACTGAGGTAGACAATTTATAGGCAAACTGTGTCCTCTGAATGAATGTTTAAAAGACTTGACATGCCAATGCATGATTGAAAATGCATATAATTAAAATCAGATGTCATATTTAAAAATATGCATATTGAAAAAAGGCCTATACCAAGCCTATCGATTAAAACAAAATTACCCACATCCTGTTAGCTCCTCTTCCTTCTCCTTCTCCTCCTCCTCCTCTGCCTGAACTCTCAAAAGGAAACCCTGAGAACTAACCTTGTGTTCTTGAGCAATGTGGCTCAGAATTCATACCTCTTTCACAGTGTGTGTACCCTGTGCTTTCACTTTGCTTCTTTATTAAACCTCTTCTGTAGTTCATGTGCACATCTTCACTTCTTAGAATGAGATACCAAGAACCTGGAAGTTCCCAGTCTAGACAGCCACTGCCAGTAACAGATTATACATGGGCATAAATTAGTAATATCACCTTGGAGTGCTTCTGTACCAAAGTGCAGTACCAAAGATAGTAGCAGATATGACAAAAATCAAAATGCCAGTGACCCCTGTTATACTATCATGCCCACATCCCTAATTGTACTCTGACTTGTCAGAAGGGCTTTTGTAAAGGAAGCAATGACCTTAGTCTATAGGGTCTGTATTGGAACACTTAGAGTTTTCAATGCAGGCTTCTGTAAGATGATTCCAGCAGGATTTTTTTATGTGGGGGAAGGGGGTAGTAGATAAACCTCGGTTCCAACATGGACAACAGGTGTGGGAATTATTTTCAGGAGCATCCTGCAAGAATACTTCAATCTGATGCTTTTTTGCCTTTATCAAAAGTAAAGATTGATTGATCTCAATAGCTGTTTGTGTGGCGGAGAAGAGGAGTGGTAAGGAATTTGTAGAATCCAAGTTGATGGAGCTACAAACACAATCGGAGAAGAACTTACCTCGTAAGAAATGAGTAAAGGGAAATGTCTTCCAAGTTTAAAAGTGTCTCTCTTCTCAGGGTTCAGCAAAGAATTCCACATGCAAAATACTTACTGTGTGACGGTGCATCTATAACGTGCATTTAATTTGCTGCCACACTGTAAGTAATGTGCCATGAATCAATTTTGTGTGTAGTTTTATTGCTTGAGCCATGTGATGATGCCAAAGTTATTTTCACTGTCCTTCGTATATGTAACATGGTGTTACATAATCCAAGAAAACAGTTGAAGCTTTCATGAGAGAAAACTCATATTGTAAATTGCTCAAGAGTCAAGGGGATTCACTTACATTGACATGACAAGTTTTCTATTTCCAACCCAACACTCACCTAAAAGCCCTGAATTCCCTAAATGTACATCATGTAAAAATGTTGGATCCCTGATTTTTTTTACTCATTGGACCTCAGATCCAACAAGTAAAGTAGAACAAGGGTTCTAATTTCTATGGCTTAGCTTCTGTACCCATATCATGAAGATCATAGATTTCATTTTAGAAGTGATGGGGCCTGGACTCAGTGAAGGAATGAAATGGTACTGAGAAGAACACTCTCAGTTCAAGGGAAACCTATGCTTAGGTTTCTACCAGGTCTTCCAAGACTGTAATTCTGTCTATGCTCTTGGCCTTCTGATTTACACTCTATCAAAGCAGAAGACATCTGTGTCCATTTGTGGAACTGTGTTTGTTGTCGGTGGTAACACTTGGACAAAGGACAAGCACAGGGCCCTTTATCCTATTCGGAATGGTCTCCCAGTTTCTCCGCAGACCTCCATAGTCACCTCCTGTGAGACTGTGCCTGGCCATCCCTGTCCTGCTTCTCTTTTGGCCTGTCTGTGTTCCTGGCAACACTGCCTGACAAATCCATCACAGGACATACTCTAGGGAAGCCATATGAGGCACTGGAAGCACATAAATTACTAGTATTATCATAAATATTTGTCTCAAGGCATGCTACTTGGCAGTCTCTTATTAAGTTAATTAACAAAAGTTAATTGTATCAATTTTCTTAGCCTGCACAGTGATGTTTCCATATATACATGTTATGCCCAATCATGTCCATCTACCCTTCAACCCCATTAGTCTCCTCTGGCCTTCTTCCAGTCCTTAATAACCATACTTCTATTTTCAGGCAGTATCAAGGCACCCATGTTTAATGAAATGGTGTGTGGACTGGGGTCATATAGAGTGTCTGGTTCAGTGTCCTCTTAGGTAGGCATGATCTGGTGGTTGGGAGTATAGCCTTAAATAATAGGTAGGTTGACAAAAATACAGTGTTTGCTTGGACAAGACTGATTCACAGTCCATAGTGGCTCCCAGTCTTCCTAAAAGCTTAGGAGTCTTTTAAAATTTATTTTATTTTTCTAATTTTACAAGTATGTTGAGTATTCATCCCCACTTCCATCCATCCCCTCTCCCATCTATCCCCCTTCCCCTCTCTTCTTTAATTACTCCTGCCTTCCTAGCTGTCCCCTTGGTTCCCTCTGGCCTGCCTACTTTTTTTAATTAAATTTTTCCTACTTTGACAAGCATATTGAATACTTATCCCTGCTTTCCTCCATCCTCTTTCCCTCTCATCTCTCCATCAATCACAGCCTCCTGCCTGTATTACTGTATAAGAGTATGGATGACTCTTGCTGTGGCTCTTTTGTACTTTAGATCATGTAGTCTAATTTATAAAGCAATGAGAGGGTATGACCAAAAGTGGGAGACCCACTAACCAGTGAGGAAATGGCATTCGCTTACCCTCTCTACTCACTACAATGGACCAATGATTCTTTTCCTGGAGAAATTTACCTGCTGTCATTGGTAGAAGCACACCACACACACACACACACACACACACACACACACACACACACACACACACAAAACTCCAATTCACATACTCTCAAAGATGAAGAACAGAATCTTCTTCAACCCTTGCCTACTGGCTCAACATTCTCATTGATGTGCTAGAGGCATGAACTTTACCTTGCTGCATTTCCTAAGAACTCCTTGATTCTTTCATTCCTTTCCCTTCTTAAATTCTAGAATTGGAGTGTGGTTTCTCTTATGCTGTCTCTGTCCAGCTGGGTCTGACAGAAGCAAGACCTGTGCACACTACAAAATGACCTCAAAAATCAGAATAAGAATCACTTAATTATCTACCATGAAAGCCGACCCTGCTTTTTTTTCCCTACTTTTTTTCTCCATTTGCAATATTTTGAATGCACATTCTGTGTTTAAGGATGTGCTGGTGTATGCCTGTAATCTCAGCATTCAGGATACTGAGGCAAGAAGACAAAGTTTGAAGCCAGCCTAGCTAGGTAGCAAGATCCTGTGTCTCCAGAAGCAAACACTTATTTGGAAAGAATCTGAAATATTTAATTCCCACTTTTCTCTTAATGACTCTGAAGCCAGTTTTAGGAGTGTTTATAGAAACAATGGTTCTCATTTTTTTCCTCAGCAATAATGGCATGAATTGCTAACTTTGAAAAAAATTCTGACTTATCATTAACTAATATCTTTAGCAACTTTGCTGGACTAAGTGAATTAAAAATAACAGGCAAGTAGGGGATTTGCTATAGCAGTGTTTGAGGTACAAGAATTTTTGTTCACTTGCAAGTGATGCTTTAAAGGACTCTACAAGGAGGATGCAGTAAATTCACGAAGCTGTCTTCCAAAATTCCTAACTCAAAGTAGTCTCTTTATTTTCCATCAGGGAGGAGAGTTAGGTAGGCACTTTGCCAGGACCTCCCATGAGATATTCCCTATAGGTATTGTTGTGAAACACTTTAATACAGCCACTGAGCTGGCAAGCCCAAGAACAGAAGCTTGAATAGGAGGCAAGAGTTAATAGCTACAAGCCCCAAATGGCACAATGCAGGAGGAAAACTCTGTTAGCATGCTTTTTCCCAGTCCTGCCAATAAGACAGCTTACAGTAGACAGGTAAAACTGCCAGTATCAGGAGGGAGAAAACCCTCTCCTTCTTTAAATGTGTGTCTCGCTTCATAATATTATATAGACTGGCATGTTAGTAGCTATTTTGTGTGTACTGTTGACAAATAGCTGTATGAAGGAGGTGTTCTGTTAATTTCAGTTCACTTTGAGAACGCTGCTCATGTCTTCTTTTGAATATATAGTGGAAACACAAGTAATACTTCTAATGGGTTCAATGATCAGTCGGCTGGCTATTTTGACTACAAAGTAGATGGCTTGATGGACTATAGATTCTCTATTCTGTTGTGTACATGTACCACATCTTCATTGTCTATTCCTTAACTGCGAACATTTAGGTTGATTCCATGATTTTGCTATTGTGAATGGTGCTACAATGAACATAGATGTACACATGTCACTATAGTAAGATTAAACATTTTGGGGAGAATATTCCCAGTAATGGCATAATGAGGTCATATGGCATTTCATTTATCTTTTTTTAGAACCCCCCCATACTGATCTCCAGAGCAGTTGTACAAGTCGGCATTGCCATCAGCAATGTATGAGGTTTACTTTCTCCCTACATCCTTTCCAGCATTTGTTGTTGTATGAGTTATAGATTTTCATCATTCTGACAATATCTGATGATATCTCAGAGTAGTTTTGATTTGCATTTCCCCAATTGCTAGGGAGGTAAAACATTTCTTAAAGTATTTGGTGGACATTTCAATTTCATTCTGGAAGAAGTTTGTTTCATGGTCCATTTTCTAATTAGGCTATTTATCTCCTTGGTGTTTAGTTTTTTTTAGTTCTTTGTGTACTCGGTATATTAGTCCTCTACTGGATGTGTAGTTAGTGAAGATTTTCTCCCATTCTGTGGGTCGTCTTCTTGCTCAGTTAACAAACAATATCTTTAGTTGAAAAGAAGTTCTTTAATTTCATGAGATCCCATTAGTTAAGTGTTGATTCTATTTCCTGTGCTATTGAGTCATGTTAAGAAATGTTGGCCTAGGCCAATCAGTTCAAGGACTTCCCTACTTTTATTTCAAGGGTTTTGGTCTGATATTAAGATCCTTGATTCATTTGGATTTCCATGCATGGTGGTAAGATTTCACTTTTAATCTTCTGCATGTGGATATCCAGTTTTGTCAGCACTATTCATTGAAGATGTTGTTCTTTTTCTGTTGGCTTTTTGAGCCCCTATGCCAAAAGTCATTTGATTTTTGTATAGGCTCATGTCTGGGTCTTCAGCCCTTATCCATTGATATATGTGTCTGTTTTGGGGCCAGTACCATGCTGTCTTTATTACTATGGATTTGTAGTATAGATTAAGTTCTGGTGTAGTGATACCTCCAGCACTCAGGAATACCTTATTACTCAGGATTGTTTCTGCTATCCTGGGCTTTTTCTGCTTCCATATGAGTTTTGAGATTGTTTTGTAAATTTCCGTAAAGAATTCCCTTGGAATTTTGATTGACATTGCATTGAATCTGTATATTACCATCTGTAGGATGGTAATTTTTATGAGGTTAATTCTACTGATCCAGGAGCATGGGAGGTCTTTCCACATTCTGGTACTTTCTGAAAGTTATTTCTTTAGAGTCTTAAAGTTTTCATTTTACAAGTCTCACTTCCTTGATCAGAGTTATCCCAAGGTATTTCATTTGGGGGGGGGCTATAGTAAATGGAATTGTTTCTTTTAGGACTTCCTCATTTTTTTCAGCCATGATGTATAAGAAAGCCACTAATTTTTGAACTTTTTTTAAACTTGTCATTCTGCTGAACTTAAGTATTAGTTCCAGGAGTTTCCTGGCGGAGTTTTTGGGGTCTCTCAGGTATAGGATCGTGTCATCTGTAAGTAGGGATAATTGACTTCTTGTTTTCATATTCATATCCCCTTTTTTCTCCCTTTCTTATCTTTTGGCTCTAGCTAAGACTTCCAGTAAAATATTGAATAGAAGTGGTAAAAGGGGACAACATTTAGTTCCTGTTTAAAGTGGGACTGTGTAAGTTTTTCACCATTTAGAATGATACTTTGTTATTGGCTTGTTGTAGAAAGTATTTTATTATGTTGATATAGGTTCCTTCTATTCCAATTGTCTCTAGGGCTTTGATCATAAAGGGATGCTGGATCTTGTCAAAAGATTTTTCTATATTTATCAAGAGTATCATGAGGCTTTGGTCATTGATTTGTCTATATGGTAGATTACATTTATTGGTTTGCATATGTTGAATCAACCTTGTGTGCCTGGAATAAATCTTACTTGGCCATAATGAATGATCTTTTTGATATATTTTTAAATATAGTTTGCTATATTCTTTGCATCTGTGTTAATCAGAAACAAGCCTATAATTTCCCTTTTTATTGTATTTTTAATTGTTTTTGGGTCACTGTAATATTAGTTTCTTGGGAAGAATTTGAAAGTGTTCCTTCCTTTGCTCTTTTATGGAATAGTTTAAGGAGTAGTGGTATTATTTGTTCTTTAAATGTCTGGTAGAATTTTGCACGGAATCTATCTAGTCCTGGGCTTTTTTTTTTTTTTTTTTTTTGTGGAAAGATTTGTGTTTACTTCTTTAACTTAGTCACTTGTTATAGGACTATTTAAATAATTCAATTCATTTGATTAAATTTTGGTCAATTGTATATACTTTGAAAATAATCTATTTGTTTCTGACTATCAAATTTTGTAGAGTAGATGTTTTTGGAATATGACCTCATGATGTTCTGAATTTTCTTAGTATCAGTTGTAATAACTCAATTTTCATCTCTAATTTTATTAATTTGGGTTTTCTCTCTTTTGGTTTTGGTTAATTTGGCTAAAGGTTTATCAATCTTGTGATTTTTTTTCAAAGAACCAGCTCTTTTGTTGATTCTTTGTATCATTTTTTTCTTATCTCAATAAGAAAATAGTTTTTCTCTTTTTTATTTGTTTTGTTGTGATGTCTGGCTTTATTTCTTTTGGGATTGCTACTTTTGGGACTGGATTGCTCTTGTCTCTAAGGCTTTAAGTTGCACTGTTATTTAATTGTGCTGTTTCCATTTTTATATAAGTATTTAGTGCTATAAACTTTCCTCTTAGGATAGCCTTCATCATGTTACAGAGATTTTGATATGTTGTGTTTTCATTTCCTTTTGGAGTTCTGCCTGAACCCATTCCTCGCTTAGTATTATGGTATTTAATTTCCAAGAATTTGTATATTTTCTGTCATTTGCTTTGTTGTGATGTCTGGCTTTATTCCACGGTGGTCTGATCCGAAGCATCCTTTAATGTGCATGACAAACTCTCCTCTGGGTCCTCCTTTCTGATGAGGTGCAAGGGCCCAGGGGCATTTCCCAGAACCCTTTCCTGTGTTCCCCTTAAGCTTAGGAACACTACTGTGACTGTCAGTCCCTAGCATCCAAGTCCATACTAGACTTTGTGGGATCAATGATGTGTTGGACATTGCGCAGGTCACGTAAAGTCCTGTTTTGATTGCTTCGGCCCTAACTTGTGTGAAGTATCTTGCATATCATTACTCCTCCCATCCTTGTGCTTTTACAATCTTTTTTTTTTAATTTTTTTTTCCCACTCATACAAACTTAACAGATACACTGGTCCCCTCCCTCCCTCCAACCACCCACCACTCTATGTCCCCCTCCCCTCTCCCTCCCTCCGCATCCCCCAGTGCCTCCCCCTCCCCTCCCCGGAGCATCCTTTAATGTGCATGCTAGACTGTCCTCTGGGTCCTCCTCTCCAATGAGGTGCAAGGACCCAGTGGCATTTCCCAGAACCCTTTCCTATGTTCCCTTTAAACATAGGAATACTACTGTGGCTGTCAATCCCTTGCCTCCAAGGATCTTAGTGTCTTTAGCAAATGCTAGGCTTTGTGGGGTCAATAGTGTGTTGGACATTGTGCAGGACATGCAAAGTCCAATTATGATTGTTTCGGCCCTACTCTACAAATGTGTGGAGTATATTGCATATCATTGCTCCTCCCATCCTTGTGCTCTTACACTCTTACCACCCCCTCTTCCGCAAATTTCCCTGAGCTTCAGGATGGGGAGAGATTAGGCTGGTCTAGTTTCAGGTGGTTGATATAGAGTCTCTGAAGTTCTGGATTATGGTTTGTTGATTTTTTTTTTCCAGTTTTGCTGCTCCTGCAATACCCTTCACTACATCCTGATGGGTATTGGATGTCACCCCCTGGCCAGAGATAAAAAGCTGTTAAACTAGAGTCTTGTTGTAAGAGTATATTCAAAGGTGCTTTTACAATCTTACCGCCCTCTCTTCAGCAAATTTCCCTGACCTTCAGGATGGGGAGAGATTAAGCTGGCCTAGTTACTGGTGGTTGATATAGAGTCTCTGATGTTCTGAATTATGGTTTGTTGATTTTTCTTTCTTTTTTTTTTTTTTTTTTTTTTTTAGTTTTGCTGCTCCTGCAATGCCCTTGGCTCCATCCTGATGGGTATTGGATGTCACCCCCTGGCCAGAGATAAAAACCTGTTAAATTAGAGTCTTGTTATAAGAGTATATTCAAAGATAGATGGAATAAAAGTAGGAGACAGCAGTGAGAGAGGGGTCAATCGCCCATTTGCTAAATGATTACTTTCTGTATGGCAGCCTATATGCCCTCCCCTTCTGGTGAGATCATATCCTATCAGTTGCAAATGATCAGGAAGGAAAGTCTATGAACTTAACCACATGTCTCATTACTTACTTGCAGTCCTTGATGGTGGCCTATTTTCTCTGCTGTAACATGATCCCCTCTCTCCTTGTTTCTGGTGGGGCCCTCCTTCCCCATCCCTCTGTTTATAATTTTTGCAATTACTGTAGGTATTATAGAGATTTATCTTTGAATGTCTCTAAGTGGGTTTGGTACTAGGATCCACATATTAGGGGGTACATATGGTGCTTAATTTTCCATGTCTGGGATACTTCACTCAATATAATTGTTTCTAATTCCATCCATTTCCCAGCAAATTGCATTAATTCATCATTTTTGATGGCTGAGTAGTATTCTATTGTATAAATGTACCACATTTTGCTTATCCACTCGTCAACTGTTGGACATTTGGGCTGATTCCATGATTTTGCTATTGTAAACAGTGCTGCTATGAACATGGTCGTGCTTGTGCTATCGAGGTGAATTTTTGCTGAATGGGGGTTTATTCCCAAAAGTGGTATAGCAGGGTCATATGGCATTTCAATCTTTAACTTCTTTAAGAATCACCAGACGGCTCGCCAGAGTGATTGTATGAGGGTGCATTCCCACCTGCAATGTAGGAGAGTTCCCCTCTCTCCATATCCTCTCCAGCATTTGGTGTTGTTTGTATTGTGGATTTTTGCCATCCTGATTGGAGTGAGATAATATCTCAGGGAAATTTTGATTTGCATTTCCCTGATGGCTAAGGATGTGGAGCATTTTCTAAGATATTTGTTTGACCTTTTTATTTCTTCCCTGGTAAAGTTTCTTTTAAGTTCCAAGGCCCATTTTTTAATTGGGCCATTTGTTTTGTTGGTGTTTAGTTTTCTAAGTTCTTTGTGCACTCTGGATAATAGAGCTCTATCAGATATGTGCTTAATGAAGATTTTCTCCTATTTTGTGGGTTGCCTTTGTGCTCGAGTTACAATCTCTTTATCTGAACTGAAGCTTTTTAATTTCACAAGATCCCATCTGCTGAGTGTTGGTTGTAGTGACTGTGCTATTGGATGTCTGTTTAGGAACTGTTGGCTTAGCCCAATCAGCCGAGGGAGTTCCCTACATTTTCAACTATGGTTTTTATAGTCTCTGGCCTTATATCAAGGTTCTTGATCCATTTGGAATTAAGTCTTGTACATGGTGACAAGTACGGGTCCAGTTTTAATCTTCTGCATGTGGAGATCCAGTTTTGCCAAGCAGCATTTGCTGAAGATGCTGTTCTTTTTCCATTGGATCTTTTGGCCCCTTTGTCAAAGATTAAATGGCTGTAATTGTTTGGGCTTATATCTGGGTGTTCAACCCTTATCCATTGATCTGTGTGTCTATTTTGGAGCCAGTACCAGGCTGTTTTTATAACTATGGATTTGTAGTATAGACTAAGGTTTGGTATGGTGATATCTCCAGCAGTGTTTTTGTTACTCAGTATTGCTTTTGCTCTCCTGGGTCTTTTGTGCCTCTATATGAATTTTGAGATTGTTTGATCAACCTGTTTAAAGAATTGCTTTGGGATTTTAATTGGTATAACATTGAATCTGTATATTGCCTTTGATAGGATGGTCATTTTTACGATATTGATTCTGCCAATCCAGGAACAGTCTTTCCACTTTCTGGTGTCTTCTGCAATTTCTTTCTTTAGGGTTTTAAAGTTTTCATTGTAAAGGTCTCTTACTTCCTTGGTTAGGTTTTTACCAAGGTATTTCATTTTTTTTAGGGGCTATAGTAAATGGGATTGTTTCAGAGCTTTTTTCACCTCTTTCATTCTGGGCATATAGGAAGGCCACTGATTTTTGTATATTTATTTTGTATCTTGCCACCATGGTGAACTTCTGTATTATTTCCAGGAGCTTCCTGGTGGAGTTTTTGGGATCCCTCAGGTATAAGATCATGTCATCTGCAAATAAAGATAACTTGACTTCTTCCTTGCTGATTTGAATCCCTTTTATGTCCCTTTCTTGTCTTTTGGCTTCGGCTAAGACTTCTAGTACAATATTGAATAGAAGTGGTGAGAGTGGACAGCCTTGTCTAGTTCCTGATCGAAGCAGGAATGCTTCAAGTTTTTCCCCATTGAGTATGATCCTTTCTGTTGGCTTGTTGTATACAGCTTTTATTATATTGATAAAGGTTCCTTCCATTCCTACTGTCTCTAGCGTTTTTAGCATAAAAGGCTGTTGGCTCTTGTCAAAGGCTTTTTCTGCGTCTATCGAGAGTATCATGTGGTCTTGGACTTTGGACTGGTTTACATGATGAATTACATTTATTGATTTTCGTATGTTGAACCAACCTTGCGTGCTGGGGATGAAGCCTACTTGGTCCCTGTGAATGATCTTTTTGATATGTTTTTGAATCCGATTTGCTAAGACTTTGTTGAGAATCTTTGCATCTGTGTTCATCAGGGAGATCGGCCTATAGTTTTCTTTTTTAAGTGAATCTTTATTAGGTTTTGGGATTAAGATGATATTAGCTTCATAGAGGGAATTTGGTAGTGTTCCTTCCTTTTCTATTTGATGGAACAGTTTAAGGAGTATTGGTGTTATTGACTCCTTAAATGTCTGGTAGAATTCTGTGTTGAATCCATCTGGTCCAGGACATTTTTTGGTGGGAAGATTCGAGATTACTTCTTCAATTTCCTTATATGTTATAGGGCCATTTAAGGAATTCACAACTTCCTGATCCAATTTAGGTAAGATATGTTTACTTAGAAATTCATCCATCTCTTTTGTGTTGTCAAACTTCACAGAGTATAAGTTTTTGAAATATGATGTTATAATTCTCTGGATTTCTTGGGTATCAGTAGTGATTACTCCATGTTCATTTCTAATTTTGTTAATTTGGGTTTTCTCTCTCTTGCTTTTGGTTAATTTAGCTAGGGGTGTATCTATCTTATTGATTTTTTCAAAGAACCAGCTTTTTGATTGGTTGATTTTTTCTATCGTTTTCTTAGTCTCGATTTCAGATATTTCTCCCCTTATTTTGCTAATTTCCTCTCTTCTACTACTTTTGGGATCAGATTGCTCAAGTTTCTCTAAAGCCTTAAGCTGCATCGTTATTTATTTCTGATGTTTCCATTTTTTTTGATGTAGGCATTAAGAGGTATGAACTTACCTCTTAGAACAGCTTGCATTGTGTCCCAGAGATTTTGGTAAGTTGTATTTTCGTTATCGTTCACTTTCAGGAAAACTTGAATTTCCTTTTAATTTCTTCCTGAATCCAGTTCTCATTCAGCATCATATTGTTAAGTTTCCAGGAGTCAGTGTATTTTCTCTTGTTTGATGTGTTGTGGATGTCCAGCTTTAGGCCGTGGTGGTCTGATAGGGCACAGGTTAGAATTTCAACTTTTTTGTATATGTGTAGATTCGTTTTGTGGCCCAATATGTGATCTATTTTGGAGAAAGTTCCGTGTGCTGCTGAGAAAAATGTGTATTCTTTGGTGCGTGGGTGAAAAGTTCGATAGAGATCTGTAAGGTCCATTTCTTTCAGGGTTTGATTAAGTTCCAAAGTGTCTCTGTTAAGCTTTTGAGCTGTTGACCTATCCCATGTTGAGAGGGCGGTGTTGAAGTCCCCAAGAATTATCGTTTGGAGGTTGATTTCTTGCTTTAGGCGCTGTAGGGTTTTCTTAATGAATGTGGAGGGGCCCGTATTGGGTGCATAAATGTTCAGGAGTGTGAAGTGTTCCTGGTGAATTGTACCTGTGACTAAAATGTAGTATCCATCTGTGTCTCTTATGATTTTCTTTGGTTTGAAGTCCACTTTGTCTGAAAGCATAATTGCTACCCCTGCCTGTTTCCTGTTTCCATTAGCTTGTAAGATTTTGGACCAGCCTTTCATTCTTAGGATGTGCCTATCTTTTGTGGTGAGATGAGTTTCCTAAAGGCAGCAGATTGTTGGATTGTGGTTTTTAATCCAAGTTTGTAATCTGTGTCTCTTAATCGGTGAGTTAATACCATTGATATTTAATGTTATAATGGAGAAATTATTTTTAATTCTGGACATTTTTTATGTTTAGTAGATTTTGTAAGCATGTTGTTTGATATTTATGTTTTGGTGGTATTATACTTCCCTTCTGTCCTCCTGGATACGCTTGTTCTTTTCTTCAAGCTTGAGTATCAGTTCTAGGATTTTTTGAAGGCCTGGTTTGGTAGACATGTATCCCTTCAAGTTGTCTTTGTGTTGGAAAACTTTTCTTTCTCCTTCAATCATGACAGATAGTTTTGCCGGGTATATCAGTCTGGGTTGGCATTTTTACTCATTTAATACTTGAAGTATGTCTCTCCAAGCTCTTCTTACTTTTACTGTTTCCATTGAGTAGTCATTTGTTATTCTAATAGGTTTACCTTTAAAAGTGAGTTGCTTTCTTTCTCTTGAAGCTCTCAGCACCTTTTCTTTGTCTTGAATGTGGAGTGTTTTGACTAGTATTTGCCGTGGCGATTTTCTATTTTGGTCGTATCTGTTTGGAGTGCAAAATGCCTCTTGTATTTGGATAGGCCTCTCATTGTTTAATTGTGGGAAGTTTTCATTTATGATGAATTGAAATATTTCCTCAGGTGTGGTATTTTGGGATTCTTGTTCTGGTATTCCATGAATGCACATGTTAGGCTTCTTCAGGGTGTCCCATATTTCTTGAATGTTCCTCTCCAGTATCTTTTTGGCTTTAACCATCTCTTCCATTGAGCTGGTTAATTCTCCCACTTTGTCTTCAAGATCTGAAATTCTATTTTCTGCCTCATTTGTTCTGCTGATAAGACTCTCTGTTGAGTTTTGGGTTGAAGATAACTTGTCTTTTAGTTCAATTTTAAACTCTGCCTGAGACTGTTTTAATTGCTCCATACCTATTTTTGTTTCTTGAACTGTTTTTCTCAACTCCTCCAAGTGCCTGTTGTGTTCCTGTTCAAAGTGGTTGATACGGTTGTTTAACTCTTCTCGGATTTCCTCTTCCATAGTATTAATCATGGTAAGGATCATACTCTGAAAGTCGTTATGTTGGGTCTGGCTTCCATGGCTATTTTCTGTGGATTTGTTCTGGTCGGAATCCCTCATTATGGGATTGATTCTTTCGGCAGGAGATTGATCTTCTTGGGTTTTGTTTCTCGTGGATCTGCACTTTGACTTGTACATTGTTGTTTTATTTTTTAGGACCTTTCAGTTTCTGTGTTTTTCACTGAATCCACGTAGTTAGTATTGTTACGCTTGCCAGTTATTAGTAGTGCCGTGCCTTGGATTGGGTATGTTTGTGTATTGTTATTATTATATCCTAGATGAGGCTACTAGGCTGTTAGTATGTCAGTTAAGTCAGGTTATGTTACCAGGGGGTGAATATTAGTTTGGTAGTGCACTTTTACCATTTAGTTTCTTGATGAAATGTGGGGGGTGAGTGGTGTACTCAGTGGAGTTGTATGTTGTGGGGTGGCTGTATGAGAAAGTTGATCTACAGCATTGATACTTTAAAGGATCAGTAAGGTGAAAAGAAAAAGTTTACTTATCTTTGGGCTGGATGTGAAGAATCTCGCCCACGTGATATAATGATTGTAGTGGAGTCCAGGTGTATGGCCTGTGGTCCCTTTGTTCCTTAGAATTTTGCTTGAGTTTCCTTTGGGCTCTATTGAATTCTGAGTAGCAGTGTGTCTTCCGTGGACCACGTGCGTAGGTCCCCGGTCGGCCAGAGAGGCAGAAGGTCTGATGTTGATGGCAGAGTTCTTCACCTGGGATCTGGGAAGGTGGGCGCGGAGAGGGGCGGGGCCCGGGGCAAAGCCCGCTGCCCAACGTGGTGCTGCTGGACGGGCGGCTCCCGGGTGGGGGGCGGGGATGGGCTGGGCTCTTTCGCTCCCTGGCTCAATGGCAGAATTCTTCACCTGGGATCCAGGAGGGTGGCTAGGCGCACGGGCTGGGAGGGTGCGAGGGGCTTGGGTCCGGGGCGGGGCCCAGGCTAAGCCGCAGTCGGCCTGGGTGCTCGCCGCCGGGGCGCATGAGCTACGGGGTGGTTGGGGCCTGGGCTGGGCTTACTTGTTTTTTTTTTAGGATATTTTATTATCATTTGTTTTCACTCTGCTTATTCCTTCAGTCACCAACTTTGACTTCACCACTCTCACTATCACTTTTATCCAAATGCATGCCTTGGCGCATTTTGCTTTAGGGCCTTCCTCCTCCCAGATTCACACTGTTCTTACTTCTAAATGAAGTCCTTCTTTATCTACCTCGTTCATCTCTTTTGTCTACTCACAAGAACTGCTCTGGGAAAGGTCTTGTCCCTTTTGCCCTTAGGTTTTCTTTCTTCAGAGTTATTGTCAAGATTGCAAAATGTGTGACTTCTCCACCCTGAATATTACTGATTTTTTTCCCTTGCAATTGGGGCCATGTAAGGGGTTGAGGTGCAGAGAAAGTAGAAGAGAGATGAACATGAAAACTGCATGGTGTATCCAAGTATGGAAATATCACAGTGTGATTGTGTTAATAATAACAAAACAATGTAAAATGAGGCAAATAGGGAAACACGAATAAATGCAATGCTTGTAATTATTCGATGTCTAGCAACCAAATGATTTTTCTGTTCTCCTTATACTAAAATGTTTTGAGAAAATTATCTAGTCACTATCTCACCCTCTTACTTCTCCCTCCTCCATCTATCATTTCTCTCTACCTCTTCTCTGTTTCTCTCTCTGCCCCCCCCTCCACCCAACAGGGTCTCACTATATGTATCTTATGCTGGCTTAGAACTGAAGATCATCTTCCTTCATCCTTCCAAGTGTTGAAGTTACTGGTATGTACCATAATGCGTGACTTCTTCTATAGTTTCTGAAACAAAGTCCATATATACTCTAATCTCTATTATATCAACAAAGTTTTCTTGTCACCAGTAATGCTACTAAATCCACTGATTCATGCTTTCTTGTTAGCTTTCCTTGAGTGTCACAAAACACCTGTGATATTCAGTACAAAGACAACATTTGTCTTGGCTCAGGTTGGAAGGTTTCACATGGCCAATTGGTCCTGGTGCTTTGGGACTGTGGTAGTACATCATAAAAGAACAGAAGGTACTCACCTATTGTGGGGTGTGAAAGAAAAAACGAGGAAGAAGCGGTCCTACCATCCCCTTCAGGAAAAGTCCCCAGTCACCTAAGACTCCTACCAGACCCCACTTTTTAAGAGTTTCCACTAACATCCACTGTGACAACCACTCTGACAAGCAACTCATTAAAACACAAGCCTTTGGGGAGCTTCAAATCCCAGAGTTCACACCCAGGACTGTAGCTTCCTCCTTGGAGCATTCTCTTCACTTGGGCTCTAGTGGTCTGTGATCTTCTGACTGCCATGGTCCTCTTCCTGGTTATTCACTCCTTTTCCATCTCGTTAGCTGATACTTTGCCTTTTTGATCTTGACTGTTGCAGTGAGTAGGGGCTTGAGGATTTCTTTTTCTGTTTGTATTTACATCTACCCACAAGTCTACACACTGATGGCTATTAAAGCACATCTGTGCCTCAGACTGACTGCACACTGACATGCACATGACTCAAGTATCTAACCCTTCACTTACCTGCCCTTTTGTCCCTTACATTTGTCTTTTCAATGTCTTATTTTCTCTGCCTCAGGAAATGCCAGCTTCATTCCTTCACTTTCCTACAAAGAAGCTTTTGTTATTTTGTTATTTTCTTTCATCAATCCCACTTCTTTCACATATTTACTGGGCACTCAAATACCACAGTGCAGTGCTATTATGGAATTTCTGTTTAGGCTCTTGTATTCTGAAGCTGAAAATCAAAACCAGAGCATGTGTAGAGGATTAAGGTAGAATTTATTAGGGGAGGAAAAGATAGGAACTCACCATCAGGAGAGTCTGTGAGGGGCAAAGGAGCAGTTTCATGACTGACAGGATTAGGAATAGTGGTTAGACAGGTGCAGGAAAAGTGGTTCCTTATTGGTTAGCTTTAGTTTCTTTAAACCTGATCGGGGCTTTTGGTCTCCTCTGTGTCTGCTTGGTCTGTTCATACTGGGACTCAACTCAGTGGAATTGGTGGCCTAGAAGTTTCTTTTGAGGAATTGAACTCATCTGCATTTGAGAAGCTCATCTCTATACCCTTTCATAGCAAAAGGATAGAAGAAGTTGGCAACCTTATCTCTGTAGAAGATTGGAGCCAGTTTCTATCAGATAACTTCAGCAGTTGGGGAGGGAGGGATGACTTTCAAGAACCTTCCCAGTCTGGTTGTTCTATTCTAAGACTGATTAGAAAAACAAAACAACAGCAAATCTATTCTAATTTAAAGTTCCTATTCTAGACTGCCTAACAGAAATTATTGTCCCTGAATGTCTAGCTAGAGCCCATTCCCTTGTGTTAACTGTAGAAGTTTCCTTCCTGATCATATATGGCAGCCTTGGCTTCTTCTGCCTGCATTCAGCATGATTCTGCACAGTCACCGGAGTGTTCTTTCAGAGGTCAGCAAGATTGTACCACTTGTCTATTCATCCTCTCCCCCAGTTTCCATGTACTTTAGTGTAAAGGTCAAATGCTTTACCAAGATCTAAATGTTTAGAAGGCACAGGTCATGCAAAGTCCTATTATGCTTACTTGGGCCCTAACTTGTGTGGAGTATCTTGGATATCATTTCTCCTCCCTATCTTTAGGATCTTACAATCTTACTGCCCCCTCTTCCTCAAATTTCCCTGAGCTTTAGGATGGGGAGAGATTAGACTGGCCTGGTTCCAGGTGATTAATGTAGGGTCTCTGATGTTCTGAATTATGGTTTGTTTTCTTTTTTTTTTTTTCGTTTTGCTGTTTCTGCAAACTTGGCTCTATTCTGATGGATATTGGATATTACATCCTATCCAGAGATAAAAGGCTGTTAAAATAGAATCTTACTATAAGAGTAGATTCAAAAATAGATGGAATAAGAGTAGGAGACTGTGGTAAGGGGGGAGGTCAGTTTCCCATTTGCAGGGTGGTTACTGTCTATCTGCCAGACTCCATGCTCTCTCTGACTGATGAGATCAAATCCCCTCAGTTGCAAGTGACCAGGAAGTAAAGTGTGTGAGCTTAACCAGATTCTCACTACTTACTTGCAGTACTTGATGGTGGCCTGTTTTCTCTGCTATAGCATGATCCCTTCTCTCCTTGTTTCTGGCGGGGCCCTGCTTCCCCTTCCCTCCTGTTTATAATCTTTGCAATTACTGTAGGTATTACAGAGATTTATGTTTGAATATGTCATTAAGTAGTTTGGTACTAGGATCCACCTATTAGGGAGTGCATACGGTGCTTAATTTTCTGTATCTGGGATACTTCACTCAACATAATTTTTTCTAATTCTATCCATTTCCTGGAAAATTTCATTAATTCATCTTTTTTGATAGCTGAGTTTTATTCCATTGTATAAATGTACCACATTTTCCTTATCCACTCATCAAAGGTTGGGCATTTGGGTTGATTCCATGACTTTGCTATTGTAAACAGTGCTGCTATGAACATGGTCATGCTTGTGCCATCGAGATGAATTTTTGTTTTATGGAGGATTATTCCCAAAAGAAGAATAGCAGGGTTTTGTGGCAATTCAATCTTTAACTTCTTTAAGAATCACCAGACGGCTCACCAGAGTGGTTGTATGAGCCTGCATGCCCACCAGCAATGTAGGAGAATTCCCCTCTCTCCACATCCTCTCCAGCATTTGGTGTTGCTTGTATTGTGGATTTTTGCCATCCTGAGTGGGGTGAGATGATATCTCAGAGAAGTTTTGATTTGCATTTCCCTGATGGCTAAGGATGTGGAGCATTTTCTAAGATATTTGTAGACGTTTTAATTTTGTCCCTAGTAAAGTTTCTTTTAAGTTCCAAGGCCCATTTTTGAATGGGGCCATTTGTTTCTTTGGTGTTTAATTTTCTAAGTTCTTAAGTGCACTCTGGAAAATAGAGCTCTATCAGATATGTGGTTAGTGAAGATTTTCTCCCATTCTGTGGGTTGCCTTTGTGCTTGAGTTACAATCTCTTTATCTGAACAGAAGCACTTTGATTTCACAAGATCCCATCTGCTGAGTGTTGGTTGTAGGGACTGTGCTATGGGATGTCCGTCTAGGAACTGTTGGCCTAGCCCAATCAGCTCGAGGGAGTTCCGTACCTTTTCAACTAAGGTTTTTTATAGTCTTTGGCCTTATATTGAGGTTCTTGATCCATTTGGAATTAAGTCTTGTACATGGTCATAAGTACGGGTCCAGTTTTAATCTTCTGCATGTGGACATCCAGTTTGCCAGCACCATTTGTTGAAGATGCTGTTCAGAGTATGTTTTGGGCCACTTTGTAATTTTGTGTAATTGTGTGGGCTTATATCTGGGTCATCAACCCTTATCCTCTGATCTGTGTGTCTATTTTTGAACAAATACTGGGCTGTTTTTACAACTATGGATTTGAAGTATAGACTAAGGTTTGGTATGGTGATACCTCTAGCAATGTTTTTGTTACTCAGTATTGCTTTTGCTATCCTGGGTCTTTTGTGCCTCTATATGAATTTTGAGATTGTTTTGTCAAGTTCTTTAAAGAATTGCTTTGGGATTTTAATTGGTATAGCATTGAATCTGTATATTGCCTTATGCATTTTTATGATGTTGATTCTGCCAATCCAGGAACATGGGAGGTCTTTCCACCTTCTGGTGTCTTCTGCAATTTCTTTCTTTAGGGTTTTAAAGTTTTCATTATAAAGGTCTCTTACTTCCTTGGTTAGGTTCATATCAAGGTATTTTTTTTTTTAGGGGCTATAGTAAATGGGCTTGTTTCTCTCAAGGTTTTTTCACTTCTTTCATCCTGGGCATATAGGAAGGCCACCGATTTTTATTCATTTATTTTGTATCCTGCCACCCTGCTGAACTTCTGTATTAGTTCCAGGAGCTTCCTGGTGGAATTTTTAGGATCACTCATGTATAAGACCATGTCATCTGCAAATAGAGATAACTTGACTTCTTCCTTGCCGATTTGAATCCCTTTTATGTCCCTTTCTTGTCTTATGGCTTCGGCTAAGACTTCAAGTACAATATTGAAAAGAAGTGGTGAGAGTGGACAGCCTTGTCTAGTTCCTGATCGAAGCAGGAATGCTTCAAGTTTTTCCCCATTGAGTATGATCCTTGCTGTTGGCTTGTTGTATACAGCTTTTATTATATTGATAAAGATTCCTTCCATTCTAACCTTAGATTTTGGTGGTATTATACTTCCCTTCTGTTCTCCTGGATATGCCTGTTTTTTTTCTTCAAGCTTGAGTATCATTTCTTTCATTTTTTGAAGGCCTGGTTTGGTAGACATGTAAGTCTTCAAGTTGTATTTGTGCTGGAAAACTTTTCTTTCCTCTTCAATCATGACATTTGCTGGATATATCAGCCTGGGTTGACATTTTTGCTCATTCAATACTTGAAGTACGTCTCTCCAATCTCTTCTTGGTTTTACCGTTTCCATTGAGAAGTCTGTTGTTATTTTAATAGGTTTACCTTTAAAAGTGACTTTTTTCCCCTCTCAGCACCATTTCTTTGTCTTGAATGTGGAGTGTTTTGACTATTATTTGCAGCGGCGAGTTTCTCTTTTGGTCATATCTATTTGGGGTGTGGAATGTCTCTTGTATTTGGATGGGCCTCTCATTCTTTAGATGAGGAAAGTTTTCCTTGATGATTGTTTGAAAAATTTTCTCAGGTGTGGTATTTTGGGATTCTTGCTCTGGTATTCCATGAATGCGCATATTAGGCTTCTTCAAGATGTCTCATAATTTTTGAATATTCCTCTCAAGTATCTTTTTGTCTTTAGCAACCTCTTCCATTGAGCTGGTTAATGCTTCTACTGTGTCTTCAAGATTTGAAATTCTATTTTCTGCTTTGTTAGTTCTGCTGATAAGACTTTCTGTTGAGTTCTGGGCTGAGGATAACTTGTCTTTTAGTTCAATTTTAAGCTCTGCTTGAGATTGTTTAATCTGCTCTATGCCTATTTTTGTTTCTTGAACTGTTTTTCTCAGCTCCTTTAAATGTCTGTTGTGTTCTTGTTCAAAGTGGTTGATGCGGTTATTTAACTCCTCCCAGATTTCCTCTTTCAAAGTATTGATCATGGTCATAATCATGCTTTGAAAGTCATTATCTTTTGTCTGGTTTTCTTGGCTATTTTCTGTGAATTTGTTCTGGTTGGAGTCTGTCATTATGGACTTAATTCTTTCAGTGGAATATTTGTTTTCTTGGGTTTTGTTTTTCATGGATCTGCACTTTGACTTGGGCATTGTTGTTTTATCTATGAAGACCTTCTTTCAGCTTCTGTGTGTTTTTGACTGAACTGAATTAGTTGGTATTACTACTCTTGAGCAGTTATTAGTAGCGTTTGCCTTGGAGTTGGGTACTCTTTTCTGTTGTTATTGTTATTTCTTAGATGATGCTATTAGATTGTTATTACATCAATTAATTCAGGTTTAGTGGACATGCGGTGAATATTAGTATGGTAGTGTACTTTTACGATTTAGTACCTTGGTGATATTTGAAAGTGAGTGGTATAGTCCCTGAAGTTGTATATGTTTTGGGGGTAGCTGTATGGAAAAGTTAATCTACAGTGATTAATACTAAAAAGGAGCTGTATGTTTTTAAAAAAAGTGGTTTACTTATCTTTGGGCTGGATGTGAAGAATCTCTCCCATGTGATAGGATGATTTTAGAGGACTTAACATGTATCGCCTTTGTCCCCTAGAGCTTTGCTTGGGTTTTCTTTGGACTCTGAGGAGCAGTGTGTCCTCCTGGACACTGAAAGTCCTGGGCAGAAAGGGCAGAGGTGCTGGTGAAGGTGCAGTTTACCGGGGACCTGGGGTGTGGCCTAATGGCCCTCCCTAGTCCAGAGCAGGTTGGGTTCTGCTTTGGCTGGCTGGTGGGAGGAGCTGGGACAATCGGTTGTCTTGGCGGCTGGGGGTGAGCTGGGGAGATTTACCTGAAGAGCAGTGTGTCCTTCCTGTACCACGAGCATCCTGAATGGGCGGAAAGGGGACAGTAGACTTTTGATAGACACATAATACTCTGGAATGATGAACCCGGGCTTTAAGTTTAGCTATCTTGATAACTGTTAGAGAAGCTGATGTCACAGTGTAAAGTCCCAGTTAGAGAGATTCTAGGAGGAGAAGCATAGAAGTTTTAATCATGATTTAAATTTTATTTTGGAACACTAGGAGTCTGTTTTCATTGGTTGCAAGTCTTGTGGGAGTGCTTCAGAGTTGAAATTTCTGTACAGTGTTTTTTATTTTGATGGTAGTTTTTATTAAGTAAACCATTAGTGAGAAATTATTATTTATATAGTATCTTATATAGGCTAATTCTAGTGGTCATAATATGTTTAAAGCATATATTAAGCACGTTACTTATTGACTGTCCTTTTCTGCTGAGTACAAAGGTCATCAAATTAAATCTTTTTGCTATTTTTTTTGGTCAAAGTCAGTGGAGGATCCAGTTCACAGTGTGTATTTGAGGCTTCTTGTCTGGAGCTTTTGTTTCCTGCAGTTCTTTCCAGTTGTGTCATCTGTAACAGGTGAGTGAAGGGTGTTCTGATCATGCAGCTTCCTTTGGAAGCTTAGGGCACATGCTCCTGATCTAATGCCACACTTTCCAGTATGGATGTGTAGTGGTCAGATTCCAGTGTCTGGCTCTCACGATATCTCTGAAAAAGAGGACAAATAACCCATCAGATCTATTGGACCATGTTGAAAAACTCCCTGCAGTCCCCTGGCACCTATTTGACTTTGGGAGCAAAGGCAAAGATATTTACTGTATTTGTCTTTCAGTCTGCATTGATTCAGGCCTCTAAGAATGGACACCCAGAATGCCAGTCACAGTAATCTGATACTTTTAAGTTTCCTGCATCATTAGGAGAAAAGGCTGTTGGCACTCTGGTTTCTTCCTGTACACCAAAAAAACCTCCTTTGGGAGATTTTCTTTTCTTAAATAAAATTTGCATGAGTGGAGAGTCCTCTCATTCATTTTTCCCACCAACCTAACAACACCTAGCAGAAGTCTCAGCATCCTTAGTACAGTCAGTTATCAATTCCCAGCACCATGATTATTGCATGATTGTTTATTATTTAGACAGTAGTAGGTTAAGGGATGGCAGTTTAGGCTGAGGGATTCTGACACGACAATCAAGATCTTGGACTGAGAGGACATCTTCTGGGAAGCTTGCCTGATCATACAGTGTGGTGTTTGTTTTATAATTGCTGCAGGACAAAGTCATTCGTATGCAGTGTTTCACTCACTGAACAGTACCCATAATGCGATTAAGACGGGGAGCTAGGTGCAATCTGCTTCAGTTCAGACCTCAGCTCTGTCACTTGTATAAGTCACTTTACTTCTTCTTGCCTCAATTTCCAAACCATAAGAGAAGAATAGCAATGATATCTTTCTTTTAATAGCTATAACACACTAAAAACACTTCCTTATATACTAAAACATCTAAAACATTGATCATTATTATCTTTCACATACACATTATATGACTGGCTTAATCATTATATTTTGTAGAAGCCAACTTTTTTACAACTAATCTATGCCAGAAATATGATGGGAATTTGGGTCTTGGTGCTTCTTCTTTTGACACTGATTGCAGAGGATGAGAAGTTACTTTGATGTGCTCCAAATGTATGTTGAGGATATTCTACAAGGTGCTCTGGGAGTATGGAGAAGAAGGAGGCATTCTCCTCTTTCCACTTGGAGTCAAACAAATATTAGTTGTCCAATCCTCGAGAGTGAGATTTTTCTTTGCTTTACTTTGAAATATAAGTCCTAGATTCAATGGATAAGATATGAGACAGAAGTCTTCTCACAGTCCCATGCTTCTCTTCAGCTGTCCATCTATTTGCTCTTTTCTGATGATTCTTATTTCCATAATGTATTATCCTCCTATATAAGTGGATTTTTCCTGTGACACTTTCAACCACTGTATTCTAATCAATCTGTTTTGTTCTTCTGTACAAATGGCTTGAATTTGGATGCTTCAAGTCAGTTTTGTAGGTTAAAAATTCAGGATTGAGTAGCCACCTCCATATTGCTTGTAACGAGGCCTCAAAGCAAATGGCATCACAGTGCATGAACTTTTGAGAGGCACATGGACACAACATCCAAATCATAGTACATCCCTTAGGACTGTGCACCTTTTCTTGGACACATGTTAATATGGTTGTATTTTATTTCCTGCCTATGTTTTTCCCCTTTGTGATGCTTCCTATCCTTCAGAGATTAATCTAGCCACCACATCTTGCAACGGATGCTGCTAATAGCCCAAACATTATCTACTGTGCCAGTCTGATCTCTTCCCACTAAACATTCTCATGCCTTGGAGCACCTGAGGCCACAAAACCTATGTTTGTACCATTGCTCACAAGCACAGGGACTTCACCTAGCATTCTTTTCTGTGGCTTCAAAAGTCCTCTTGATGATTAGTACCATGGCTCAGTGCAAAGTAGCTCTAAGATATACATTAGGTCATGGCTCCAGTTTCTTTAGCAAGAGAGAGTGCCCTTGAGAACTTGCAATTGTCTATTTCCTTTATTTCCTGGTCTTTCATTAAAATTTTTCTACTGGACTTTCTCAGGCATTACTTCAAAAATAAATTACTTGCCCTCAAATTCTTATTTTTAGGTATGTTTCCCTTCTTTCTCCTTTTGAGAACTTCCCAGAAGAAATGATCATTTTCCTGCTGTATCTTTTCTGTAGTGCTTACATATATATATGACAAAGAGTTATATGTTTAAGTCTTGGACCATGAAGTAGTTAATACAAGACTTGGTGTCATTCTAATACACATGACTTCTTGCCTTCTGTGTACCTGATCCATCGCAGGGTCTCAGTATACTTGACTGTGTATACAGTGGACTGACGTCTCTGTTTCTGAGCAGACCTAACTCTATGCTAGCAGGACTGGGCTATATCAGCAGTTTTCTCCTAGCATCTTCTTCCATTGGCATGTTCTCTGAGAGCTAGTAGTGTTATTTTAAGATTCCCTGGACTTCAACCAGCAAAACAAGAAGCAGCTACTGAAAAATCACAGAGATGCTCAAAGGTTAACCAAATTTGTAATTATAAAAGTTCATCCTAATAGCACTTGGGGAAATGTGAATGTTTGTAGGAAGATTGCCAAGTTGGAAGGTTAGGCTAATGAGGATGAGGTCCATGACCTGGAGAGGCAGGAGCTTTGCCAAGAAGAGTGTATCGTGCTGGGAGCCAGGCCAGATCTCCAGAGTCCTGCTCAGCATATGGAGTTGAAAAAGGCATTAAAATAATCCTTAAGACAAGAACAAAAGCACAGAGAATGTAAGGCCCCAGCTCTTGTTGACCCATGGACTAGCTAAAGTTACAATGACCAACTCACCAAAATCTGGAAGGAACATCATAAAATGGCGTCCAGAATAGTGGATGCTTGGTAGAGATCAAAT
Source organism: Typhlomys cinereus (assembly GCA_023101885.1). Taxonomy (NCBI): domain Eukaryota; kingdom Metazoa; phylum Chordata; class Mammalia; order Rodentia; family Platacanthomyidae; genus Typhlomys; species Typhlomys cinereus. Next base: position 2,884,302 of record JALPQD010000225.1, on the reverse strand, counting down.
GTAGGTAGGGTTTTCTTCTCTAGGCTTTCTTGGTGCCTACAGGGAATACTGGAAATGCTCTGAGAAAATGCCCATCTTAATGCTGCCAAGGAAGGATGGACAGTAGTCATAGAGGAGAGGCATGGAACTCCCAGACCCAGATCTTTACAGAAAAGTAAGATCGAATGATGAATGCTATAATGAAGGAGAAAGAGGATATTAATTGAGCCTTAAAGTATCTTCCCACTCATTTATCAAGTGTAAATTAAAAAAGTAAAGGCCAGTAGTTGGAAGCTGGGTGACACCCAAACCAAGCCTGCAGTTCACCTTAGAGAACTGCACAATGCAAATGTCTGTTCTATCACCCTACTGTGGTCGGAAGACGTCACAGGGGGAGCTAAATGCATGAAACGCAAATGTGGTATTTTGTGACTTTATTTTGAAAGTCTAAGAAATTAGAAAATTTTAAAGCATGCTAAGGATTTCTGTATCCTATTCTTACTATCAAATTTTTATTAATTGAAAAACTATTTGCAAAGAAACAAAATTACCAGCACTTATGTTTGGGACCATAGAAATGAAAATGACATCTTTAAAGTTATTCCTCATTCCTCATCTGTGACGCAACATGACTATCCATTCATAGTATATGAGTGAGCAAGCAAATGTCTTCCTGAAGTCTAAACAAAGTCACAAAGAAAGATGCAAAAAAGAAAAAAAAGTATCCAAATTCATTATCTCCAACACGAGGCAGAGTACTGCCTTCCATTTTCTTCTGATCTCTGTTTCTCTTTTGTATTATATAAATTATGTTACTTTCACTGTGGATAAATGCATAATACAGTGACAATACAAAGGACGCTAGTGCACAGCAGAAAACACACTGTGGAATGCACTCCACCCTCCATGAAACATGGATTCAGCTCCTAACAGTGATGGTTGCTTCCCACTCCCTATCCACCCAGGCAGATCCTGCGGAACTCTCTGACATTAACTCTGCTGCTAATTGCAGAGTCTCACATGCGTTCCTCCCTGTACCCTGTAGCATTCATTTCTTGCTGGTGTACTTTTTCCCAATGTTGCAAGAATAGAATGGGGGCAGTCATCTTTTCACCTCAAATCCATTAGTGGTCATGAAACATTTCACTTTTGCTCTTCAGAGTGGCCAGTTTCTTACAAAGAATGTCTTCACTTTTCTAATCTGCTTTCCTTTCCAATGGCATCAGAAGTGTATTTTGAAATTCAAGGTCATACAGCCACCTTTTCTTTCTGAATGCGTTTTTGATGCCATGTCCTTACCCTGAGGGTTGCTATTCACAGAGTGTTCTTTCTGTTATGCAGATATTCGAAGAAGTAGAAGACAGTGAGCACATTCATTTAATACTTTAAGTGCTAGTTCTTGGGAAAAATGTCCTACCCAGTCCCGGTATTGTAAACCCTCCTGACAGAGAAAGAGAACTTGGATCCTTGTCTAAATCAGCCAAGTTTCCTGATCTTTCCATTTCTTATATGTCTCTAGTGTGCACTGAATGGAAGTGGTTTTCACCCAGGAGAGCCAGAAGAGGAAGCAGCTCCACATTCTGCAGTTAGACATTCTTGGAAAGTAACATCACCTTGGCCTGTTTTCAGAGGTGTCCCTAACCTCCCCCTGTAGAGAACAGGGCTACTTTGAGAATGGCTTCACAGCTAAGAGAAACAGAAAGAACATATTAAGAAGTCATCAAATCTGAGAGAGGTTGTGTCTGAGAGCTGTCAGGGATGGTTCTGCTTAACATCTTGTGTCATGGAGGGAAATAGAGTCTGGCTGATCAGACAGTTTCCATACTGGAAAAAACTCTGTAGTAACCTCCTTGCTCTATTACCATTTTACCTTTTCTTATATTCTACAGTTGTTGGCCTTGACTTTGGCTACTTTCTAGCTTTTCCGGATTCCTTTAGCACCTGCTGACGCTGATTCCTTGCCATTCATGATCATCTCAACCAAGGATTGCCTTTCCTCTTGCTTGGACCTGTACCAGGGTCATTACCATATCCCGAGCTTGCTGTGTCTGCTGAGTGTTGTGTGGATTCTTTTCCTAGAATGATGCCTCACACAACTGTTTTGCTATCCCAGATAAGACTTCCATGACAGAAGAAAGTAATGATTAAGCCAAGGTCCAACCTGAAAAACCAATGAGTTTATTTGGTTTACTTGCAGAAATAGGGGCAAGGGTCAGTAATGGGAGCAGAGGTAATTCAAAGAACAGCTCACCAAAACATGGCTGCATAGATGGCAACTCACCTCCAACTAATCTCTTTCATCATATTTACCCTGAGGCCCCTCACAGTCTCATGCATGAGGGCACTTGGGTAAATACATGTACAGGCATGTGTGCTAGCATGTGCATTCTATCCCCTCCCAGCCCTCACATATGCATGCACTTGTGTGAGGACATGTGGGTGGGCCTGTGTTACAGACATATGTATGTCCCAGCATGGGGACAGACACATGTATTCTAATTATCCCAGTCCCTGTTTCTGGAGAAACAACAATGAATAGGTGTCTTAAGACAGGGCTGGCCTCCCATCCTCAAATAGCCAATTAAATAAACAAACAATAGTGAAAAACAGAAAAAGGAGACTTGTTAAATGTGGTCAAATTTGGAAGAACAAAGAGGTCAAGTTAGCACCAAGCTTATCTTCAGGGTCTTAACATGAGGATAAGCTTTAAATAGAAGCAAGAGATTTGCACAACTGCACAGCCCTGGCCAAAGTGGAACCCTGCCCATCACCAGTGTCTCCTTTACAAGATGTCTGACAATTCATCATAATTATGTGACATCATTGCTGGGAGAGAGAATCCCCTTCTGGCCAATATCAGGGCTCTAGCCTTTTCATTCTGCCAGCATGATATTCCTGGGAAACTCCAAATTCTTGGTACATTTAAAAAAATTATTAATTCATTGGTTCAGCAATCTGACAGTCATGTATCTCTTTAAAATATCTTCATTTCTTCACTGATGGCTATATTTTCCTACTTATTGTCTTAACACTTTAGTGTTGAGGTTAAAATATGTCTGTGTCTGAAGTCAGCATGAACAAGATACAAGTAGGAACCAAGGTTAAAACCAAATATAAGAATAATTTTTCTATAACATCTTTTTCTAGTTAATTTGTAAGAGCTGAGGTAAGCAACACCATCTATTTGATTGGTGACAGGGTCTTGTCATGAAGCCCAGGGTGGCCTTAGAGTTAAGCCCTTCTTGCTTTAACTTCCCAATTGGTAGGGTTATAGGCAAGTGTTAATGTGTCCAGTGTAACTTCATTTAAATTCTGATCACTTCCCCTCTTATTTCTGAACTAAATTCTCTGAAGATATTGCTGGTTAATTATACATTGTGGTTTATTCTTTATTGTCCCTCATCACTAGGATGAAATCTGTCCAGGTTGACCGATGCGGTCCAGTGTTGGGATTGTAAATGACAGATGTCAAAGAGTTAGTCCAATGAACCCTTTATGGTCAATTTTAAGTGGCTAAAATATATAGAAAGTCTTTGTTCTTTGGTCAGGTATACCTCACCTGTTCTGTCTGTGAAAGATGTTTTAGTATCTCAGTAATATTGGTTAGGTTCCTTTGTCAGGAGGTATACTCTTCACAATGTTAGGACTATAGTTAGTTATTGTAGCAATTCACCTGCATGGTTGCTGATAAAATCACCATCAAACAGCTTAAGGGAACAAGGGCTTTATTCTCTTATGATAGTCAAGTTAGTTCTTAGTCCAGCTTGACAGCAGAGCTCACATCAACACCAGGGCTGAGGGAACTGGCCACACTATTTCTACATGATGGATGACAGAAAGACGATACTTACGTGCCAGACCAGCATGTCTGGCCAAGTGTACACAAGGATGCTGTCTTTCTCAAACAGTTCCTTCCATTTTATTCACCTGTCCAAGGACTAGTCCCACCTGCCATGGGCTGGGCCTTCCCTATCCACTAAATTATCCTCTTCAGGTTTGCTCTGGGCTTAACTCAACTACTAATTTTTTACAAATGTGCCAGAGCTCAACCTTCAACTGTCAAGTTGATACCTTTACCTAACTATGAAAGTTATAGAATAATCTTTGTAATATCACATTGTTGTGTGGTAATTTCTCTGCGCCTCAGATAGGAAACCAATATAAGTCCAAATTAATAATTACTTTGATTTCCACTTGGCCAGCCAATGAATTTATTGTGATTATTATAAGAGTGCTGTTTAGGGTTTACTTATAGGACTATGAGTGACCAACATCACGGAAAAGCCCACCCTTCTATGGGTGATAACCCAGGAAAACTGTATCTCTTGAGCTCTCTCCATGACTTACAGCCAGGTGGGCTGGCCAGAGTCCTCTCCAGACAGCTCATCTAACCGGGAGAAGCTCCTCCCCCATCAGGTGGTTAATGTTTTCTTCTACTTGGAGAAGATACTCTTGTGAATCTTGTTCATTTCAAGAACTTCCTGAAACTTAATGAATTTCCCTACATGACAGAATGTTTCAAGTTATTACACAGCAGAGGCAGGTCTAGCCCCTCCTTAGATTAGCATTGAAGGCCTGGCTTTCTAACATACTATTCTGTTCTAGTTACTGTAGCTACTGGGAGCTATGTCACAAACAACATTATGTTAAACCTGAAGGAAAACACCATACCACATTCTACTACTTTCTTTCTGCTTTTATATTCTTTCTGACTCTCTCTTCTCAATGTTTTTGGGGTCTTACAGCAGGTAATATAAATGTTCATCTGTGGTTATGCATCAGACCACTAAGTCGCAGCAACAATTGCTTGTTCTCAGGAGTTTTACCAGAAGCTCTGAGTCTCTATGGTGCACCATCCATTAAAAAAGAAAGTTTCTTTCCCTGACCAATTGTGGTTGATGGCAACAGTGATTTATGTGTGTAAGCACAAATGTTTAGATGGAATTTTAATGGGTACATCATGTTCATTTAACAAAACAATTGCATAATCCCTTGTGGCCTTTAACTGCTCCAGACACAGGTTTCAGTCTTGGCTTGCAATACCAGACCTGAGTTAGTTAAGGAGAAGACCATTAGGTCTAATCAGAAATGGGTCAGCCATGCCTAAGATAGTTGTGCCACCATTGCACCAGCAGGCACATCCTGTGTGGCATTTTGTAGTGTAGCTTGCAGGGTACATCATTAAGTAGTAGTATTGTGACAATTCTCTAGCATCCTGAATAGCACTTACTGGCACTATTAAAGCTAAGCAGAATGAGGAAATTTCCAGCTCAGTTTCTACTTTATTTCCCTATGTACTGCAGTCAAAGTGTGCAGTGTCCCCATCAATAGGGTCCTACAGTCTAGTTCTGGCATGCAAACAACAGCACTGGCAATAGACTTTATGGATTGTGGGATCTTGGGGGTATTCCTGGCCAAGAATTCATGGCGAAATAACCTACTCCTGGTACATTGATGTTTCTTTAACAACCATATTGGCTTTTGGGAATATTTTTGTTTATGTATGTAGGATATCTTCTTTTTAAACTCGTATCACTGTCTCTTTACTGTTCTTTAGATGCATAACAAACATGTGAGACACTTGAGAGTTAACATCATGTAACAAAACCTTTTTGTAGAGGACAGGAAGGATTTTCTAAAGTCCACTGTAGCTTATTCCAAGTGTCAGGCGACATCATCAATTAAGGGGATACTATAGGAAAGTTTTAGCAGATCCAATATGGTTTGAAAGGTTTTTGGAGCTTGTATCAATTGCTTTTGCAAAAGAATTATGTTGGATACAATGGCGTGTATTTAGCTCTATATAATCCACAGGCATTCTCCGTGAGATCACTGGTTTCCTCATACTACTTTCTTCACTGGGGCCTCCGTGCATCTTCCCACCTGCTATGGATTCAATGGGACAGTCTCAAATTACTGGACCCCAGTTAAGATAAAGGAAGAATGAGGCCTTATTTTCCTCTGCTATACCTACTGCTCAGACAGGTTTCTTGTATCTAACTGGCCCTGGGGTAGTTCTGTGACTGTAGCTTTAATTGTTTAACTCTCTAACAACCACATCTGTCTGTCTGGCAGGCTCCAGGCAGGCTCCCATTGTTTCTCCTTTAGTCATACCTGTGTGCCACAAGAGCCCTGGGTTATATAAACAATTTATATACCCAGCATATATTTTTGCAGGAAAGAAATGGACATAGATTACTCTGGGGAGAATTATTGCCTACTCCTGAGATAAATCTAGTTTTTTTCATTTGTATTATTTTACATTTATGAACTTTAGGCTTTAAACGTTCCAGAAAGCTCATTAGTATAGCATTTGGATTTTTATCATTTTTTCCTTAGTAACTCCAGCTTGGCCTAAATCTTGTCACATTTCATTTGCCTTTAGGAGATGTGGATACCTCTTTGCTTTCTTTTTTTTTTAATCTACTCTAGATTGCTTTATCACATCACAGAACTGATTTATACACTGGACTTGATTTACATACTGGCTCTAAGTCACTCAGATCCAACAGAGCCTCTCTTATCCTGAAAATATGTGTCTCCAAGGGGTTTAGCAAAACTACTAAAACTCCAAAACAGTTTCTAGGTCCTTGATATCCTTGTAGAATTAATTTCTCTTTTAACTGTTTGGTAAACACAGTCTCATCAATCCCTTGGGCATCCAACGCCTCTTTCTTTTTTCTTTCTTTCATATTTGTGTGTTCTGAAAGCACAGTTTGTGTGTGTGTGTTTGAATGTGGGTGAAATCACATAGGTGGGTGTATGTATAAGAGTACTTGCATGTTGTACCTATGGAGGCTCAAGAATGATATAAAAAAATCAACCTTGTTTGCTCTTCCACTTTCTTGTACACCGGGTTCTCTAAATCCAGTGCATGCCATTAAAGCTAGTCTGGCTAGTTAGCTTGCGCTGGGGATTCCCAGATTCTGTCTTTCAGGGCTGGAACTACAGACAGCCCACCACACTTGCTCAGCATCATGCAAAGGCATAAGATTTAATGACTGAGCCATCTCTTCTGTCCAAACACCTTTCTCTTAGCTACATTTCTCTACATAATGCCTGTCTCTCTTCTATTGTATTTCATTGATTGACATCTATGGATACTTCAGCCAGAGATAACCAGGTGTTCTTCATAGCCCATGTAGGCCAGTTCATCTATGTCTGATTCTTCTCATATTGCCCAAGATTATGCAGTCTTTGTCTCATGGGATGGGTAAATTATTTCACTTAGTTTTCTGCATTCACTGCACTCAAACTAACCCTACTTGTACCGTGTCCTATAGCTTTTTGAATCAGATTGTAACAGGCTTATTTGTTGCTTGACTAAAACTCTTTTCCAATTTGAACAGTTCAAGTGCTGAGTATTTCCTAACTACCACAGCTTTTTGTACTGAGTAATAGCTAAACTGCGGGCTATTTTCTATCACTTCTGTCATGTCTTCTTCCTCCTCACTCTCCAATTCTTTTCATGGATTTGATGTGCTTGGAAATAAGGAAGGGCATTTTTTGAGAGAAGGTTAAAATACCTTTATTTAGTTTTCAGTCATTATCTGGAACACAGTGCCATAGAATTGGAGAGAAGGGAGACGCCTTGCACTCTCTTTTCCCTTTAAGCCATCTAGTTGTAACAAATGGAACATAACACTTCAATCTCATTCTCTCTTTTATTTAATTTGCTTACCACATCAGAGGCCACCGCAGTACTTGCCAGCCACATCTCCTCCTTTACACAAACTAGTTCCATGCTGGCAACCACCTCAACTTCAGATACACTTCTTACTACACATAGCAGGAGTAGGAAACCTCCAGCTAACCATATCCATGACATGCTACTCTCCAGCACCTCAATATTTATTTACCCTATGATATTGATGGTTATGAGGGTGTCTCCACACTCACACAATGGACCCACTCATCAAACAGGCATACTATGCCATACCACATAGAGGAAGACTTCCAGACTAGGATTGCCTCCATAGAGTCTATTTCCTAATGGCTCAGCCTTAGCTATATAACTATTAACAAGGCCCAAAATGTTTCATAGCAAAGAATTCAAAATGTAGTACACCTTTGAGAACAGCAGCCTCTTGGGATACCAAGTGCAGAAGCTCTCCAGTCATGTGGTTTAGCCTCAGTTGCATGTCTTGTTGGCCATAGCCAGGACCATGCAATCATCTATCCCAATACATCTTTGTCTTTTCCTATCAACACCAAGTATGGAGTGACACTTTTTCTGGGGAGATGCCACACAAATGTCTATTCATTCCAGATAGGAAATTCAATGATAGATCACAATCCAACTTATCTAGTCAAATAGTGCATTGGGGTTACTTACAGGAATACAGATAAGATACTTACTGGAGCAGGGATGGCTGAAAGTCAGCTATATCACCAAAAAAGTCCACCCAATCCTGGATAACAACTCATGAAGTGTATTTCTAGAACTCTCTGTCTGACTTGAAACCATCTCTAGAGCTGTGAAGAGAGCCTCTTCCAGGCAGCTCAGCTAGCCTGGGAAGTTCCTCCCCCACTAATTGTTTACTGCTTTCATCATCTTAGGGAAAGAACCTCAGGAATTTTGTTATTTTCAAAAACTTCTTGAGACTTAATGTTGGGCCCCCTTCCAAGATAGAATGTTTCAAGTTGCTATAAAGCATGGAGTACAAACCCCTCCCCCCCTTACAGGCCCTTCTTTAGGTTACATTCAAGGGTTACTTTTCTGATGTATCTTTCTGCTGTAGTTATCATGACAAATGGGAGCAAAGTCCAAGATGACATGGTTATGCCAAGTGGAAAAATGCCATACAACATTGAACATGTGTGTATGTGTGCACGTGCATATGTACATGCAAAGGAACACTTAGAATTTATCCTCAGAAACACTGATACATGGAAACAAGAGTCAAAAATCCTGACTCCTTGATTCTGCAGCACACTAGAAAGAATTTACTTTGCGTTCTCATGCACATATATCCTTACTGCAATTTTCCTCTCAGAATTGTTCCACATATTGCTCGGTTTCAGTTCAATGTAGAGTCCTTAATCCACTTGGACTTCTGCGTCTTACCTTGTCTTTTGTTTTCTTTTCTAACGTGTTCTACGTCAGACACGTTGCCCATCATTTTGGTTCACTGCATATCCTGAAAAATCCCTTAGATTTTTCCTCATCCTTGTTAAATGTTGTTGTCTGCCTACATTCCATGTGTCCATGTCTTCCTTTCTGTCAGTGTATAGACACAAAAAATTCTGGGCTGAGATCTGAAAGATGCTCAGAGCATCTTCTGCAGAGATATTTTGTTCACAGGGAACTAAAATTTAATTCATTTTCTAAGCACACATGAGTTAATCCAACTACAAATACCAAGTGTACTGTGCTCTACCAGAGTTCAGTATTCCTAATTCTTTTGGATTTCCAGATATCACACGACTCAAACTTCTTTTTGCATAATCTTTTCACAGCTGGAATTTGAAAGTATCAAGTTGTTGCTATTTTAGGCCATCCCCATAATATCTCTCTGAAAATCACATTTTATGATCTTGTGATATTATCATTAATATTTTCATTTGTTTTGTTTGTCAAAGTAAATATGAAGAATTGAGAAGCTAGAAATTAAGAACTGATATTGTCTGAAACAGAAAGCTTTTCAACATAATACTTCTGCACTGAGGAAGCAGCTACTTCAGCCTTAGGAATAATGTATTTAATTGGGTATTATCAGTAGATAAATGGTTAAATAAGCAGTTATCATGACTGAATTTAAAGTTCTTATTTCTTATGGTTAATTTAGTGTTTAATGATTGATGCATGTATTTTATAAAGGGAAAATACACAGCTCCAATTCTTCCTAGGTCAAATAATAATTCCTACATGAATATTATCTTTTATGGTTACCTCCCCAATATTGTCTCTAAGTGAAGTGACGACATGTCAATTGTCCAAGGGAAACACTGACACTTATGTGTCATGGGCTATGATAGATGACCAAGAAAAAAGGTTGTCACTTCAAAATCTACTTGGCCAACAGTTTCACCTTTGATGTTTTTATCTAGGAGTAAATAAATCACCCACCAGACAATTCAACAATTATAGACAGCATGTCTATGCCATTTTCCTGGGCTATTTCCTTGGCACTATAAAGCATTGTAGATACAGTCATTGAGCAGCAGAGGGCTCACATCTTCAGAGTATTGTCAGTGGTACTTTAACTGCATATAAAGGTCTTCTGGGAATTTTTTTTCATACTTTCCAGGGACGAGGCTGCATCCCACTCCAAATCCTTGGTGTTTCTTGAGATCCCGGGATTCTACTAAGTGATGGGGATAAAAATTGCTGCCCATAGCAACTCCTTATGCATCCTGCAATCTGAATACTAGAAGTGAACTGTAGAGGAAGAATCTCAATGAAATATTGCTCTTATCCAATTTTAATGTTCTTTTACATGTGCTTGTCATCCTTTCATGCTCAAATAAATTATTCTTTGAATATTGATGGACATCATAAGAGAATATTTATGTATATGTATATACTTCCAGTACTGAGGATTAAACTCCAGACCTTTCATGTTCTAGTCAGAGACTGTACTACTAAGCTATACCCCATTCAAGAACTAACACACTATTAGCACACTATTTACATTAATGTTGATTCTGTTGTGCTCTGTTCTTTTTATATTTTTCCTATTTTGCTCTATGTTAAATTTGATTTTATTTCATAGGTAATCAATTTTGTAAAAAATAACACCACATCAGAAATGCAGTTAGTTATATCTACTGCTTTGTTTGGGACTCAGGGACCACATATTCTTAGAGCCATGGTTATTGTATTCTGCTATGACCTAGCAGTGCATATAACTGTGCCAAAGCAATTTTGCTTCTTGTTACAAGTTTTCCTTGTGGGTAGACATAGCTGTGGCTTGGATGAAGATCTAGTGTGTATTTCAGGAATTTATGCATTCAAGCTTGATTTACCTTATGAGGTATTAAGAATATGAAAACTTAGTTTGGCTATGGTATTGAGAGGTTGGTTTAGAGTGGTGAGTGGCACCAGTTAAAGTTATCCAGGTTGTTATCCTGTGGTTGCTCCATTGTGCTAGGAAGTGAGAACAGAAAATATGCCTGCATTTATACCATGTATTCTTATCTCATTTCCTATGCTGCATCAACACCTTTTGGGATTCTCTTGCAAGAACGTCATCTATGGATATGAAGTCTTGAATCAGAGCTGTGATCTAAGTTACCTTCTTTTCCAGGCAAGTTATTCAACCACAGGTATTTTGTACAATAGTGAGAAGCTAACCAGTTTATACCCCTAAGGAGGAAATACTTGGTATGGTTTGTAAGGCTGAAGAACAGATGCTTTTGCCTCTCATGCTGAGGCCTGTTGGTAGCAAGTAGCTTGTTTTCTGATTTGCTGGGTGGGGCTTATTGTCATCCACAAAGGAAAGAGACTGTGCTCTTGGATCTGTGCAGCCAATTCTGCCTGTCATTTCCAGGCCTCACAAGATTGTGTATATGGCAGTATATATCTTGGGTGAGACTGAAGTTTGAGGAGGGCATGTGGCAGCTGGCTTGTGAAAGAGCGATGGCATAAGTCATGGGCTTCATCTTTTTTCCTGGTTGTGACAACTGGAGAGTGACCATAGCACCAAGGTTCCTCTTTCTCTTCCATGACCTACAATGAGCATCTGTTGCTGAGGGCAAAGGGTCCAGGAAGGAGGAATGCGACTCACACAGGGAGGACAGTGTTTTATCTACCTGGTTTCCTATGTACTTTTTGCTTCCTCTTTTGCTTTCTCTACTGATCTATTCTTAGTCAGATATGTTTTCCATCATTCTGATTCACTACACATCTTAAAAATCCTTTAGCTTTTCCTCTCATTCTTATTAGATTGTTTTCTGCCTGCAGTCCCTATAAGTAGACTAACTATAGAAACACCTTAAAGAGGCTTTTGGCACCAGGAGTCAGTAGAGTGCAGATGCTTGTTGTTTTCCAGCAACAGTTCTGCAGTGGCCCAGCCTTACAAGTGGACAGGCGGGAGAGCATGAGACAGCCTAGGCTGTGGGTGTTTATGTGTGCTGAGCTCAAGACGTTTGCTTCTCTTCACAGCCACTTTGCAGTTTGCAGCACGGATGCTCTTGGCTGGTGATGAAGGCAGCTGGAATAGTTCTGCAGGGAAACAGCTTTACACTCATCTTGGTCTTTGCCTCATTCTGGGGATTGCTTGGAAGAGGAAACTGTGCCTCTAGAGCAGGAAATTGAACAGGCAGCCTGCCTCCAATGGGGAAATAGAAAAACTTCTAAGAAGAAAGCCACGGTAACCAGTCTAGTATTGAAGCTGAATAGACAATCTCAAGAACAGAGGCCCCTGGCAGTAGTGCTGGCTGTAAGATCTTATGTCAACATAATACCAAATTTATTCACATCAAAATCACCAGGTGCCCAACATAGTAAATGGTTCAGTTATGTCTGCTATGCCTATGATTCAGTAAGTCTGAAACAGAGTCTAAAATCTCATTTCTAATATACAGTCTGCAGTATTGTTGCTGCTTGTGTAGGAAGCATTCACATTGATTCCATGGATATTTATAAAACCTGACATCTATCTAGATATCTATCTTTTTGTGCTACGTAAGAAAGTTGAAACATGAACTTTTAAATTTCCTATGCAAAAATTTTATTCTAGATGGATTACATGGTCTCTAAAATGTTTATCATAGATTAAAAAGGTGGCTAAGTTATAATAATAATACCTGACACTATGGTGTATCCCTGACTTTAAGCAGTTTGGTCTTTTTTGAGAATCATTGTTGTAAACTTCTGGAATGGACGGCTTATGACTCATAGGACTGTAATCAAATAGACAGGAAAAGAACTCTGACCCCAGATGGTCTAGTAAGATTTTATTTGCATTAAGTTTGAAAAAGGGATGAAAGTCATTTATTTTAAGGAACTGATTTTGAATGTCAGATTGATAGTGAGGCCAACATTTGTCTGAGCGTGGAAGTGTAATGTAGAAAGAGGAGAGACACAGCAACAAGTCAAGACTGGTGCTTGAGTCCATGCAGACTCTGAGGAGAGATGAGCAGGCTCACTAAGCACAGTGCTGTCTACTCCAGAGCCTCCCTTAGTTTTGCAGTGGACTTCACAAAATCTTTACTGAGTTTTGTCTTTATTAAATTTCCCAGAATTCCTTTTAAGTGGGTATCTACTCCTTGTATCTTTGTAGTACTGAGACTCTATCAAACTTTGTTTTTTTTTTTTTCCTTACTACTTTGCTTTAAATGCCTTCTGTGACTTACTAACTGCTGGGACTTCTGAGATTATATGAATGCCATTGATAACCCAGAGAAAGTTAGAGAGAAAACAGTCTTGTAAGAAATTTAACACAGCCATTGTCTCAACAGAGAGACATGTGGAGTTGTAGAGATATCATTGGCTTTGAGATGAGCGACATCTGGCTTTGGTACTGGCAGTCTCCACATGCTAGTTTTGTAGATATGGCCTGGCTGTGTGACTTTGTTTAACCTAAATGTTCTTATCTGTAAAATTCAGACATTAATAAAAACTTCATAAGATTGTGATGATGAAATCAAAGATATGCAGCTGAAATCCTAATTTGGCTCTGCCAGTGATATGTGACCAATTGCAAAGTAATCTACAAACTTTAAACATCTACGCTTGGGAGATATCAAGGAAGTGAATTATTATTTTTTTGTATTATTCAGAAAAATCTAGTGATATTCCAAGAGTTGAATTTGATGATGGGGTTTGAGCGAAATCAAGTATTATAGCTCTTTGGCAAGAGTTCCAAGTATGTTAAAGAAAGCAATGAGTCAAGTGATGGGTTAAAGACTTTATCAGAGAAAGCTCTTGTTTGACTATGTGCTTACTCTCCAAGCTTTCCTAGTGCACCTGAAAGTAAAACTACACCTCTTCCTCTACCCTCTCTTCCTTTTCTTCCTCTTTATTCTTCTTCTCTTTTCTCTTTTTTAAAACCCTGTCTTACTGTGACTTAGAAATTACTGTGTACTCAGTCTGGCCTTGAATTTCCTTTGAAGTTTAGTATTAAAGATGTTCATCACCACAACTGTGTCTCTTCCTAGAAATTCCTCTTCTGAAGTCAGAAAAATTCAAAACTGATCCATGAGTGGAAAGGGACGGTTAGGGTGAAACATTATGAGGGGGAGATATACAATACCATGGAAAGTAGGGTGAGGGAGGAAATAATGTGAAAATACTTAGGGGGTGCTTAAGGTGATGGGATACAGAGGGGCAGATAGACCTATAGAAAAACCCTAAGATTGTGAGATGTAGCCCTATAGGAATCTCATATGTTATTAATATGTCAAAAAACATTTCTTCTAAAAAAAGAGCAAGAATGGACAGTCCCTATGCAGGGGAACATGCAGAGAGAAAAAAATTGAATGTAATCTACAAACTTTAAACATCTACGCTTGGGAGATAGCAAGGAAGTGAATTATTATTTTTTGTATTATTCAGAAAAATCTAGTGATATTCCAAGAGTTGAATTTGATGATGGGGTTTGAGCGAAATCAAGTATTATAGCTCTTTGGCAAGAGTTCCAAGTATGTTAAAGAAAGCAATGAAAGAACAACAACAAAATCCCCGACTTGGTCCACTTAGAACCCAGTGGCAATTAAAAGTATACTAGAAGTGGTAGGGATGTGATATTTTCTGATACATTATTGTTCAGAGAAGTCTCAAAGGCCCATGAACATTATAGGTTTTTGTCATTGCTCTTGGTTGCCCTCCAAAAAACTGACAGTAAGACCCTATTACTGAAGATGCAACACATATGGATCATAGGACATGGACAAAAAAACACCATCTGGACCTGGTTTGAGAGCTATCTCCTTGCCAGGTAGCTTCTTACACAATACTAAGGAATACTGTAGAAGCTACTGGGAGAGAAAAATAATCAAAGGCCTTATCAAGTTGAGATGAGTGAGTTGTGATAGAAGTCACCATGGCAACAGATGGTGACCACCAGCGTAATGACGGCATGAGCATCAAGAGACAGCCAATGGTTTTCTGAGTGGATGCAAGGCTCACTTGTCAGAATGGAACACACTCCTGTTACTGTTAACCAGAACGAGAACCTATAAAAGGCAAGGAAATAGATCACTAGGGAAGACCAGACTATGAAACTATAGGAGAAAGACAGTTCCCCAAATTGCTCAGTAAATACCTGTTACTATACACATAGATTTTTTTCTCTCACATTTTATTTTTTCCTAATCATACAAACTCAATAGGTACCCCATGTCCTCTCCTTCCCCCTTCCGTCTTCTTTAGTTCCCTATTCTACTTCCCCCCTTTCCCTTTCCTTTCACTCTCCCTCCCTCCCCCTCTCCTGGTGCCTCCCACTTCCTCCATCTCATCCCCTGAAGCATCTGTTTATGTGGATGTTGAACCTTCCTCTGAGTCTTCCACCCTAGTGAGGGTTCAGGACTCAGTATAGCCTTGAGCCCCTTCTTGGGTTCCCCATTAGCACAGCAACTCTATTATGACTTTTTAATCACTTGCCTCTAAGGATCTTACTGCCTGAAGCCCTCTCCCCTGTGATCCAAGCTTGGGGAGTCATGTCAGCCATTGTGTAGATCAGGCAAAGTCCAATCTTGGCTACTGTAGCCCTAACTTGTGTGGAATATCTTGCATATCGCATATAGTTGGTCCTCCCCATCTTTAGGCTTTTACTATACCCATAGATTGGAAAAACACTCAGCACTCAACTTAGATACCCTCTTCTATAAAAGAAATAGAGGATCTCAATACCCATATAGGATGCAGCCTAATGCAGTGGAAGATAAGTGAAAAAGACAACAGCCTACAAGACAGAGTACCAGAGGCACTGCATTGCTTATCAAGAATCAAGCCAACCAAATCTCTCCCTATACTTAGACTCAGGGAGCTTTGCAGAAGAGGGAGTGGTAAGATTGTAAGAGCCTAAAGATGGGACAAGACAGTCCACATAAGGTAGGGCTGCTGCATCCAGAAACTCAATGCAATCAGATGTGTTTTTACCAGACCTGAATAATGGCTGACATAACCACATGACCCCTAAGACTAGTGAGGGTTTCAGGAGAATAAATTACATGCAGTGGCGGAGCTAAGACAGATCAAAGGCAGTACTCCTATCAGGAGGTCTGCCAAAGCAAAGGCCTGAATCCTCACTAGAGCAGATGGTCCAGAAAGAACCCTAGGACACATAGAAGCAGATAGGAAGGTGGGAACAAGTGGGATAGGTTCATGAAGGAAGGGGAGTGAGGGAAGAAGGTGAAAGAGGGAAGAGAGAAGGAAAGGGTCAGAGATAATTATTCAATATGCTCACAAGACTAGAAAAAAATGAAAAAAAGAATTTCCTTTTTTGTCCTTGTGCCCAATCAGTATAGTGTTGAGTGAAGGAAGAGCAAGATCCTTAGGTCTCTCATGTGGACCAGAACCATAGAACCTCACCTGATTTGCCTGTCCAAAATCTAGAAATCAGTCTTTTAACCCAGGGCAGCTGAGTCAAAAGTTCACACAATAACCATAATTTTATTGTTTCTTAGCTCTTATTTTTGTTAATTTGATTGTCATTTTTGAATGTTTAAGATGGTCTACAATTGGAATGTATGTTGCTTAGTTTGGTGTTAGGACTATATTGTATGTCTCCTCCCAGTTATTGATAAAGAAACTTTACTCACTTGGTTCTGATACTTTTCTTATTTCTCTCATTCCTGTTATATTGTCGCATCATAATCAGACATAACATTAGTAACATCAGAAATCTATAGATATTCCCAGCTATTATGTCTACCCTATGTTTTCTTTATGGAATTATCAATTGTTCATAACCCTACCCTCTTTTACTCTTGATCTGAATGTAGACTCTATCACTTCCATCTTGGCACCTAAGATGTACCCATAAACTCCCAGATTCACCATAACCACAATGTAGATGAATTAACACTTGATAGCTCCAGAATGAACTTCAAAAAATAATAAATCATTCAAAAATTTTGAGGCTGGCACAGGAAAAAAAATGAAAAAACTCACATAGTTACTTGATGCAGGTGTGCCAGGGACACATTATAAAGAAACCAACTGCTCAGTTTCACTTTACAAGTATCAACAAAAAACATAAATAGTATGAGTAACGAGAACAATATGTTTCCTCACAAATCATCAATCCCACAGACTCAGCTCTAATAAGAATTCTTCAGTGGGTAACAGTCAATATAGTAGCAGTGAAGAAAAGGAATTCCAAAGAACAATTTAAATATTATCAAGAAGCTCCAAGAACACATTTGCATATAAGAAAACATAATCAGATAAATTAAATAAGGAAGACAATTCCGGATATAAAGGAAAACTAAATTGTTGAAGAAAACCCAAATCAAAATAATATTTAAAATGAGAACCTCAACAAATTTCATAAATAAATAGAAGAAAAATGTCAGGAATTGAGAATGAAAAGGAGGAATGGGACATTCAATCAAAGAAAATGAAGCATTCACCAAACACACATGAAAAAAATGAAGGAACTCAGGGACTCCTTGAAAAGACCAAACATATGGATTATGGGAATTGGGAAAGAAGATAACCAGAGAGAAAGCACAGAACACATATTCAATAATATCATAGAAGAAATTTTCCCATTCAGAAGAAAGAAGTTTCAGACACAGCATATAACAGGCAAAACATTAGTGTGCAAAATCTAAAGGCCCAGTCACAAATGGAGACAAGACTATCAAAGTAACATTTGTCTTCTCAATAGAAATCTTAAAAGCCAGAAGGGCTTAGAAATATTATGGGTCTGGGGCTGGGGGTACTCAGAAATTCTGTCACAGTGACTGACACCAGAAACTTTATCAAATGGAGAGGCTTTAATTAAGTGATCAGTGTCTGCATGCCAAGAAGTCAGAGGCAGCGGCCTTGAGGAACAGAGGTATAGAATTTTTAAAGACAAAAATTGTACAGTTGTGGACATCTGCTCTAGCCACTGAATTAGTAACAACATTCTGTTATGTACTCTGTATCCTTAAACACAATATTCTGGCATAAACATTGTGAGTAGTGATAGTCTAGGACAAACACTGTGTGCTTAGACTAAAGATATAGAAACTAAATCACATTGTGTCTGTGTCTGTTTGCCACCTCGTCACAGAAATCCTGGCATGTACAGTGCACCTGTGGCCTTGAGTGAAAACAAGCAGTTAATACAGAAACTAAGATCAATAGTTATTTTGCAAGCAACATATTCCTGACATCTTGTTAACTAGTTGGTGGCCAATAGTTGAGCACAGTAATTTGAGTGTGAATGCCACTAAATCAACAAAATTACAGGAACTAATAAACTAAGGTAATTATTGAAAGTTACCTTAGTTATCAAATGGACTTGACGCTTCAATCATGAGATCAAAGCCAGCAAACTGGATTGAAAGATAAGATACATCAGCTTTTGGAAGAAATTCATCAAGGTATTCCAAACAGATAGAACAAGGAAGCAAACAGCAGTATAGTATCTGGCAAAATAGATTTCTAACTGAAATCTACCAAAAGGGGCAAAGAAGATCATTTCATAATAGTTAATGGAACCATCTATCAAGATGACATTACAATACTAGACATATATGAAACAAATGATAAATAAATTCTACCAGATATAAAGGCACATATTAACCCCAAACCCTGAACAAGTCAACAACTAAAAGACACATTTGAGTTAAATGAAACCATAAACCAAATACATGTGACAGACATCTACAGAACATTTCACTCAAAGAATAAATAATATATATTCTTCTCAGATGCCCATGGAACTTTCTCCAAAATAAACCGCATGCTAGAACACAAATTAAATTCCATAAAAACATGAAAATTTAAATAACACACTGTATCCTATCTGACTAGCATGGATTAAAGCCAAATATCTACAGCAAGAGAGCTGTAATAACACAGCAGCAAACACATACATTCATGGAAAATTGACAACATACAATTCAGTGATGGAAGAAATCAGGAAAGAAATAAAAAATTCCCACAATTCAATGGAAATTAAAACACAACATATCAAAATCTATGGGGACAAAATGAAAGCTATCCTAAAAAGAAACTTCATAGCACTAAATGCCTATCTAAAATAGAAATATCATAAATAAATAATTAACATTTTAATAATTCAATAACTTTAATATCTTAAGGCTGTGGAAAAACAAGGAGAAATTATTTCCTAAAAAGGCTTTCAGGAAAAAATAAAATCAGGGAAGAAATCAATGAACTATAAAAGACAAAGCAATGCAAAGAATCAATGAACTAAAGAGCTAATTTTTGGAAAAAAATGTTAGAAAAAAATCAATGGAATGAAGAGCTACTTTTGGGAAAAATGTTAGAAAGACAAATCCTTAACCAAATTAAAAAATGTATTAAAAATAAATTATAAATTAAGGATGGAGTTACTACAACAGATATCAAAAGTTACAAATCTTAAAATGTTACATACTACTAAGCTAGACAATCTAAAAGAAATGGGTAAATTCTTTAATATATATGCCTTTACCAAAGTTGAATTAAGATGAATTACACAATTTAAGCAATCTGTGACTAACAATGAAATTGAAACACTTAATAGAATCTCCCAATTAAATAACCCAAGAAGACAACAGATTCAGTATAGAATTCTACCAGACCATCAAAGAAGAAATAGTTCCAACTTGCCTCAAATTATTCACAAAATTTAAAATGAAGAAAACTTTCAATCTCTATGAAGTCAGTATCACCCTGACCTCATAAACACATAAAGACACATAAAAAATTAAAGGCTAGTCCACATTGAACAAAGATCCAAATATCCTCAACATAATTCTTGCAAACTGAACCTAAAAATGTATCAGAAAAGTAATTCACCATAATCAAGCCAGATTTATTCTAGACACACAAATGGCTCAACATACATGAGTCAATAAGTGTAATTCATTATATACATGGTCCCAAATACAAAAATTGCATGTTTTTGGACAAAATTTAACAACACTTCATGAAAGAATTTCTGGAGAGAGAGTAGAGATGGAAAGAATATATCTCAACATGATGAAATGAAAGCTTTAACATATTTGAACTTAAGTCAGAAAGGAGACAGGACTGTCCATTCGCATCACTTCTGCTCAATATTGTTCTTGGAATCTTAACTAGAGATATAGTACAAGAGAAAATGACAAAAAGGATACATATATGAAATGAAGAAGTTTAGCATATGTGAGAGACCCCAAGTGGTCTAACCAGGAAAGTTTTAGAGCCAGTAAATACTGGCAACAGGTTACAAAACTGGTGTACAAAAGCATGTAGCTTTCCTATATACACCAAAGATGAATGGACTGAAAAATAGATTATATAAATATCCCATTCATTATAGCTTTAAAAAGTAAAATATCTTATCATAAACCTAAGTAAGGATGTGAAACACCTGTCATGTTTCTTACTACCGTGTTTCATAGAATGAACTCGTCCACTAGTTAGAAAATAATATTTAAACCTTGAAAAGACAGGGATTAGAGGAATGGGAAGTCTGAATACCTGCTCCTGAAATGCTGGGGATAAGATATAATAATGCTCCTCTCTGTGATTCTAAGGAGTCTGGTGTTTCTCAACCTTCAAGGAAGTCCAACTGCCTCTTGCCTGCATTGATAGGGAATCCTTGCATGTCCTGCTTTGTATCCAACACTGCGTCTCGTGTGATATTTGCACTTCCTAATAGAAAGCAGTCACAGAGCACCATGAAGGCACTTCAGAATGGTGATATCTGAAGTCCTCTAGTTTTTTTTTTTTTTTTCACACACAAAAAACTTTAATTCTGGTCATCTCCTCTCTGGAGTGTAGGGCCTTGTTGTCTGTGCGACTTCTTTTTTTTTATTAACATATTTTTTATTATTATTTCAGCTCATACAAACTTAATAGGTACACCAGTTCCCTCCCTCCCTCCTCCTCCCCCCGAACCCCCTGCTCTCCCTCCCCTCACCTCTGCCGCCCCATCCCCCCCGTGCCTCCCGCCCCAATTCCCAGAGTCCTTTCTTGTGCATGTCTGACTCTCCTCTGGGCCCTCCTCTCGGATGACATAAAAGGATCCAGTGGCATTTCCCTGAACCCTTTCCTGTGTTCCCCTTAAGCATAGGAACACTACTGTGGCTGTCAATCCCTTGCCTCTAAGGATCTTGGTGCCTTTAGCAGATGCTAGACTTTGTGAGGTCAATAGTGTGTTGGACATTGCGCCGGGCATGCAATATCCAATTACGATTGCTTCGACCCTAACTTGTGTGGAGTATCTTGCAAATCATTTCTCCTCCCATCCTTTTGCTCTTACACTCTTACCGCCCCCTCTTCCGCAGATGTCCCTGAGCTTCAGGATGGGGAGAGATTAGTCTGGCCTAGTTCTAGGTGGTTGATACAGAGTCTCTGAAGTTCTGGATAGTGGTTCGTTGATTTTCTTTTGCAGTTTTGTTGCTCCTGCAATGCCCTTCACTCCATCGTGATGGGCACTGTATGTCATCCCCTGGCCAGAGACAGAAAGCTGTTAAACTGGAGTCTTATTATAAGAGCACATTCAAGGGTAGATGTAATACTTACACCCAAAAGTGGAATCGCAGGGTCATATGGCATTTGGCAATGGGAGGGGTCAATCACCCATTTGCAAAATGGTTACTTTTTAATCTGCCGGACTATATGCCCTCCCCTTCTGGTGAGTTCATACCCCCTTAGTTGTAAATGATCAGGAACAAATTGTGAACTTAACTAGGTGTCACATTACTTTCTTGCAGTCCTTGATGGAGGCCTGTTTTCTCTACTGTAACATGGTCACTTCTCTCCTTGTTTCTGGTATGGCCCTCCAGCCCCATCCCTCATGTTCATAATCTTTGCAATTACTGTAGGTAATACATAGATTTACCTATGAGTGTTTCAAGATGGGCTGGGTGGGTTTGGTATTAGGAGCCACCTATTAGGGAGTACATACGGCGCTTAATTTTCTGGATCTGGGATACTTCACTTAATGTAATTGTTTCTAATGACATCCATTTCCCGGCAAATTCCAGTAATTCATCATTTTTGATGGCTGAGTAGTACTCCATTGTATAGATGTACCACCTTTTCCTTATCCACTCGTCAACTGTTGGACGTTTGGGTTGATTCCATGTCTTTGCTATTGTAAACAGTGCTGCTATGAACATGGTCGTGCTTATGCTATCGAGGTGAACCTCTGCTGTATGGGGGATTATACCCAAAAGTGGATCGCAGGGTCATATGGCATTTCAACCCTTAATTTCTTTAAGAATCTCCAGATGGCTCGCCACAGTGGCTGTATGAGCCTGCATTCCTACCAGCAATGTAGGAGAGTTCCCCTCTCTCCACATCCTCTCCAGCATTTGTTGTTGTTTGTGTTGTGGATTTTTGCCATCCTGACCGGGTGAGATGATATCTCAGGGAAGTTTTGATTTGCATTTCCCTGATGGCTAAAGAAGTGGAGCATTTTCTAAGATATTTGTTAAACATTTTAATGTCATCCCTGGTAAAGTTTCTTTTAAGTTCCAGGGCCGATTTTTTTTAACATTTTTTATTATTATTTCCGCTCATACAAACTTAATAGGTAGACCAGTTCCCCCCCCCAAACCCCCTGTTCCCCCTCCCTCCCTCCCCATCTCCCAGTGCCTCCCCCCCAATTCCCAGAGAGTCCTTTATTGTGTATGCCTAACTCTCCTCTTGGTCCTCCTTTCCGATGACGTAAAAGGACCCAGTGGCATTTCCCTGAACCCTGGGCCCATTTTTAATTGGGCCATTGTTTTCCTTGGAGTTTAGTTTTCTAAGTTCTTTGTGCATTCTGGACAGTAGAGCTCTATCAGATATGTGGTTAGTGAAGATTTTCTCCCATTCTGTGGGTTGCCTTTGACCTCGTGTTACAATCTCTTTATCTGAACAGAAGCTCTTTAATTTCACAAGATCCCAACTGTTGAGAGTTGGTAGCAGTGACTGTGCCATTGGATGTCTGTTTAGGAACTGTTGGCCTAGCCCAATCAGCTCGAGGGAGTTCCCTATCCTTTCAACTATGATTTTTATAGTCTCTGGCCTGATATCAAGGTCCTTGATCCATTTGGAATTAAGTCTTGTACATGGACAAGTATGGGTCCAGCTTTAATCTTCTGCATGTGGAGATCCAGTTTCCAGCACCATTTGTTGAAGATGCTGTTCTTTTTCCATTGGATTCTTTGGGCCCCTTTGTCAAAGACCAAATGGCTGTAATTTTGTGGGCTTATATCTGGGTCTTCAATCCTTACCCATTGATCTGTGTGTCTATTTTGGAGCCAGTACCAGGCTGTTTTTATAACTATGGATTTGTAGTATAGACTAAGGTTTGGTATGGTAATACCTCCAGCATTGTTTTTGTTACTCAGGATTGTCTTTGCTATCTTGGGTCTTTTGTGCCTCCATATGAATTTTGATATTGTTTGGTCAACTTCTTTAAAGAATTGCTTTGGGATTTTAATTGGTATAGCATTGAATTTGTATATTGCCTTTGGTAGGATGGTCATTTTTACAATGTTGCTTCTGCCAATCCAGGAACATGGGAGGTCTTTCCACCTTCTGGTGTCTTCTGTAATTTCTTTCTTGAGGGTTTTAAAGTTTTCGTTGTAAAGGTCTTTTACTTCCTTGGTTAGGTTTATACGAAGGTATTTCATTTATTTAGGGGCTATAGTGAATGGGATGGTTTCTCTCAAGGCTTTTCCACTTCTTTCATTCTGGGCATATAGGAAGGCCTCTGATTTTTGCACATTTATTTTGTATCCTGCCACCCTGCTGAACTTCTCAATTAGTTCCAAGAGCTTCCTGGTGGAGTTTTTGGGATCACTCAGGTATAAGATCATGTCATCTGCAAATAGGGATAGTTTGATTTCTTCCTTGCCGATTTGAATCCCTCTTATGTCCCTTTCTTGTCTTATGGCTTCAGCTAAGACTGCAAGTACAATATTGAATAGAAGTGGTGAGAGTGGACAGCCTTGTCTAGTTCCTGATCGAAGTGGGAATGCTTCCAATTGTTCCCCATTGAGCATAATCCTTGCTGTGGGCTTGTTGTATACAGCTTTTATTATATTGATAAAGGTTCCTTCCATTCCTACTGTCTCTAGCGTTTTGATCATAAAAGGCTGTTGGATCTTGTCAAAAGCTTTTTCTGCATCTATCGAGAGTATCATGTGGTCTTGGACTTTGGACTGTTTTACATGATGACTTACATTTATTGATTTTCATATGTTGAACCAACCTTGTGTGCCGGGGATGAAGCCTACTTGGTCCCTGTGAATAATCTTTTTGATATGTTTTTGAATCCAATTTGCTAAAACTTTGTTGAAAATCTTTGCGTCTGTGTTCATCAGAGCTATCGGCCTATAGTTTTCTTTTTTAAGTGAGTCTTTATTAGGTTTTGGGATTAAAACGATATTAGCTTCATAGAAGGAATTTGGTAGTGTTCCTTCCTTTGCTATTTGATGGAACAGTTTTAAGGAATAAAAGTTGACTCCTGTTTCTCAGACTTTACAAAAATGAATTTCAGATGGAACAAAGACCTCAATGTTAAACTTGAAACTCTGAAACTTCTAGAGGAAAATCTACTGACCACACTTGAGTGGTAAGTTTTCTGAATAGGACCCCATTCGCACAGAAAATAGGACCAACAATCAACAAGCAGCACTTCATGAAATGTTAATTGAGCAAAAAGTCAACCCAAAGAATGGTACAAAATTTTTGCTAGCTTTATATCTGACAGAGGTTTAATCTGAAGCATATGCAAAATGTTAAAAAAATTTTATTATTTATTATTTATTCAGTTGTGTGTGTGTGTGTGTGTGTGTGTGAGTGTGTGTGTGTGTATGTATGGGTATGTGTGTGTAGTGTAGAACTAAGGGTGAATTCGGGAATCATCGTGGACCGCTTCTACCACCTTTTTTTTTCTCTGTCCCAGGATTCACAGGCTCCACCCACCAGGACCAGAAGCACAGGCCGCCCCCCCCCCACGCTTCCGCCCAGTGTTTGTAAGTGGGATCTAGGATCCCAACTCAGGACCCTCTGCTTGCCAGGCATAGGCTTAACCCCTCCGTGCATGAAGTAAGCAAACAATACAATTTAAATAATGGACTTGATAACATTTGCAGTAACAGTTGTCCTGGAAAGAGGCAATCATCAGTCTAATAGTGGCATGAAAGTCAAGAGAAGCATCTAATAGCTTTCTAATTCGATTTAAGGCCCAAATCTCAATAGGGATTACATTCCTGGTATTAAAACTAGAACACTAGAACAAGAACTTATGAAAGGGGAAGACATAGGCCTGGGGGGGGTGCAAAACATTAAGTTTTAGCTACAAAAACGTGTCAAACTGCCTTTTCAGTATTTATCTTTATATCTATAAATTGGAGGAACAATCAGAACTCAACTTAGAAGCTTCTTCCTGAAATGGAAGGCTTTTTTATTATTATTTGAAAGAAAAATACATCTTTCAAAAGTGCAGAAAATGAGGGTACTGTAGATTACTAGACCCTAAATAGGATATCTAAATCACCTATGCACCCTAAGGCTGAGGGAACATTGTGGAAGATGGAACAGAAGGATTATAAGAATCTGAAGGCCAGGGGCTAGAGAAGTGGCTCAAGGGTTAAGCCTCTGCCTTGAAGGCAGAAGGTCCTGAGTTCGGATCCTAGACCCCACATATAGACGCCGGGCAGAAGCAGGGCGGCCTGCGTTTCTGGTCCTGGTAGGGCGGAGCCTGTGAATCCCCCGGCAGAGTAAATAAGGAGGAGGTGGAGGCGTCCATGGTGGTTCCCGAATTCGTCCATGGTTCTACACACACACACCACACACACACACACACACACACACACACACAAACACATACACGCCGCACACACACATATACACACACACAATTGAATAAATAAGAAATAATAAAAAAATTAAAAAAAAAAAAGAATCTGAAGGCCAAATGAAGTGCAGCCAGACATTATCTTCTGGACATGACAGGGTTGTTGCATCCATGAACTAACTGAAACTGTGCATTTCCATAAGGCTTGCATGGAATTGTCTCGAAATTTAACCATGGAAGGGTAAAGAACTCAAGAGGTCTCACACTTTCCTGAGAGACTGATGAAGATTAATCCCCATGGGATTGGGGATAGAGGAATGATGTTTTCCTCAGTGATATATCATCACCATCAGTGATGATGATTAATTGGTTCAAGCAGTTGCTGAGGCGAATGCAGTCAATGGCAACCCTGATGAAACTCAGTGGATGACTCATATAAAAAGACAAGAAAGGGCTGGAGAGGTGGCTCAGGGGTTAAGCCTCCGCTTTGCAGGCGGAAGGTCCTGAGTTCGGATCCCAGATCCCACATATAGACGCCAGGCGGAAGCGGGGACGGCCTGCGCTTCTGGTCCTGGTAGGGCGGAGCCTGTGAATCCCGGGACAGAAGGAGGTGGAGGCGGCCATGGTGGTTCGCAAGTTCGTCCGTGGTTCTACACACACACAGACACACACACACACACAGACACACACACGCGCGCGCACATACACACACACATGCGCACAGGTGAATAAATAATAATAAAAAAAAGAAAAAAAATTTAAAAAAGACAAGAAAATAGGAGGGAGACTGGCACGGAAGAAGGGTTGTAGTGGGAAGCTGGAAATGGGATAAAAGCTTAAAAGCATCATGAATTCACTCTAATTATGTGAGTATAAAACACTAAAAGAATAAAAATAAATTAAAAAATAAAATAAAAGCTAAAAGTGGGCTTGGTAAGTTAAAAGAATTTTTAAAAGAAGAAATTCAAATATCTAATAAGTATCTAAAACAGGTTCAGCTTTCAGAAAATTAACTATCATGGACCTAGTTATACCACTTATGGAAATATTCCCAAAGGAATTCACATCTTACTACAGAGGCACCTGCACATCCATGTTCATCGTGGCTCTATTCTTAATAACAAGAAAATGGAATCACCCTAGATGTCCATCAACTGTGAACTGATAGTAAAAATGCAATACATTTACACAAGGAAATACTATTCAGCTCTCAATAAAAAATGAAATTATGAAATTTCTGATAAGTGAATGGACCTGGAAAGTACTATATGAAGTCATCCTAAGACACAGATGAGAAGCTCTCATGTTCTCTCCTATATGCAGATGAACCGTCAAGATTTGTGTACCTAAGTAGGACTACCTATAGTAGGCAGAAAACTTGAATGCCAGAATGTGAGGATGAGAGTACTTGACATCTTTGGTGGGGTTATAAATAGGTAAACTACCTTGGATAACAGTATCGCTTCACCAGAAAGTAAACAATAGAACCATATGATCCATCAATCCAACTTCTATGCATATACTCCAAATAACTGAACTAAAATATTTGACTACTGCTCAAGACCCTCCTGTGCGCTCTGATCCTCTATGTGTGCTGCTTTTCCCAGCACGTAGGCCATGCTCTTGCTGTTACCCATGCCTGGAATGTTCTTTGGTCTGCCTTTCCTGTGGATGGTCCTGTTCTCCCACAGCAGGCCAACCTTATTGTCCCACACATGTGAAGGTCTACCCCCACTCCTTCCCCATGCCCCCAACTTTATTTCTACATCAGAACTTTTTAAGAATTAGGGCTTTTTTTGTCTTCTCAGCATGAATATACACAATTCATCTTCTTTACAGCTGGGTTTCATACAGCCTAAAATATTTAAAGGAGTTTTCAAAATAGTTGTTGAACAAATCAGGGTATTTCAGAGGAATAAGCAGACGAAAGAACAAATGACCAGAAGGTGCAATTCCATTCCTGGGTCTCCTTTTTGTTACCTTGGAAAGCATTGAATTATGATTTATATACAACCTTCAACTAGTTTTTTGGAGAATCTTTACTTCTTAAAAATTTATTTTTATTCTTTTAGTGTTTTATGCATGATTACAGTGAATTTATGATATTTTCACACCTTAATTCCCAATTCTGTCCACTCTTTTCTTTCCCATGACAACTCTTTCCTGCCAATCTCACTCCTATTTTCCTATCTTTTTGCATGAATGGGCCACTGAATTTCACCTGGGTTGCCTTTGATGGCAGAGAGTCAGTATTTTTAAAATTGACATTCCTTAAGTTTATATACTACACTGGAAAAGGTGGAGCTGGGAGTCCAGATGACAGCAGCAATTTTGGCTTGGAAGAATCTATCTAAGAAAGCATATTTCTCCACAGATGAAAACTGTTTAGTTTTCTCTCCTTCTCTATGTTTGCTAAGCTATGATTGACTGAAAAATTACATATATTTAGAGCATATGGCATTATCATTTGATATATTGTCAAGTGATTGTCAAAATCAAATTACTGATACATCTAGACTCTCATTTAGTTTTCTTTCTTTATTTTTGTGATGAGGACACTTGATAATTTTGGAGGCCAATATCATAAAGTCAATGAAAACAAAAATAGGGTATGAAGTGAAGGGAATATTTGTGCATCTTTTGTGGGATTGAAAGTTGGTAAATCACTATGGAAATGAGTATGGAGGTTCATTTAAAACTAAAAATAGACCTACCATATGGTTCACACATCCCACTTCTAGGTACATGTCTGAATAATTAAAATCAGTGAGTCAAAAAAAAAATGGATGTCAAAACTCATATATTCATTCCAGGCTGTTTGTAACAGTCAAGTAAAGAAAACAATGTGTGTGTGTGTGTGTGTGTGTGTGTGTGTGTGTGTGTGTGTGTGTGTATGTGTGTGTGTGTGTGTGTGTTTGCTTTTATCTAAAAGCATCAATGAGTAAAGATAACAGAGAGGCGTAAATATAGCAGATGTGGATGGAGCCTGTGGGCCCACTTGAAGAAGGCAAGGAACAAGTATAGGTTTTAAAAGGTGAGAGTAGATCACAGCAGATATTCAGAGACAGCAATACTGGTAAATCTGTCTTTTACTGGAAAAAAATGAGGAAAATAAAACTTTATTTTTGAGCCTCAGAACTGTGGTTCAGGTAACAGAGATCTTAATCCTCCTGCAAGAATAACTTGTGTGTGTGTGTGTGTGTGTGTGTTATATCAAAGGTTACTGTGTTTACCCATAGAGATTCAAGCATGATTTCTGGAATCACCCTGGATTACTCTACCTCCTTTTCACTTTTGCTCTGGAGTTTCTGAGATTTAGGCTTTTAGAGTGCTGCTTTTAGTGCAGGCTGCCATCATTTTTGTCTGGTGTTCTTTTTGGGATCAGAGATTTGAGGCAGTCTTAACCCTGAGGCATCTCTCTGGCCTTTGGTTTCCCATTTTGTGTGTGCATGTGAGTATGTGTGTCTTTAGTCATGTGCATGTCTACAACATACATGTGGAGGTTGGAAGACAACCTCCACCATTGCTTAATTGAGATAACTCACTTTTTGACAGAGTTGATCAATGAATTTCCTGGGATCCATATGTTTCTGTCTTCTGCCTTGCAGCTCTTCACTCTTGCTTTTATTTTTAAAGTAAGTGCTGGGAGCCTCTGGGAGGACAAAGCGGATGGAGCCCCCATATACCTCAGGCACCCAGGAATGACTCCTGTGCCAGGTAAGAGCCAAGAAAATCCAGAGGATGTCCTAGGCCCTGGGGATGACTGACTGAAACAGAAGAAAAGACAGAAATTCAAAAATTTCCAGAATTCAATGATAATGAAAAAACATCACATCAATCTTTGGGATACAATAAAGGTGAGTCAAAGAAGAAACTTCACAGCACTCAATGCCTACCTAAAAAATGGAAACATCACAAATAAACAACCTAGCAATGTAGTTTAAAGCTTTAGAGAAACAAGAACAAACCGACCCCAAATGAAGCAGACATGCAGCAATTAATAGAATCAGAGGTTAAATAGCTGAAATTGAGATAAAGAAAACAATACAAAGAATCAATCAGACAAAAAGTTGGCTATTTGAAAAACTTAACAAGATTGATAAACTTTTATTAATTAATTTGGACAAATCCAAATTGATCAAAATCAAAAGAGAGAAAGCCCATATTAATAAAATTAGAGATAGAAGGGGAGCTATTACAACAAATGTCAAGGAAATTTAGAGAATAAAAAGATCATACTTTAAAAAGTAATACACTACCACATTTGACAATCACAGAGCAATGGATAAATTTCAAACACGTACAAGACACCAAAGTTAAACCATGATGAATTGAATAATTTAAATAGTCCTATAACAAAGCATGAAGTAGAAGCAGAAATAATGAATTTTCTTACCAAGAAAAGCCTGGAACCAGTTGATTTCAGCATAGAATTCTATTAGATGTTTAAAGAAAAATTGACATCAATAATTCTTTTTTATTTTATTTTATTTTTTTCTTCCACATTTTAATTTTTCTTTAAGAGAAACAAGCTCAACAGGTACCCCCCATCCTTTCTCTTCCCCCTCCCTTCCTGAGTCCTCCCGCATTGCACTCTAGCCCTTTTCCTCCTTCCTCTCACCCCCCTCTCTCCCTCTCCTTCTTCAGATACCTCCCCTTCCTCCCTCCCATCCCCTGGAGCATCCTTTTTCTAAATTTTTTTAAATATTTATTATTTGTCCAATTGTGCTTGTACGTGTGTGCGTGTGTGTGTGTGTGTGTGTGTGTGTGTGTGTATGTAGAACCACGGACGAATTCGGGAACCACCATGGACGCCTCCACCTCCTTCTTGTTTACTCTGCCCCGGGATTCACAGGCTCCGCCCTACCAGGCCCAGAAACGCAGGCCGCCCCCGTTTCCGCCCAGCGTCTGTACGTGGGGTCCAGGATCCGAACTGAGGACCTTCCGCCTGCAAGGCAGAGTCTTAACCCCTGAGCCACCTCTCCAGCTCCTGGAGCATCCTGTTATGTGAATACCAAACCTCCCTATAAGTCCTCCACCCGAGTGAGGGTTCAGGATTCGGCATACCCCAGAGCCACTTCTTGGGCTCCCCATTAATATGGAAACTCTATTATGACTGTTTAATCACTTGCCTCTAAGGATCCTACTGCCTGGAACCTTCTCCCCTGTGATCCATTTTAGACTTTGGTGGATCATTGACATGTCAGCCATGTGCAGGTCAGGCAAAGTCCAATCCTGGCTGCTGCAGCCATAATTTGTGTGGAGTATCTTGCATATTGTTGGTCCTCCCCATCTTTAAGCTCTTACAATCTTGCTGCCCCTTCTTCCACAAGGTTCCCTGAACTTTACAATGGGGAGCGATTTGACTGGTTTGGTTCCAGGTGAATAATGTAGGGTCTTTGGTGTTCTGTTGTTTCCAATTTTGCTTTTCCTGCAATGCCCTTGGTTACATCCTTTTTTTTTTTTTTAGAGAAAAAGTGTTTATTGACATTTTGTACACAAACTAGAAAAATCACACAACTTGAAAGCAGGCTAAAACACAATACAAAAAAGTCCAAAATTAATGAAACAGATGTAAAAAGAGTCTTTTTAAAAGTGTAAGTCTGAGTCAATAATAATAAAAATGATCACAATAATAAATGTATGAGATTTTATGAATATTAATTGAAATTGACTGAAATGTTTCACATGTAGAAAGAAAGAAATTCTGAATAATTCAAGTTCATTTCCTGAGCATATAATGGGGCTAATTATAATGACTATGTCAAGGTGGTTCATGGCCACCTATCTGGATCATATTCTTTTTTTTTTCCCCCGCTCATACAAACATAATAGGTACCCCTGTCCCCTCCCTCCCTCCATCCCTCCCTGGACCTCCCTGTTCCCTCCCCCCTTTTACCTTTCCTTTCCCCTTTCCCGCCCTTTCTCCCAGTGCCGCCTCCCCCCATCTCTGAAGCATCCTTTAATTTGTATATCAAACTTTCCTCTGGGTCCTCCTCTCTGATGAGGTGTAAGGACTCAATGGCATTTCCTACAATTCTTTCTTGTGTTCCCTTTAAGTATAGGAACACTATTGTGACTGTTAATCCCTTGCTTCTAAGGATCCTAGTGCCTTTAGCAAATGCTAGACTTTATGAGGTCAATAGTGTGTGGGACATTGCGCAGGGCATGCAAAGACCTATTATGATTGCTTCGGCCCTAACTTGTGTGGAGTATCTCGCATATCATTGCTCTTCCCATCCTTGTGCTCTTACAATCTTACTGCCCCCTCTTCTGCAAATTTCCCTGAGCTTCAGGATGGGGAGAGATTAGGCAGGCCTGATTCCAGGTGGTTGATATAGAGTCTCTGATGTTCTAAATTATGGTTTGTTGATTTTTTTTTTCAGTTTTGCTGCTCCTGCAATGCCCTTGGCTCCATCCTGATGGGTTTTGGATGTCACCCCCTGGCCAGAGATAAAAAGCTGTTAAAATAGTCTTATTATTAGGATAGATTCAAAGGTAGGTGGAATAAGGGTAGGAAACTGCCATGAGGAGTGGGTCAGTCTCCCATTGCAAAATGGTTACTTTCTATCTGCCTTGGCTACATCCTGATTATATCAAAGGTCACCTCCTAACTAAAGATAAAAGACTGTTTAAATGGGGCTGGAGAGGTGGCTCAGGGGTTAAGCCTCC
Source organism: Typhlomys cinereus (assembly GCA_023101885.1). Lineage (NCBI taxonomy): Eukaryota > Metazoa > Chordata > Mammalia > Rodentia > Platacanthomyidae > Typhlomys > Typhlomys cinereus. The sequence goes on along the minus strand of JALPQD010000225.1, from coordinate 2,851,756 downwards.
GCCTTGCAGGCGGAGGGTCCTGAGTTCCTGATCCCAGATCCCATGTATAGACGCCAGGCGGAAGCCGGAGCGGTCTGCGCTTCTGGTCCTGGTACTGCGGAGCTTGTGAATCCCGGGGCAGAAGGAGATGGAGGCGTCCATGGTGGTTCGGGAATTCGTCCGTGGTTCTACACATACACAGACACACAGACACACACGCGCGTGCACATACACACGCACATGCGCACAGTTGAATAAATAATAATAAAAAATACTTTAAAAAAAAGACTGTTTAAATGAAGATCTTAATATAAGAAAAGACACAAAGGTAGATGGAAGAATAAGAGTAGGACACAGAAGTGGGGGTGGAGGAGATGTCAGTGTCCCATTTGCTGGATTGTTACTGGCTATCTGCCAGTCCCTATATCCTCCCTGATTTGTGAGATCAAACCTTCTCAGTCCCAAGTGACCAGGAAGGGAAGTGAGAGTGAGCTGTACCAGATGTCCCACTACTTACATGCAATACATGACTGTGGCCTATTTTCTCTACTGAAGCATGATTCCCTATCGCCTTTCTTTTGAGGTCCTTGTTTCCCTTCCTTCCTGTTTATAATCCTTTGCAATTACAGTGGGTATTACAGAGATATATCTTTGAATATGTCATAAGTGGTTTTGGAACTAGGATCTACTTATTAGGGAGTACGTATGGCATCGAAATTTCTATAATACTTCTTATTTCACAAAATAGAAAAGGAAGGAAAACTCCCAAGCTCTTTTTCTGAAACCAACACTGATCTGAAAACTACATAAAGACATAACAGAAAAAAAAACCTATAGGACATTTTCTTTTTCTTTTTAACATTTTTTATTATTATTTCTGCTCATACAAACTTAATAGGTACACCACATCCCTCCCTCCTTCTTCTCCCCCTGAACCCTCTGCTTCCCCTCCCCTCACCCCTCTCTCCCTATCCCCCAGTGCCTCCCCCCCCATAATCCTCAGAGAGTCCTTTAATGTGCATATCAGACTCTCCTCTGGGCCCTCCTCTCCGATGATGTACAAGGACCCAGTTGTATTTCCCTGAATCCTTTCCTGTGCTGCCCTTAAGCATTGGAACACTACTGTGGCTGTCAATCCCTTGTCTCCAAGGATCTTGGTGCCTTTAGCAGATGCTAGACTTTGTGAGGTCAATCATGTGTTGGACATTGTGCAGGGCATGCAAAGTCCAATTATGATTACTTCGGCCGTAACTAGTGTGAAGTATCTTGCAAGTCATTGCTCCTCCCATTCTTTTGCTCTTACAATCTTACCACCCCCTCTTCCGCAAATGTCCCTGAGCTTCAGGATGGGGAGAGATTTAGTCTGGCCTAGTTCGAGGTGGTTGCTATAGAGTCTCTGAAGTTCTGGATTGTGGTTTGTTGCTTTTCTTTTCAGTTTTGCTGCTCCTGCCATGCCCTTCACTCCATCCTGATGGGCATTGTATGTCACCCTTTGCAGTCCTGGATGGAGGCCTATTTTTTCTGCTGTAATGTGGTCCCCTCTCTCCTTGATTCCCCTGTGGCCCTCCAACCCCATCCGTCCTGTTCATAATCCTTGGAATCACTGTAGGTATTACATAGATGTATCCTTGAGTGTCTCAAGGTGGGCTGGGTGGTTTTGGTACTAGGAGCAACCTATTAGGGAGTACATACAGCGCTTAATTTCCTGGGTCTGGGATACTTCACTTAATATAATTGTTTCTAATGACATCCATTTCCCGGCAAATTCCAGTAATTCATCATTTTTGATGGCTGAGTAGTACTCCATTGTATAGATGTATCACAATTACCTTATCCACTCGTCAACTGCTGGACATTTGGGTTGATTCCATGACTTTGCTATTGTAAACAATGCTGCTATGAACATGGTCGTGCTTGTGCTATCGAGGTGAACCTATGCTGCATGGGGGGTTATTCCCAAAAGTGGAATAGCAGGATCATATGGCATTTCAATCTTTAGTTTCTTTAAGTATCTCCAGACAGCTCGCCAGAGTGGCTGTATGAGCTTACATTCCCACCAGCAATGTAGGAGAGTTCCCCTCTCTCCACATCCTCTCCAGCATTTGTTGTGGTTTGTATTGTGGATGTTTGCCATCATGACTGGGGTGAGATATCTCAGGGAAGTTTTGATTTGCATTTCCCTGATGGCTAAAGAAGTGGAGCATTTTTTAAGATATTTGTTAGACATTTTAATGTCATCCCTGGTAAAGTTTCTTTGAAGTTCCAGGGCCCATTTTTTAATTGGGCCATTAGTTTCCTTGGTGTTTAGTTTTCTAAGTTCTTTGTGCACTCTGGACAGCAGAGTTCTATCAGATGTGTGGTTAGTGAAGATTTTCTCCCATTCTGTGGGTTGCCTTTGAGCTCGTGTTACAATCTCTTTATCTGAACAGAAGCTCTTTAATTTCACAAGATCCCAACTGTTGAGAGTTGGTAGCAGTGACTGTGCCATTGGATGTCTGTTTAGGAAGTGTTGGCCTAGCCCAATCAGCTCGAGGGAGTTCCCTATCCTTTCAACTATGGTTTTTATATTCTCTGGCCTTAAATCAAGGTCCTTGATCCATTTGGAATTAAGTCTTGTACATGGTGACAAGTATGGGTCCAGCTTTAATCTTCTGCATGTGGAGATCCAGTTTTGCCAGCACCATTTGTTGAAGATGCTGTTCTTTTTCCATTGGATTCTTTGGGCCCCTTTGTCAAAGATCAAATGACTGTAGTTGTGTGGGCTTATATCTGGGTCTTGAATCCTTATCCATTGATCTGTGTGTCTATTTTGGAGCCAGTACCAGGCTGTTTTTATAACTATGGATTTGTAGTATAGACTAAGGTTTGGTATGGTAATACCTCCAGCAGTGTTTTTGTTACTCAGGATTGTCTTTGCTATCCTGGGTCTTTTGTGCCTCCATATGAATTTTGAGATTGTTTGGTCAACTTCTTTAAAAAATTGCTTTGGGATTTTAATTGGTATAGCATTGAATTTGTATATTGCCTTTGGTAGGATGGTCATTTTTACGATGTTGATTCTGCCAATCCAGGAACATTCTTGTCTTATGGCTTCAGCTAAGACTTCAAGTACAATATTGAGTAGAAGTGATGAGAGTGGACAGCCTTGTCTAGTTCCTGATCGAAGTGGGAATGCTTCAAGTTTTTCCCCATGGAGTCTTTTCACCTTCTGGTGTCTTCTGCAATTTCTTTCTTGAGGGTTTTAAAGTTTTCATTGCAAAGGTCTTTTACCTCCTTGGTTAGATTTATACCAAGGTACTTCATTTTTTTAGGGGCTATAGTAAATGGGATTGTTTCTCTCAATGCTTTTTCACTTCTTTCATCCTGGGCATATAGGAAGGCCTCTGATTTTTGCACATTTATTTTGTATCCTGCCACCCTGCTGAACTTCTCAATTAGTTCCAGGAGCTTCCTGGTGGAGTTTTTGGGATCACTCAGGTATAAGATCATGTCATCTGCAAATAGAGATAACTTGACTTCTTCCTTGCCAATTTGAATCCCTTTTATGTCCCTTTATTGTCTTATGGCTTCAGCTAAGACTTCAAGTCCAATATTGAAAAGAAGTGGTGACAGTGGACAGCCTTCTCTAGTTCCTGATCGAAGTGGGATTGCTTCAAGTTTTTCCCCATTGAGTATTATCCTTGCTGTGGGCTTGTATACAGCTTTTACTATATTGATAAAGGTTCCTTTCATTCCAACGTTCTCTAGGGTTTTGATCATAAAGGGCTGTTGTATCTTGTCAAAAGCTTTTTCTGCATCTACCGAGAATATCATGTGGTCTTGAATGTTGGACTGGTTTATATGGTGAATTACATTTATTGATTTGTGTATGTTGAATCAACCTTGTGTGCCTGGGATAAAGCTTACTTGATCCCCGTGAATGATCTTTTTGATATGTTTTTGAATCCTATTTGCTAAGACTTTGTTGAGAATCTTTGCATCTGTGTTCATCAGAGAGATGGGCCTATAGTTTTCTTTTTAAAGTGTATCTTTATTAGGTTTTGGGATTAAGCTGATATTAGCTTCATAGAAGGAATTTGGTAGTTTTCCTTCCTTTGCTATTTGGTGGAAAAGTTTAAGGAGTATTGGTGTTATTAGCTCCTTAAATGTCTGGTAGAACTCTGTGCTGAATCCATCTGGTCCAGACATTTTTTGGTGGGAAGATTTGAGATTATTTCCTCAATTTCATCATATGTTATAGGACTATTTAAATAATTCACAACTTCCTGATTCCATTAAGTTAAGTTGTGTTTACTTAGAAATTCATACATCTCTTTTGTGTTGTCAAATTTCACAGAGTATAATTTTTTGAAATATGATGTTATAATTCTCTGGATTTCTTGGGTATCAGTAGTGATAACTCCATTTTCATTTCTAATTTTGTTAATTTGGGTTTTCTCTCTCTTGCTTTTAGTTAATTTAGCTAGGGGTGTATCAATCTTATTGATTTTTTAAAAAAAACTAGCTTTTTGACTGATTGATTTTCTCTATCGTTTTCCTAATCTCGATTTCAGATATTTCTCCTCTTATTTTGATAATCTCCTCCCTTCTACTGCTTTTGGGATCAGATTGCTCTAGTGTTTCTAAAGCTTTTAGCTGCATTGTTAATTTATTTATAATTTCTGATGTTTCCATTTTTTTGATGTAGGCATTAACAGCTATGAACTTAACTCTTAGGGCAGCTTTCATTGAGTCCCAGAGATTTTGGTAAGTTGTATTTTCATTATCATTTACTTTCAGGAAATCTTGAATTTCCTTTTTAATTTCTTCCTGAATCCAGTTCTCATTCAGCATCATAGTGTTAAGTTTCCAGGAGTTAGTGTATTTTCTGATGCTTGTGTTGTGGATGTCAAGCTTTAAGCCATGGTGGTCTGATAAGGTGTAGGCTAGAATTTCAACATTCCTGTATATGTGGAGATTCATTTTGTGGCCCAATATGTGATCTATTTTGGAGAAAGTTCTGTGTGCTGCTGAAAAAAATGTGTATTCTCTGGTGCGTGGATGAAAAGTACAATAGAGATCTGTAAGGTCCATTTCAGTAAGCGTTTGATTAAGCTCCAAAGTGTTTCTGTTAAGTTTTTTGCCTGTAGATTTATCCCATGTTGAGAGGGTGGTATTGAAATCCCCAAGAATTATCGTTTTGGGATTGATTTCTCCCTTTAGACATTGTACGGTTTTCTTAATGAATGTGGGAGGGGCCGTGTTGGGTTCATATATGTTCAGTATTGTGAAGTCTTCCTGGTGAATTGTACCTGTGACTAAAATGTAGTATCCATCCGTGTCTCTTATGATTTTCTTTGGTTTGAAGTCCGCTTTGTCCGATAGCATAATGGCTACCCCTGCCTGTTTTCTGCTTCCATTTGCTTGTAGAATTGTTGACCAGCCTTTTATTTTTAGGGTGTACCTATCTTTTGTGGTGAGATGGTTTCCTGCAGGCAACAGATTGATGGATTGTGATTTTTAATCCACGTTTGTAATCTGTGTCTCTTGATCAGTGAATTAATTCCATAACATTTAGTGTTATAATGGAGAAACTATTTTTAATTTAAACATTTATTATGTTTAGCAGTTTTTTAAGTATATTGCTTTGCTTTTAATGGTGTTATACTTGCCTTCTGTTCTCCTGGATATGCCTGTTTTTTTCTTCACACTTGAGTATCATTTCTAGCATTTTTTGAAGGCCTGGTTTGATGGACATGTATCCCTTCAAGTTGTCTTTGTGCTGGAAGATTTTTCTTTCTCCCTCGATCATGACTGATAGTTTTGCAGGGTAAATCAGCCTGGGTTGACATTTTTGCTCATTCAATACTTGAAGTATGTCTCTCTAAGCTCTTCTTGCTTTTACTGTTTCGACTGAGAAGTCATTCGTTATTTTAATAGGTTTACCTTTAAAAGTGACTTGTTTTTTCTCCCTTGAAGCTCTCAGCACCAGTTCTTTATCTTGAATGTGGAGTGTTTTGTCTATTATTTGCCGTGGCATGCTTCTGTTTTGGTCGTATCTGTTTGGGGTGCGGAATGCCTCTTCTATATGGATGGGCCTCTCTTTTTTTAGATGAGGAAAGTTTTCCACGATGATCGTTTGAAAAATTTCCTCAGGGGTGGTATTTTGAGATTCTTGCTCTGGTATTCCATGAATACGCATGTTGGGCTTCTTCAGGGTGTCCCATATCTCTTGAATATTTCTCTCAAGTATCTTTTTGGCTTTAACAACCTCTTCCATTAAGCTGATTAATACTCCCACTTTATCTTCAAGGTCTGGAATTCTGTTTTCTGCTTAGTTAGTTCTGCTGATAAGACTCTCTGTGGAGTTCTGGGTTGAAGATAACTTGTCTTTTAGCTCAGTTTTAAACTCTGCTTGAGTCTGTTTTAACTGCTCTATGCCAGTTTTTGTTTCTTGCACTGTTTTTCTCAACTCCTCCAAGTGTTTGCTGTGTTCCTCTTCAAAGCGATTGATTCGATTATGTAATTCCTCCCGGATTTCCTTTTTTATAGTATTGAACATGGTAATGATCATATTTTGAAATTCTTTATCCTGGGTCAGGCTTTCTTGGCCATTTTCCGTGGGTTTGTTCTGGTTGGAGTCTAACATTATGGGATTAATTCCTTCAGTGGGAGATTTGTTTACTTGAGTGTTGTTTCTCATGGATTTGCACTTTGACTTGGGCATTGTCGTTTTAAGTCTAAAGATCTTCTTTCAATTTCTGTGCGTTTTTCACTGAACTGAATTATTTGGTCTGGGTTTCTGGGGGTGGGCAGAGGCAGAGCTTACCTAGGTCAACTCGGCCGGACTGTGCGCACGTCCCGGGCAGTGGAGTGGGGAAAGTGAGGACGGGGCGACAGCAAGGTGCTATTTAACCTGGGGGAGCTAGCGCAGGGCCGGGCACATACGGGGTGTCCTCCTCCCAGGCCCTGCGCGGCTCCGACTCCGGCTGACTGGTGGGAGGAGCTGGGTCCCTTGGGCTGCCTGGGGTTCTGGGGTGGGTTGGGGCGGAGCTTACCTAGGTCACAGTGTGTCCTGGCTGGACCACGCGTGACCCGGGTGGCAGAGTGGGGAAAGGGCTATAGGACAATTTCATTGATGAACACAAACACAAAGATCCTCAACAAAATTCTAGCAAATCAAATTAAAAAACATATCAAAATGATCATCCAAGTAAGTTCAGTATACATAAATCTACAAATATAAATTAGCATATAAACAAATGCAAAGACAAAAATTGCATGGTTCTCTCAATTGATGCTGAAAAGCTTTTGATAAAATACAGTACCTCTTTATGATAAAGATGCTGGCAAAATAGGGTTGTAAGGAACATTTGTCAGCATAATAAAGGCTGTATACAATAAGCCAATAGTCAAAATTATTCTCCATGGTGAAATACTTGAAAGATGCCACTCAGATTGGGAATGAGACAAGGCTTCCCTCTTTGTACTTGTCGTCTTAGCTAGAACCATGCGATAAGAGAGATAAAAGGGATGTAACTTAGAAAACAAGAAATCAAGTTATTCCTTTTCACAAATGACAAGATCCTAATTCTCGGTAGCCCTGAAAATTCTTCCAGGAAATTCCTAGAACTAATAAATAAGTTCAGGATACAAAACTAATGTTTCAAGACTAGTGGCTTTTCTGTACACCAAGGATAAACAAAGTGAGGAAGACCTGAAAGAAACAGTACCATTTACTATTGCTCCTAAAAACTGAAATAGCTTGGAATAAACCTACCAAGTATGTGAAAGATCTAAGCCATGAAAACTTCAAAACCCTAAAAAAAGAGATTAAGAAGACACTAGAAGGTGGAAAGACCTTCCATGTTCCTGGATTGGCAGAATTAACATTGCTGAAATGACCATTCTACCAAAAACAATATACAGACTCAGTGCAATACCAACAAAAATTTCAACCCAAGTTTTCACAGAAATTGATAAAACCATCCCACATTTCATATGGAAACATAAAAGACCCAGGATAGCAAAAACAATCTTAAATGATAAAAACTATACAGAAGGTATCACCATACCAAACCTTAAACATACTATAAAGCTATAGCAATAAAATCAGCAGGGTACTGGCTCCATAAAAGAAATCTAGACCAATGGATTAGAATTGAAGACACAAATATGAGTGCACTTACCTACAGTCAACAGATCTTTCAGATAGGTGCTAAAACAAAACATTTGAAAAAGGATAGTATCTTTAACAAATGGTGCTGGCAAAATTATATATCTGTATACAGAAGAATGAAATGGATCCTTATTTTTTCCCTGGATGAAAATAAGTTCCAAGTGGATCAAAGATCTCAATTTTAGAACAGAGACTATAAAACTCCTAATAGAAAAAAAATAGGGAATACCCTTGAATTTATTGGCATTAGCCAGAAATTCCTCAATAGAATCCCAAAGGCATAGAGAATAAGTCTAATACTAAACAAGCATGATTATATTAAATTAAAAATGTTTTGCTCAGCAAAAGAAACTGTTAATTGAGCAAATATGTAACCTATAGAGTTGGCGAGCATCTTCACTAACAACATATCTGATAGAGATCTCACATCCAGAGTACACAACCAATTTAAAAAATTAAATACCAAGAAATTAAACAACCCTATTAAAATGAGCTGTAGATCTGAAAAGAAGCTTCTCAGGAGATAAAATTCAAATCTACCAGATGCCTTAAAAGATTCTCTACCCCCTTAGTCATTAGGGAAACACAAATTAAAACCACCTTGAGATATCATCTCATTACAGTCAGAATAGTTAAGATCCAGAACGTAGACAACAGAATGCAGGAAGAAGGGGAACCTCATATATTTCTAGTGGGATTGTAAACTCGCACTACCCCTTGGGAGATTGATTTTAAGGTTCTTCTAAAAGTTAAAAGTTGAGGTTCAATGCAACTCAGTTATACCACTCCTGAGAATATTCCAAAGAAAATTATCTCATGCAACTAAGTCATGAGTACAACCAAGCTCATAGCAGCTCTTTTCATAATAGTAAAGAAATGGAACCAACATCTATGTCCAAAAATGATGAATGGTTAATCAAAATGTAGTACATACATACAACGTAATACTATTCAGCTGTCAGGAAAGATGAACTAATGAAATTTGCCAGTAAAGGCATGGGGCAGCTGGTCATGCTATGTCCTTAGTAGAAAGCAGAGAACAAACAGGAACTGAGACTGAATTTTAAGTCCTGGTCCCCAGTGATCCATGTATTCCAATAAGTTTCCATACTCTAAAGGTTAAACAGCTTTCTGAAACCAATCTCCAGTGGGACACGAAGGGTTCAAACATGTGAGCTTGTGGGAAGCTTTTCATATTCAAACTGCAATATCATTTATTTTTTTAATTTTAACTTTATTATTATTATTTCTGCTCATATAAAATTAACAGGTACACTGGTCCCCTCCCTCCCTCTACCCCCTCCATTCCCCTGTTCCCCCCTCTTCTCTTCCCTCCCCCATCTCCCAGTGCCTCTGCCCCCAATCCCTGGAGCATCCTTTAATGTGCATGCCAAACTCTCCTCTGGGACCTCCTCTCTGATGAGGTACAAGGACCCAGGGGCATTTCCCAGAACCCTGTCCTGTGTTCCCCTTAAGCTTAAGAACACGACTGTGACTGTCAGTCCCTAGCCTCCAAAGATCCTAGTGCCTTTAGTTCATGCTAGACTTTGTGGGGTCAATAATGTGTTGGATATTGCTCAGGTCATGCAAAGTCCTATTATGATTGCTTCTGCCCTAACTTGTGTGGAGTATCTCGCATATCATTACTCTTCACATCCTTGTGCTCTTACAATCTTATCGCCTCCTCTTCCACAAATTTCCCTGAGCATCAGGACGGGGAGAGATTAGGCTGGCCCAGTTCCACATGGTTAATATAGAGTCTCTAATGTTCTGAATTATGGTTTGTTGGTTTTTTTTCAGTTTTGCTGCTCCTTCAATGCCCTTGGCTCCATCCTGATGGGCATTGGATATCACTCCCTGGCCAGAGATAAAAACCTGTTAAATTAGGGTCTTGTTATAAGAGTATATTCAAGTAAATGGAATAAAAGTAGGAGACTGCAGTGAGAGAGGGGTCAATCACCCATTTGCAAAATTGTTACTTTCTATTTGCCAGACTATATGCCCTCCTCTTCTGGTGAGATCATACCCCATCAGTTGCAAATGATCAGGAAGGAAAGTCTGTGAACTTAACCAGATGTCTTATTATATACTTGCAGTCCTTGATGGTGCCCTATTTTCTCTGCTGTAACATGGTCCCCTCTGTTTCTGGTGGGGCCCTCCTTCCCCATCCCTCCTGTTTATAATGTTTACAATTACTGTAGGTATTACAGATATTTGTCTTTGGGTGTCTCTAAGTGGGTTTGGTACTAGGATCCATTTATTAGGGAGTACATACGGTGCTTAATTTTCCATGTCTGGGATACTTCACTCTATATACTTGTTTCTAATTCCATCCATTTCCCGGCAAATTGCATTAATTCATAATTTTTGATGGCTGAGTAGTATTCCATTGTATAAATGTACCACATTTTGCTTATCCACTCATCAACTCTTGGACATTTGGGCTGATTCCATGACTTTGCTATTGTAAACAGTGCTGCTATGAACATGGTCGTGCTTGTGCTATTGAGGTGAATTTTTGCTGTATGGGGGGTTATTTCCAAAAGTGGAATAGCAGGGTCATATGGCATTTCATTCTTTAACTTCTTTAAGAATAACCAGATGGCTTGCTAGAGTGGTTGTATAAGCCTGCATTCCCACCAGCAATGTAGGAGAGTTCCCCTCTCTCCACATCCTCTCCAGCATTTGGTGTTATTTGTATTGTGGATTTTTGCCATCCTGACAGGGGTGAAATGATATCTCAGGGAAGTTTTGATTTGCATTTCCCTGATGGCTAGGATGTGGAGCATTTTTTAAGATATTTGTTAAACATTTCGTCCTTGGTAAATTTTCTTTTAAGTTCTAAGGCCCATTTTTTAATTGTCCCATTAGTTTCTTTGGCGTTTAGTTTTCTAAGTTCTTTGTGCACTCTGGATAATAGAGCTCTATCAGATATGTGGTTAGTGAAGATTTTCTCCCATTCTGTGAGTTGCCTTTGTGCTCCAGTTACAATTTCTTTATCTGAACAGAAGCTCTTTAATTTCACTAGATCCCATCTGTTGAGTATTGGTTGCAGTGACTGTGCTATTGGATGTCCAGTTAGAAACTGTTGGCCTAGCCCAATCAGCTCGAGGGAGTACCTTACCTTTTCAACTATGGTTTTTATAGTCTCTGACCTTATATTGAGGTCCTTGATCCATTTGGAATTAATTCTTGTACATGGTGACAAGTACGGGTCCAGCTTTAATCTTCTGCATGTGGAGATCCAGTTTTGCCAGCACCATTTGTTGAAGATGCAGTTCTTTCTCTATTGGATTTTTCCATTTATACAATGGAATACTACTCAGACCAAATGGCTGTAGTTGTGTGGGCTTATATCTGGGTCTTCAATTCTTATCCATTGATCTGTGTGTCTATTTTGGAACCAATACCAGGCTATTTATACAACTATGGATTTGTAGTATAGACTAAGGTTTGGTATGGTGATACCTCCAGCCGTGTTTTTGTTACTCAGGATTGTTTTTGCTATCCTGGGTCTTTTGAGCTTCCATATGAATTTTGAGATTGTTTGGTCAACTTTAAAGAATTGCTTTGGGATTTAATTTCTTTCTTGAGGGTTTTAAAGTTTTCATTATAAAGTTCTTTTACTTCCTTGGTTAGGTTTATACTAAGGTATTTCATTTTTTTAGGGGCTATAGTAAATGGGATTGTTTATCTCAGGGCTTTTTCACTTCTTTCATTCTGGGCATATAGGAAGGCCACTTATTTTTGCACATTTATTTTGTATCCTGTCACTCTGCTGAACTTCTCAATTAGTTCCAGGAGCTTCCTGGTGGAGTTTTTGGGATCACTCAGGTATAGGATCACATCATCTGCAAATAGAGATAACTTGACTTCTTCCTTGCCAATTTGAATCCCTTTTATGTCCCTTTCTTGTCTTATGGCTTCAGCTAAGACTTCAAGTACAATATTGAATAGAAGTGGTAAGAGTAGACAGTCTTGTCTAGTTCCTGATCGAAGTGGGAATGCTTCAAGTTTTTTCCCATTGAGTATAATCCTTTCTGTTGGGTTGTTGTATACAGCTTTTATTGTATTGATGAAGCTTCCTTCCATTCCAACGTTCTCTAGGGTTTTGATCATAAAGGGTTGTTGGATCTTGTCAAAAGCTTTTTCTGCATCTATAGAGAGTATCATGTGGTCTTGGATTTTGGACTGGTTTACATTTATTGATTTTCATATGTTGAACCATCCTTGTGTGCCTGGGATAAAGCCTACTTTATCTCTGTGGATGATCTTTTGGTATGTTTTTGAATCCGATTTGCTAAGACTTTGTTGAGAATATTTGCATCTGTGTTCATCAAAGAGATGGGCCTATAGTTTTCTTTTTTAATTGTATCTTTATTAGGTTTTGGGACTAAGACAATATTAGCTTCATAGAAGGAATTTGGTAGTGTTCCTTCCTTTGCTATTTGATGGAACAGTTTAAGGAGTATTGGTGTTATTAGCTCCTTAAATGTGTGGTAGAACTCTGTGCTGAATCCATCTGGTCCAGGATATTTTTTTCATGAGAAGATTCAAGATTACTTCCACTGATTTCCTCATATTTTATAGGACTATTTAAATAATTCATAACTTCCTGATTCCATTAAGGTAAGTTGTGTTTACTTACGAATTGATCCATCTCTTTTGTATTGTCAAATTAACCGAGTATAATTTTTTGAAATATGACGTTATAATTCTCTGGATTTCTTGGGTATCAGTAGTGATAACTCCATTTTCATTTCTAATTTTGTTAATTTCGGTTTTCTCTCTCGTGCTTTTAGTTAATTTAGCTAGGGGTGTACCAATCTTATTGATTTTTTCAAAAAACTAGCTTTTTTTTAATAACATTTTTATTATTATTTCCGCTCATACAAACTTAATAGGTAGACCAGTTCCCTCCCCCTCCTCCTCCCCCCGAACCCCCTGTTCCCCCTCCCTCCCTCCCCATCTCCCAGTACCTCCCCCCTCAATTCCCAAAGAGTCCTTTATTGCGTATGCCTAACTCTCCTCTTGGTCCTCCTTTCTGATGACATAAAAGGACCCAGTGGCATTTCCCTGAACTCTTTCTCATGTTCCCCTTAAGCATAGGAACACTACTGTGGCCATCAATCCCTTGCCTCCAAGGATCTTGGTGCTTTTAGCAGATGATAGACTTTGTGAGGTCAATAGTGTGACGGACATGGCGCAGGGCATGCAAAGTCCTATTATGATTGCTTCAGCCATATCTAGTGTGGAGACTCTTCAAATCATTGCTCCCCCCATCCTTTTGCTCTTACAATCTTACCGCCCCCTCTTCCGCAGATATCCCTGAGCTTCAGGATGGGGGGAGATTAGGCTGGCTTAGTTCTATGTGGATGATATAGAGTCTCTGAAGTTCTGGATTGTGGTTTGTTGATTTTCTTTTGCAGTTTTGCTGCTCTTGCTATGTCTTTCCCTCCATCCTGATGGGCACTGTATGTCACCCCCTGGTCAGAGACAAAAAACTGTTAAACTGGAGTCTTGTTATAATAGCACATTCAAGGATAGATGTAATAAAAGCAGGAAACCTCGGTGAGGAAGGGATCAGTCATCCATTTGCAAAATGATCTCTTTTCATCTGCCAGACTATATGCCCTCTCCTTCTGGCTTTTTGACTGGTTGATTTTCTCTGTCATTTTCCTAATCTCGATTTCAGATATTTCTCCCCTTATTTTGATAATCTCATCCCTTCTACTGCTTTTGGGATCAGATTGCTCTAGTGTCTCTAAAGCTTTTAGCTGCATTGTTAATTTATTTATAATTTCTGATGTTTCCATTTTTTTTTTTTTTGATGTAGGCATTAACAGCTATGAACTTACCTCTTAGGGAAGCTTTCATTGTGTCCCAGAGATTTCGGTAAGTTGTCTTCAAGGTCTGAAATTCTGTTTTCTGCTTCATTAGTTCTGCTGATAAGACTCTCTGTTGAGTTCTGGGTTAAAGATAACTTTACTTTTAGTTCAGTTTTAAACTCTGCTTGAGTCTGTTTTAACTGCTCTATGCCTGTTTTTGTTTCTTGAACTCCTCCAAGTGTCTGTTGTGTTCCTCTTCAAAGCGCTTGATGCGGTTATTTAATTCCTCTCGGATTTCCTCTTTCATAGTATTGAACATGGTAATGATCATATTTTGAGCTAACGAAGCAGAAAACACAGTTTTAGACCTTGAAGATTAAGTGGGAGTACTAACCAGCTCAATGGAAGAGGTTGTTAAAGCCACAAAGATACTTGAGAGAAATATCCAAGAGATATGGGACACCCTGAAGAAGCCTAACATGCGTATTCATGGAATACCAGAGCAAGAATCTCAAAATACCACCCCTGAGGAAATTTTTCAAACGATCATCAAGGAAAACTTTCCTCATCTAAAAAAAGAGAGGCCCATTCATATGCAAGAGGCATTCCGCACCCCAAACAGATACGACCAAAATAGAAGCACACCGTGGCAAATAATAGTTAAAACACTCCACATTCAAGATAAAGAACTGGTGCTGAGAGCTTCAAGGGAGAAAAAACAAGTCACTTTTAAAGGCAAACCTATTAAAATAACAAATGACTTCTCAGTCGAAACAGTAAAAGCAAGAAGAGCTTGGAGAGACATACTTCAAGTATTGAATGAGCAAAAATGTCAACCCAGGATGATTTACCCTGCAAAACTATCAGTCATGATCGAGGGAGAAAGAAAAATTTTCCAGCACAAAGACAACTTTAGGGGATACATGGCCACCAAACCAGGCCTTCAAAAGCTGCTAGAAATGATACTCAAGCGTGAAGAAAAAAACAGGCATATCCAGGAGAACAGCGGGCAAATATAACACCATTAAAAGCGAAGCAATATACTTATAAAAGCTACTAAACATAATAAATATCTGGAATTAACAATAGTTTCTCCATTATAACACTAAATGTTAATGGACTTAATTCACCGATCAAGAGACACAGATTACAAACTTGGATTAAAAATCACAATCCATCAGTCTGCTGCCTGCAGGAAACCCATCTCACCACAAAAGATAGGCACGCTATAAAAATAAAAGGATGGTCAACAATTCTACAAGCAAATGGAAGCAGAAAAAAGGCAGGGGTAGCCATTATGCTATTGGACAAAGTGGACTTCAAACCAAAGAAAATCATAAGAGACACGGGTGGATACTACATTTTAGTCACAGGTACAATTCACCAGGAAGACTTCACAATACTGAACATATATGCACCCAATACGGGCCCCTCCACATTCATTAAGAAAACCCTACAGCGTCTAAAGGAAGAAATCAACCCCTAAACGATAATTCTTGGGGACTTCAACACCGCCCTCTCAACATGGGATAGATCAACAGGTCAAAAGCTTAACAGAGACACTTTGGAACTTAATCAAACCCTGAAAGAAATAGACCTTACAGATCTCTATCAAACTTTTCACCCACGCACCAAAGAATACACATTTTTCTCAGCAGCACACGGAACTTTCTCCAAAATAGATCACATATTGGGCCACAAAATGAATCTACACATATACAAGAAAGTTGAAATTCTAACCTGTGCCCTATCAGACCACCACGGCCTAAAGCTGGACATCCACAACACATCAAACAAGAGAAAATACACTAACTCCTGGAAACTTAACACTATGATGCTGAATGAGAACTGGATTCAGGAAGAAATTGAAAAGGAAATTCAAGATTTCCTGAAAGTGAATGATAACGAAAATACAACTTACCAAAATCTCTGGGACACAATGAAAGCTGTTCTAAGAGGTAAGTTCATAGCTCTTAATGCCCACGTCAAAAGAATGGAAACATCAGAAATAAACAACTTAACAATGCAGCTTAAAGCTTTAGAGAAACTAGAGCAATCTGATCCCAAAAGCAGTGGAAGAGAAGAGATTAGCAAAATAAGGGGAGAAATATCTGAAATCGAGACTAAGAAAACGATAGAAAAAAATCAACCAGTCAAAAAGCTGGTTCTTTGAAAAAATCAATAAGATTGATACACCCCTATCTAAACTAACCAAAAGCAAGAGAGAGAAAACCCAAATTAACAAAATTAGAAATGAACATGGAGTTATCACTACTGATATCCAAGAAATCCAGAGAATTATAACATCATATTTCAAAAACTTATACTCTGTGAAGTTTGACAACACAAAAGAGATGGATGAATTTCTAAGTAAACACAACTTACCTAAATTGAATCAGGAAGTTGTGAATTATTTAAATAGTCCTATAACATATAAGGAAATTGAGGAAGTAATCTCGAATCTTCCCACCAAAAAATGTCCTGGACCAGATGGATTCAGCACAGAGTTCTACCAGACATTTAAGGAGTTAATAACACCAATACTCCTTAAACTGTTCCATCAAATAGCAAAGGAAGGAACACTACCAAATTCCTTCTATGAGGCTAATATCGTTTTAATCCCAAAACCTAATAAAGATTCGCTTAAAAAAGAAAACTATAGGCCGATCTCCCTGATGAACACAGACGCAAAGATTCTCAACAAAGTCTTAACAAATCGGATTCAAAAACATATCAAAAAGATCATTCACGGGGACCAAGTAGGCTTCATCCCTGGCACACAAGGTTGGTTCAACATACGCAAATCAATAAATGTAATTCATCATGTAAACCAGTCCAAAGTCCAAGAACACATGATACTCTCGATAGATGCAGAAAAAGCTTTTGACAAGATCCAACAGCCTTTTATGATCAAAACGCTAGAGACAGTAGGAATGGAAGGAACCTTTATCAATATAATAAAAGCTGTATACAACAAGCCCACAGCAAGGATTATGCTCAATGGGGAACAATTGGAAGCATTCCCACTTCGATCAGGAACTAGACAAGGCTGTCCACTCTCACCACTTCTATTCAATATTGTACTTGAAGTCTTAGCTGAAGCCATAAGACAAGAAAGGGACATAAGAGGGATTCAAATCGGCAAGGAAGAAATCAAGCTATCCCTATTTGCAGATGACATGATCTTATACCTGAGGGATCCCAAAAACTCCACCAGGAAGCTCCTGGAACTAATTGAGAAGTTCAGCAGGGTGGCAGGATACAAAATAAATGTGCAAAAATCAGAGGCCTTCCTATATACCCAGAATGAAAGAAGTGAAAAAGCCTTGAGAGAAATCATGCCATTTACTATAACCCCTAAAAAAATGAAATACCTTGGTATAAACCTAACTAAGGAGGTAAAATACCTTTACAATGAAAACGTTAAAACCCTAAAGAAAGAAATTGCAGAAGACACCAGAAGGTGGAAAGACTTCCCATGTTTCTGGATTGGCAGAATCAACATCCTAAAAATGACCATCCTACCAAAGGCAATATACAGATTCAATGCTATACCAATCAAAATCCCAAAGCAATTCTTCAAAGAAGTTAACCAAACAATCTCAAAGTTCATATGGAGGCACAAAAGACTCAGGATAGCAAAAACAATCCTGAGTAACAAAAACACAGCTGGAGGTATTACCATACCAAACCTAAGTCTATACTACAAATCCATAGTTATAAAGACAGCCTGGTACTGGCTCCAAAATAGACACACAGATCAATGGATAAGGATTCAAGACCCAGATATAAGCCCACAAAGTTACAGCCATTTGGTGTTTGACAAAGGGGCCCAAAGAATCCAATGGAAAAAGAACAGCATCTTCAACAAATGGTGCTGGCAAAACTGGATCTCCACATGCAGAAGATTAAAGCTGGACCCGTACTTGTCACCATGTACAAGACTTAATTCCAAATGGATCAAGGACCTTGATATCAGGCCAGAGACTTTAAAAACCATAGTTGAAAGGATAGGGAACTCCCTCGAGCTGATTGGGCTAGGCCAACAGTTCCTAAACAGACATCCAATGGCACAGTCACTGCTACCAGCTCTCAATAGTTGGGATCTTGTGAAATTAAAGAGCTTCTGTTCAGATAAAGAGATTGTCACACGAGCTCAAAGGCAACCCACAGAATGGGAGAAAATCTTCACTAACCAAATATCTGACAGAGCTCTACTGTCCAGAGTGCACAAAGAACTTAGAAAACTAAACTCCAAGGAAAACAGTGGCCCAATTAAAAAATGAGCCCTGGAACTTCAAAGAAACTTTACCAGGGATGAAATTAAAATGTCTAACAATTATCTTAAAAAATGCTCCACTTACTTCGCCATCAGGGAAATGCAAATCAAAACTTCCCTGAGATATCATCTCACCCCGGTCAGGATGGCAAAAATCCACAATACAAACAACGACAAATGCTGGAGAGGATGTGGAGAGAGGGGAACTTTCCTACATTGTTGGTGGGAATGCAGGCTCATACAGCCACTCTGGCGAGCCGTCTGGAGATTCTTAAAGAAATTAAAGATTGAAATGCCGTATGACCCTGCTATCCCACTTTTGGGAATAACCCCCCATGCAGCAGAGGTTCGCCTCGATAGCACAAGCTCGACCATGTTCATAGCAGCACTGTTTACAATAGCAAAGTCATGGAATCAACCTAAATGTCCAACAGTTGACGAGTAGATAAGGAAACTGTGGTACATCTATACAATGGAGTACTACTCAGCCATCAAAAATGATGAATTACTGGAATTTGCTGGGAAATGGATGTCATTAGAAAGAATTATATTAAGTGAAGTATCCCAAACCCAGAAAATTAAGCGCCGTATGTACTCCCTAATAGGTGGCTCCTAGTACCAAACTCACCCAGCCCACATTGAGACACTCAAAAGTAAACCTATGTAACACAGTAATTGCAAGGATTATGAACAAGAGAGATGGGTTAGGAGGGCCACACCAGAAACAAGGAGAGAGGAGACCATGTTACAGCAGAGAAAATAGGCCTCCATCAAGGTCTGCAAGGGGTGACATACAGTGCCCAGCAGAATGGTGTGAAGGGAATTGCAGGAGCAGCAAAACTGCAAAAGAAAATCAACAAACCACAATCCAGAACTTCAGAGACTCTATATCAATCACATAGAACTAGGACAGCCTAATCTCTCCCCATCCTGGAGCTCAGGGGCATTTGCGGAAGAGGGGGCGGTAAGATTGTAAGAGCAAAAGGATGGGAGGAGCAACGATTTGCAAGATTCTCAACAATAGTTGGGGCCAAAGCAATCATAATGGGACTTTGCATGCCCTGCGCAATGTCCAGCGCACTGTTGCCCTCATAAAGTCTAGCATCTGTTAAGGGCACCGAGACCCCTGGAGGCAAGGGATTGACAGCCATAGTAGTGATCTTATGCTTAAGGGGAACAAGAGAAAGGGCTTATGGAAATGCCACTGGGTCCTTATATGTCATCGGAGAGGAGGACCCAGTGGAGAGTTAGGCGTACACAATAAAGGACTCTCTGGGAATTGGGGGGGAGGCACTGGGGGAAGGGGAGGGGGAGGAGGGGGGAGGGAGGGAACTGGTAAAAAATTTTAAAATGTATAATTAAATTTTTAATAAAAAAAAAAGAAACCAGGCAATGGATCACAGGTACTACGATCCTTAGAGGCAAGGGACTAACAGTCACAATAGTGTTCCCATACTAAAGGGGAGCCCAAGAAAGGGCTCTAGGCAATGCCACTGAGTCCTTACACCTCACTAGAGTGGAGGACTCAGAAGAAAGTTTGACATTAAAAAAAAAGAAAATTATAGGCCCATCTCTTTGATGAACACAGACGCAAATATTCTCAACAAAGTCTTAGCAAGTCGGATTCAAAAACATATTAAAAGGGTCATTCATGGGGACCAAGTAGGCTTCATCCCCGGCACACAAGTTTGGTTCAACGTACGCAAATCAATAAATGTAAATCATCATTTAAACCAGTCCAAGTCCAAGACCACATGATATTCTCGATAGATGCAGAAAAAGCTTTTGACAAGATCCAACAGCCTTTTATGATCAAAACGCTAGAGACAGTAGGAATGGAAGGAACCTCTATCAATATAATAAAAGCTGTATACAACAAGCCCACAGCAAGGATTATGCTAAATGGGAAGAATTGGAAGCATTCCCACTTCGATCTGGAACTAGAAAAGGCTCTCTACTCTCACCACTTCTATTCAATAATGTACTTGCAGTCTTAACCGAAGCCATAAGACAAGAAAGGGACATAAGAGGGATTCAAATCAGCAAGGAAGAAGTCAAGCTATACCTATTTGCAGATGACATGATCTTATACCTGAGTGATCCCAAAAACTCCACCAGGAATCTCCTGGAACTAATTGAGAAGTTCAGCAGGGTGGCAGGATACAAAAAAATGTGCAAAAATCAGAGGCCTTCCTATATGCCCAGAATGAAAGGAGTGAAAAAGCCTTGAGGGAAACAATCCCATTTACTATAGCCCCTAAAAAAATGAAATACCTTGGTATAAACCGAACCAAGGAGGTAAAAGACCTTTTACAATGAAAACTTTAAAATCCTAAAGAAAGAAATAGCAGAAGACACCAGAAGGTGGAAAGACCTCCCATGTTCCTGGATTGGCAGAATCAACATCGTAAAAATGACCATCCTACCAAAGGCAATATACAAATTGAATGCTATACCAATTAAAATCCCAAAGCAATTCTTCAAAGAAGTTGACCAAATAATCTCAAAATTCATATGGAGGCACAAAAGACCCAGGATAGCAAAGACAATCCTGAGTAACAAAAACACTGCTGGAGGTATCACCATACCAAACCCTAGTTTATACTACAAATCCATAGTTATAAAAACCGGCCTGGTACTGGCTCCAAAATAGACACACAGATCAATGGATAAGGATTCAAGACCCAGATATAAGCCCACAAAATTACAGCCATTTGGTCTTTGACAAAGGGGCCCAAAGAATCCAATGGAAAAAGAACAGCATCTTCAACAAATGGTGCTGGCAAAACTGGATCTCCACATGCAGAAGATTAAAGCTGGACCCGTACTTGTCACCATGTACAAGACTTAATTCCAAATGGATCAAGGACCTTGATGTAAGGCCAGAGACTATAAAAACCATAGTTGAAAGGATAGGGAACTCCCTCGAGCTGATTGGGCTAGGCCAACAGTTCCTAAACAGACATCCAATGGCACAGTCACTGCTACCAGCTCTCAATAGTTGGGATCTTGTGAAATTAAAGAGCTTCTGTTCAGATAAAGAGATTGTAACACGAGCTCAAAGGCAACCCACAGAATGTGAGAAAATCTTCATGAATCACATATCTGACAGAGCTCTACTGTCCAGAGTGCACAAAGAACTTAGAAAACTAAACTCCAAGGAAAACAGTGGCCCAATTAAAAAATGAGCCCTGGAACTTCAAAGAAACTTTACCAGGGATGAAATTAAAATGTCTAACAATTATCTTAAAAAATGCTCCACTTACTTCGCCATCAGGGAAATGCAAATCAAAACTTCCCTGAGATATCATCTCACCCCGGTCAGGATGGCAAAAATCCACAATACAAACAACGACAAATGCTGGAGAGGATGTGGAGAGAGGGGAACTTTCCTACATTGTTGGTGGGAATGCAGGCTCATACAGCCACTCTGGCGAGCCGTCTGGAGATTCTTAAAGAAATTAAAGATTGAAATGCCGTATGACCCTGCTATCCCACTTTTGGGAATAACCCCCCATGCAGCAGAGGTTCGCCTCGATAGCACAAGCTCGACCATGTTCATAGCAGCACTGTTTACAATAGCAAAGTCATGGAATCAACCTAAATGTCCAACAGTTGACGAGTAGATAAGGAAACTGTGGTACATCTATACAATGGAGTACTACTCAGCCATCAAAAATGATGAATTACTGGAATTTGCTGGGAAATGGATGTCATTAGAAAGAATTATATTAAGTGAAGTATCCCAAACCCAGAAAATTAAGCGCCGTATGTACTCCCTAATAGGTGGCTCCTAGTACCAAACTCACCCAGCCCACATTGAGACACTCAAAAGTAAACCTATGTAACACAGTAATTGCAAGGATTATGAACAAGAGAGATGGGTTAGGAGGGCCACACCAGAAACAAGGAGAGAGGAGACCATGTTACAGCAGAGAAAATAGGCCTCCATCAAGGTCTGCAAGGGGTGACATACAGTGCCCAGCAGAATGGTGTGAAGGGAATTGCAGGAGCAGCAAAACTGCAAAAGAAAATCAACAAACCACAATCCAGAACTTCAGAGACTCTATATCAATCACATAGAACTAGGACAGCCTAATCTCTCCCCATCCTGGAGCTCAGGGGCATTTGCGGAAGAGGGGGCGGTAAGATTGTAAGAGCAAAAGGATGGGAGGAGCAACGATTTGCAAGATTCTCAACAATAGTTGGGGCCAAAGCAATCATAATGGGACTTTGCATGCCCTGCGCAATGTCCAGCGCACTGTTGCCCTCATAAAGTCTAGCATCTGTTAAGGGCACCGAGACCCCTGGAGGCAAGGGATTGACAGCCATAGTAGTGATCTTATGCTTAAGGGGAACAAGAGAAAGGGCTTATGGAAATGCCACTGGGTCCTTATATGTCATCGGAGAGGAGGACCCAGTGGAGAGTTAGGCGTACACAATAAAGGACTCTCTGGGAATTGGGGGGGAGGCACTGGGGGAAGGGGAGGGGGAGGAGGGGGGAGGGAGGGAACTGGTAAAAAATTTTAAAATGTATAATTAAATTTTTAATAAAAAAAAAAGAAACCAGGCAATGGATCACAGGTACTACGATCCTTAGAGGCAAGGGACTATCAGTCACAATAGTGTTCCCATACTAAAGGGGAGCCCAAGAAAGGGCTCTAGGCAATGCCACTGAGTCCTTACACCTCACTAGAGTGGAGGACTCAGAAGAAAGTTTGACATTAAAAAAAAAGAAAATTATAGGCCCATCTCTTTGATGAACACAGACGCAAATATTCTCAACAAAGTCTTAGCAAGTCGGATTCAAAAACATATTAAAAGGGTCATTCATGGGGACCAAGTAGGCTTCATCCCCGGCACACAAGTTTGGTTCAACGTACGCAAATCAATAAATGTAAATCATCATTTAAACCAGTCCAAGTCCAAGACCACATGATATTCTCGATAGATGCAGAAAAAGCTTTTGACAAGATCCAACAGCCTTTTATGATCAAAACGCTAGAGACAGTAGGAATGGAAGGAACCTCTATCAATATAATAAAAGCTGTATACAACAAGCCCACAGCAAGGATTATGCTAAATGGGAAGAATTGGAAGCATTCCCACTTCGATCTGGAACTAGAAAAGGCTCTCTACTCTCACCACTTCTATTCAATAATGTACTTGCAGTCTTAACCGAAGCCATAAGACAAGAAAGGGACATAAGAGGGATTCAAATCAGCAAGGAAGAAGTCAAGCTATACCTATTTGCAGATGACATGATCTTATACCTGAGTGATCCCAAAAACTCCACCAGGAATCTCCTGGAACTAATTGAGAAGTTCAGCAGGGTGGCAGGATACAAAAAAATGTGCAAAAATCAGAGGCCTTCCTATATGCCCAGAATGAAAGGAGTGAAAAAGCCTTGAGGGAAACAATCCCATTTACTATAGCCCCTAAAAAAATGAAATACCTTGGTATAAACCGAACCAAGGAGGTAAAAGACCTTTTACAATGAAAACTTTAAAATCCTAAAGAAAGAAATAGCAGAAGACACCAGAAGGTGGAAAGACCTCCCATGTTCCTGGATTGGCAGAATCAACATCGTAAAAATGACCATCCTACCAAAGGCAATATACAAATTGAATGCTATACCAATTAAAATCCCAAAGCAATTCTTCAAAGAAGTTGACCAAATAATCTCAAAATTCATATGGAGGCACAAAAGACCCAGGATAGCAAAGACAATCCTGAGTAACAAAAACACTGCTGGAGGTATCACCATACCAAACCCTAGTTTATACTACAAATCCATAGTTATAAAAACCGGCCTGGTACTGGCTCCAAAATAGACACACAGATCAATGGATAAGGATTCAAGACCCAGATATAAGCCCACAAAATTACAGCCATTTGGTCTTTGACAAAGGGGCCCAAAGAATCCAATGGAAAAAGAACAGCATCTTCAACAAATGGTGCTGGCAAAACTGGATCTCCACATGCAGAAGATTAAAGCTGGACCCGTACTTGTCACCATGTACAAGACTTAATTCCAAATGGATCAAGGACCTTGATGTAAGGCCAGAGACTATAAAAACCATAGTTGAAAGGATAGGGAACTCCCTCGAGCTGATTGGGCTAGGCCAACACTTCCTAAACAGACATCCAATGGCACAGTCACTGCTATCAACTCTCAACAGTTGGGATCTTGTGAAATTAAAGAGCTTCTGTTCAGATAAAGAGATTGTAACACGAGCTCAAAGGCAACCCACAGAATGTGAGAAAATCTTCATGAATCACATATCTGACAGAGCTCTACTGTCCAGAGTGCACAAAGAACTTAGAAAACTAAACTCCAAGGAAAACAATGGACCAATTAAAAAGTGGGCTCTGGAACTTAAAAGAAAGTTTACCAGGGATGACATTAAAATGTCTAACAAATATCTGAAAAAATGCTCCACTTCCTTAGCCATCAGGGAAATGCAAATCAAAACTTCCCTGAGATATCATCTCACTCCGGTCAGGATGGCAAAAACAACAAATGTTGGAGAGGATGTGGAGAGAGGGAACTCTCTTACATTGCTGGTGGGAATGCAGGCTCATACAACCACTCTGGCGAGCTGTCTGGAGATTCTTAAAGAAACTACGATTGAAATGCCATATGACCCTGCTATTCCACTTTTAGAAATAACCCCCCATGCAGCAGAGGTTCACCTCGATAGCACAAGCACGACATTGTTCATAGCAGCACTGTTTACAATAGCAAAGTCATGGAATCAACCCAAATGTCCAGCAGTTGACGAGTGGATAAGGAAACTGTGGTACATCTATACAATGGAATACTACTCAGCCATCAAAAATGATGAATTACTGGAATTTGCTGGGAAATGGATGTCATTAGAAACAATTATATTAAGTGAAGTATCCCAAACCCAGAAAATTAAGCGCCTTATGTACTCCCTAATAGGTGGCTCCTAGTACCAAACCCACCCAGCCCATTTTGAGACACTCATAGGTAAATCTATGTAATACCTACAGTAATTGCAAGGATTATGAATAGGAGGGATGGGGTTGGAAGGCCACACCAGAAAGAAGGAGAGAAGTGACCATGTTACAGTAGAGAAAATAGGCCTCCATCAAGGAATGTAAGTAAGGAATGTGAAAGAAACCTGGTTAAGTTCACAGACGTTTGTTCCTGATCATTTACAACTAAGGGGTATGATCCCGTGTTCCCCTTAAGCATAGGAACACTACTGTGGCTATCAATCCCTTGCCTCCAAGGACCTTGGTGCCTTTAGCAGATGCTAGACTTTGTGAAGTCAATAGTGTGTTGGACTTTGCGCAGGGCATGCAAAGTCGAATTATGATTACTTCGGCCCTAACTTGTGTGGAGTATCTTGCATATCATTGCTCCTCCCATCCTTGTGCTCTTACAATCTTACTGCCCCCCATCCTTTTGTTCTTACACTCTTACAGCCCTCTCTTCCGCAAATTTCCCTGAGCTTCAGGATGGGGAGAGATTAGGCTGGCCTAGTTCTAGGTGGTTGATATAGAGTCTCTGAAGTTCTGGATTGTGGTTTGTTGAATTTCTTTTGCAGTTTTGCTGCTCCTGCAATGCCCTTCACTCCATCCTGATGGGTATTGTACTTCACCCCTTGTAGTCATTGATGGAGGCCTATTTTCTCTGCTGTAACATGGTCCCCTCTCTCCTTGTTTCTGGTGTGGCCCTCCTACCCCATCTCTCCTGTTCATAATCCTAGCAAGTACTGTAGGTATTACAGAGATTTATCTTTGAGTGTCTCTAGGTGGCCTGGGTGGGTTTGGTACTAGGAGCCACCTATTAGGGAGTACATACGGTGCTTAATTTTCTGGGTCTGAGATACTTCACTTAATATAATATTTTCTAATAGGATTGTTATATATTCTTTACTGTGATAAGATACGTTCTTATTTTCCTAACTTTTCAAAGTTTTTTTAAAAATTTTTTTATTATTTATTCAATTGTGCGTGTGTGTGTGTGTGTGTGTGTGTGTGTGTGTGTGTGTGTGTGTAGAACCACGGATGAATTCGGGAATCACCTTGGACTGCCTCCACCTCCTTGTTTACTCTGCCCCAGGATTCACAGGCTCTGCCCTACTAGGACCAGAAACGCAGGCCACCCCTGCTTCCGCCCAGCATCTATACGTGGGGTCTAGGATCTGAACTCAGGACCTTCACCTGCAAGGCAGAGGCTTAACCCCTGAGCTACCTCTCCAGCCCCTCAAAGTTTTTTTGTTATCACAAAAGATATCAATTTTTTCAAACTATTTTCTTTATTATGATAATTTTTCTCTGATTTTATTTTAGACAGTATCTAACTATATATATCAGAATGGCTTGGAATAGGATAGTTAAGAGTCTGGCCTTAAACTCACAGTTTTCTCTTGCCTCAAGTTGAGTGTTTGTATCACTATGCACTATGCCCAATTGATTCTATTTATGTTTTTCTTAAATTTATAGGTTTGAGTATTGCAATTATTGCATGTCTGAAATGAAACCAAATATGCATGATCTTTTAATGTGTGGGAAACTTTTTGTTTTAATTAAGGATTTTTGCGTCTATGTTTATAAAAGTTATTAATATGTCTATAGGTCTTCCAGGCAATAATGATAAATATACAATACTGTATATTAATTAGTTTATTAAGGATAATTATTTATGCATTTTGGATATTATTGATGCTTAAACATATAATGTTTAATTTGTTTTTCATTAGGTCAGAATCGAGACATCCTTTTGTGATTACTTCTTTGAATTATTATGTAAACAATCAAAAGCACTGATTAGACTAAGGAATAAATGTTAAGAGAGCTAATCTGGTATTTTGAGACTTATAATAAAATCAGAACTGATGCCTAGGTTGGAATTTACCTGTATACTGAGACCATTGTCTCACATTACCTAGACATAACAGGAAGATTGACCTTACAGACATTTTATTAATATATTCAATTTTTTTGCGCAGAATATTATCTAATTTTCTTGAATAAAACATTGGTTGCAGACAATGACAATACTTGTGTAATAACTGAAAAAATATGTCAGGAAGAGGAAAAATCATTGTTTTTTTCACTGATTTTTAAAAAAATTAATTAATTAATTTCTGCTTATACAAACTTAATAGGTACACTGATCCTCTCCCTCCCTCCACCCCTCCCTGGATCCCCTAGTTCCCTCCCTTCTTTTCCCCTTCCTTTCTTCCCTTCCCTCCCTATCTCTCAGTGCCTCCTCCCCCTATCCCTGTAGCATCCTTTAATGTGTATGTGAAACTTTCCTCTGGGCCCTCCTCTCTGATGAGGTGTAAAGACTCCACACATGTTAGATCTGAAGCAATCATAATAGGACTTTGCATAACCTGTGCAATGGCCAACACATTATTGACTCCTAAAAGTCTAGCATGGACTAAAGGCACTAAGATCCTTAGAAGCTAGGGATTAACAGCCACAATAATATTCCTATACTTATGGAGAACACAAGAAATAGTTCTAGGAAATGCCATTGAAAAATCAATGTTTTTAAAGGAAAATTTCTCAGGATGATTTATGCTTAAAAAGTTTTTTAAAATACCCTTTGTTCCTCCTGCCCACCTGCCCGCCCGACCTGCACAGGACTCACTGGGGATACTCCATCGCAGGTGAGTTCCACCAGCCCCAGGTTGCCCCTTGTCCCAGCTCCTCCCATCAGCCAGCCTGAGCAACACCCAGTCTACTTCCATTTTGCCTGGGCCATGTCCCGGGCCCCAGCCCCTTTGTTCCTCCCGCCTGTCTGCCTGACCAACCTGGACAGGACTTGCTCACTGTCCTTCATCTCTGGAGCTTGGGTGGGCCACTAACCCAAGTCCCAGGTCCCAGGTGAAGAGTTCTGCTATCTCCATCAGCCCCTCTGCCCTTCCTGCCCAGTGGGGACCCTCGCTCGTGGTCCACGGAGGAAACACTGCTACTCAGAATTCAATAGAGTCCAAAGGAAACTCAAGCAAAGTTCTAAGGGTCAAAGGCCATACATCTGAAATCCTCTAAAATCATCCTATCACATGGGAGAGATTCTTCACATCCAGCCCAAAGATAAGTAAACCATTTTTTTTTTACCATACTGCTCCTTTCTAATATTAATCACTCTAGATTAACTTTTCCATACAGCCACCTCAAAAATATATACAACTCCAGGCATTATACCACTCAGGCTCACATATCAGCAAGATACTAAATCGTAAAAGTGTACTACCTACTAATATTCACCTCCTGTCACTTAACCTGACTTAACTGATGTACTAACAGCCTAATAGCCTCATCTAGGAAATAATACTAACAACAGACAAACGTACCCAACTCTAAGGCAAGCATAAGTAATAATTGCCTGAAAGTAGTAATACCAACTAAATCAGTTCAGTCAAAAACACACAGAAACTGAAAGGTCTTAAGAGACAAAACAACAATGTCTAAGTCAAAGTGCAGATCCATGAGAAACAAAACCCAAGAAGACAAATCTTCCCCTGAAAGAATTAACCCCATAATGATGGATTCCAACCAGAATAAATTCACAGATAATATCCAGGAAAGCCAGACCCAAGATAACTTTCAAAGTATGATCATTACAATGATTATTACTATGAAAGAGGAAATCCAAGAGGAGTTAAACAACTGCATCAACCACTTTGAACAGGAACACAACAGACACTTGGAGGAATTGAGAAAAACAGTTCAAAAAACAAAAATAGACATAGAGCAGTTAAAACAGTCTCAGGCAGAGTTTAAAATCAAACTAAAAGACAACCCAGACCTCAACAGAGAGTCTTATCAGCATAACTAATGAAGTAGAAAATAGAATTTCAGATCTTGAAAACAAAGTGGGAGAATTAACCATCTCAATGGAAGAGGTTATTAAAGCTAAAAATATACTTGAGAGGAATATTCAAGAGATATGGGACACCTTGAATAAGCCTAACATGCACATTTCATGGAATACCAGAGCAAGAATCCCAAAATACCACACCTGAGGAAATTTTTCAAACTACCATAAATGAAAATTTCCCTCAACTAAAGAATGAGAGGCCCATCTAAATACAAGAGGCATTTTACACTCCAAACAGTTATGACCAAAATATAAAATCTCCAGGGCAAATAATAGTCAAAAAATTCCACATTCAAGACAAAGAAAAGGTGCTGAGAGCTTTAAGAGAAAAAGAACAAATCACTTTTAAAGGTAAACCTATTAAAGTAACAAATGACTTCTCAATGGAAACAGTAAAAGCAAGAAGAGCTTGGAGAGACATACTTCAAGTATTGAATGAGCAAAAATGCCAATCCAGACTGATATACCTGGTAAAACTCTGTCATGATCAAGGGAGAAAGAAAAGTTTTCCAGCACAAAGACAACTTGAAGGCTAACATGTCTACCAATCCAGGCCTTCAAAAAATGCTAGAAATGATATTCAAACTTGAAGAAAAAAAGAAGTGTATAAAGAAGACAGAAGGGAAGTATATTACTACCAATACCTAAATGTCAAACAATACACTTACAAAAGCCACTGAACATTAAAATGTCCAGAATTAGAAATAATTTCTCCATTATAACATTAAATGTCAATGGTATTAACTCACCGATTAAGAGACACAGATTACAAACTTGGATTAAAAACCACAACTCAACTCACCACAAAAGATAGGCACATCCTAAAAATAAAAGGCTGGTCCAAAATTCTGCAAGCTAATGGAACCAGGAAACTGTAAGGGGTAGCCATTATGCTATCGAACAAAGTGGACTTCAAACCAAAAAAAAAATCGTAAAGAGACACAGATGGATACTACATTTTATTCACAGGTACAACTCACCAGGAAGACTTCACAATACTGAACATATATGCTCCTAATATGGGCCCCTCCACTTCATTAAGCAAACCCTACAGCATCTAAAGTGAGAAATCAACCCCCAAACAATAATTATTGGGAATTTCAACACCGCCCTCTCAACATGGGCTAGATCAACAGGTCAAAAACTTAACAGAGACACTTTGGAATTTAATCAAACCCTTACTGAAATGGACCTTACAGATCTCTATCGAACTTTTCATCCATGCACCAAAGAATACACATTTTTCTCAGCAGCACACGGAACTTTCTCCAAAATAGATCACATATTGGGCCACAAAACGAATCTCCACATATACAGGAAAGTTGAAATTCTAGCCTGTATCCTATTAGACCACCATGGTCTAAAGCTTGACATCTGCAACACAGCAAACAACAGAAAATACACTAACTCTTGGAAACTAAACACTGTGAAGCTGAATGAGAATTGGATTCAGGAAGAAATTAAAAAGGAAATTCATGATTTCCTGAAAGCAAACGATTATGACAATACAACTTATCAAAATCATTGGGACACAATGAAAGCTGTCCTAAGAGGTAAGTTCATAGCTCTTAATGCCTACATCAAAAAAATGGAAACATCACAAATAAATAACTTAACAATGCAACTTAAAGCTTTAGAGACACTAGAGCAATCTGATCCAAAAAGCAGTAGAAGAGAGGAGATTAACAAAATAAGGGGAGAAATATCCAAAATTGAGATTAGGAAAACGATACAGAGAATCTACCAGTCAAAAAGCTGGTTCTTTGAAAAAATCAATAAGATTGATATACCCCTAGCTAAATTAACCAAAAGCAAGAGAGAAAAAATACAAATTAACATGATTAGAAATGAAAATGGAGTTATCACTACAGATACCCAAGAAATCCAGAGAATTATAACATCATATTTCAAAAACTTACACTCTGTGAAATGTGACAACACAAAAGAAATGGATGAATTGCTAAGCAAGCATGACTTACAGAAATTGAATCAGGAGGTTGTGAATTATTTAAATAGTCTTATAACATATGAGGAAATCGATGTATCAAATCTCAAATCTTCCCACCAAGAAATGTCTTGGACCAGATGGATTCAGCACAGAGTTCTACCAGACATTTAAGGAGCTAATAACACCAATACTCCTTAAACTGTTCCATAAAATAGCAAAGAAAGGCACTACCAGATTCTTTCTATGAAGCTAATATCGTCTTAATCCCAAAACTTAATAAAGATACACTTAAAAAGGAAAACTATAGGCCAATCTCTTTGCTGAACACAGATGCAAAGATTCTCAACAAAGTCTTAACAAATCAGATTTAAAAACACATCAAAAAGGTCATTCACGGGGATCAAGTAGGCTTTATCCCAGACACACAAGGTTGGTTCAACATATGCAAATCAATAAACGTAATCCACCATATAAACCAGTCCAAACTCCAAGACCACATGATACTCTCGATAAATGCAGAAAAAACTTTTGACAAAGATCCAATAGCCTTTTGTGATCAAAACCCTAGAGACAGTTGGAATGGAAGGAACCTTTGTCAATATAATAAAAGCTGTGTACAACAAGCCAACAGCAAGGATTATACTCAATGGGGTAAAACTTGAAGCATTCCTGCTTCGATCAGGAACTAGGCAAGGCTGTCCACTCTTACCACTTCTAATCAATATTGTACTTGAAGTCTTAGCTGAAGCCATAAGGCAAGAAAGCTAGATTAAAGAGATTCAAATCAGCAAGGAAGAAATCAAGTTATCTCTATTTCCTGATGACATGATCTTATAACTGAGTAATCCCAAAAACTCCACTAGGAAACTCCTGGTATTAATACAGAAGTTCAGCATTGTGGCAGTATACAAAGTAAACATACAAAAATTAGTGGCCTTCCTAAATGCACAGAATGAAAGAAGTGAAAAAGCCCTGAGAGAAACAATCCCATTTACTATAGACCCTAAAAAAATGAAATACCTTGGTATAAACCTAACCAAGGAAGTAAGAGACCTTTACAATGAAAACTTTAAAACCCTAAAGAAAGAAGTTGTAGAAGACACCAGAAGGTGGAAAGACTTCCCATGTTCCTAGATTGGAAGAATCAACATCATAAAAATGACCATCCTACCAAAGGCAATATACAGATTCAATGCTGTAACAATTAAAATCCCAAAGAAATTCTTCAAAGAAGTTGACCAAATAATCTCAACATTCACTAGCATCCTTAGAAGCAAGGGTTTACCAGTCACAATAGTGACTTAAGGGGAACACAAGAAAGAGTTCTTGGAAATGCCACTGAATCCTTACACCTGGTCAGAGAGGAGGACCCAGAGGAAAAGTTTCATACACATTAAAGCATGCTCCAGGGATGGGGGAAGGGTGCACTGGGAGAAAGGGAGGGAGGGCAGAAAGGAAAACGAAAAGGCAGGAGAGAGCAGGGAGGTCTAGGGAGGGGTGGAGGGAGGGAGGGGACTGGGGTACCTATTATGTTTGTATGAGCGGAAAAAAATTCATTATTTAAAAAATTAAGATAAATCTCTGTAATACCTAGAGTAATTGCAAGGATTATGAACAGGAGGGATTGGGTAGGAGGGCCACACCAGAAACAAGGAGAGAGGGGACCATGTTACAGCAGAGAAAATAGGCCTCCATCAAGGACTGCAAGTAAGTAATGAGACATCTGGTTAAGTTCACAGATTTTCCTTCCTGATCATTTACATCTGAAGGGGTATGATCTCACCAGAAGGGGAGGGCATATAATCTGGCAGATAAAAAGTAACCATTTTACAAATGGGTGATTGACCCCTCCCTCACTGTGGTTTCCTACTTTTATTACATCTACCTTTGAATATACTCTTATAACAAGACTCTGGTTTAGCAGCTTTTTATCTCTGGCCAGGGGTGAAATACAATGCCCATCAGGATGGAGTGAAGGGCATTACAGGAGCAGCAAAACTGCAAAAGAAAATCAACAAACCTTCAGTCCTTCTGTTGGCATGTTTGCTGTTACTATGGTGATTTTACCTTTATAAGTGAGTGGGAACAGGGTTAGAGAGATGATTCAAGGTTAGACTCTATTCACAGACCTGAGACTGTAGATTAGTGAACACCAATATACTTGTTACCTAACACAAAGAAAACCCAAGATGCTATTATCATCATCTAAGTTTTGAAAAATAGCATCCCAGAGTTACCTCAAATAAAACTACAATCAATATCTATTCATCCTAAAAATGTCAACATCTCGCAGGAAAAACAGAAAAAACACAAGAATCGAGGAAAACATGTTTCCCTTCAAGATTGCCAAATCCAAGTCTTCAGATCCCACAGAGGATAACACATTGGAAGGTATTCAAGATAACAATAATCAAGATAATGAATTTAAAAGATCAGTTATAAATAAGTTAAAAGCTCTGAGAGGACATAGGTAAATACCTAAACACCTTCAAGACTACAATAAACTCAGGAAAAAAATCATAGAAAACACAAACAAGACACAAACAGAATGAAAATAGAGAGCCTGCAACAGATCTATAAATGCTGAAAAAAAACTCCAAAATGATCTGCAAACAAATATAGACACACTGAAAAACTCCAGATTGAAATAACATTGGAACAATATATGAAAATGAACAAGACACAAAAAGAATGAAGAGAACATGAAAACAGATCTCGAAACACAGAAAAACCCAAAGTGATCTAGCTGCAAATAAACATAGAAACACTGAAAAGAAAACCCAGACTAAAGCAACATTGAATAAAAAAATCTAAACAGTATGATAAAAAATTCAATGGAGAGTTTCAAAATAGATCATGTAGAAGACAGAGTCTTAGAATTGGAAAATAACATAAGTCATATGTTCATAAGTCAATGTCATATGTTCATAAGTCAATGAGAGAAACAGAGAAACAGAAAAACACAATAGAATAGATCATACATGAACTCTGGGACATCAGCAAAAGGCCAAACATACAAGTCATGGGTATCCCAGAAACAGGCATACAAAAGGAAGATCCACTATGTATAATCAATGAGATAATAGAGGAAAATTTCCCTGTCCTGAAAAAAGAGATACCCATCTTGATTCAAGAAGCATAGGGAACACCAAATACTAAGGACAAAAACAGAAACATACTGTGACATATGTAGGTGGCACACCAAATATATACATTAAGGACAAGGTCCTAAGAGCTGCAAGACAAAAAGAACAAGTTATATATAGAGTTAAAACCATAACTGGCTTCTCAACAAAACAGTAAAAATTAAAAGGACCTAGAGAGACAGAATACAAGTTCTGATAAACACAAATGCCAACCCAGATTATTATATCCAGAAAATTGTTGGTCATAACAGAAGGTGAAAGAAAAATATTTATTTACAAAAACAAATTGAAAGACTATATGGCCACAAAGCCAGGGCTAGAGAATATTGGAAGAAAGATTAAAGAGAAGGAAAAATACATCAAAAAAGCTAAAGGGAATAAATAATAGCACAAGAGCTGGATGAGGGACTAAAAGAGGAAAGCATCATGAGATCAACAAAATATCAGGAACCAATAAACATCTTTCCAATAATACTTTTAAATGTCAATGGACTCACATCCCTAGTCAAGAGACACCGTCTTATAACTTGTATCAAACATCATGACTCATCAATTCTCTGCCTCCAAGAAATGTACCTCACCTTGAAAGATAAACAATTTCTCAGGGTAAAAAGATGGTTGAAAATACTGCAAGAAAATGGAAAAAGGAAGCAAGCAGGAGTTGCCATCTTAATATCAGATAAAATCGACTTCAAACTAAAGCAAAACATACACAATACAAATGAACATTACATCTTAGTGAGGAAAAATTCCAGCAAGAAATTCTTACAATATTAAACATAAATGCATCAAACCTGGAGGAATCCAAATTCATCAAACAAACACTAGACAAGACAAAACAGGCAATCAAACCAAACACAGTAGTAGTACCCCACTCAATGTCTCATTCACAACATTGAACAGATCAAGGGCCAAAACTAAACGGAGACACATCAGAGTTAAATAAAACCATAAATCAAATGGATCTTTTTTTCCCAATCATACAAGCTTGATAGGCACCCCAGTCCTTTCCCTCCCTCCACTCCTCCCCAGTCCCCCTTGCACCCTCCCCCCGTCTTTTCCCCTTCCTTTCACCTCCTCCCTCCCTTTCTCCCAGTACCTCCCCTTTCCCCATCTCCCATTCCCAGGAGCACCCTTTAGTGTGAATGTCAAACTTCCCTCTGCATCCTTCACTCTAGTGAGGTGTAAGAACTCAGTTGCATTGCCCAGAACCCTTTCTTTTATTTTTTTTAAACACTTTTTATTATCTCCGCTCATACAAGTTTAATAGGTACACCGGTTCCCTCCCTCCCTCCTCCTCCCCCCCCCCGACCCCTCTGCTCACCTTCCCCTCACCCCTCCCTCTCCACCCTCCGGTTCCTCCCCTCCCGCAATTCCTGGAGAATCCTTTAATGTGCATGCCAAACTCTCCTCTGGATCCTCCTCTCCGATGATGTACAAGGACCCAGCGGCATTTCCCTAGGTGGTTGATATAGAGTCTCTGAAGTTCTGGATTATGGTTTGTTGATTTTCTTTTGTGGTTTTGCTGCTCCTGCAATGCCCTTCACTCCATCCTGATGGGCATTGTATGACACCCCCTGGCCAGAGACAAAAAACTGTTAAACTGGAGTCTTGTTATAAGAGTATATTCAAAGGTAGATGCAATAAAAGTAGGAAACTACATTGAGGGAGGGGTCAATCACCCATTTGCAAAATGGTTACTTATTATCTGCCAGACTATATGCCCTCCCCTTCTGGTGAGATCACACTCCCTCAGTTGTAGATGATCAGGAACGAAAAGTCTGTGAACTTAACCAGATGTCTCATTGCTTACTTGCAGTCCTTGATGGAGGCCTATTTTCTCTGCTGTAACATGGTCCCTTCTCTCCTTGTTTCTGGTGTGGATCTTACAGATAACTATAGAACATTTCATCCAAAGTTAAAGTATACACATTCTACTCAGTAGCTCATGGGACATTCACGAAAATATATCGTGTACTAGGACACAAATCAAACCTCCATAATACAAAAAAATTGAAATTATTCACTACATACTATCTGACCATCATGGAATAAAGGTAGATATTTATACAAAGAAAACATAGAAACTACACAAAATAATGGAAGCTAAGTAGCACAGTTTTGAATGAGGAATGGGTCAAAAATGAAATAAAACAGGAAATTAAGACCTTCCTTGAACCCAATGAAAATGAAGATACGACCTAACAAAATCTATGGGACACATTGAAAGCAGTTCTAAGAGGAAAGTTTATAGCATTAAATGGCTACATCACAAAAAAGAAAAGAGCCTAAGTAAATGACCTTTGAAAAAAAGGAGCAAACCAATCCAGAAGTAGCATATGGGAGGAAATATCCAACAGAAACTCTGGAAATTCAGAGAATCATAAGGACATGCTTTAAAAATGTATATTCTATTAAATTGGACAATCTAAACGAAATGGATAAATTACTAAACATATACGACCTACCAAAATTGATTCAAGATGAAATACATACATTAAACAGGCCAATAACAAAAAATGAAATTAATACAATAATTACAAAACTTTCAACTAAAAAAAGCCCAGGAACAGATGGATTTAGTACAAAATCTACCAGGCTTTCAAAACTATTTAGGCTAATTGCGACCTTTTGTTTTTCCATATGAATCTTGAGATTGTCTTTTTCATTTCTATGAAGAACTGTATCAGGATTTTTATTGGAATTGCATTGAATCTGTATATTGCCTTGTGTAGTATGGTCATTCTCACAATATTGATCCTACCAATCCAAGAGCAAGGAAGATCTTTCCACTTTCTAGTATCCTCTTGTATTTCTTTCAGCAATATTTTGTAACCTTTTACTTTCTTGACTAAATTTATTCCAAGATATTTTATTGTTTTTGGAGCTATGGTAAATGGGATTGTTTCTCTCATTTCTTTCTCAGCTTGTTGTTTCTGGTATATAGGAAGGCTATTTACTTTTGTATGTTGATTTTGTAGCCTATCACTTTATTGAACTTGTCTATTAATTCGAGTAGTTCTTGGCGGAGTCATGTGAATCTTTCAATTATAGAATCATATCATCTGCAAATATGGATGACTTGACTTCTTCCTGACCTACTTGTATCCCCTTTATTTTCTTCTCTTACCTTATTGCTTTAGCTAGGATTTCAAGCACAATATTGAACAGGAGTGGTGACAGTGGATACCCTTGTCTCACTCTGAATCTAAGTTGGAATGCTTCAAGTTTTTCCTTTGCTTTAGGCTTGTCATATATTGTTGAGTTAGGTCCATTCCATTCCTGTTTTCTCCAAAACTTTTATCATGAAGAGCTGCTGGATTTTGTTGAATGCTTTTGTGCATCAATTGAGAGGATCACATGATTTTTTTAGATAAGGGAAATTTTCCTCTATTATCTCATTGATTGAACATGGAGGATCTTCATTTTGTGCATCTGTGATCTGTATGTTGGGCTTTTTGGTGGTGTCCTAGGATTCCTGTGTTTCAGTTAAGCGTGTTTTTCAGTTTATCAGTTTCTTTCATTGACTTATGAATCTCTTCTATGTTGTTTTCCAATTCTGAGACTCTGTCTTCTAGTTGATCAGTTCAATTTTTGAGACTCTCTATTGAATTTTTTATTTTGTTCAGTGTTGCTTAAGTCTGGGTTTTTTTTTTAGTGTTTCTGTGTTTGTTTATAAATGATCTTGGGTTTTTCTCAATGTTTCGAGGTCTGTTTTCATGTTCTTTTCTTTCTATTTGTGTCTCGTTCTTTTTCATATTCTTGGAATTCTTTCCTGAGTTTGTTGTGTTCTTCTTGAAATGTATTCTGACATTTTTCTGTCTTTTTAGAGCTCTTTGAATATATTAATATTCACTCTTGGACACCTTCTAATGGACCTTCCTTTGTGGGATCTGAAGCCTTATCTTCAGTGATATTGAGGGAAGACAGGTTTTCTTGGGTTCTTGCACTTCTTCTGTTCGTCCTGTGAGATGTAGGCATTTTTTAAGATGAGCAGAGGTTGACTGTACTTTTATTTGATGTCAGTCTGGAATGCTATTTTTCAGCATTTAAACGATAATAGTGTCTAGGTTTTCCTTTGTGTTATTTAAAAGCAATTTGGGCATTCACTCGCAAAAAAAAAAAAAAAGAAAAGAAAAAGAAAATAGATAGTAATTCTAATGTTCTCTTGCTTCTTAGATGGGTCTTCGGAGGTGACTATTTTACTGCTTTATGGAGGCCTTTTCTCTCTTTATTCTTTAAAGTTTGGTCTTGTATGAAATCTTTTGCTTTGACTTAATTCCTGTATGTGTGTGAATAGCAGGGGTGAGGAGGAGAGGTTGATCCTGGCAAGCCCAGGGCCTCCCATCAAAATTCAGACTGGCCCAGCAACTGAGTCATGTGACTTACCAGATTGACTCTAAAGACACAGGCAACCCAGGGGCTGGGATCAGAGAAAAGCCTCTCACCATATGGGCCCATGTGTGACTCACCTGATCCAGCCTCTTGATTTTTGGCAAAGTTTCCAAACATATACAATGGGGAAAAGACAGCATCTTCAACAAGGGGTGTTGGGAAAATTATATATCTACATGTAGAAGAATAAAAACAGACCACTGCCTATCTCCTTCCACAAAAATCAACTTCAAATGGATCGAGACCTCAATATTAAATCTGAAACACTGAAACTGTTAGAAGAAAGAGTACAGAGTACACTTAAGTTGATAAGCTTAAGTAAAGGTTTCCTAAACAGAATCAAAATTGCAGCCCTATTTACAATAGCAAAAAAAAAAAAAAAAAATGGAATCAGCCAACATGTCCATCAACAGAGGAATGAATAATGAAAATGTGATACATATACACAATGGAATACTATATATCCATCAGAAAGGATGAAATTATGGACTTTTCTTGTACATGGATGGAATTGGAAAATATTATAACTGAGAAAAATATGCCAGACACAGTTAAACATCACATGTTCTCTCTTATGTGCAGACATAAGAGTGCCAGTACTGACATCCTTGTCAATGTATTTAGTTTAGAATTACTGTATGAGGCAGAAAGTTGAAAAGGAACCAATGAATAGGAAGATGGGTAGGAGTGGACAGGGTAAAACCTTTTAAAAGGGAAGATTAGGATGATATGGCAAGTAGAGTAAGGGGGAGAATAATTTAGATAAATACCTAGAGTGGAATGAGGGGATGGGACATAGGAGGGACAGAGGGACTTATAGAAAAACCTTAGGTAACCCTCCATAAGAACCTTATATGCTAAAAATATGTCAAAAATGTCTTTTAAAAAGGAACAAGTATGGGTAATCCCTATGCAGTGGAGCACAGAGTGAGGAAAACAAGGCAAACAAAAACAAAACAAAAGGCCAGAGCTGACCCAGTTAGTACCAAGTGACAATTAAGAGACATAATAGAAATAACAGGAGTGTGGCACTTCCTGATAAAAAATGTTGGTCAGAGAAGTCTCAAAGGCTTCCAAACAATATAGTCTTTTGCATTGCTCTTCTTGGTTGCTGTCCAAAAAACAAAACAAAACAAACAAAACAAAACCCTGTCATTTACACCCTATTACTGAAAAGGCAAAAGAAATGGATCATAGAACTTGGGCAAAATACATCAAATGGAACTTGTTTGAGACACACACACACACACACACACACACACACACACACACACACACACACAAGTGAATGGTCACTTCTCCATTGCAGCCTTCAATATTCTTTCTTTTTTTTTTTCCCTCCCTCCCCCCTCCCCTTCCCCCAGTGTCTCCCCCCCAATTCCCAGAGAGTCCTTTATTGTGTATGCCTAACTCTCCTCTGGGTCCTCCTCTCCGATTACGTACAAGGACCCAGTGGCATTTCCCTGAACCCTTTCTCGTGTTCCCCTTAAGCATAGGAACACTACTGTGGCTGTCAATCCCTTGCCTCCAAGGATCTTGGTGCATTTAGCTGATGCTAGACTTTGTGAGGTCAATAGTGTGTTGGACATTGTGCAGGGCATGCAAAGTCCTATTATGATTGCTTCGGCCCTAATTAGTGTGGAGAATCTTGCAAATCATTGCTCCTCCCATCCTTTTGCTCTTACAATCTTACTGCCCCCTCTTCCACAAATGTCCCTGAGCTTCAGGATGGGGAGAGATTAGGCTGGCCTAGTTCTAGGTGGTTGATATAGAGTCTCTGAAGTTCTGGATTGTGGTTTATTGATTTTCTTTTGCAGTTTTGCTGCTCCTGCAATGCCCTTCACTCCTGCTGGGCACTGTATGGCAACCCCTGGCCAGAGACAAAAATCAATGTTCTTTCTTTATACTTCAGGTCTTTTAGCTATAAAACAGCCCAAGGAGGATTTTTTCCTTGTTATATACATTTGGGATTCTTTTTTTTCATTGCAGCTCTTTTCTTTTTTTAAAATTTCTTCCACTCATATAAAGTTGATAGGTAACCCATTCCTTTCCCTCCCTCCACCCCTCCCTAGATCCCCTTACTCCCTCCTCTTTTTTCCTCTTCCCTTCTCTCCTCCCTCCCCTTCTGCCAGTGGGGGGCCCCCATTCCTAGAGCATCCTGTTTTGTGCATGTCAAACTTCCTTTAGGGTCCTCCTCTCTGATGAGGTGTAAGGACTCAGTAGCTTTTCCTCGAGCTCTTTTTTGTGTTCCCCTTTAGTACAGGAACACTATTGTGGCTGTTAATCACTTGCCTCTAAGGATCGTAGTGCCTGTGATCCATGCTGGACTTTGGGGGTTCAATGATATGTGGGTCATTGCGCAGGTCATGCAAAGTCCTATTATGATTACATGGGCCCTAACTTGTATGAAGTATCTTGGGTATCATTGCTCCTCCCCATATTTAGGCTCTTACAATCTTACCACCCCCTCTTCTGGAAATTTCCCTGAGCTTTAGGATGGGGAGAGATTAGGCTGACCTGGTTCCAGGTGGTTGATGTAGAGTCTCTGATGTTCTGAATTATGGTTTGTTGATTTTTTTTCCAGTTTTGCTGCTCCTGCGCCACCCTTGGCTCCATCCTGATGGGTATTGGATGTCACCCTCTGGCCAGAGATAAAAGGCTGTTAAAATAGCAGCATTATAAGAGTAGATTCAAAGGTAGATGGAATAAGAGTACTAGACTGCTGTGAGGGAGGACCAGTCTCCCATTTGCAGGATGGTTACCTTCTATCTGCCAGACTCTATGCCCTCCCTTTCTGGTGAGATCATACCCCATAAAGATGCAAGTGACCAGGAAGGAAAGTCTGTGAGCTTAACCAGATGTATCATTACTTACTTGCAGTCTTTTATGGTGGCCTATTTTCTCTGCCGTAGCATGATCCCCTCTCTCTTTGTTTCTGGCGGGGGTCTCCTTTCCCTTCTCTCCCTGCTTATAATATTTGCAACTACTGCAGGTATTACAGAGATTTGTCTTTGAGTGTGTCACTCACTAAGTGGGTTTGGTACTAGGATCCACCTATTAGGGAGTACATACGGCACTTAATTTCCTGTGTCTGGGATACTTCATTCAATATAATTTTTTCTAATTCCATCCATTTCCCGGAAAATTTCATTAATTCATCGTTTTTAATGGCTGAGTAGTATTCCATTGTATAAATGCATCACATTTTCCTTATCCACTCATCAACTGTTGGGTATTTGGATTGATTCTAGGATTTTGCTATTGTAAACAGTGCTACTATGAACATGGTTGCACTTGTGCTATCAAGGTGAATTTTTGCTGTATGGGGGTTTATTCCCAAAAGTGGAATTGCAGGGTCATATGGTATTTCAATCTTTAACTTTCTTAAAAATCGCCAGATGGCTCGTCAGAGTGTTGTGTAAGTATGCATTCCCACCAGCAATGTAGGATAGTTCCCTTCTCACCACATCCTCTCCTGCATTTGGTGTCTGTATTGTGGATTTTTGCCATCCTGACTGGGGTGAGATGATATCTCAGGGAGGTTTTGATTTGCATTTCCCTGATGGCTAAGGAAGCAGAGCATTTTTAAAGATATTTGTTAGACATTTTTAATTTCTTCCCTGGTAAAGTTTCTTTTAAGTTCCAAGGCTCATTTTTTAATTGGGCCATTTGTTTTCTTGGTGTTTAGTTTTCTAAGTTCTTTGTGCACTCTGGATAATAGAGCTCTATCAGATATGTGGTTAGTGAAGATTTTCTGTGGGTTGACTTTTTGCTTGGGTTACAATCTCTTTATCTGAACAGAAGCTCTTTAATTTCATAAGATGCCATCTGTTGAATGTTGATTGTATTGACTGTGGTATTGGATTTCTGTATAGGAACTGTTGTCCTAGTCCATCCAGTCAGCTCCAGGGAGTTCCCTACCCTTTCAACTAAGGTTTTTATAGTCTCTGGCCTTATATTGAAATCCTTGATCCATTTGGAATTAATTCTTGTACATGGTGACAAGTATGGGTCCAGCCTTAATCTTCTGCATATGGACATCCAGTTTTGCCAGCACCATTTGCTGAAGATGCTGTTCTTTTTCGATTGGATTTTTTGGGCCGCTTTGTCAAAGATCAAATGGATGTAATTGTGCAGGCTTATATGTGGGTCTTCAACCTTTATCCATTGATTTGTGTGTGTATTTTGGAGCCAGTACTAGGCTGTTATTATAACTATGGATATGTCGTGTAGACTAAGGTTTGGTATGGTGATACCTCCAGCAGTGTTTTTGTTACTCAAGATTGCTTTTATTATCCTGGGTCTTTTGTGCCTCCATATGAACTTTGAGATTGTTTGATCAACCTCTTTAAAGAATTGCTTTGGGATTTTGATTAGTATAGCATTGCATTTGTGTATTGCCTTTGGTAGAATGGTCATATTTATGATGTTGATTCTGCCAATCCAGGAATATGGGAGGTCTTTCCACCTTCTGGTGTCTTCTACAATTTCTTTAGAGTTTTAAAGTTTTCATTGTAAAGGTCTCTTACTTCCTTGGTTAGGTTTATATCAAGGTATTTCATTTATTTAGGGGCTACAGTAAATGGGATTGTTTCTCTCAGGGATTTTTCACTTCTTTCATTCTGGGCATATAGGTACACCACTGATTTATGTACATTTTGTATCCTGCCACCTTGTTGAACTTCTGTATTAGTTCCAAGAGCTTCCTGGTGGAGTTTTTGGTATCACTCAGGTATAAAATCATGTCATCTGCAAATAGAGATAACTTGACTTCTTCCTTGCCAATTTGAATCCATTTTATGTCCCTTTCTTGTTTTATGGCCTCAACTAAGATTTCAAGTACAATATTGTATAGAAGTGGTGAGATGAACTTCAGAGACTCTATATCAACCACCTAGAACTAGGCCAGCCTAATCTCTCCCCATCCTGAAGCTCAGGGAAATTTGCAGAAGAGGGGGGAGGTAAGATTGTAAGAGCACAAGGATGGGAGGAGCAATGATATGCAAGATACTCCACACAAGTTAGGGCCGAAGCAATCATAATTGGACTTTGCATGCCCTGCGCAATGTCCAATACACTATTGACTCTACAAAGTCTACATTTGCTAAAGGCATCAAGAAATTTGGAGGCAAGGGATTGACAGCCACAGTAGTGTTCCTATGCTTAAGGGGAACAAAGGAAAGGGTTCAGGGAAATGCCACTGGGTCCTTGTATGTCATCGGAGAGGAGGGCCCAGAGGAAAGTCTGCCATGCACATTAAAGGATTCTCTAGGGATTGGGGGGGGAGGCACTGGGGGTTGGGGAGAGAGGGGTAAGAGGAGGAGGAGCAGGGGGACCGGGGGGAGGAGGAGGGAGGGAGGGAACCAGTGTACCTACTAAGTTTGTATGAGGGGAAATATTAGTAAAAAATGTTAAAAAAAGAAGTGTTGAGAGTGAACAGCCTTGTCTAGTTCCTGATCAAAGTGGGAACGCTTCAAGTTTTTCCCCATTGAATATAATCCTTGCTGTTGGCTGTTGTATACAGCTTTTATTATATTGCTCAAGGTTCCT
Source organism: Typhlomys cinereus (assembly GCA_023101885.1). Taxonomy (NCBI): domain Eukaryota; kingdom Metazoa; phylum Chordata; class Mammalia; order Rodentia; family Platacanthomyidae; genus Typhlomys; species Typhlomys cinereus. Next base: position 2,807,603 of record JALPQD010000225.1, on the reverse strand, counting down.
TCCATTCCAACCTTCTCTAGGGCTTTGATCATAAAAGGCTATTGGATCTTGTCAAAAGCTCTTTCTGCATCTATCGAGAGTATCACGTGGTTTTGGATTTTGGACAGATTTATATGGTGAATTACATTAATTGATTTGTGTGCCTGGGATGAAGCCTACTTTACCCCCTGAATGATCTTTTTGATATGTTTTTGAATCCTATTTGCTAAGACTTTGTTGAGAATCTTTGCATCTGTGTTCATTAAAGAGATTGGCCTATAGTTTTTTTTAGGTGTATTTTTATTAGATTTTGGGATTAAGACAATATTAGCTTCATAGAAAGAATTTGGTAGTGTTCCTTCCTTTGCTATTTGATGGAACAGTTTAAGGAGTCTTGGTGTTGTTAGCTCCTTAAATGTCTGGTAGAACTCTGTGCAGGACATCTGGTCCAGGACATTTTTTGGTGGGAAGATTCGAGATTACTTCATCGATTTCCTCATATGTTATAGGACCATTTATATAATTCAAAACTTCCTGATTCAATTTCAGCAAGTTGTGCCTACTTAGGAATTCATCCATTTCTTTTGTGTTGTCAAATTTCAAAGATTTTGAAATTTTTGAAATTTTTGAAGTTTTTGAAATATGACCTTATAATTCTCTGAATTTCTTTAGTATCCGTAGTGATAACTCCATTTTCATTTCTAATTTTGTTAATTTGGGTTTTCTCTCTCTTGCTTTGGGTTAATTTAGCTAGGGGTTTATCCATCTTATTGATTTTTTCAAAGAACCAACTTTTTGAGTGGTTGATTCTCTGTATTGTTTTCCTTATCTCAATTTCGGATATTTGTCCCTTGATTTTGCTGATCTCTCTTCTACTCCTTTTGGGATCAGATTGGTCTAATGTCTCTAAAGCTTTAAGCTGCATTGTTAATTTATTCAATTGTGATGTTTCAATTTTTTGATGTAGGCATTAAGAGCTATGAATTTACCTCTCAGGACAGCTTTAATTGTATCCCAAAGATTTTGATAAGTTGTATTTTCATTATTGTTCACTTCCAGGAAATCATGAATTTCCTTTTTAATTTCCTGAATCCAATTCTCATTCAGCTTCACAGTATTTAGTTTCCAGGAGTTAGTATATTTTCTGTTTTTTTTTTTTTTTTTGTTGCAGATGACAAGCTTTAGGTCGTGGTGGTCTGCTAAGGTACAGGCTAGAATTTCAACTTTCCTGTATATGTGGAGATTCGTTTTGTGGCCCAATATGTGATCTATTTTGGAGAAAGTTCCGTGTGGTGCTTAAGAAAATGTGTATTCTTTGGTGTGTGAGTGAAAAGCTTGATAGAGATCTGTAAGGTCCATTTCAGTAAGAGTTTGATTAAGTTCCAATGTGTCTCTGTTAAGTTTTTGACCTGTTGATCTATCCCATGTTGAGAGGGCAGTGTTGAAATCCCAAGAATTATCGTTTGGGGGTTGTTTTCTTGCTTTAGATGCTGTAGGGTTTGCTTAATGAATGTGGAGGGGCCCGTATTATATGCATATATGTTTAGTATTGTGAAATTTTTCTAATGAGTTGTACCTGTGACGAAAATGTAGTATCCATCTGTGTCTCTTATGATTTTTTTTGGTTTGAAATCCATTTTGTCTGATAGCATAATAGCTACCCCTTCCTGTTTTGTGGTTCCATCAGCTTGCAGAATTTTGGACCAGCCTTTTATTTTTAGGATGTGCCTGTCTTTTGTGGTGACATGAGTTTCCTGAAGGCAGCAGATTGATGGGCTGTGATTTTTAATCCAAGTTTGTAATCTATGTCTCTTGACTGGTGAGTTAATACCATTGACATTTAATGTTATAATGGAGAAATTATTTTTAATTATTTTTAATAATTATTTTTAATTCCAGAGTTTTTTTTATGTTTAGTGGCTTTTATAAGTGTGTTATTTTGCTTTTAGGTTTTGGTGGTATTATACTTCCCTTCTGTCTTCTTGGATATGCTTGTTTTTTCTTCAAGCTTGAGTATCATTTCTTTCATTTTTTGAAGGCCTGGTTTGGTAAACATGTAAGGTTTCAAGTTGTCTTTGTGCTGGAAAACTTTTCTTTCTCCCTTGATCATGGCAGATAGTTTTGCTGGGTATATTAGCCTGGGTTGACTTTTTTGCTCATTTAATACTTGAAGTACATCTCTCCAAGCTCTTCTTGCTTTTACTGTTTCGACTGAGAAGTCATTTGTTATTGTAATAGGTTTACCTTTTAAAGTGACTTGTTTTTTTTCCTTGAAACTCTCTGCACCTTTTCTTTGTCTTGAATGTGTAGTGTTTTGACTATTATTTGCCATGGCGATTTTCTATTTTGGTCATAGCTGTTTGGGGTGTGGAATGCCTCGTGTATATGGATGGGACTCTCATACTTTAGATGAGGGAAGTTTTCTTTGATGATAATTTGAAAAATTTCCCCAGGTGTGGTATTTTGGGATTCTTTCTTGGTATTCCATGAATGCTCATGTTAGGCTTCTTCAGGGTGTGCCATAACTCTTGAATATTTCTTTCTAGTATCTTTTTGGCTTTAACAACCTCCTCCATTGTTCTGGTTAATACTCTCACTTTGTCTTCAAGATCTGAAATTCTATTTTCTACTTCATTAATTCTAGTGATAAGACTTTCTGTTGAGTTCTTGGTTGAAGATAGCTTGTCTTTTAGTTCAATTTTAAACTCTGCCTGAGACTGTTTTAACTGCTCTATGCCTATTTTTGTTTCTTGCACTGTTTTTCTCAACTCCTTCAAGTGTCTGTTGTGTTCCTGTTCAAAGTGGTTTATATGGTTATTTAACTCCTCCCAGATTTTGTCTTTCATAGTATTGATAATGGTAATGATCATGCTTTGAAAATCATTATCCTGGGCCTGGTTTTCTTGGCTATTTTCTGTGAATTTGTTTTGGTTTGAATCTATCATTATGGGGTTAATTCCCTTGGTGGAAGATTTGTCTTCTTGGGTTTTTTTTTTCTCATGGATCTACATTTTGACTTGGGCATTGTTGTTTTGTCTCTTAAGATCTTTCAGATTCCGTGTACTTTTGAATGAACTGATCTAGTTGGTATTACTACTCTCTGGCAGTGTTTGCCTTGGAGTTGGGTACATTTGTCTGTTGTTATTATTTCCTGGATCAGGGTATTAGGCTGTTATTTCATCAATTAAGACATGTTTAGTAGACAGGTGGTGAATATTAGTATGGTAGTGCACTTTTACGATTTAGTACCTTGATGATATATGAGGGGGAGTGATATAGTCCCTGAAGTTTTCTATGGTTTGGGGGTGGCTATATGGAAAAGTTAATCTACAGTGATTAGTAATTGAAAGAAGCAGGATGGTAAAAAAGGGTTTACTTATCTTTGCGCTGGATGTAAACAATCTCTCCCATGTGATAGGATGATTTTCGTGGACTTCAGATATATGGCGTTTGTCCTCTAGAGCTTTGCTTGGGTTTTCTTTGGACTCTGTTGAATTCTGAGGAGTACTCAAAATTTTTGAGGACTACTTGTTTCCACCCATTGACCAGATGATTTGTTCTTTACACCAGCCCTCTCTCTGCTTATACCCATCTACTTGTGTCTCTGTTAATGTCAGTGTGAATCATCTGGGTCTGATGTTCTTAGGGACTCTAAATGATGAGCTGCATAGAAATACAGCATTTCACAAGTCCATAAATGGATAATCCAAGTGCTTTTTCAGAATGATTAAACTTGGTAATGAATTCATTATTGAGGTAATTACTTTTTAATTTGCTGAAATGTTAGTGCACAGCTGGCTGTGACACCAGGAAAAAAAATCGACTCCTTGGGAATATTAGAAGTAAAGTTGCTAAGCCAAGTAAGACAAGCAGAATGCTCTGCTTGGGGTGAAATCTCTGATATACTACTCTGGACTGAAAGTGCCATGCAGCTACTACTGCATGAAATCCAGGCGATATTCCTACCCTGTTTTCTGAGAGCATCACACAATGTGCTTATGCAGATAATAATGTGTGATATTAACAGAGTCATTTCCCCTTCTGCAGGTCCATGATCTCACCTGAAAGGAGTCTCTTGAATGGTCTCTAGAAACACATTCTGTGTTAAAACTGTATTGATGCTCAAATAAGTCTAAGTTAGGAAAGTATAACTTATAAGCATGAGGACCCAGGAAATCACTGGAAGTTGGGATGAGTCCAGCAATAGTCAATAGGAGCTCTGGTCAACCCTGTTCCTGTATTATTTTGAGTGAAGAAGTATCTGAAACTATCAGGACCCAGTGGCCTGCTTGGTAAGATATACTGAGGGACTTGCTAATTAAAAAAATTTATTTGTGGAAGGAAGGCAGAGTGAAAGAGAAAATAGTCATCATCCTCTCTTCATAGCTTCAGAGAGATCCCCATGCAGATTCCTTCTGTGTCACTGATTAGCTGTGTTACAATAAGTTTATCATACATATCATACATATCTCACATATAGTATTGGAAATTAGCAAGGGCATTACAGTTCTGAGTTTCAGTTGAAAAAATACTCATAGGAAAAAATCTTGGCTTCAATTGAAACTGGGTCCATTGTGGGTTTCAGTATCTGGTGAAGTCAGAGATGATTGCAATGATAATTTTTTTTTGAGGGAGTATAAAGTATTTTCAGACAAACATGTATTTTGTAAGGAGACAGGTTGGATGAACTTAATTATTTGTATCAGCAAGATATGAATTTGAAAAGAACAACTTTGAATACCAAGGAAGTGGATATTATACAGTCTCAGAAACTCTTGAAACACTCCATGTATGACTTGTGTGTGTAAGGCTTGGTGTGTGTAGGGTTGACAGTTGATAAAGGATGATGAGATGAAGATGCTAGAGGCCAAGTGAAAATGGAAAGCTGTGATAATGAGCTAGAATCCATGATTATTTGTCACATTACATAATCCCAGTGAGTCTGCTTGCCCAGACAGTGATGTCCTTTCCCGTTCAGACAAAGGCATACTTGGTTTAGGATTAGGAGAAACTAAAGAAAAGGAGTTTGGCAAGTCTCCTTTATTTACTTGGTTGGAGCTCAATGAGCAAACTATCATTCCTTAGCTAAGCAAGTTAGTGAGAATGACAGCATATATGCCACAATCCCTGCCTTGTGCCAACCTTGAAGCCTCATATACTCATACCTTCCAGATCTTCAGCACTTTTCTCTACAGTTTGATTAACAAAAAAATAGTTTTGGAGATGATATCAGCTTATGTAAGGAGGCACAGAGAAAAGCCATCATCTTCATTATAAAGTCATGGAAGGCTGCACAGAGGCATGGAACTAAAGAATCATGATTTGACCAGGCCCACTCTATCTAAGGTCTTAGAATGGAAGGACAGTAAGGCAACACCAGTCAGTGGAGTCCTTGTGGTCTGTGAGTGCACTGCTGGTGATGAGGCTTGCAGGAGATAGTGCAGAAGAACTCAGCAAGAGATGGTGCAGGCTATACAGCTAACACACTAGAAAGGGAGTGTGTGCACTTACTTGCCTGAAGAATAGATATCTTTGATAAAGAAAAGCAAATAGACTTGGGAATATAGCCCAGAAGTGGAATCAAGTAAGTATCTTTTCCTGAGTCCAAAGGCTTCTGATAAAGTTATAGTCCAATAATTCTATGTGAAGAAATTACCAAGGAAAAGACGTCACAGGCCATGTGGATTTTTCTTCCTAAGGAACAAGGGATGAGAATTTCAGCAATAGATGTGCATGACTTTATGATAACATTTTTGAGAATGTGGCAGGTGTGTGGTATTGTAGGAGGATGACAAGTTTGAGACCAGCTTCTGCTATTTCTTAAGATTCTGTCTCAAGAAACAAACAAAATGAAAACAGACTATGAAAGTAGAATAATTATTAAGACTTGACTAGGGTTTTGTCAAGGAGATTCCATCTCATTTCCACGAGTATTATGTCCCCTTAGATGACAAATTATTCTGATTATATTGCAACTGGTACACAGGACAAAACAAAGAGTTTGTAGGTATTCCACCTGTACTCCAGGACTGTCCAGAATTCTATTTTGGGACTGTGAGGTACATAGACTACAGATGTCTTATAACAATACCCTGATGGAAGGGTCAGCTTGTAGTCTCAGGGAGCCACTCGCTCAGCATGACCTACGAGGTTGTGCCCAGTCACTGAGTCATGCACAACGAATGACTATGACAGTTGCCTATGAAAGCCCAGTCAACCTACCTCCCTGGAGGCAGTTCCATACTTCTTTATGCCATTTCCTACAAATTAGGTAGAGGGGAAAGGCAGCATAAATCAAGCCCTGGGGTCACGACTGCTGGTCTGATCCTGCTACTCCTGCCTTACGGTTTCCAATGTGAGCAAAACCTCAGAAAATCACTTGCACAGAATGCTGTTTGGGGCCTTTGCTTCTACAACCTGAAACAATAAATGTTCAATTTTTACCCTGAAAAAATTAAGAATTAAGAACTACAGATTAGATAGAGATAAGATGTTGAAAAGAGAACAGAAAGATAAGAAAGGGAGAGATGAATCTCATTTGAGGATTGATTTGAAGTACTAATGAGATTTACTGTAAATCTATTGCTGCATCATGACCACCTGATTTTATTCTATGAGCACAACATGGTGCTTCAAAGTCTAGTACGGCCATTAATTATTCAAAGAACAACAGCAAAAAAACCTCGGTTGTTATCTTGATAAAATAAATGTTCCTAAGAAATAAATCCTTTATCTTTCATTATCTTTTGAATTTGCTACAAGTTATGAGTTGAATAACTCTCCTTGTTGAGAGTTCTTGTCAATCAAATGAAGACAGGCCATTTCCTGCTATATTATTCCAATGCAACATGTAATTCCAATGCAAGGATAGAATTTAAAGGACAGAAATACTTCTAAGGGACCATAGAAGGAAATTTATTACCTACTATATGGGTCTTCTAGGCCAGGCTGTAGAGAGTTTTTCAAATTGTGACACTGTATTTTGTATAAAAGAAACAGGAATCTGTGGACAGAGTATCAAATATATAAATGAAGCACTGGAATGAACCATCATAAATATATTTATGTAGGGAGGATGCAGACTTTGCCAAGGCTCCATGTTGGAAAATACAGACTTGTAAAGAACCAAAGTCATACATGATATACCTAATAGAAGCTGGGAGAACCCTGCCCGTAGGGAAGGGTCATTCAGAAGGGACAGTTACTCTGAGCGACAGCTGTCATGTGGCAAATCTTTGAGAATACATGACATTTGGTAAATATACTTTATGATAATTTTGTTAGCTTCTTTTTTTTTTTGATTTGAGTAAAGCATGTTTACTCTGGAGAACAGAGATAAGCAGGAAATGAAAGATTAATATCACAAGCAATTCCAGCACTACAGAAAATATCACTGCTATCATTCTGCTGTATTTCTTTCCAGGCACTCTGAGCTGTCATCTATTACTGAATTGCTGATTTACCCAGGTGTTTGATGAGTGATCTAGCATATATTATATGCATATATTATATACAATATGCCAATGTATTGTTTATTACAAACTACATGTTTCTTTTAGAAACCCATAACATATAATTTAAGAAAATAAAAATCCAATAGCACAGTCACTACAAACCAACACGCAACAGATGGGATCTTATAAAATTAAAGAGCTTCTACTCAGGTAAAGAGAGAGTAACCCGAGAAAAAAAGCATCCCACAGAATGGGAGAAAATCTTCGCTAACCACATAACTGATAGAGCTCTATTATCCAGAGTGCACGAAGATCTTAGAAAACTAAACAGCAAGGAAAACAAATGGCCAAATTAAAAAGTGGGCCTTGGAACTCAGAAGGAACTTTGCCAAGAAGTAAATTGAACTGTCTAACAAATATCTTTAAAAATGCTCCGCATCCTTAGCCATCAGGGAAATGCAAATCAAAACCTCCTTGAGATATCATCTCACCCTGGTCAGGATGGCAACACAGCACCAAATGCTGGAGAGGATATGGTGAGAAGGGAACTCTCCTACATTGCTGGTGGGAATGCAGGCTTATACAACCACTCTGGTGAGCAGTCTAGAATTCTTAAAAAAATTAAAGATTGAAATGCCATATGACCCTGCTATTCTACTTTTGGGAATAATGTCCCATACAGCAAAAATTCACATCAATGGCACAAGCACGACCATGTTCACAGCAGCACTGCTTACAATATAGCAAAGTCATGGAGTCAACCCAAATGCCCAACAGTGACGAGTGGATAAGGAAAATGTGGTACTTTTATACAATGGAGTACTACTCAGCCATTAAAAATGATGAATTAATGAAATTTGTTGGGAAATGGATGGAATTATAAAAAATTATACTGAGCAAATTTTTCAACACAGAAAATTAAGCGCCATATATACTCCCTAATAGGTGGATCCTAGTACCAAACCCACTTAGTGTCATACTCAAAGAGAAATCTCTGCAATGCCTACATTAATTGCAAAGATTATAAACAGGTGGGAAGGGCAAGGAGGGGTCCTACTAGAAACAAGGAAAGAGGGGATCAGGCTACAGCAGAGAAAATAAGACATCATCAAGTACTGCAAGTAAGTAGTGAGACATCTGGTTAAGCTCACAGACTTTCCTTCCTGGTCTCTTGCAACTGATGGGGTTTGATCTCACCAGTCAGGGAGGGCGTAGAGACTGGCAGATAGATAGTACCCATCCTGCAAATGGGAGACTGACCTCCCTCACCACGGTCTCCTACTCTTATTCCATCTATATTTGAATCTACTCTTATAGTAAGACTCTAATTTAACAGCCTTTTATCTCTGGCTAGGAGGAGACATCTATTACCAATCAGGATGGAGCCAAGGGTAGTGCAGGAACAGCAAAACTGAAAGAAAAAAGAGCCCAACAAACCATAATTCAGAACATCAGAGACCCTACATTAATCACCTGGAACCAGGCCAGCCTAATCTCTCCCCATCCCAAAGCTCAGGGAAATTTGTGGAAGAGGGGATGGTAAGATTGTAAGAACCTAAAGATGGGGAAGAGCAACGATATGCAAGATACTCCACACAAGTTAGGGCCAAAGTAACCATAATGGGACTTTGCATGACCTGTGCGATGACTGGCATAGCATTGACAACCCTAAAGTCTAGCATGGATCACAGGAACTAGGACCCTTAGAAGCAAGGGATTAACAGCCACAATAGTGTTCTTATACTAAAGGGGAGCACAAGAAAGAGCTCTAGGCAATGCTACTGAGTCCTTATACCTCATCAGAGAGTAGGACCCAGAGGGAAGTTTGACATTCACACATAAGAATGCTCCAGGGAAGGGGGGAGGAGGCACTGGGAAAAAGGGAGGGGAGAGGAAAGGAAGGGGAAAAGTGGGGAGGGAGAAAGGGGGCCTGGAGAGGGGTGGAGGAAAGGAAGGGACGGGGTACATGTTAAGTTTGTATGGTGGAAAAAATAAGTAATTTATTAAAAAATAACTGCTTTGGAGACAAATAAAAAAAAGATTTCATGTAGCACCAAATTTAAGAAAATGAAGAGGGAGAAAGCCTCTGAAAAACAGCATAGTAGTCACCTCTGAAAACCCTTCTGAGAAGCATCAACACAACACTATAGGCAAAAAGCACTATAATCTTTACCTCATTTTACAAGGGGAAGCCCAAACATTTGGTTCCTAACACAAGTAAAACATAGACACTATTAGCATCATCCAAGTGCTGAAGAATAGCAGCCCACATAGAAGACCTCCACACCTAACATCCGTGCCCAACAGCTTCAAACAAGGCTATAATCAACACACACAGCACACACAAATAAAAACTTAACCTCAACTGAAACAGTAGATATAAGCAAGATAACAATATAAATCAAAGAATATAAGTTACAACCTAGTTTCAGATGCTGACATCTCACAGGAAAAACATAAAAACCACAAGAATCTGAGAAAACATGTCTCCCCTCAAGATCACAAATCCAGAGGCTTCAGATTCCACAGCGGATAGCCCATTGGGAGGTACCCAAGACAGCAATAACCAAGGCAATGAATTCAACCAGCTCCAAGAAAACATAGATAAATACCTAAACAAATTTGAAGAAAAACAAAATAAACTAAGGAAAGAAAACCAGGAAAACACAAGCAAACAAGAAACAATGAGAATAAAAATAGAGAACCTGAAAACAGATCTCAAAACACTGGGGGAAAAAAGTGACTTGCAAACAAACAGAAACACTGAAAGAAGCCCAGACTGAAATAACACCAGAACAAAAAAAAAAAAAAATCTAAAGAGCATAATAAAAAAAAAACTAAGCAGAGACACATTAGAGTTAAATGAAACCATAAATCAAATGGACCTTACAGATATCTACAGAACACTGGATCCAAACAGTAAGTGATACACATTCTGCTCAGCAGCTCATGGGAGATTCTTAGAAATAGGCCATATACTAGGACACAAATCAAACCTCCATATATACAGAAAAATTGAAATCATTCAATATGTACTATCTGACCATCATGGAAAAAAACGAAGATATCTACAACAAAGGAAACAATAGAAACTACACAAAATAATGGAAACTACATAGGGCATTTTCAAAGGAGGATTGACTCAAAACTGAAATAGAACAGGAAATTAAAAACTTCCTTGAAGTTAATGAATATGAATATACGACCTACCAAAACCTATGGAACATGTTGAAAGCAGTTCTAGGAGGAAAGTAATAGCAATAAATGCATATATCATGAAAAAGGAAATGGCTGAATGTTACACTTAAAAGCCTTAGAAAGCCTTAGAGAAAAAAAGGAACAAATCAATCCTAAAAGTAGCACATGGAAAGAAATATACACGATCCCAGCAGAAATCAATGATTAGGAAATGAAAAAGACAACATTAAAAAGCTCAATGAAACAAAGAGCTGGTTTTTTTAAAGATAAACACTTAGCGTCACTAACCATTCAAATCCACAAAATCAGAAATGAAAAGTGGGGGGCTGGAGAGGTGGCTCAGGGGTTAAGCCTCCGCCTTGCAGGCGGAAGGTCCCGAGTTCGGATCCCAGATCCCACGTATAGACGCCAGGCGGAAGCGGGGGCGGCCTGCGCTTCTGGTCCTGGTAGGGCGGAGCCTGTGAATCCCGGGGCAGAAGGAGGTGGAGGCGTCCATGGTGGTTCCCGAATTCGTCCGTGGTTCTACACACACACAGACACACAGACACACACACATACACACAGACACACACACACGCGCACACATACACACGCACATGCGCACAGTTGAATAAATAATAATAATAAAAAAAAAAGAAATGAAAAGTGGGAAATAACAAAAGATAATGGAGAAACCAAGAGAATCATAAATACATGCTTTAAAATTTTATATTATCTTAAATTGGACAATCTAAATGAAATGAATGAATTCCTAAACACATACAACCTACCAAAATTGACTCAAGATGAAATAGATACATTAAACAGGCCAATAGCAAGAAATGAAAGTAAAACAGTAATTATAAGTCTTCCAATTAAAAAAAGGCCAGAAACATATGAGTTCAGTGCAGAATGTTACCAGGCCTTCAGAGGAGAACTAATACCACTACTTCTCAAATTATTCCATAAAATTAGAGACAGAATGAATACTCCCAAATTCATTCTATGAAGCCAATATAACACTGATTTTAAAGCTAAATACATATCAAAGAAAAGGAATTATAGGCCAATCTCATCAATGAACACAGAAACAAAAATCCTCAATAAAATACTAGCAAACCAAACCCAAAAACATATCAATAGAGTCATACACTATTGGATTTATACCAGAAATGCAAGGATAATTAACATTTGCAAATCAATAAATGTGATTCAACCTTATTAATAGACTGAAAAACAAAAATTATGTGATCCTCTCAACAGACACATAAAAGGTCTTTGACAAAAATTCAACATCCCTTCATAATAAAAGCTCTGGAGAAAAGAAGAATAGAGAGGACCAATTCAAATTAATAAAGACTGTCTATGACAAGCCTAAGGCAAGCATCATTCTAAATAGGGAAAAACTGAAGCATTCTAACTCAGGTCAGGAATAAGACAGGCTGTCCACTGCCACCTGTTCAATATTGCACTTGAAGTCCTAGCTAGAGCTATAAGGCAAGAGAAGGAGATAAAAGGGATACAGATAGGTAGGGAAGAAGTTAAAGTATCCCTAGTGCAGATGATATGATTCTATACTTGAGAAATCCACATAATTCCAACAAGAAACTACTTGAATTAATAAACAAGTTCAGTAAAATGTCAGGCTACAAAATTAATATACAAAAATGAGTAGCCTTCCTACATACCAGAAACACACAAGCTCAGAAATAATGATATAACTACAAAGACAATAAAATACCTTAAAATAAATTTAACCAAGGAAGTAAAAGACCTGTATAAAGGAAAGTACAAAACATGGCTGAAAGAAATTAAAGAGGATACTAGAAAGTGGAAATATCTTCCTTGCTCATGGATTGGTAGTAACATTATTGTGAAAATGTCCATCATACCCAAGGCAATATACAGATTCAATGCACTTCCAATCAAAATCCCAATGCAATTCTTTGCATAACTGAAAAAAATCTTAAAATTCACCAAAACAATTTTGAGCAATAAAAAGACTGCTAGAGATATCACCATATCAGAGTTCAAATTATACTATAGAGCTATAATAATAAAAACAGGTTGGTACTGCCACAAAAACAGATACATCACCAATTAATTGCAACAGAGAACCCAGATATAAGCTCTCATACATATAGCCACTTGATTTTTGACAAAGATGCCAAACATCCACAATGGGAAAAAGACAGCATCTTCAACAACTGGTGTTGAGAAAGTTGGACATCTACATGTAGAAGAATAAAAATTGACCACTGCCTCTCTCCTTCCACAAAAATCAACTTCAAATGGATCAGAGACCTCAATATTAAACCTGAAACACTGAAACTGTTAGAAGAAAGAGTACAGAGTACGCTAAAATTGATAGGCTTAAGTAAAGATTTCCTATACAAAATCACAAATGTACAGGAACAAAGACCAATAATCAACAAATGGGACTTAATGAAATTAAAATGCTTCTGTTCTGCAAAAGAAACTGTTAATCATGCAGAAAGACAACTCACAGAATGGGAGAAAATCTTTGCTAGCTTTGAATCTTAGAAGTTTACAAAGAACTCAAAAAACTAAACACTAAGTCAGCAAGCATGCCACTTAAAAAACGGGCCCTGAAATAAACAGGAACTTCACTCAAAAGAAATTGAAATGTCAAGCAAATATCTTAAAAGATGTTCAACTTCCCTGATCACCAGAGAAGTGCAAATTACAGCTAACGTGATACGATCTTAACCTTATCAGAATGGTAAACATAAGAAACAACCAACAGAGAATGTTGGTGGGGTCATGAAGAAAAGAGGACACACGTGTACTTAACTGGTGAGAGTGTAAACTAGAATAGCCTTTCTGAATATCAGTGTGATGGTTCCTCAAAAAGTTAAAAATAAAACTGCCATAAGACCCAGCTCTACAACTCCTAAAATATTCCCAAGTGTCTCTACATTTTATAGCAAAGAAATTTGTTCATCTATGTTTATTGAAGCCCTATTCATAATAGCAAGAAAATGGAATCAGCCAACATTCCCATCAACGGAGGAATGAATAATGAAAATGTGGTACATATATGTGATAGAATACTGTATAGCTATCAAAAAGGATGAAATTATGGAATTTGCTCATACATGGATGGAACTGGAAAATGTTATAACTAAGCAAAGTATCCCAGACACAGAAAGTTAAGCACTACATGTTCTCTCTTATGCATAGATGCTAGTACTGACATCCTTGTCAATGTATTTGATTTAGAATTATTGTATAAGCCAGAAAGTTCAAAAGGGACCAATGAATGATAAGGTAGGTAGGAGTGGACAGGTTGAAACCTCTGAAAGGGGAAGATTTAGGATACTATAGCAAATAGAGTGAGGGAGGGAATAATTGGGAAAACATACCTGTTCTGCAAAAGAAACTGTTAATCATGCAGAAAGACAACTCACAGAATGGGAGAAAATCTTTGCTAGCTTTGAATCTGACAAGGGATGGTATATAGAAAGGACAGAGGGACTTATGGAAAAACTCTCAGACTGTGGGAGGTAACTCTCATAGGAATCTCGTATGCTAATAATATGTCAAAAATGTCTTTTAAAGAAAGGAACAAGAATACACAATCCCTATGTAGAGGAACATTGAGTGAGGAAAACAGGGTCAACCTCCAAAAAAAGGCTGGAGCTGATCCACTTAGCACCCAGTGACAATTATAGATACACTAGAATAACAGAAGTATAGCATTTCGTGATAAAACATTGGTCAGAGAAGTCTCAAAGGCTCCCCAAACAATATAGGCTTTTTCCAGTGCTCTTGGTTGTTCTTCAAAAAACCATCAGTAAGACCAAATTACTGAAGAGGAAACACAAATGGATTACAGAATATGTCCAAAATACATCCAATTCAACTGGTCTGAGAACTTCCTCCTTGCTGGATAGCTTACACAGTACCAAGGAATACTGTAGAAGCTGCTGGGGGAAAGAAATAATCACAGCCCTCTTCAAGTTGCAAAAAAAAAAAAAAAAAGGCAAGAGGTGAACACCAGTGTAATAGTGGCATGAATATCAAGAAGACAACCAACAGCTTTCTGATTGAACTCAAGACCTGCTTGTCAGTATGGAACACGTTCCTGTTATTGTTAACTAGAAAAGAACTTAAAAAAGGGAAGGAAATGGATCAATAGGGAAGAGCAGCCAATGAACCTATAGATAGGAAGAGAGTACACCAAACTCTTATGCAAATAGCTATTATTATACTCATAGATTTGAAGACCACTTAGCACTCAGCCTAGAAATCTTCTCCTACAACAGAGGTAGAGAATCTCAACACCCTAACAGGATGGAGCCTAGGCCAGTAGAAGAGCAGTGAAGTGGACAGCAATGACAAGTCATCATGCAGATTACTGGCAACCCATCAATGCTCACCCAGGCCATCCTAAGACTTAGGGAACCTCACAGAACAGGGGGTGGTGAGATTGCAAGAACCTAAAGATGAGAAGGTCCACCGTTGGACAAGACATTCCATTCAAGGCAGGACTGCTACATCAAGGAACACATTGCAATGAGACTTGTCCTTTCCAGACCTGTATAATGACTGACATTCCAACATGCCCCCATAGACTATTGAGGAATTCTAGAGAGATAAGAACACCAGTGTAAACTTTAGGTGACTAGAGTTGGATGAGTGAAGAGAAATGCTTCTATCAGTGGAGTGGTCCAAGGAGGGGCAATTTGGTGTGCCAGAAAAGCCTGAACTCCCAGAAGAGTAACAAGCCAGATGAAACCCTGGGGTCTATAGAAGGATAAAAGCTGGAGGGTGGGAGGGAGTTGAAGGGATTGATAATGGTAAGGAAGGCAAATGGGAAGGAGGGGAATGAGGGAAGCAGGGATTAGTACTCAGTATGCTTGCAAAACTAAAAAATAAATGAAAAATCATAGAAATCTGAGAAAAACTTGCCTCAATCTTTGATATATCAATGACTCTCAAAGTGATATACAGAAATGAAGATATTATGTAAATTAATGAATGTGATGAAACAAAGTTTTTATATATACATTTTATTTTTCCACCACTCTGCACACCCTCACTCAATATCTTGTTTTTCTTACAGCAATTCATATTCTCTCTCTTTTTCTCTCTCCTTTTCTTCTTCATCCTCTCACTATTCTCTCCACCTTTCTCCCTTCTTCTTCCCTTCCCACTCATTATTTGAGAGCTCGTTGAATGTAGTTTATGAAATTAGATCATCATTAGTTTGTTCATAGTGCTCTTTGGTTCATTAAATGTAACTTTTTACATAACATTCATATGCAACAGTGAATCCAGGAAGAACTAGAAAAGCATTGCTAGTAACTGCCTGTGTGCCTACATTCCTTCCCCAGCGTAGCATCCCAGGTAAGCCAACATTTGCAGTGTCTCCATCTCAACTAGTTGGTGACTGTCTCTGACTTTTCGGTGTCTTGCATTTGGCTTCACTTTCAAGCAATGCACTGAGACACCGTAAACATGTCCGTGCACAGCTGGATACTTTAAATAATGAACTCACTGGCAGAGTAGATAACTCTTTCCATTTCTCTGATAACATACTATTCATTACAATGTTCAAATAAACAAGCCTTGAATTAACCTTCCTCAAAGGAGAAAACAACCCAGTGTCCTCGCCCTGAAATTCTAGTCATCTCTGATTTCCCCTGGGTCTGTCACACACATTATTCTAACTTTCAGATTATTTTCCTAAGGGAGGCTGTTAAGGCCAATATTCTAACAACACAAACTCACTATGTTTCTAAGATCCAGAATTTTCTTAAGAAATGTCTTCTGAATTCCCCATATGGGACCATAAAAAAATAACTTGACTTGTCTTACTTTCAGGGCAGCTGATGTAACCATAGTAACCACATTTAGTGATCAAATCCTTCCAGACTGTGTACACCAAAGGCAATATGTAAGTAATAAGGAAAAGTCTCCCTGTGTCACATACCTGCAGTATGATATACACATTGGATCAAATAGTCATTCAAATAATAGGCATTGCTGCACTAACATTGATTTTTTTCAGAATCCTAGAGTGATATGTTATGTGATACAATGCCAACTCACTGAAATGACCAGAATTTAAAGTGATTATCCTTTAGGTTGAAATTACAAACTAAAGAAAACTTGACCATCCACTTTCTAGACCAGGGAGCTCTGGGCTGGGTAGGGTGCATTCAAGCTAACACTCATTCAGAAGCACATATGTCTTACCTCAGTTCCTCAAAGAAGAATTCAAGAAATGTTTCATCTGGGGAGAGTTTGAGGAGTGTTACCAAATAGAAAATTCTAAGACAGAGCTCAGGACAGGGTCAGAGTAAGGTCTCAGGTAAAGTCTCTAGGTAAAAAATTAATTGCGAACATTGACTCTGCTGATGCCTCCTTTAAATCCCATTGGGCATCTACCTGTGCTGCGCAGGAACCTGCCCTGACTTTTTAATGGGAGCCCTTGGCCAAGGAAGTCACTGTCCTAGGAGAGACCTGAAAGATCCTTGTTCTAAGCCTCTAGAAGTAACTAACGGATGACTCTTTGAAAACGAATAGCCCACCTCCCATCAACAAGAGGGACACCTCCACATCTGGTACTTGTAAACCTCACATTTTTATCTTCAATACTTTAGGTTATTCACATTTTTCCCTAAAAAATACACCATTTCCCACTCCCTCCAAATGGGGAAAAGGAATTAATAATGATCCCATGACTCTGAGAGGTATATAGTATGTCCAATTTCAGAGGCAACAAATGTAAATTTGACTTTCTGAACTCAATGGTTATCAAGAATACACTGATAGGATTTGACCAAAGGGCCACCATCCCCCCCTTCCCTTCCTCCATGATCATTTGATAACACAGATTGTAGAAAATGCAGAAAAACCCAGACTTGGCACTCTACAAGATTGCTGAACAATAACCCCTGAGACTCTAAAGGTAAGGAGAACCAAAGAAAGCAAAAAGAGATGACATTAAATATAATGAAGAGCAACAGAACAGTCTGCCCACTGTTCTTTCATCACAGCAGATTAACACTATTTTAATTAATGAAATCATGACCACTCCATGCTTAAAGCATTATTATTTCTCACGCTTTTATCACTGTTTAGAAGACAAAAGAAAGAAGAGAGGTCAGGGGAGGAGGAAGACACAAGGAAAGGATGAGAGAGACAAAGAGAGAAGAGGGAAGGCTCTCCCTAAGAATAACATAAACTGACTCTGGTAACTACCTGTTAAAATAGCAACAAGAGCAAAATCGGGTCCTAGATTTTTTGAGTAAGCCCACCCCAGAAGTCCTCAAATCCTGTCTTTTTTTTCTCCACACTTTATTTTTTTCCTAATCATACAAGCTCAATAGCTACCCCTGTCCTCTTCCTCCTTCTCCCCTCCCCAGTCATCCCTCCTTGTATTTCCCTCCTTCCCCTTTCTTTTACCCCCTCTCTCTCTTCTCCTATTTCAGTGCCTCCCCCTTCTTCCCTCCCATCCTCTACGGCATCCTTTTGTGTGAATGCCAAACCTCCCTCTAAGTTCTCCACTCTAGTGAGGGGTAAGTACTCAGTGGCATATCTCAGAGATCCTTCTTGGGCTCCCCGCTAGCATGATGTCATGGTTAGGCACAGGTGTCAACTTGACAGTTGAGGGTTTGAGCTTTGAGCACATTTGAAGAGAATTAGTGGTTGAGTTAGGCCCAGAACAAACCTGTAGGAGATTGTCTAGCTTATGGGAAGGCCTATCCTATGTAGGTGGGACTAGACCATGAAGAGGTGAATAAAATATTGAGAGCTGGGTGAGGCAGCTGGCATCTTTTTGTTAACTTGGCCAGACATGCTAGTCTGGCAAGTAAAGATCATCTCCCTCTCTCAGCCATTACATAGAGATGGTGTGGCCAGTTCTCTTAAACCTGGTGTTGGTGCATGCTCTCCCATCAAGGATACTGAGAACTATACTGGACTGTCATAAAAAAAATAAACCCCTTGTTCACTTAAGCCATTTGATGGTCATTTATCAGAATCATGCAGGTGAACTGCTACACATGGGGACTCTATATGACTGTTAACCCCTTGCCTCTAAGGATCCTACTGCCTGAAACCTTCTCCCCTGTGATCCATGCTACATTTTGGGGGGTCGTTGACATGTCAGCCATTGTACAGGTCAGGCAGTCCAATCCTGGCTGCTGCAGTCCTACTTGTGTGGAGTATCTTGCATATCATCGGTCCTCCCCATCTTTAGGCTCTTATGATCTTGCCACCCCCTCTTTTGCAAGGTTCCCTAAGAGTTAGGATAGGGAGAGATTTGGCTGGTCTATTTCCAGGTGAATAGTGTAGGGTCTTTGGTGTTCTGAATTATGGTTTGTTGTTGTTTTAAGTTTTGCTTTTTCTGCACCACCCTTGGCTGAATCCTGATTGGTATAGAAGGTCACCTCCTAACCAAAGATAAAAAGACTGTTTAAATGAAGATCTTAATGTAAGAGAAGACTCAAGAATAGGATTAGAAAACGGCAGTGAGAAGGGGGTGTCAGTGTCCCATTTGCCAGATGGTTATCATCTATCTACGAGTCCCTATATCCTCCCTGATTGGTGAGATCAAACCTGTTCAGTTGCAAGTGACCAGGAATGGAAGTAAGAATGAGCTGCACCAGATGTTTCGCTACTTACATGCAATGCTTGATGGTGACCTATTTTCTCTACTGAAGCATGATCCTCTATCTCCTTTTTTAGGGGGACTCTCCTTCCCTTTCCTTCCTGTTTATAATCTTAATGATTACAGTATGTATTAGAGAGATTTACCTTTGAATATGTCATTAAGTGGGTTTGAAACTAGGATCCACCTATTAGAAAGTACATACAATGTCTAACATTCTGAGTCTATGTCTCAATGTAATTTTTTCTAATTCCATCCATTTCCTGGTAAATTTCATTAATTCATCTTTTTGATGACCAAGTAGTATTCCACTGTATAAATATACCACATTTTCATTATCCATTCATCCACTGTTGGGCATTTGGGTTGATTCCATGACTTTGCTATTGTAAATAGCACAACGAACATGGTTGTGCTCATGTCACTGTAGTGATTTCTGCGTTGTGGGAAATAATTCACAGAAGAGGTATAGAAGGATCATGTAGCATTTCAATCTTTATCTTTTTAAGAAATCACCACACTGATAGCCAGAGTGATTATATAAGCCTGCATTACCACCACCAATGTAAAAGAGTTCCCTTCTCTCCACATCCTCTCCAGCATTGGGTGGTGTTTGTATTGTGGATTTTTACCATACTGACCGGGGTGAGATAATATCTTAGCATAGTTTGGATTTACATTTCTCTGATAGCAAGGGATGTGAAAAATTTTAAGATATTTGGTAGACATTTGAATTTCATCTCTGGAAAAGTTTCTTTTGAGTTCCCAGGCCCATTTTTTAATTGGGTGATTTATCTTCTTGGTGTTTAGTTTTCTAAGTTCTTTGTGCACTCTGGATAATAGAGCTCTATCACATATGTGGTTAGTGAAGATTTTCTCCCATTCTGTGGGTTGCCTTTATGTTCAGTTTACAATTCTTTATCTGAACAAAAGCCCTTTAATTTCATAGGATCCCATTTGTTGAGTATTGGCTGTAGTGACTGTGCTATTGGATTTCTGTATAGGAACTGTTGTCCTAGCCCAAGCTGCTTAAGAGGGTTCCCTACCCTTTCAACTGGGGTTCTTTTTATACTCTCTGGGCTAATATTAAGGTCCTTTATCTATTTGGAATTAATTTTAGTGCATGGTGACAAGTATGAGTCCAGTTTTAATCTTCTACATGCAGATATCCATGTAATATATTTATATTATATATATATTATATATATTATATTTATATTATATATATATTATATATATTATATTTATATTATATATATTTATTTTGCAAGCACCATTTGTGTAAGATACTGTTCTTTTTCCATTGGATTTTTTGGGCCCCTTTGTCAAAGATCAAATGGCTGTAGTTGTGTGTCTTATATCTGGGTCTTCACCCCTTATCCATTGATCTGTATGTCTATTTTGGAGCCAGTACCAGGCTATTTTTATAACTATGAATTTGTAGTATAGATTAGGGTTTGGTATGGTGATACCTCCAACAGTGGTTGTTTTTTTTTTTTTATTCAATTGTGCGTGTATGCATGTGTGCGTGCATGTGTATGTGTGTATGTATGTGTGTGTGTAGAACCACGGACGAATTCAGGAACCACCATGGATGCCTCCATCTCCTTGTTTACTCTGCACCAGGATTCACAGGCTCCGCCCTACCAGGACCAGAAACACAGGCAGTGTCTACACGTGGGGTTTAGGATCCGAACTCAGGACCTTCCGCCTGCAAGGCAGAGGCTTAACCCCTGAGCCACCTCTCCAGCCCCCCAACAGTGTTTTTGTTACTCAGGATTGTTTTTGCTATCCTGGGTCTTTTGTGCTTCCATATGAATTATGAGATTGTTGGATCAATTTCTTTAAAAAACTGCTTTGGGATTTTAATTGGTATAGCATTGAATCTGTATATTGTTTTTGGTAGGACGGTCATTTTTTATAATGTTGACTCTGCCAATCCAGGAGCATAGGAGGTCTTTCCACCTTCTGGTGTCTTCTGTAATTTCTTTTTTTAGGATTTTAAAGTTTTCATTATAAAGGTCTCTCACTTCGTTAGGTAGATCTATACCTTGATATAATATAAATATATAAAATATAAATATAAATACCAAGGTATTTCATTTTTTAAGGTTTATAGCAAATCGGATTGTTTCTCTTAGGGCTTTTTCACTTCTTTCATCCTTAGTGTATAGGAGGAAGGCCACTGATTTTTGCACACTTATTTTGTAATCTGCCACCCTGCTGAACTCATGTACTAATTCCAAGAATTTCCTGATGGAGATTTTAGGATCACTCAGGTATATGATCATGTGATCAGCCAATAGAGATATCTTGACTTTCTTGTTGATTTGAATCCCTTTTTCCTCCTTCTCTTGTCTTACGGCTCTAGCTAAGACTTCAAGTACAGTATTGAATAGAAGTCTAGTTCCTGATCAAAGTGAGAATGCTTCAAGTTTTTCCCCATTGAATATAATCCTTGTTGTTGTCTTGTTGTATACAGCTTTTATTATGTTGATACAAAAGATCCTTCCATTCCAACTGTCTCTAGGGTTTTGATCATAAAAGGATGTTGAATCTTGTCAAAAGCTTTTTCTGCATCAATCAAGAGTATCATGGACTTTAGAGTTCTTGGCCTTTAGATTGGTTTATATGATGGATTACATCTATTGATTTGCATATGTTGAACCAACCTTGTGTGCCTGGGATAAAGCCTACTTGATCACAGTGAATGATCTTTTTGATGTTTTTAAATCCAATTTGCTAAGATTTTGTTGAGAATATTTGCATATGTGTTCAAAGAGATTAGCCTATAGTTTTCTTTTCTTTTTTTTTTTTTTTGAAAGATTTAGCTTTCATTTAATTTTCATTTCTTTTTTTTGTTTTTACATTTTTTATTATTATGTCAGCACATACAAACTTATTATGTACACCAGTTCCCTCTTTCCCTCCTCCTCCCCCTGAACCCCCTGTTCCCGCTCCCCTCACCCTTCCCTCCCCATTCCCCAGTGCCTCCCGCCCCAATTCCCAGAGAGTCCTTTCTTGTGCATGCCTGATTCTCCTCTGAGCCCTCCTCTCCGATGACGTACAAGGACGCAGTGGCCATTCCTTGAACCCTTTCCCGTGTTCCCCTTAAGTATAGGAACACTGCTGTGGCTGCCAATCCTTTGCCTCCAAGGATCTTGGTGCCTTTAGCAGATGCTAGACTTTGTGAGGTCAATAGTGTGTTGGACATTGCTCAGGGCATGCAATGCCCAATTATGATTGCTTTGGCCTTAACTTGTGTGGATTATCTTGCAAATCATTGCTCCTCCCATCCTTTTGCTCTTACACTCTTACCACCCCCTCTTCCTCAAATGTCCTTGAGCTTCAGGATGGGGAGAGATTAGTCTGGCCTAGTTCTAGGTGGTTGATATAGAGTCTCTGAAGTTCTGGATAGTGGTTTGTTGATTTTCTTTTGCAGTTTTGCTGCTCCTGCAATGCCCTTCACTCCATCCTGATGGGCATTGTATGTCACCCCCTGGCCAGAGACAAAAAGTTGTTAATCTAGAGTCTTGTTATAAGAGCACATTCAAAGGTAGATGTATGAAAAGTAGGAAACCACAATGAGGGACGGGTCTATCACCCATTTGCAAAATGGCTACGTTTTATCTGCCAGACTATATGCCCTCCTCTTCTACTGAGATCATAGCCCCTCAGATCAGGAAGGAAAGTCTGTGAACTTAATCAGATGTCTCATTACTTATTGGAGTCCTTGGTGGAGGCCCATTTTCTCTGCTGTAACATGGTCCCCTCTCTCCTTGTTTCTGGTGTGGCCCCCCTACCTCATCCCTCCTGTTCATAATCCTTGCAATTACTGAAGGTATTACAGAGATTTTTCTTTAAGTGTCTCTAGGTGGGCTGGGTGGGTTTGGTACTAGGAGCCACCTATTAGGGAGTATATACGGTGCTTAATTTTCTGGGTCTGGGATACTTCACTTAATATAATTGTTTCTAATGACATCCATTTCCTGGCAAATTCCAGTAATTCATCATTTTTGATGGCTGAGAAGTACTCCATTGTATAGACGTACCACAGTTTCCTTATCCACTCATCAACTGTTGGACATTTGGGTTGATTCTGTGACTTTGCTATTGTAAACAGTGCTGCTATGAACATGGTTGTGCTTGTGCTATCGAGGCGAACCTCTGCTGCATGGGGGGTTATTCCCAAAAGTGGAATAGCAGGGTCATATGGCATTTCAATCTTTAATTTCTTTAAGAATCTCCAGACGGCTCGCCAGAGTGGCTGCATGAGCCTGCATTCCCACCAGCAATGTAGAAGAGTTCCCCTCTCTTTACATCCTCTCCAGCATTTGTTGTTGTTTGTATTGTGGATTTTTGCCATCCTGACCGGGGTGAGATGATATCTCAGGGAAGTTTTGATTTGCATTTCCCTGATGGCTAAGGAAGTGGAGCATTTTTTCAGATATTTGTTAGACATTTTAATTTCATCCCTGGTAAAGTTTCTTTGAAGTTCCAGGGCCCATTTCTTAATTGGGCCATTGGTTTCCTTGGTGTTTAGTTTTCTAAGTTTTTTATGCACTCATTTTTTTAAGATATTTGTTAGAACAGCATGGGCTAAATGCACTAGGGTCCTTAGAGGCAAGGAACTGACAGTCACAGTAGTGTTCCTATGCTTAAGGGGAACACAGGAAAGGGTTCTGGGAAATGCCACTGGGTCCTTGCACCTCATCAGAGAGAAGGACCCAGAGGAGAGTTTGGCATGCTCATTAAAGGATGTTCTGGGGATGGGAGGGGGAGGCACTGGGGAATGGGGAAGGAGGGGGGAAGGGAGGGGGGCACAGGAAAGTAGGAGGGGTGGAGGGAGGGAGGGGACCAGTGTACCTGTTAAGTTTATATGAGTGGAAATAAAAAAAAGATATTTGTTAGACATTTTAATTTCGTCCTTGGTAAAGTTTTTTTAAGTTCCAAGGCTCATTTTTTAATTCGGCCATTTGTTTCCTTGGTGTTTAGTTTTCTAAGTTCTTTGTGCACTCTGGATAATAGAGCTTTATCAGTTATGTGATTAGCGAAGAATTTCTCCCATTCTGTGGGTTGCCTTTGTACTCAAGTTACAATCTCTTTATCTGAATAGAAGCTCTTTAATTTCCTAAGATCCCATTTGTTGAGTGTTGTTTGTTTTGACTGCACTATTGGGTTTCTGATTAGGAACTGTTGCCCTATTCCAGTGAACTTCAGGGAGTCCATACCCTTTCAAGTAAGGTTTTTATAGTCTCTGGCGTTATATTGGGGTACTTGATCAATTTGGAATTAAATCTTGTGCATCGTGACAAATATGGGTCCAGTTTTAATCTTCTGCATGTGGATATCCAGTTTGGCCAGCACCATTTGTTGAAGATGCTGTTCTTTTTTCATTGGATTTTTTGGGCCCCTTTGTCAAAGATCAAATGGCTGTAGTTGTGTGGGCTTACATCTGGGTCTTCAACCCTTATCCATTGATCTATGTGTCTATTTTGGAGCCAGTACCAGGGTGTTTTTGTAACTATGAATCTGTAGCATAGAGTAAGGTTTGGTATGGTGATACCTCCAGCAGTGTTTTTGTTATCAGGATTGTCTTTGCTATCCTGGGTCTTTTGTGCCTCCATTTGAATTGTTTGGTCAACTTCTTTAAAGAATTGTTTTGGGTATTTATTAGTATAGCATTGAATGTGTATATTGCCTTTGGTAGAATGATCATTTTTATGATGTTGATTCTGCCAATCCAGGAACATGGGAGGTCTTTCCATCTTCTAGTGTCTTCTTTCTTTAGGGTTTTAAAGTTCTCTTACTTCCTTGGTTAGGTTTATACTAATGTATTTCATTTTTTAGGGGCTATAGTAAATGAGTTGTTTCTCTCAGGGCTTTTTCACTTCTTTCATCCTGGGCATATAGGAAGGCCACTTATTTTTGTACATTTATTTTGTATCCTGCCACCCTGCTGAACTTCTGTATTAGTTCCAGGAGCTTCCTGGTGGAGTTTTTGGGATCACTCAGGTATAAGATCATGTCATTAGTAAATAGAGATAATTTGACTTCTTCCTTGCTGATTTGAATCCCTTTAATCTTCCTTTCTTGTCTTATGGCTTCAGCTAAGACTTCAAGTACAATATTGAATAGAAATGGTGAGAGTGGACAGCCTTGTCTAGTTCCTGATCGAAGTGTGAATGCTTCAGGTTTTTCCCCATTGAGTATAATCCTTGCTGTTGGCTTGTTGTATACAGCTTTTATTGTATTGATGAAGGTTCCTTCCATTCCAACCTTCTCTAGGGTTTTGATCATAAAAGGCTATTGGATCTTGTGAAAAGCTTTTTCTGTATCTATCCAGAGTATCATGTGGTCTTGGATTTTAGACTGGTTTACATGGTAAATTACAATTATTGATTTGTGTATGTTGAACCAACCTTGTGTGCCTGGGATAAAGCCTACTTGATCTCTGTGAATGATCTTTTGGTTATGTTTTTAAATCCGATTTGCTAAGACTTTGTTGAGAATTGTTGCATCTTTGTTCGTCAAGGAGATTGGCCTATAGTTTTCTTTTTTAAGTGTATCTTTATTAGGTTTGGGATTACGATGATATTAGCTTCATAGAAAGAATCTGGTAGTGTTCTTTCCTTTCTTTTTTATGGAACAGTTTAAGGAGTATTGGTGTTAGTTGTTCCTTAAATGTCTGGTAGGGTTTGCTTGATGAATGTGGAGGTGCCTGTATTAGGTGCATATATGTTCAGTATTGTGAAGTCTTCCTGGTGAATTGTACCTGTGACTAAAATGCAGTATCTATCTGTGTCGCTTTATGGTTTTTGTTGGTTCGAAGTCCACTTTGTCATATAGCATAATGGCTACCCCTGCCTGTTTCCTGCTTCCATTAGCTTGCAGAATTTTGGACCAGCCTTTTATTTTTAGGATGTGCCTATCTTTTGTGTTGAGATGAGTTTCCTGAAGTCAGCAGATTGATGGGTTGTGTCTTTTAATCCAAGTTTGTAATCTGTGTCTCTTGATCAGTGAGTTAATACCATTGACAATTAATGTTATAATAGAGAAATTATTTTTAATCCTGGACATTTTAATGTTCAGTGGCTTTTGTATGTGTATTGTTTGACATTTAGGTTTTGGTGGTATTATACTTCCCTTCTGTCCTCCTGGATATGCTTTTTTTTTTTTTTTCAGTCTTGAGTATCATTTCTAACATTATTTGAAGTCCCAGTTTGGTGGACATGTATCCCTTCAAGTTGTCTTTGTGCTGGAAAATTTTTCTTTCTCTCTTGATCATGACAGATAGTTTTGTGGGATATATCAGCCTGGGTTAATATTTTTGCTCATTCAATACTTGAAGTATGTCTCTCTAAGCTCTTCTTGCTTTTACTGTTTCGACTGAGAAGTCATTTGTTATTTTAATAGGTTTACTTTTAAAAGTGACTTGTTTTTTCTCCCTTGAAGCTCTCAGCACCAGTTCTTTATCTTGAATGTTTTGTCTATTATTTGCCGTGGCGTGCTTCTGTTTTGGTTGTATCTGTTTGGGGTGCAGAATGCCTCTTGTATATGGATGGGCCTCTCTTTTTTTAGATGAGGAAAGTTTTCCTTGTTGATCGTTTGAAAAATTTCCTCAGGGGTGGTATTTTGAGATTCTTGCTCTGCTATTCCATGAATACGCATGTTAGGCTTCTCGAGGGTGTCCCATATCTCTTGTATATTTCTCTCAAGTATCTTTTTGCCTTTAACAACCTGTTCAATTGAGCTGGTTAATACTCCTACTTTGTCTTCAAGATCTGAAATTCTATTTTCTGCTTCGTTAGTTCTGCTGATAATACTCTCTGTTGAGTTTTGGGTTGAAGATAACTTGTCTTTTAGTTTGATTTTAAACTCTGTCTGAAACTCTTTTAACTGCTCTATGCCTATTTTTGTTTCTTGAACTGTTTTTCTCAACTCCTCCAAGTGTCTGTTGTGTTCCTCTTCAAAGTGGTTGATGTGGTTATGTAACTCCTCCCGGAATTCCTCTTTCATAGTATTGATCATGGTAATGATCATGTTTTGAAAGTCATTATCTTGGGTCAGGCTTTCTTGGCAATTTTCCGTGAATTAGTTTTGGTTGGAGTCTATACTTATGGGGTTAATTCCTTCAGTGGGAGATTTATTTTCTTGGGTTTTGCTTCTCATGGATTTGCACTTTGACTTGGGTATTTTCATTTTATCTCTTAAGACCTTCTTTCAATTTCTGTGTGTTTTTGACTGAACTGAATTTGTTGGCCTGGAGCAGTGCTTGCTCTGACTGGCTGGAGGGTGGACCTGGGACTAATGGGTTACCTGGGGTTTGGGTTGAGCATGAGGTGCTTACCTGGGCACAGTGTGTCCTTGCTGGACTACAGGCATCCCAGGTGGGTGGGGAGAGGGGAGACGTGCTGGTCATGGGCGCAATTAACCTGTGGAACTGGGGAGTGTCCCAGGGGTCCTCCCTGGGCTGGGCCAGTGCCTGCTCTGACTGGCTGGTGGGACAAGCTGGGACTATGAATTACCTGGGGTTTGGGGGTGAGCAGAGGGTGCTTACCTAGGGCATCATGTGTCCTGGCTGGACTGCGTGCATCCTGGGCGGGTGGGGAAAGGTCTTCATTGGTGAGTTAATTGCATTGACATTCAATGTTATTATGGAGAAATTACTTTTAATTCCAGTCACTTTTTATGTTTAGTGGCTTTTGTAAGTGTATTATTTGGTTTTTATATTTTGGTGGTATTATACTTCCCTTCTGTCCTCCTGGATATTCTTCTTCTTTTCTTCAAGCTTGAGTATCTTTTCTAGCATTTTTTGAAGGCCTGGTTTGGAAGACATATAAACTTTCAAGTTGTCTTTGTGTTGGTAAACCTTTCTTTTCCCCTTGATCATGACAGATAGTTTTGCTGGGTATATCAGCCCGGGTTGACATTTTTGCTCATTCAATACTTGAAGCATGTCTCTCCAAGCTCTTCTTGCTTTTACTGTTTCCATTGAGATACAGTATTTGTTTTTTTAAACAGGTTTACCTTTAAAAGTGATTCTTTTTCCCTTGAAGCTCTCAGCACCTTTTCTTTGTCTTTAATGTTAAATGTTTTGACTATTATTTGCTGTTGCGAGTTTCTATTTTAGTCATATCTGTTTGGGGTGTGAAATGCCTCTTGTATTTGAATGGGCCTCTCTTCCTTTGGATGAGAAAGTTTTCCTTGATGATAATTTGAAAAATTTCCTCAGGTGTGGTATTTTGGGATTCTTGCTCTGGTATTCCATGAATGCGCATGTTAGGCTTCTTCAGGGTATCCCATAACTCTTGAGTATTTCTCTCATGTATCTTTTTGGTTTTAACAACCTTTTCATTGAGCTGGTTAATTTTTCTACTTTGTCTTCAAGATCTGAAATTCTATTTTCTGCTTCATTGGTTCTGCTAATAAGACTCTATTGAGTTTTGGGTTGAAGATAACTTGTCTTTTAGTTCAATTTTAAACTCTGTTTGAGACTATTTTAACCGTTCTATGGCTATTTTTGTTTCTTGAACTGTTTTTCTCAACTCCTCCAAGTGTCTGTTGTAGTCCTTTTCAGAGTGGTTGATGCAGTTATTTAACTCCTCCTGAATTTCCTCTTTCATAGTATTGATCATGGTAATGATCATGCTTTGAAAGTCGTTATCTTGGGCCTGGCTTTCTTGGCTATTTGCTGTGAATTTGTTCTGGTTCGAGTCTATCATTATGGGGTTAATTCTTTTGGTCAGAAATTTGTTTTTTTGGGTTTTGTTTCTCTTGGCTCTGCACTGTGACTTGTGCATTATTGTTTTATCTCTTAAGACCTTCTTTCAGTTTCTGCATGTTTTTGACTGAACTGAATTGGTTGATATCACTACTCTTGAGCAGTTATTACTAGTGTTTGGCTTGGATTTGGGTACGCTTGTCTGTTATTGTTATTTCCTAGATGAGGCTATTAGACTATACATCAATTAAGTCAGATTTAGTGGACAGGGGTTGAATATTAGTATGGTAGTGCACTTTTATGATTTAGTACCTTGGTCATATGTGAGGATGAGTGGTATAGTCCCTGAAGTTGTGTATATTTTGGGGGTGACTATGTGGAAAAGTTAGTCTACAGTAACTAATATTTGAAAGGAAGAGGATGGTAAAAAGAGGGTTTATTTATCTTTGGGCTGGATGTGAAGAATCTCTCCCATGTTATAGGATGATTTTAAAGGACTTCAGATGTGTGGCCTTTGTCCCCTAGAGCTTTGCTTGGGTTTCTTTGGACTCTGTTGAATTCTGATGAACAGTGTGTTCTCCCTGGACCTGGAGCTGGAAAGGGCAGAGGTACTGGTTAAGGTGTAGTTAACCTGGGGACTTGGGGTGTGGCCTAGTGGCCCTCCCTAGCCCAGAGCGGGCTAGATGCTGATCCAACTGGCTGGTAGATGAAGCTGGGATGAGTGGGTGACCTGGAACCTGGGGGTGGGATGCCTGGGGGGATTTACCTGGGGATCAGTGTGTCTTCCCTGGACCGCAATTATTCCAGGTGGCAGAAAGGGCAGAAGTGCTGGTCAGGGTGCCTATATGAAATCTCATACTGGACTTATTTCCTGTAGGTTGTAGTTAGTGGGGTGGAGTGGGGGAGGGCAAGATACTAACTTGAGGACAACCTAGGAGATCCCAGCAGGCCAGAATCCTCCCAGTCAAAACGCAGACATGCTCAGACACCAGTTCACCTGACCCAAACCTTGGATACATGCACAACCAAGGAGATAGTTTTCTCAAATTTCTAACCTTTGCTGTGGCCCTAACATATCCCCCAATTCTGTGAACTCTTGTCCAGTCACTGTTTTGTAAGGTTACAGGAGGTAAGGTAATGTACTTTGGCATTCTTTGTTTTGAGCACAGAGGACAAGCTGGTGTTTCCAGTGGATTACTTTTACAGACTATTTAGCCTGATTTCTGTTAGCAGGACACCTTAGTAAATGAATGATAATGGGAAACTTATGAAATCCTAAGATTACTGTTTGAAAGGATGAGATTTATTTTTTTTTTTGTTTTCAGAGTATTCAAAAGAGCTCGCTAATATTAGAACGGTGACAATGACATGTATAAAAGTGGATAAAATGCTTTCACTGATATCCAGCCTTTCCTTGTAGCTCTCCACTTGCTAGAATATAAGGTGTAATAAAGCCACCCCCTACTATCCCAGGTATCTCTTCTGGTGTCCAGCTATTTGAGCACAGACTTCTCATCTCTAGGGTAGTTCTTGCTGATGGTAGCCTTGTTTCACCATCAGGAAACAGAAAAATGATTGCTGGTTATTCTTTGTCTTCCTCTTTCTGTTCAGATCAGGACCTAACCCAAAATACAGTATGATGATTCAGTTGTCTGCTCATCTAATCAGTTTCTGACTAACATTCACCCGGTGGATCATTTTTGTATAATGGGGGAATTCTGGTTTTTTTTTCCCTCTCTGGTCTATTGTTCTTGATTTCTGATCCATCAAAATCAGACTTTTGAGAGACAGAGAAAGCAGGAAATATTTGGTGATAGCGACACTGGGAGATAGAGAGAGGAGACAATGAATCTCTGTGAACTGTTTCCTGCTGCTGTGAGATGTTGTGAAGGTGATTGAGAGGCTCATAAGGAGAGGAGGTGGGGATTAATTGATTGAATGTTCTGGACATGACATCTCTTACTTGACCCTGGATACAGTCTAGAAGAAGGGGTCTAGAAGAAGGATAAAACAAACAGATAAGTGGACCTGAAAGAGGAAGGAGCTAAGGCCCTATGCCATTTTATAAGTCTCCATGTAGTTTGGAAAGTATGGGAAGAGTTATGTTTTTCAGCATGTTCAAATAGCAGCATTCTTTTCTTGGGAAAAGGTTCCTCCTTTCTGGCGGTGAGGAGGTCTAGGGCTTTTGTAGGACCACTACAACTAGGGAGAAGAATTGTTCATGTACGACCCATAGTGTGTCTGTAACTTGAAGAAAATATTCCATGATCCCTGACAGGGAAGATCTCCAACTGTACATGTTATCTTTAACATAGACTGTGGTTTTGATTTCCTGTGGTCTCTATGTCAATTCCCATTGCCTGTGAAAATCTGCCTATAGTTCTCCTTTGAAGATTTTGACTGCTGGGGTCAGGGGAATAGGAAGATGATCCCTCTGGCTACTTAGTGCTGAAAAGGGGGATAGAAAGAGTTAGCAGTCCACTGTCCCCAAAATGAGGACCAGAGGAATCAAGAGCACCATGGTATATGGGAACTTCTTGGATTATCATTTTTGAAGCTTGATGTGGCTTAACCTAGAAAGAGACAAAACTGATAAGAAGGTTAAAAAGACAAGGTCCAATGACAAGGACTAAAAATATTAAAATCAAGGGTTCAATCCAAGGTCATAAATGAATGTACCCAGAAAGGTAAAAGGAAAGAGGATACATTGAACATGCTAATTATCTAATTTAACTTATCTAATGGCATTCTTAGCCTTTTGGTTGGTGGAGACCAGGGGTTTGCTTATACTCTGGACTTGTAACATTCCAGGTCTCTCCACTGCATTGAAGCTCTGATCAAGTCAATCAGTCTTGTAGATGCAAGAGTTTCTTTTCAGAATCTTATATTCATAGTTCCACTTGTTATCCAAGCATTATAGTTTTGTGCATGTAGAGGCCACATATTATTATATCACATTACAGAAAGGCTCATTCTTAGTATCTGAGGTATGTGAAGCTGGGAAGAAGGCACGAGAACAGTCTTCAGGAGAGAAAAATACCTAGCCATCAGAACCATTAAAAAATTCCTGGATCATATTAAATCTATTAGCCATAATTATCTGGATCTGTTTTTTATACTCTGTATATGTCACCTATGATAGAAATACTATATATAAAATTAAAATAGCCAATTGTATTCTCTGGCATAATGAAGTGAAGGTAATGATTAGAAACATTTACCTTCAGTCCAGTTTGACATTAGTTATAACCACTCATGGGGGTGGCCAGCCCTAACTTCTAAAAATTTATCTATAATATTATAATAATTGTCACTTCTGGGATAACAACTTTTACCAAGTTGTTACTATTGTTATGGATCTGGGGGTTGTTCAGAGATTTCACCAGTCTGACACCAGAACCTTTATCAAATGGAGAGGTTTTAATTAAACTGACCAGTGTCCGCACACCAGAGAGTCAAAATCACAATCAAAGGTGACAGACTTGAGGGACAGAGTTACGGAATTTTTAAAGGCAAAACTGGACATTTGTGGTCCTCTGTTTTAGTCACTGAGTCAGTAATAACAATTCTATCATTGTGAGTAGCAATAGTCTAGAACAAACACTATGTCCTTGGACTAAAGATACAGAAACTGAGTCATTAGATATAGAAGTTGAATCACATTATATCTGCATCTGGCTGCTACTTGGTAACAGCAATCATGGCATGTACAGTGCAATTGTGACCTTGAGCAAAAGCAAACAGTACAGATGCCAAAATCAGCAATTATTTTGCCAGTAGAATATTTCTGTTAACTAACTGGTGGCCAATTTTTTAATTCTAACTTAACTACTACAACTATATTAGAGCTTAGTTTGTAGAAGCAAATAAAAAGTTAACAATATAACATTGCATTATGATCCTTTAATATCTCATGAAACAAGTGATTAGATGTTAAAAACTCTAGGTGGAAATGATGGCAGTGTACACTTCTGGCTCTGTAAGAAAAGCCTGGAAAATTTCAGTGTGAATCAAAAAGGAGGTACAAACAATCCAGAATGATTCCTGATGATTCCTACAGGCATGTAAAATGCTCTCTGACATACACACACACACACACACACACTCACAAAGTAAAATAAAATAAATATTTTTAAAAGTATGTACATATGTATTTTGATTGAGCATATAATTGAGCAAAATAAAAGTAAAAGTAAGAATATTAACACAAAAATAGAATGAAGTGAAATGAAGTGGACCAAAGCAAAAGTGATGGTTACATAGCAAGAGCCTGGGCTGGTTTTCCTGACTCTCAGTGGTTACTGAGTAACCCAGGTGTGTGACTCAGGGAGTCAGAATCTTTTTTGTTAACCCATGTTTCACAACAATTTTTTATCCCATAATTTTTTGTCCCACATTTTATTTACCTAATTATACAAGCTCAATAGGTACCGCTGTCCTCTTCCTACCCCACTCTCTCCCCTCCCCCCTTCCTTTCACCTTTTCCTCCCTCCCCCTGTCCCAGTGCCTCACCCTTCCTCCCTTCCATCCCCTGGAGCATCCTTCTTTGTGGACGCCAAACCTCCCTCTGAGTCCTCCACCCTAGTGAGGGTTCAGGACTCGGTGTCATTGCTGGGAGCTCCTCCTTTAGCTCCCCATTAGTATGGGAACTCTAACACGACTGCTTAATACCTTGCCTCTAAAGATCATGCCTGGAGCCTTCTTCCCTGTGGTCCAAGCTAGACTTCAGGGAGGTCATTGCCATGTCAGCCATTGTGCAGGGCAGGTAAAATCCAATCCTGTTCAGCTAAAGAGATTGTAAACTGAGCAAAAAGGCAACACACAGAATGGAGAAAATCTTCACTAACTGCATATCTGGTAGATCTTTATTGTGCAGAGTGCACAAAGAACTTAAAAAACTACACACCAAGAGATAAATAGCACAATTAGAAAATGGGCCTCAGAACTCAAAAGAAACTTTTCCAGGGATAAAAGTGGAATGTCTATCACCCCGGTGAGGATGGTGAAAATCCACAATAAAAACAACACCAAATGCTGGAGAGGATGTGGAGAGAAGGGAACTCCTACATTGTTGGTGGGAATGCAAGCTTATACAACTCTTCTGTCTATCAGTATGGTGATTTTTAAAAATGTTAAGGATTGAAATGCCATATGACCTTGCTATACCACTACTAGTAATAATCCTCTATAATGCAGCAATTCACTATAGTGACACGAGTACAACCATGTTCATTGCAGCACTATTTACAATACCAAAGTCTTTGAATCAATCCAAATGCCCAACAGTTGATTATACAATGGAATACTATGTAGCCATCAAAAACATGAATTAATGAAATTTGCTGGGAAATGGATGGAATTAAAAAAAATTATACTGAGTGAAGTATCCTAGACACAGAAAGTTAGATTCCTTATGTACTTCCTAATTAGTAGATACTAGTTGGAAACCCACTTAATGACATATTCAAAAGTAAATCTCTATAATACCCACTGTAATCACAAAGGATTATAAATAGGAGGGAAAGGGAAGGAGGACCTCAAAAGAAAGGAGATAGAGGATCATGCTTTAGTAGAGAAAATAGGTCACTGTCAAGTATTGCATGTAAGTAGCGAGACATCTTGTGTAGCGCAGTCTCACTTCCCTTCCTGGTCACTAGGGACTTAACAAGTTGGCTCTCACCAATCAAGGAAGATATAGGGACTGGCAGATAAACAGTAACCATCCGGCAAATGAGACCCCCCCACTGTGTCTTAGAAACAATTTTTAAAATATATTTACATAATTTTATGTCCATGTGCACATCTTTTCTTTTCAAAAAAGTATTTTCTTATTTATTCATTCTCTCTGTGTGTGTGTGTGTGTGTGTGTGTGTGTGTGTGTGTGTGTGTGTGTATCTCAGAGGACACTGTATGTCCCTGTGGAGGACCAAAGGTAACTTTGAGAATCGTCCTTCTACCTTTGTTTTCCTCTGGGATTTCCCAGGCTTCACCCACCAGGACCAAAAGTACAGGCTGCTGCCATTTGTACTTGGGGTTTTTACATGGAACCTGGTATCTGAACTCAGGACCTTCTACTTATGAGGCAGAGCCTTAATCCCTGTGCTGTCTCTCCAGCCCTCCACGTACACATTTAACATGATACAGATTAAACAGACATCATACATAAGACTCTTAGAGACACATATAACAGATAGCCATCACATGACAAGACACAGGACTTAATTTTGGAGAACACAAAGAACATGCATTTCTGTTTTATATTTTAAAGTTAGTGTCCATTGCTAAGGTTTGTAAGTCTAAGGGGTTGCCTCTGTAGGGAGGCCTGCTTGTAGAATGAAGGGATCAGGTTTAGAGGCCAGTAAATCTGGCTGAAATGGGAGAAGCTCATTAATGGGGCCAAAAGAGAGGAGGGAGAGGGAGACTATTTTTTTGAGGTTTGAGCAGTGGAAGCCTTAGTACAGAGAAGGCTCTGAGCAGGCATACAGGAAGTGTAAGGAGAGGAGCAATTATGGAAAGTGAAAAAGGTGAGAGCATAAGGGACCTTGGACCATTTAGCATTCTGCTTGATGAAATTGTCTCAGTCTCTGAAATATTAAAATCAAAAGTGCCAAAATTGGACTAATGGTTGCCATTGTCCAAATCATATTGAGGCTAAATTTGGGCTGATAGATGCATTAGCGTGGACAGTTGGAGGTCTCCCAATTAGAGTTCTTTTGGGTTCTCCCTCAGACAAGCCAAGAACATGTCTTTAGATAATTTATTGCTCATAGTGGGGGTTGGGACAAAGAGAACAAAAATGACATTCCTAGAACAGATGTCCTGTTGTCCTAGGAAGGGCTCAGAAATAGGTCAGAGTCTAAGAAAGCATCTCGCCAGCCTTGTAGACAATGACCAACAAAATGACAGAGTGGGGGACTCCCAGAGTCACTGCAGATCTCGACTAAGGTACCTCTGAAAGAGATTGCCAAATGAAAATCTCCTGTCTGGCTATTAGGTGTGTATGTGCACATGCTGCAGTATGGCCGTAGCCTGGATCCAGGATACAGATAAGTGGACAAGGAGTTGATGGATATGGAGAACAGACAAGCATCTCCAGGCTGAGTGAATCTGAACTCGTTTATTGAAGTTTAGAGCAGAGTTTATATTAGAAAATCTAGGGTAGGGGGCAAAGAATGCATTGCTATACCCACAAACAGAGAAAAAGAAAGAGACACATACCTTCCCAGTCTCCTATTCAATGTGCTCAGCAGGAATCACCTTTTGTATAAATAATTTTTAAGTACCTAACCCATTGCTTGAGGGTAAAGGCACAAACAGGACTTATTACACATTAACAGGCTCTATTCCATTTCCCCAGTATCTCCAAATCTATCTATTTTACAATGCTCCACCAAATAGCCACAGAATCTAGGTCCATACTGCTGTCCTTGTAATAAAGACTCTTTTTGTGATTTAGTTAAAATACACCAAGGAGGTTGAGCTCCTTTTTTAATCTGTCCATAGAATTTAGACTTCATTAAGGAACATGTTTTTCATTACAATTAACTATACATGTGCCATATCTAGTATATATTCCTTTAAATAGTAAAGATGAATCTGTTGGAGGGGGTGCATGCCTTTTGGAGGATACCAAATTCTAGCTGCTATCATATAAATTGGTCTATATTTGGTCATAATGGTAGAAAATATATTAGGATTTTTTTTCTATTTTCTAACTTATGTACTTTAAGAGAAATAATTGCACACTGATTCTTGTGAACAGATGGAATAATCTCATATTTGTTGAATTTTTGAATTGGTTCAACAAGAGTCATATTTGAGGGAATTTTACCCACCTATGTTTTTGGACTCTTGAAATTTACTCTCCAATCTCTTCAGAATCAGTGTATATACATTCTGACTAACAAAGAAAAAGCAGAAGTGACATCTACTTACTATGTGGGACCAGATATGATGTCTCCAGGTAGTTAAAAGCAGGCATGACCCTTAGTTGTTAAAAGGGAATGGACAGTGAATGCCTCAAAGCAGAGTTATCTGGTCTGTGCATTGATATAGCTCAAAATGCATAGGGAAGAAACTGTAGGGGGAGGTGATAACCTAGGCCAGTCCTGAGAAGAAGACAAGAAATTTAAGGACAGGAGGCAAACCCAATTTCCAGAGGAAGGAATTCGCCTGTCATTATCTATGCAGACAAAAGGCAAAACTCAATTTACAAAAGGGAGGAGTCCCCAGAGAGCAGGCTTTAGGCCTGACAACCTCCATATTTCTCTTATTTATTCCAAATAAGCCATTACTTGTTTCCAGAAAACGCTTCCTTGAAGCAGTCTTCCCCAAGTCGTGACCTTGTCATCCAACATGGTTGGTTGAAGATGTGGCATGCACAGAACAGTTAAATGGCAAATGGTCTCCAAGTGGAAGCTCTGGATCATGTGGAAAGAGAGAAAAAGGAGGGAAAGAGAAGAGGAGTGAATGAGCTGGGTTTAGCTTGAAGACCAATGTGTCTGCTCATCTCGACACAGCCTACTCCCCTAAGCTAGTCCATAAGCAATCAAGACAGTGACCACTGTTTAAGACATACAGAAGACGGGGTGGGTCTCAAACCTCCTGTTTGAACATGGGTAGAGAGAGAGAGGAGGGAAAGAGCTGGGGAATGGTCAGCAGTGATCTCAAGGGATGGGGACCTACACAGACCCTCTTTGTTTTTTGGCAACAAATGCTAGAACAAGTTAGAGGAAGGAAAAGAGACAAACGCAGATGGCAACAAAAAGACTAAAGTTGGGGCTGGAGAGGTGGCTCAGGGGTTAAGCCTCTGCCTTGCAGGCGGAAGGTCCTGAGTTCGGATCCCAGATCCCACGTATAGATGTCAGGTGGAAGCGGGGGCGGCCTGTGCTTCTGGTCCTGGTAGGGCGGAGCCTGTGAATCCCGGGGTAGAAGGAGGCGGAGGTCTCGTCCATGGTGGTTCCCGAATTCGTCCGTGGTTCTACACACACAGACACACGCGCGCACACACACATACACACACAATTGAATAAATAATTAAAAAAATTTTAAAAAAAGTCTAAAGTTTTGTTCAGCGAGATGTAGAAATCTTCCCGTAGGACAGACATCCCTGCTACTCGAGACCTTGTGTTATGGGGCTTTTTAAGGGATGAGGGTTGGGGAGGCTGTTGACCATTATGCTTCAGTTGTCTGCAGGTTTAGTCAGTTTCTGGTGGGTCATTCTTGTTCGGTAGGAAAATTCAGTGATTTTTTTTTTTTTTTTTTTTTGTCTCTGGTCCATTGTTCTTGGTATCTGATCCATCAGGAACTGTTAGTTTCGAACACCATATGTGGCTTTTCTGTATTCTTCTTTGAGTATTTAAAAAAGAAACGAAATCCCTGACAGAACTTCAGTTTGACATATTTGCCTAGAGTTTTGACAGGGTTCTAGGATTATGTAATTTTTTAAGGTTTCTTCTTTTTTTTTTTATTAAGAATTCTCCTTTTATAAAAGCATAATGAGTGTTTTTGTTCCTCCTCCCTTCCTTCCTTGTCCTTTCCTCCCCTTTTTCTCCCCTCTCTTCAACAATTCATCCTTCCCACCCTCATACTTATCTGCTTGTGTGGGCCATGGAGCTCCTTTCGGGTTGTCTGCTGTACTAGGGGCTAAGGTCTCTATGGCAGTTTAAGTGGTCCTTCTTTGGGACCCACAGAAAGGGACACTCCCCTTCATCTGTCTGCCCTTGCCCTTAAGGTTCCCACTGCATGTAGTTATTTATCCTGAATTCCTCAGTGGTCTGGGGGAATGTTGATATGTTTGCCATTGTGCAGGTCTGGTGAGGTTAGGTTTCATTGCAGTGAATTCCTGGATGCAGAAGCCCTGTCATGACTGGTGTAACCTCTTCACCTTCAGGCTCTGACAATCACTGCTCTCTCTTCCACAAAATTCCCTGAGTCTTAGGATGGGAGGGAGTTTGTTGGCCCTATTTGGGATGATGTTTTAGAGTTACTTGTATTCTACACTGCCCTTGATTGTTGTCATTTTCAGCGCCCTCTATTACAATAGGCTCCCCTCTATCTGAGTGTCCAGAT
Source organism: Typhlomys cinereus (assembly GCA_023101885.1). Classification (NCBI taxonomy): domain Eukaryota; kingdom Metazoa; phylum Chordata; class Mammalia; order Rodentia; family Platacanthomyidae; genus Typhlomys; species Typhlomys cinereus. The sequence continues at coordinate 2,768,554 of JALPQD010000225.1, read as the reverse complement.
CTTTTCTTATCTAAAGATACAAGATGACAGGTGTTTAGATGGTGGTTTGCTATCAGCTGTTTATGGTTAATAAACCAAAATTTATTGACATAAAGTTAAAACATGTCTAGTTTCAATTTTCTCCCATCCCATTGTTGTTCATATTGGTTTACATTACTGGGCATGTGTTTCCTGTAATTAATAGGGGGCAGAGACAAGTGGTTGGTTACATGAAGGTTAACTCCACTCTTTACTGTGTATTATTTCTGTTCTTCCTTCCTTTTTAAAAATAATATGCCCATGTTTTCTTTTGTTTCTGCTCTTTCCGGATTGTCTTCTACCCCTCCCACATTGCGTGTGTGTGTGTGTGTGTGTGTGTGTGTGTGTGTTTTTTTTTTTTGTATTTGTGGATGATGTAAGAATTTCTCTTTGATTACATCAGACTTTGATTACATCATAAGGGAGAACATACAACATCTGTCTTTCCGCATCTGGGATTTTCTTTTTTGTTTGTTTTTCTTTTTTCTCCAACATTTTATTTATTTTTTCCTAATCATACAAGCTCAATAGGTACTCTTGACCTCTCCCTCTCTCCTCCCCTCCCCAGTCATCACACCTTACATTCTCACCCCCTTCCTTTCACCCCCCTCTTTGCCTCCCTCCTTCCTCCCTCCCATCCCTTGGAGCATTCTTTTATGTGAATGCCAAACTTCCCTCTGATTCCTCCACCCTGGTGATAGGTAAGGACTCAGTAGCATAGCCAGGAGCCCCTCCTTGGACTCCCTGTTAATATGGGAACTCTATTATGACTGTTAATCACTTGCCTCTAAGGATCCTACTGCCTGGAGAACCTTCTCCCTTGTGATCCATGCTAGACTTTGGGGGGCGGGTCATTGACATGTCAGCCATTGCGCAGGTCATACAAAGTCCAATTATGGCTACTGCAGCCCTAATTTGTGTGGAGTATCTTGCATATTGTTGGTCCTCCTCATCTTTAGGCTCTTACAATCTTGCCGCCCTTCTTCCACAAGGGTCCCTGAGCTTTAGGATGGGGAGAGATTTGGCTGGTCTGGCTCCAGGTGAATAATGTAGGGTCTTTGGTGTTCTGAATTATGGCTTATTGTTGTTTTCAGCTTTGCTTTTCCTGCACCGCCCTTGGCCGCATCCTGATTGGTACCCAAGGTCACCCTAACCAAAGATAAAAGACTGCTTAAATGAAGATCTCAATACAAAAGGAGACTCAAAGGTAGATAGAAGAATAGGAGTAGAACACAGCAGTGAGGGGTAAGGGTCAATGTTCCATTGAAAGATGGTTACTGTCTACTTGCTTCAGTTGCAAGTGACCAGGAAGGAAAGTGAGAGTGAGCTGCACCAGATGTACCGCTACTTATATGCAATACTTGATAGTGACCTATTTTCTCTACTGAAGCATGATCCCTTATCTATAGTTTTATTAAGTATCTTTATTACTTATTAAGTATCTTTGTTAGGTTTTGGGATTAGTATTCTATCAGCTTCATAGAAAGAATTTGCAAGTGTCCCTTCCTTTGCAATTTTATGTAACAGTTTAAGGAGTATTGGTGTTAATTGTTCTTTAAATGTCTGGTAGAATTCTGTGCTGAATCCATTTGGTTCAGGACATTTTTTGGTGGGAAGATTCTAGATTACTTTATCAATTTCCTCATTTGCTATAGGACTATTCAAATAATTCAAAACTTCCTGATTCCTCCTGGATATGCTTGTTCAAGTAAGTTGTGCTTACTCAGGAATCTATCCATTTCTTTTGTGTTATTAAATTTCATGGCATATAAGGTTTTTGAAATATGACTTTATAATTCTCTGAATTTCTTGGGTATCAGTTGTGATAACTCCATTTTCATTTCTAATTTTGTTAATTTGGGTTTTCTCTCTCGTAATTTTGGTTAATTTAGCTAGGAGTGTATCAATCTTATTGATTTTTTCAAAGAACCAGCTTTTTGACTGGTTGATTCTCCGTATTGTTTTCCTTATCTCAATTTCTGATATTTCTCCCCTGATTTTGCTAATCTCTCTTCTACTGCTTTTGGGATTGGATTGCTCTTGTGTTTCTAAAGCTTTAAGCTGCATTGTTAAGTTATTTACTTATGACGTTTCCATTTTTTTGATATAGGCATTAAGAGCTATAAACCTACCTCTTAGGAAAGCTTTCATTGTGTCTCAGAGATTTTGATATGTTGCATTTTCATTATCATTCACGTCTAGGAAATCTTGAATTTCCTTTTTGATTTCTTTCTGAACCCATTTCTCATTCAGCATCATAGTGTTTAGTTTCCAAAAGTTACTTTTTTCTGCTGTTTGTTGTGTTGTGGATGTCAAGCTTTAGACCATGGTGGTCTGATAGGGTACAGGCTAGAATTTCAACTTTCCTGTATACATGGAGATTCGTTTTGTGGCCCAGCATATGATCTATTTTGGAGAAAGTTCTGTATGCTGCTGAGAAGAATGTGCATTTGTTGGTGCTTGGATGGAAGGTTTGATAGAGATCTGTAAGGTCCATTTTAGTAAGGATTTGATTTAGTTCCAATGTGTCTCTGTTAAGTTTTTGGCCTATTCATCTATCCCATGTTGAGAGTGCAGTATTGAAATCTCCAAGTATTATCGTTTTGGAATTAATTTCTTGTTTTAGACATTGTAGCATTTACTTAGTGAATGTAGAGGAGCCCATATTTGGTGCATATATGTACAGTACTGTGAAGTCTTCCTGGTGAATTGTACCTGTAACTAAAATGTTGTATCCTTCTGTATCTCTTGTGATTTTCTTTTGTTTGAAGTCCACTTTGTCGGATAGCATAATTGCTACCCCTGTTTGTTTCCTAGTTCCATTAGCTTGAAGAGTTTTTACCAGCCTTTTGCTTTTGATGTCTTCATGGTGGAAAATTTTCTTTCACCCTCGATTATGACTGAGTTTTGCTGGGTATATCAACCTGGGTTGACATTTGTGCTCATTCAATACTTGAAGTACGTCTCTCCAAGCTCTTCTGGATGTTACTGTTTCCATTGAAAAATCACTTGTTATTTTAATAGGTTTACCTTTAAAAGTGACTTGTTTTTTTCTCTTGAAGCTCTCAGCACATTCTCTTTGTCTTGGATGCGTAGTGTTTGACTATTATTTGCTGTGGCGAATTTCTATTTGGGTCATATCTGTTCGGGGTGTGGAATGCCTCTTGTAATTGAATGGGTCTCTCTTTATTCAGATGTGGAAAGTTTTCCTTTATAATAATTTGAAAAATTTCCTCAGGGGTGGTATTTTGGGATTCTTGTTCTGGTATTCCATGAATGTGTATGTTAGGCTTCTTCAAGGTGTCCTGTAACTCTTGAATATTCCTCTCAAGTATCCTTTTAGCTTTAACAACCTCTTCCATTGAGCTGGTTAGTTCTCCTACTTTGTCTTCAAGATCTGATATTCTATTTTCTGCTTCTTCAGTTCTGCTGATAAGACTTGCTGTTGCATTCTGAGTTGAAAATAGATTGTCTTTTAGTTCAAGTTTAAACTCTGCTTGAGATTGTTTTAACTGTTCTATGCCTATTTTTGTTTCTTCAATTGCTTTTCTTGTCTCCTCCAAGTGCCTGTTGTGTTCCGGTTCAAAGTGGTTGATGTGGTTATTTAACTCCTTCTGGATTTTCTCTTTCATTGTTTTGATCATAGTAAATATCAGGCCTTGAAAATCATTATCTTGGGTATGCCTTTCTTGGCTATTATCTGTGAGTTTGTTCTGGTTGGATTCCATCATTATGGGGTTGGTAGTTTTTGTAGGAGATTTGTCTTGGCTTTTGTTTCTCATGGATTTGTGCTGTGACCTGGGCATTTTATCTTTAATGTCCTTCTTTTAGTTTTTATGTTTTTGACTAAACTGAATTAGACAGTATTGCTATACTTGAGCAGTTATTGCTAGTGTTTGCCTTATAGTTCGGTATGCCTGTCTGGTGTTGGTGTTATTTCCTAGATGAATCTATTAGACTGTTAGTACATCAATTAAGGTGGGCTTAATAGACAGAAATTAGTATAGTAGTACACTTTTTAGGTTTACTTCCTTGATGACATGTGAGGGTGAATGGTATATTCCCTGTGCTGTATGAGTTTTTGGGTGCCTGTATGGAACTGTTAAACTACAGTGACTAATAATTGAGAGCAACAAGATGTAAAAAGGGTTTACTTATCTTAGAGCTGGATGTGAAGATTCTCTCCCTTGCGATGGGATGATTTTAGAAGACCTCGATGAGTAGGCATTGGTCTCCTAGCCCTTTGCTTGGGTTTTCTTGGACTCTTGAATTCTGAGGAGCAGGGAGTCTGCCCTCTGTCAGGGAGTCCAGGTCCTGGTCTGGGTCTGGGTCTGGCACAGAACAGCAGAGTGGCTGAGGAGCACGGAGTCCATCCACTCTGGTCTGGGTCCGGGTCTGAGGAGCAGGGAGTCTGCCCTGGTCTGTGTCAAAATCAAAATGGGGCTGGAGAGATGGCTCAAGGGTTGTGAGCCTCTGCCTTAAAGTGCAATATTTTGAATTCAGATCCTAGATCCCATGTTAAAAACACTAAGTGAAAATGGCAGCAGCCTGCACTCCTGGGACTGATAGGTGAAGTCAGGGACAAGGAGCTGGAGAAACACTGCAACAGTGAACCTTGCAGAAAGAGAACCCTGCTCATGCCCCTCAGACACAAGGATGAAGTCTCCTGCCTGCTGCTGGGGTTCTGTGCCTCCACCAGGAGTTTCACTTCCGTTGTTGGGGCTTCGTGCCTCTCCTCTCCTGGGATACCACTGGAGCCTGCCACAACAGGGGTCTCTGTTCACCTCTCCTCTTCTGGCCGCAACAGAGAACAATCAACCATCTAGCAGACGAGAAGACTGGAAAGTGCATCTGGGATTTTCACTTAGTGCAATTTCCTCCAGCTCCATACATTTACTGACAAATTTATTTGTTAATTTTTCCTGACAGATGAATAGTATTCCATTGTACATATGTACTACATTTTCATTACAATTTATCAACTGTTGAACATCTAGGTTGACTACATTTCTTTGCTATTTTGAAAAGAGTTGCTATGAATATGGTTAACAGGATGCAGTATTCTTTGGGAATATTCCTGGGAACAGTATAGCTAATCTATGGTATTTTAAATTTTTAACTTCTTTAGGAACCTCCAAATTGATGTCTTATAGTTCTACAGTCTATTTTTAAAATAAGTCTATTAAAGTTTATATAATACATCTCAAATAAATTATTTGAAACATTTATCATTTTAGACTAATAATGGAAGAAAGCATGCCGGTACAGTGAATATCTGATTGATTGATTTTTTTTTCTCAGAGAGGTCTCAATTTATTGCCCAGAGCTCCCTAAAACTTTCCATACAGTCTGGGTTTGCCTTTCCTAAAACCTGGAATCACAGGTATATACTGGAATTCCTAGGTCTGAATGTTTCACTTTATAGGTAAACTATATTAAGTTTTCTGCTAGAACACTATTAACTTATAAATAATTCATCTTAAAAATCCTAAGAATGAGCACACTAATCAGTAAGAATCTCAAAATTTATCTATTTTCAGTTGTCATAAAACTTTTAAATACTAAAAACAAGTATTTAACTCATTATGCACATCAGATCATTTATCCCACATAAGGAGGTATAATTTCTACAAAAATTAATGTTTGTTTCTGTTACATTTCATTAATGCAACTTGAGAGTACTTTAAAAAATTAACAGCAAATCCTATTGGTATAATTTTGGACTTAAATTCTTAACTTTTACAAGTTTTGATATTATATTATCACTTTCTACTTACATTTTTGGAGAATACAAGGTACCAGACATGGTAGTGCATATGTATTTCCAGCACTTGGAAGGCTGACACAGAGAAGGATCATGAATTCAAGGTTAGCCTGAGCGTCAGTTTGAGCTATGAGTCTAGGCTATATGAGACTATGTCTCTAAAAAACAAGAAGTGAACATATCTAATTTATTCTTCAGACTAAAAGTAGTTACTGTAAGTATAACAGCTCAACTAACTTGATCCTATTTTAAAGGTAACAATTGAGCTTCTTTTTCCCACAAAGCAAAACCTGTCATTTCTGCTTAAAGAAAAATGACTCTCAGACAAAAAAAGTTACAAAAACTTATTACTGAATCATTTGTTTAGTCTAAGGAACACCAAACTATATTTATGAGTCTAATCAACATTTTAAAAATTCATTTCATTTCACAATTTGAAATATATTTGAGATTTTAGGATGAAGTGTAAAAGCTTGATACACACTGAAAAACAATGGAATTCTAATGAATTTACTTAGCAGAAATCAGGATTAGGACCCATTTGCAATGCTGACAACATGAAATACCTTACCTATGTTGTGGATGGAGGAAATGTATTTAGGTTAATCTGAAATATATGTTATAGATTTATTTTGATTTAATCATTTTAATCACATTTCACACATCGGATTTAAGAGTGTTTTTATAGTATTGAGAGTTTCATGTCTATTTTTTATACATTTTTTATTATTTCCGCTCATATGAACTTAATAGGTAGACCAGTTCTTGCCCCTCCCTCTTCCTCCCCTTGAACCCCCTGCTCCCCCTGCCCTCCTTCCCCATCTTGCAGTGCCTCCCCCCCAATTCCCAGAGAGTCCTTTATTGTGTATGCCTAACTCTCCTTTGGGTCCTCCTCTCTAATGACGTACAAGGACCCAGTGACATTTCCCTGAACCAATTCCCGTGTTCCCCTTAAGCATAGGAACACTACTGTGGCTGTCAATCCATTGCCTCCAAGGATCTTGGTGCCTTTAGCAGATGCTAGACTTTGTGAGGTCGATAGTGTGTTGGACATTGCGCAAGGCATGCAAAGGCCTATTATGATTGCTTCGGCCCTAACTAGTGTGGAGAATCTTGCAAATCATTGCTTCTCCCATCCTTGTGCTCTTACAATCTTACCGCCCCCTCTTCTGCAAATGTCCCTGAGTTTCAGGATGGGGAGAGATTAGGCTGGCCTAGTTCTTTGTGGTTGATATAGAGCCTCTGAAGTTCTGGATTGTGGTTTGTTGATTTTCTTTTGCAGTTTTGCTGCTCCTGCAATTTCCTTCACTCCATCCTTATGGGCACTGTATGTCACTCCCTGGTCAGAGACAAAAAGCTGTTAAACTGGAGTCTTGTGGTAATAGCACATTCAAGGGTAGATGTAATAAAAGTAGGAAATGTCAGTGAAGGAGGGGTCAATCACCCATTTGCAAAGTGATTGCTTTTTATCTGCCAGACTATATGCCCTCCCCTTCTTGTGAGATCATACCCCCTCAGTTGTACATGATCAGGAACGAACATCTGTGAACTTAACCAGGTGTCACATTACTTACTTGCATTCATTGATGGAGGCCTATTTTCTCTGCTGTAACATGGTTCCCTCTCTCCTTGTTTCTGGTGTGGCCCTCCAACCCCATCCTTCCTGTTCATAATCCTTGCAATTACTGTATTATATAGGTTTACCTTTGAGTGTCTCAATGTGGGCTGGGTGAGTTTGGTACTAGGAGTCACCTATTAGGGAGTACATACGGCGCTTAATTTTCTGGGTTTGGGTTACTTCACTTAATATAATTGTTTCTAATGACATCCGTTTCCCAGCAAATTCCAGTAATTCATCATTTTTGATGGCTGAGTAGTACTCCATTGTATAGATGTACCACAGTTTCCTTATCCACTAGTCAACTGTTGGATATTTGGGTTGATTCCATGACTTTGCTATTGTAAATAGTGCTGCGATGAACATGGTCATGCTTGTGCTATTGAGGTGAACCTCTCCTGCATGGGGGGTTATTCCCAAAAGTGGAATAGCAGGGTCATATGGCATTTCAATCTTTAATTTCTTTAAGAATCTCCAGACGGCTCGCCAGAGTGGCTGTATGAGCCTGCATTCCCACCAGCAATGTAGGAGAGTTCCCCTCTCTCCACATCTTCTACAGCATTTGTTGTTGTTTGTATTGTGGATTTTTGCCATCCTGACCGGGGTGAGATGATATCTTAGGAAAGTTTTGATTTGCATTTCCCTGATGGCTAAGGATGTGAAGCATTTTTTAAGATATTTGTTAGAAATTTTAATGTCATCCCTGGTAAAGTTTCTTTTAAGTTCCAGGGCCCATTTTTTAATTGGGACATTGTTTTCCTTGGAGTTTAGTTTTCTAAGTTCTTTGTGCACTCTGGACAGTAGAGCTCTATTAGATATGTGGTTAGTGAAGATTTTCTCCCATTCTGTGGGTTGCCTTTGAGCTCCTATCACAATCTCTTTATCTGAACAGAAGCTCTTTAATTTCAAAAGGTCACAACTGTTGAGTGTTGGTAGCAGTGACTGTGCCATTGGATGTCTGTTTAGGAACTGTTGGCCTAGCCCAATCAGCTCGAGGGAGTTCCCTATCCTTTCAACTATGGTTTTTATAGTCTCTGGCCTTATACTAAGGTCCCTGATCCATTTGGAATTAAGTCTTGTACATGGTGATATGTACGGGTCCAACTTTAATATTTTGCATGTGGAGATCCAGTTTTGCCAACACCATTTTTTGAAGATGCTGTTCTTTTTCCATTGGATTCTTTGGGCCCCTTTGTCCAAGATCAAATGGCTGTAGTTGTATTGGCTTATATCTAGGTCTTCAACCCTTATCCATTGATCTGTGTGTCCATTTTGGAGCCAGTACCAGGCTGTTTTTATAACTATGGATTTGTAGTATAGACTAAGGTTTGGTATGGTAATACCTCCATCAGTGTTTTTGTTACTCAGGATTGTCTTTGCTATCCTGGGTCTTTTGTGCCTCCATATGAACTTTGAGATTATTTGGTCAACTTCTTTGAAGAATTGCTTTGGAATTTTAATTGGTATAGCATTGAATTTGTATATTGCCCTTGGTAGGATGGTCATTTTTCAATGTTGATTCTGCCAATCCAGGAACATGGGAGGTCTTTCCACCTTCTGGTGTCTTCTGCAATTTCTGTCTTTAGGGTTTTAATGTTTTCATTGTAAAGGTCTTTTACCTCCTTGGTTAGGTTTATACCACAGTATTTCATTTTTTTAGGGGCTGTAGTAAATGGGATTGTTTCTCTCAAGGCTTTTTCACTTCTATCGTTTTCTTAATCTTGATTTCAGATATTTCTCCCCTTATTTTGCTAATCTCCTCTCTTCTACTACTTTTGGGATCAGATTGTTCTAGTTTCTCTAAAGCCTTAAGCTGCATTGTTAAGTTATTCATTTCTGATGTTTCCATTTTTTTGATGTAGTCATTAAGAGCTATGAACTTACCGCTTAGGATAGCTTTCATTGTGTCCCAGAGATTTTGGTAAGTTGTATTTTCATTATCGTTCACTTTCAGGAAATCTTGAATTTCCTTTTTAATTTCTTCCTGAATCCAGTTCTCATTCAGCATCATATTGTTAAGTTTCCAGGAGTTAGTGTATTTTCTCTTGTTTGATGTGTTGTGGATGTCCAGCTTTAGGCCGTGGTGGTCTGATAGGGCACAGGTTAGAATGTCAACTTTCTTGTATATGTGTAGATTCATTTTGCGGCCCAACATGTGATCTATTTTGTAGAACGTTCCGTGTGCTGCTGAGTAAAATGTGTATTCTTTGGTGTGTGGATGAAAAGTTCGATAGAGATCTGTAAGGTCCATTTCTTTCAGGGTTTGATTAAGTTCCAAAGTGTCTCTGTTAATCTTTTGACCTGTTGATCTATCCCATGTTGAGAGGGCGGTGTTGAAGTCCCCAAGAATTATCGTTTGGGGGTTGATTTCTTGTTTTAGGCGATGTAGGGTTTTCTTAATGAATGTGGAGGGGCCCGTATTGGGTGCATATATGTTCAGTATTGTGAAGTCTTCCTGGTGAATTGTACCTGTGACTAAAATGTAGTATCCATCTGTGTCTCTTATGATTTTCTTTGGTTTGAAGTCCACTTTGTCTGAAAGCATAATTGCTACCCCTGCTTGTTTCCTGGTTCCATTAACTTGCAAGATTTTGGACCAGCCTTTCATTCTTAGGATGTGCCTATCTTTTGTGGTGAGATGAGTTTCCTGAAGGCAGCAGATTGTTGGATTGTGGTTTTTTAATCCAAGTTTGTAATCTGTGTCTATTAATCGGTGAGTTAATACTATTGACATTTAATGTTATAATGGAGAAATTATTTTTAATTCTGGACATTTTTTATGTGTAGTAGATTTTGTAAGCACGTTGTTTGATATGTATTTTGGTGGTATTATACTTCCCTTCTGTCCTCCTGGATACTCTTGTTCATTTCTTCAAGCTTGAGTATCATTTCTAGCCTTTTTTGAAGGCCTGGTTTGGTAGAAATGTATCCCTTCAAGTTGTCTTTGTGCTGGAAAACTTTTCTGTCTCCCTCAATCATGACAGATAGTTTTGCTGGGTATATCAGTCTGTGTTGGCATTTTTGCTCATTTAATACTTGAAGTATGTCTCTCCAAGCTCTTCTTGCTTTTACTGTTTCCATCGAGTAGTCATTTGTTATTCTAATAGGTTTACCTTTAAAAGTGAGTTGCTTTTTTTCTCTTGAAGCTCTCAGCACCTTTTCTTTGTCTTGAATGTGGAGTGTTTTGAGTATTATTTGCCGTGGCGATTTTCTATTTTGGTCATATCTGTTTGGAGTGTGAAATGCCTCTTGTATTTGGATAGGCCTCTCATTCTTTAGTTGTAGGAAATTTTCATTTATGATGAATTAAAATATTTCCTCAGGTGTGGTATTTTGTGATTCTTGTTCTGGTATTCCATGAATGTGCATGTTAGGCTTCTTCAGGGTGTCCCATATTTCTTGAATGTTCCTCTCCAGTATCTTTTTGGCTTTAACAATGTCTTCCATTGAGCTGGTTAATTCTCGCACTTTGTCTTCAAGATCTGACATTCTATTTTCTGCCTCATTTGTTCTGCTGATAAGACTCTTTGTCGAGTTTTGGGTTGAAGATAACTTGCCTTTATTTCAATATTAAACTCTGCCTGAGACTGTTTTAACTGCTCTATGCCTATTTTTGTTTCTTGAACTGTTTTTCTCAACTCCTCCAAGTGCCTGTTGTGTTCCTGTTCAAAGTGGTCATACGGTTCCTTAACTCTTCTTGGATTTCCTCTTTCATAGTATTAATCATGGTAATGATCATACTCTGAAAGTCATTATGTTGGGTCTGGCTTTCATGGCTATTTTCTTATTTATTTATTTATTTATTTATTTTTTTATTCAATTGTTTGTGTGTGTGTGCGTGTATGTATGTGCGTGCGCATGTGTGTGTGTGTGTGTCTGTGTGTGTGTAGAACCATGGACAAATTCGGGAACCACCATGGACCGCCTCCACCTCCTCCTTGTTTACTCTGCCCTGGGATTCACAGGCTCTGCCCTACCAGGACCAGAAGCGCGGGCAGGGCAGGGCAGGGCAGGGCAGGCACCCCCCCTTCGCTTCCGCCTGGCGTCTACATGTGGGATTTGGGATCCGAACTCAGGAACTTCCGCCTGCAAGGCAGAGGCTTAACCCCTGAGCCACCTCTCCAGCCCTCATGGCTATTTTCTGTGGATTTGTTCTGGTCGGAATCCATCATTATGGGATTGACTCTTTTGGTGGGAGCTTGGTCTTGGGTTTTGTTTCTTGTGGATCTGCACTTTGACTTGGGCATTGTTGTTTTGTTTTTTAGGACCTTTCAGTTTCTGTGTGTTTTTCACTGAACCTATGTAGTTGGTATTGTTACACTTGCCCGTTATTACTAGTGTTTGCCTTGGATTGGGTATGTTTGTGTATTGTTATTGTTATATCCTAGATGAGGCTACTAGGCTGTTAGTATGTCAGTTAAGTCAGGTTAAGTAACCAGGGGGTGAATATTAGTATGGTAGTGCACTTTTATGGTTTAGTATCTTGGTGAAATGTGGGGGTGAGTGGTGTACTCCCTGGAGTTGTATGTTTTTGGGGTGGCTGTATGAGGGAGTTGATCTATAACATTGATATTAGAAAGGATCAGTAAGGTGAAAAGAAAAAAAAAGTTTACTTATCTTTGGCTGGATGTGAAGAATCTCGCCCACATGATATAATGATTGTAGTGGAGTCCAGATGTATGGCCTGTGTTCCCTTTGTTCCTTAGAGTTTTGCTTGAGTTTCCTTTAGACACTATTAAATTCTGAGTAGCAGTGTGTCTTCCGTGGACCACGTGCGTAGGTCCCCGGTGGGCCAGAGAGGCAGAGAGTCTGATGTTGATGGCAGAATTCTTCACCTGGGACCAGGGGGAGCGGCGGAGGCGCCTGGGGGCGGGAGGGCGCGAGGGGCTGGGGTCCGGGGGCGGGGTCCCAGGGCAAAGCCGGAGGCCGCGCGGTTGCTGGCCGGGCCGGGGTGGGGGGGCTGTCATGTCTATTTTTGCACTTCAACAAATTTATTTAAAAATGCAGAAAATTTTTCTGGCTGGCCAGATGGATAAGTCCGTTGATTATAAAGGAAGCATGTTGAAGGTACAGTAGAACAGATGCCATTCTTTGTGTAGTTGTCTTGTCACTTATCACCTTTTCATTTACAACTACCAAAGTGTATAGTTCATTTTTTTAACTGGGTTGTTTATTTTCTTGGTATTTAATTTCATGAGTTCTTTGTTCACTCTGGATATTAGTCCTCTATCAAATATGTGGTTAGCGAGGATATTCTCTTTTTCTGTAGGTTCCCTTTTTGCACAATTAATAGTTTCTTTTGATGAACTTTTTTTTTAATTTAGTATACTTCCACCTGTTTGTTTAGTGTTAAACTCATTTCCTGTGCATTTCAGGTTCCACTGAGGAAATGCTGGCTGTGGCTCATCAGCTTGAGAGTATTTCCTATTTTTTCTTCTGGGAGTTTTATAGTTCTGTTCTAATGTTGAGTTATTTGATAAATTTGGAGTCGATTTTCATGCAGGATAAATAATGGCTCAGTTTCATTCTTCTGCATATAGTTATCCAATTTGGCCAGTATCATTTTTGATGTTGTTCATTTCCCAAAGGGTATTTTTGACACATATGTCAAAAATCAGTTCACTATTGGTGTATATGCTTATATTTGAGTATTCAATTCTAATATATTGGTCTATATCTCTTTTTTGGAGCCAGTCCTATGCTGTGCTTATTACTGTGATCATATTGCTTATTACAATAAACATACAGTTTATTGTATAGTGTATTGGTGTTATGATATCTCCTGCAGGATTTTTACTAAGGATTGTTTCTGCTCTCCTGGTCATTTTACTTTCTATGTGAATTTTGAGACTATTTTATCAATTTCTGTGAAGAATTGGGTTGAAATTTTGACTGGTATTGAGTTGAATCTGTGTAATGCTTTGGGTAAAATGGTTCTAATCCAGGAACATGGGAAGTTTTTTCCATCTTCTAGTGTCTTCTGTAATCTCCTTTATGGGGGTTTTAAAACTTTCATTGTATTATCTTTCATATCCTAGGTTAGGTTTATTTCAAGGTACTTCATTTTTTAGGAGTTATGGTAAATTGTATTGTTTTATTCAGGTCTTTCTTACTTTTGTTTATCATTGGTGTATAGGAAAGCCACTGAGCTTTTAACATAAATTTTGTATCTTCTCAGTTTACTGAAATTATTAATAGTTTCAGGAGTTTCTAGAATAGATTTTGGGTCTCTGAGGTATAGAATCTTGTCATCTGCAAATAGGGATACTTGAGTTCATTTTTTCCAAGTTGTATCCTTTTATCTTCCTTTCTTGTCATATGGCTGTAGCTAAGACATCAAATAAAAAGTTGAATACAAGTGGTTAGAGTGGACAACCTTGTCTGATCTGAATGGGAATGCTTCAAGTTTCTCATCATTTATGATATATTTTTTTGCTATAGGCTTATTGTATATAGCCTTTATTATGTTGATAAATGTTCATTCCATCCCTATTTTTTCCAGGGTCTTTATTATAAAGGATTTTGATTTCCTTGTATTTTGAGGAGACTTGATTTGTGGGCTAGTATGTGGACCATTTTAGAAAAAGTTCTATAGGGTGCTAAAAAGAATGTATATTCCTTGGTGTTAGGATGGAATGTTTGGCAGGTATCTGTCAGGTTTTTACCACTTTATGACGTTATAGTTTATGGCTTGGTTTAGTTCCAATGTGTCTCTGTTTGTTTTGGCCTGTTGACCTGTCTATCAGTTAGAGGTGTGTATGTGTGTGTTGCAATCCCCTATGATTACTGTGTTCGAGTTGATGTTTTGTTTTACACATTGCAGTGTTTATTTAATTAATGTGGATGAGCCTATGTTTGGAGCATTTATGTTTAGAATTGGGAATTCTTCTTGATATATCATTCCGTTGATGAGTATATAGTATCCTTCTTTATCTCTTATGATTTGTTTTGGTTTGAATTATATTTTGTTGGATATTAGGATTGTTACTCCTGTCTGTTTTCTAGTTGCATTTGCTTGGAGTATCTTTGACTATCCTTTGATTTTCAGATAGTATTTATCTTTCAAGGTGAGATGTGTTTCTTGGAGGCAGCATACTGATGTGTTATGACCTTTAATTCATAATGCTACCCCATGTCTCTTGATTGGGGAGCTGATTCTATTGATGTTTTCCTGGAACATATGGTTTTGCAATGTGACTTGGTCATCTTGTGTTAAGCCTTTGACTTGTTTCTTTGGTGTTTGTTCTTAGCTCTTAGTCAGATGACTCTGGCTGTTCAGAACCTTTTTCTGGATTTGAGTGGGATATTATGGCTATAAGATATGACTTTCTTTTTTTTTAATGTTTGTTTTTTTTAAATTTTTTTTATTATTATTATTTATTCAACTGTGTACATGTGCGTGTGTATGTGCGCGTGTGTGTGTCTGTGTGTGTCTGTGTGTGTGGAACCACGGACGAATTCGCGAACCACCATGGACGCCTCCACCTCCTTCTGCCCCAGGATTCACAGGCTCCGCCCTACCAGGACCAGAAGCGCAGGCCACCCCCGCTTCCGCCTGGTGTCTATACGTGGGATCTGGGATCCGAACTCAGGACCTTCCGCCTGCAAGGCGGAGGCTTAACCCCTGAGCCACCTCTCCAGCCCCTAAGATATGACTTTCTGCTGTTAAATAGTGTGGTTCTTAATGGTTTTCTATTGATTGAGGTTGAGTTTATTGGAGGAATCAGGGAACGTGGTATGTGGGTCTAACCTGCTGTTCTATGTTGTCTTCTCTGGGGCTAGGAGTGGTTGGGTGAGTTGGCCTGTCACCCCATGTAGGTATTACCAGCTCAAGGAGGGTACTTCTCCTGGGATTATATACAATTTTTAAAGAAATTTAAATGGTTTCCCAAGATAGCAAAAAAGAAAACAACAACTCAGAAAGTGTCAAATTTTTCATCAAATATCTGTGCTATTTGCTTGTATGTAGGGAATGACCTTTTACATTCTAGATAACTTTTCATCCAGTCCAAACCCACAGAGGGTTAACAATACAATTTTCTATGGTAATCATTTAATTACTGAAGACTAGCTGCCTGGAAAATTGATAATGAAACTACCAATTTTACATATTACATTCTAGTAGTTCTCATTTTTTTTGCCTCAGGACCACTTTGCACACTGAAAAATGATTAGAAACCTTAAAGAGCTTTCATGTATGTGACATAGAACTCTACATATGTTTTATTAACAATAAAATTGGAAATTTAAGATGTTTATCAGTTTGATTAAATAATAATAATAATAATAACAAACATTGCCTATTGCTACAAAAACATTTTATGCATTGAACTTACATATTTCTTATGGAATATATACTAAGAATAATTGTACTTATTTACATTTTAAGAGTTGCTCTAATTTCTGGCTCAATAAAACATGGCTGGACTCAAATAATGTTCTGTGCATTTACTATGATATGTTGTTTTAGTTGAAGTATGTATAAAACTTCTGGCTTTACACAGATATATACTGGATAAGACAACAAAGTTGGAGGTCCTCTCAGTATTGTGGTAAACTCCATTGCACTTAGAGAACCAGTGCTCCAGCAGTCAGGAATTTAGAAAACTTAGATTCAGAAAACAGAGGGCCTAACTATTAACTCCAGCCACATGAAGCACAAGAACTGTTTCTCTGTACTATTATTATATAAAAATGATAATAAGTAAATATTGTACCTATGAAATAATGACATCTTGCCTTTTTCAACTCCTGATATACCAGGATGTCATCTGAAGTCTTGTATTACCATTGCTAACACTACTGCTATGACTTTTACAATTATTATTACTATTGAAAATATTTTGTACTTTATTCACTTTTTAATAACATCTATTTTTCCCATTTGAAAAACATTTTTTCATTAACATACAGAGTTAATAGTTTTCATGTGGCATTTTCAAGCATAGTTTAGTTTTGTTGATTTTCTTTCCCCATTCTTTCCTATGGATTATAAGCTCCCAGCATTGGTATAAAGAATGTACTAGTTTCTAAGAATGCTCTTAGCAGAGTTTCACAAGCAGAGTGGCTGAAAACAATGAAAATTTACTCACAGCTTTGGAGTCTCTGGAGATTACTGAGATTCTTCTAGTTTCTCTCTAAGCTTTGGGTGTTTCCTGCATTCATGCACATTTCCTTGTTGATAGCACCCCCACAATTTCTGTTGGCATCATCCAAGGGATGTCTCCTTGTGTGCCCATCCTCTTTTCAAAGTGTAATCTTTAACACTGAATTTAGGGTCCTCCTTCCTCCAGAGTAACCCTGGTCTTACTAATCGTATCCTAGTGACAGTTTCTGGACATGCTGTCTTTTCAGGTTCCAGGAAGGGTAGGATTTGGCTGGGAGGGTTTTTTTTTTAACCTAATACATGCAAAAATATTTCTGTCATCATTTTGCAGATAAAACAAGTGGCGAGAAGTTAAAGTTCCCAAGTTTACATAACTAACAAATGACCGAATAGGATTTGAATCCAAGTCATCAGTTCCTTTGAGTCTCTAAGCCTGCCACGTGGCTTTCCATTAAGAGTGACTAAGGATCAAACTACTGATTTTTGTTGGAGATTTCAGTATTTCATCCTATTTTCCAGGACAAATCTCTTCTCTTGTAAATTCAGAACTGTCTTAGCTGAATTCTTGGCAGGAATGTCTTAGTCGTATCCACAATGCTGTCAGTTACTGGATTCATATAATGATATGCCAAATTACCAATTTGTGGTTTAACAAGGATTTACTGTTTTACAGTTTAAAGAAGACAAATATAAAATAGGTATCACTGGGCTAAAATCTAGGTGTCTGCAGACTTGAGAGGGAAGTCTAGTCTCAGGTCTTTTCCAGTCTCTGGAAACAGTATTCATTCTTTGGCAGCAGTTTGTTTTTGGCACTCAACATCTACCTGGCTTGAACTTTTGCTTCTCACTCTGCCTTTTCAGAGTCTATTTTGCTTATACCAGATATACTCATGAAATTCAAAACAATCGCCCATTTCAGTCACACTTGAGAAACTTCCTTTGTGATATAAGGCCACATATTCACAGGTTTCATGTTTTAGAACATGAATACCTTCAGGGCTATTCTCTACACACTGCAACTGTGCAGAATGAGCAGGAGAAGGCACATTCAGGAGGTTTGGATGCCAGCAGAACCTCAATGGGCACTGTAGGTTTACGTGTGACTTAAGGCATAGGCTTGTGATATGTGGAGTCGTTGGTAGGCTGAGAAACATGAACAGAGAGGTGCAGTAGTTACAGTGAATCTGGCATAAACAATTGGGTAGGAGGTGGGCGTCATTGGAAGAAAGAGATTCTAGGTATAGAAAACTTGGGATGGAGATTTAAAAGTTCAAGTAGGAAGCATGGGAGACAGCAACAGTTTCTTTTCTAGCATTGACATTTCAGAATACTAATGGTTGGTTTTTCTTGGCTGCTAAGAGAAGATTAGCTACTCTTTTAATACAGCTGTAGCTGACCTTTATTAGCATCTTTATGACTTTATCTATTATTTTTACCTGACATCTTGAAAATTATTTTTATTTTCTTGAACAGAGTTTTATCTTGTAAATACCATCAGCACTTCATTGTACTCCTCTGTCTACCTTATATCATTTTACCTTTCAACTTTTTTCCTCCTTACTGTCTTAAGACTTGAATACAGAGTTTTCTCTGCACTGCTTATCAAATCATGGCAACTCTTACCAAGTTTGGAATGATAGTGGTATTGACATTTAATCTATTTCCCCTTTGTCCTAAATTATTTTTTGTTGCTGTGATTAAAACATTCTGTTTTTTTTAAGCAATCTGAAGGAGAAAGTATTTATTTAGCTCAATTACAGTACATCATGACAGAGAAGTATCAGTGGCAGGAGCTTGAGACAACTGATCACATTACATCCACTAATCAAAAGATCTCAAATTTATGTACCCTGACTTGAATAAAGGGACCTTCTCCTTTTATTCAAGTTCAGGGTATAGTGTTATCCAATTTTAGACTGCATCTTCCAATATCAACCAAGACAATCAAGATAATCCCTCACAGGCATATCCTAAGTTCTGCTTCCCAAATTTCAAATTGACAATTAAACAAATTATCACGCCATTGTAGCATGACAATATATATATATATCACACTTCTATAGATACAATGTCACTCTTCCATATCTCTATCTCTATCTATCTATTTATCTATTCATCTATCTGTCTGTCTTTCTGTCTGTGTGTCTATCTGTCTATCTATCTATGTCACTCTTCCACAGCTATATATATAACCAATAACCTGGGGAACTTTTGGAGGAAGATCTAAATGGATGTCCTTCAGTAAACTACCAGAAAACTGTTTCCTCTTTCAGGGGTTCTCAGTGATGTTAAACCAGGAGATGTATAGTTGGAAATTTCTGGAACCTGTTGCAAACATCATTTGATCCAAGGCTTGTTTCTGATATATCTCTTTTGTAAGGACCAACACATCTGCTGTCAAGAATTGTATTACTATTTGAGCAAAATTTAGGATAGTCTATTGAATTTTTTAACTCAGTTTCGGGATCCAAAAATGTCATTTTCTATATCATACTTTTTTACTTGTTTATTATTTATTTTATAAAAGTGACAAACACAACCACTGAGCTGTACCCTTCCCCTGCTTATGTCTTATTTCTGATATTGTCTTTAGAAAACAAATGAAAAGCTAATGGATGAATTTAGTGTATAAATGAATTGCAGAGAAGTTGGGAAAATTTAGTAAACTCCTGTGGTTTCCTCTAAAGTGAAGAGGAGGAAGAAGAGGGCTTGGGAGGGTGGAAGGAGGCTGGATAGATCTTAAAAAGTTGGGGTAATTCCACTGAGGCTGTGCAGAGAGCTTCTCAGACACTGACAAATGCCAAGTTTCCTGTACAGTTAAAGGAATCCACTAGGAATTTTTAAGGACTTTGAAAAGTGCAGTTTCTCCCATGATTTTACTTCTGCTCAGAAACATCATATAAGCTAGATTGGGTCAGATCAGATCTGATGACTTTTATAGATCAACACAATTATTGGCCATTTTATCTGATTCCACTCATGAAGTGAAGTCATTAGAATCAACTGGAAACCTCTGGTTTGGGGATGGAATCTAAACTGTTTCCCTTTCCTTCTGTTCATAGGCAGCTAGCTGTTGGGTCCTGCTATTTGGAAGACAGACAATACCCAGGGATGAATAGTCTCCTTTCCCATTTGCCTGAGTGCCTGAGCCAGATATCAGGCTAACTTCAGAGGTCACCTGCTGAACCATTTCAAAGCCAACTTCTCAAGAGAAGAAACACTAACCTGTGGTGCCCTCTTCAACTCCCCAGGGATAGGATGACAGCTGACATGTCAAAAGATGCCTGGTGCCCTGTGGCATCTCCTTGGGTCATCACCAGCCTCCAAAATATTCAGCAGATGGCTTTCTGTGAGCTTGGGATGAGGAGTGTACTTTATGGATATAAGAGGAAAGAAAGAGAAGAGATAGACTGAGAGACGAAGCAATAAAGAGACAGGATGGAAGACATTGTATGTCAAACTGTGGGTTACCCTACTGATCTCTCTTTCTCTTTCTCTCCCTCTTTCTCTTTCTGTTTTTTTTTTTTTTTGTGGGGGTAGGATAGATTGAAGGCTGGTTGGCCTGGAACTCATGAGTCTTCCTATGACAGCCTCTTGAGTTCAACAATTACAAGTGCTATCAACCGTTTTGGGCTCTTACTTTCATTTAGCTGCTGTGTTTGTCTTCTTCCGCCACCCAAATGACCTAATCATGCAACCTGGTAATTTGAGACAATGGGATTGAGGCAAGAGCTGGGTAAACTTTGACTCCCTGTCTCACAGATCCATGGTATTCTAGAAGCTTCTTATGTTTGATTTCATGACTTTATTTGGTGACACTGGAAACTTTTTTCCATCTTTTCACAAATTACCTTTGAAAGACTTTCTCCATGTTTTCAATAACTTCTTTCATCTGTTTGATTAAATTTCACTGAGCAATTGGCTGTTCTTCTTCAGCACAGACTCTCGTCATGGTTAAAACCAGAAAGTGAACCTGTCTGCTAATAAAAGGCTTTTCCTTTTCATTTTTTCCCTCTGAGACTATATTGGTAGATATGGTATGATTCAGTATTTGAATGTAATGGCCTGAAAATAAGATTTCAGACAAAAATAAATGAGATTGATGGAAACACATTGTCAGTGCCCAGAGTCCAAGGCATCTGGGAGAGTTCTATTACGCATTTTTCCACTTGAGGAGAAAGATTTGTTTCTGCTTTCTCTGAGTGCAGCGGAGGGAAGGCTGAGGTTTTGGTTGAGAAAGTGCTCTTATTATCCACCCCTATTTTTAGAACTTTTAAATGTCTGACTTACTGACTCCAATTTATAATTTAGGCATACAACCTTTGGAAGAAATGAGCCTTGCCTCTCGAAAGTTCTCATGCATTTTCAGTCCAGAGGAGAATGTTTTGGAAAAGTTTAGCAAAATCTGCCTAATCATCATAGTTAAGAAACTATTCAAAAGAAAAGAAAGATGTCTTATCTGCTAGTTCCTGCTATACTCCTTAGATTTACATACCTCACAGTCATTTTTATGATCATGATAAGCCCATGAAAGAGCTGGAGATGTTCTAAGTTTCACGTAGTTATCACCCATCCAACACACATCTCTCATATTATACTATATATGTAGAGCACAGATTTGGAGTCTGTGATAAATGTTCAAGTACACATGGGAGATGTCTCTGAGCTGTGTTTTTGAAGCAAACCACAGTCCCACAGAGTAGGACACTCTCTCCCAGTAGGTATGCCTAATAAAGTATTGCTGTGGCCTGAAGTACTTATTTGAGATGAGTTTCCAGTATGGTGACATTAAGAAATGGGGCCTGTTGGGCCTGATGAACTGGCTTGCTACCACATCTGCTTGGAAGACTAAAGCAGGAAGTGCCTAAGTTTAATGCCTGGCTGAGCTACACTGTGAATTCAAGGCTTGACTGTGCAACTTTGTGAGAGAGCCTCCTTCAAAATAAAATGTAAAATAAAAATAAAAACACTGGGCTATCCCAACCCAGTGGTATAACACTTGCCTGGCATGTGTAAAGAATGAAAAGAAAGAAAGGAAAAGGGTTTCTGAGTACTGATCAGGTCAGGAGAGAGTGGTCCTTGTACATGGAAACACTGTCTTAATACAAGACTACAGGATCCATTCCTCCTTTTGCAATGTGAAGACACAAAAAAATGTAGCTGACACCTTGCACTTAGGCTTCCCAGCCTCTAGAACTCAACAAGTGTACTCCTGCCATCTATGAAATTTTCGTGGGATTTTATCACAGGGGCAGAACAGAGTAAGATGAACTGAAGACTTCTCCCTTTCTAGAGACTGGTCTCTACCAGAGCAATTTCTTGACAGTCTCTGTGCCTGGAAGTCTGCTTCTTCCAGGCACTTTGTCACAGCAACTAAAAAAGTGACTGCACAGCCATACTTTGTCATATGTCTCTTATGGTTGGGGTCTTGCAGGCAGCACTGTATCAAAAGTCTCTTATTGCCTACTCCTGGGAATCTGTGAGCACCAACTCAGAATCATTTTCTGTCTGAATGTTTAGAGTATTTTAGAAGATGACTCATTTTGTTAGAACACTCTCTCCACTCCACAACACTGATGGGCTCTGGATGCTGTCACACAGGCAACTTAAGCAATACCATTGGAGTATTTGTCATGAAATAGTAGATTTCTGAAGCAAGGTCCTGAAGCTGGATGGTGCTGGGTCTGCCTTACCTTCTACCTGTGCGCACCCCTCCCTGCTATCAGTCTAAGGAAAGGAAGCAGATGACTTCAGTGATTTGACCTCAGCACTCACAGGATCATTTCTATCTGTAAAACTGGCCAGACTTTTGTAAATAAATAATTGTGTGCACTTGATCTGTTTCACCAGCCTTTTATTCCGTGCAGAGAGGTCAAGATATCAAGTCCAACCTAGCATAGGGGCCTCCGCAGAATCATTGACTTTGGTCTGGGTAGAGAAAGGCCCAAATTCACCTTCAACTCGTTTGTACAAATAATAAACAGGTACTCTGTTTACTATTTGGATTGGTTCCTTATTTTTCTCATCTTTGAAAAGCTAAAACACACTAGGATGCTTGGGTGAAAGCTGTATGCCTGTGATTTCCAGTATCCCAAAATACATTTTGCTATCCAACACAATCTACATTTCACCTCTCCTATTGTTAGCTTTTATCTTTACTAAAATAATGTCATAGTTTTTTTTTTATATTTTCCACTCATACAAACTTGATAGGTACCCCATTCCTCTCCCTCCCTCCACCCCTCCCTGGATCCCCAATGACATAGTTTTGATGACTCTTTTTTCATAAATTTTTTCATAAATTTTCACTAAAAGTTTTTTTCATACATTTTTATGTCAATAAAAAAACTCCAATATAATTTTCAGGGGCACATGAAATTTCATTATATGGACACTCAAAAATTCACATAACTGACATTCTTTTAAAAATTAGGTCCATTTTTATTATAATGGTATTTTAAAAGTCTTGATAATAATAAAAATGAAACTGATTAAAGTCGTGACAGAAGCAATGTTAGGCTGAGATTCATTTTACCAGAATAAGGGTTGAAAAAACTATGAACTCATTGCCTGATGGGTTACACCACTCAGTGAGGGTCACACAGGCCACCCTGGTTTTTGTACTCAGGGCAATTGTCATTAAAAACAGTTTTAGTATAGTTTTGCTTCAAACTAAATTTTTAGGAGTTCTGATTTGTAAAAGATCCTGATGATACCCTGGAAAAAGAAATTAAAATATTGGTGGCAGAATATTTTATACCTTTTCTCAGTAGAATATGGGGAATTATCACCAAGGGAGAATGTATTTCCTCTTTAAATTCAACCATCCATTAATTTCACTGGAAATGGTTAAACTATCAAAACTACTATTATTTTCATATTCAGGTGAGAGCTCTCAGGTCTTGCTTTTTCACTATTATGAAAATACTGTCCTTAACATACCTGATGCTGATTCCCAGGACACACGTACAAGGGAGGCATTTGCATGGGTCATGTGAGTGCTGACAGCATTTGATAAATATTTCTGCAGCTCCACCCCTGCAGCCTCAGGGATCGAGTTTGGTTGTTTCTCATCACCCCCCACCATCAAGGGCATTTTTATTTTTGACATTTTTATAAGACAGATACCATCAAAATGTTCTAATTCCCATTTTTCTTCACAAATGAGGCTTAATAATTTTCACCTCTTTTGGGGTCAGTTTTGCTTCTTATTCTGTAATTTGACTTTAAAATACTTTAGTTATTCTATATTATCTATCTCATCATAGAAGCTACATCTAGTTTCTGGTTTCTGTATCTGGCTTCTCATTTCGTGACAGCTGCTATGGATGACTCTTAGTGACTGTAGAGCATACATTTTGGCTTGATAGTAAAATCCCATCAAGTGTCAGCTCCTATACTCATCAGAGTAAGAAGGAAAGAAGAAAAGGAAAAAATATTCTTTTTTATAGTTTGATGTATTTGATAACAAACTTATAGGAACACCATATAAGACAGACAACATTGAAAATATCTACTTACATGTAGAACAACTCAGAAAAGTGTAATGAATGAAAGGACTCTACTGTATGACGAAAATGTTACAAACACCATTTAGTTGCCCTCAATTAAAAAAAATCAAATGCTGATATTGTCAAGAAAACTGTAACTTTTTTTCTCCCACATTTTACTTTTTTTCTAATCATACAAGCTCAATAAGTACCTCATCCTCTCCCTCCCCCTTCTTTTCCTTTTCACCCATTCTACTCTCTCCCCTTCACTGCTTCCTTTCACCCCCCTTTGTCTCTCTCCCTCTCTCAGTGCTTCTCCTTTCCTTCCTCCTATCTCCTGGAGCATTATTTTATGTGGACGCTAAACCTCCCTCTGAGTCCTCCACCCTAGTGAGGGTTCAGGATTCGACATACCCTGGAGCCACTTCTTGGGCTCCCCGTTAGTATGGGGATTCTATTATGACTGTTTAATCACTTGGGGGATCATTGACATGCCAGCCATTGTGCAGGTCAGGCAAAGTCCAATCCTAGCTGCTGCAGCCATAACTTGTGTGGAGTATCTTGCATATCATTGGTCCTCCCCATCTTTGAGCTCTTACAATCTTGCTGTCCCCTCTTCCACAAGGTTCCCTGAGCTTTAGGATGGGGAGATGATTTGACTGGTCTAGTTCCAGGTGAGTAATGTAGGGTCTTTGGTGTTCTGTATTATAGTTTGTTGTTAAGAAAACTATAACTTTTTTAATTGCTATAAAGTTGAAGTTCCGAACTTTGTTCTCTGAGTTATTTTGACTTTCATTAATGCTTTATATCTTGCCTTTATGTTGAAAATTTACGCGCAAATGAAAATGGAAAGACTGCCAATACCTATTTTCTGTCCCCTAGTTTTCCACTCTCAATCACATACTTGGGTACCTTTTTGACCCCATTTGGGAGGGGGATATCTAATATGCAGAACTGCCAATAGCAGGAAGAAAAAAAATTTGAGGATGAAATGTTCTCATCATAGTGGATTCTTAAGCACTCTCAGGCCTATGCAATGTGCTAATTGGATATAATTGTTACACATTTGCCATGGATAGCACCCACGTTAGTAGGTTCAAAAAGACCAGCCAGATAGACTTCATTTGTTTCCTGCAAAACACCAAGACCTGCACTCTGGAAGCACAGTTCTATTTTGAAGTCCTAAGCAATTTCTAGCACCAGGCACTGGAAAGGCAGTTTGTGAATCCGAAGTTCAGTGGACTTCTGGTAGTGTGTAAATGTTCCCTGAGCTCAACAGTACTGGACCTGAAACAGTAGAGGACAAACTTTTACAAAAAGTTTTTGAAGCCAGTTGTTTCTTGGATGCTTTACTGTCAGTGGATTTGCAGGTGGTCTGCTTGATATTAACCATGGTACAGCCACCTTTTTATTTACGTATTTACTCCCCTTCTTTGCCTGGAGTTCAGCAAGATGCAGTGCTGTGACAGGGTTGCAGCAGCTGCTGTGAACACAATTGATCCTTTAAAATTTTAAAATGTCCTGTTTTTTTTAGTGAGAACCTTTAACTTGATATCTGCCCCCCCCCCGGCTTGACTTAAACTAGTTTACTCTTGCTTATTGACTCCCAATTGCCTTATCTTCCCACAATATTGTTCTTTTCAACTCTAAAGAAATACTAAATTATATTGAAATACAAACAATGGAATGAGACAAATTCATGACCAGAAATTGATTTGAGGTTAAAAATTATGGAATTTGGACGAATCCATGCACATGACAAATATCAAATCTCAGTTCCTAATTAGAGTTCTTTAAATAACAACAAGCTTGAGCACATTTTGGGCATATGCATGCACAAAAGACAAGGAGGAAGCCCTCCTGAGATTGAGCTTTGTACCAGTGTGGCATGGGGTCAGGGTTTGTAAATAGTTTTCTAATTGTTTGGAAAAGTGTCAGAAAAATTCTGGGGGAAAAAGGGCCATGGTCCGTCACTTGTTCTGAGAGTATTTGCAGCCCCTAAGGTGCCTCTTCACAGCCTTGCTGTACTTGGCTTGCTTGATCAACTTCTGGGTCCAAGACTTCGTTCAAGTCTGAGTAGATCTCTCTAGTGAGACCAATGTCCGTGCATCCATCAATTCACAGAATAAATCCACCCATAAATGCCAAAGAACAGGTGGCAGATTCTAGCATTTATTTTTCCTTCCAAGTCCTAATCTTCTAGAGGCTGACAAAAGGCTGTTTCCAAATTGTTTTCATTTCTGTTCTTTTACCCCCCCCCTACTTTAGCCTTCCTATCACTCTATTTTCAATCTTGCATCTGTACAGGGAACAGATCTCTGGAGACCAGTAGTCATCTTCTGTGTGTGTGAGTAGAACCATTACTCTCTCTGAACATTGTTCACATGGGATGTTGCTTCTGGTTTTAATCACAAATCTTGCCGTGGTTATGACTACTCTGAAGGAGTGAATTTAATGTAGATTTTCCCTCAAATAAACACCACAGTTCTAAAAGGAATTCAACTTTATATGAAAGCAATTTGAATTCCCATATTTCTTCTTCTCTATGACTTTTTAATTTTTTTATTATTTTTATTCAATTGTGCATGTGTGTGTGTGTGCATGTATGTGTGTGTGTGTGTGTGTGTGTGTGCGCGCGCGCGGGCGTAGAACCACGGGTGAATTCAGGAACCACCATGGACCACCTCCTCCTTGTTTACTCTGTCCTGGGATTCACAGGCTCCGCCCTACTAGGATCAGAAACGCAGGCCACCCCCACTTCTGCCTGGTGTCTATACGTGGGATCTGAACTCAGGACCTCCCGCCTGCAAAGCAGAGACTTAACCCCTGAGCCACCTCTCCAGCCCTCTGTGACTTCTTATATATTCATGAAATAAGACAACATAAAAGCCAATGTTGAATTTGCTTTTTGGTGGCATTATTGAGGAACCTTGTATTGGTATTTGATATTCGTTACATGTTCAAATTCTTCACACTTCCAAGTCCTCTAATCAGAAGGTAAGGATTCCATGGCTCACATGTCCATGAATTTATCTGGATATCTCTGGTTTTAGCTCATGCCAATTTTCTAGTAATGAATTTGTACATTTTGACTTTTGCTGTTAAGAATAATTTAGTATTTCTTTGATTTATACTCTTACAACTTCTCTTGTTCCTGCTTTTTAAGGATTTGTATTGTACATGATAGGAAAGTTGTACTTATGTCATGCTTTTCTCTCTTTCGCTCCATGACTAATAAATGTGAGTTCTGAGGATTGTTAGGCAACTTCTTGAATGCTTATTTCAATCAAACAGAAAGTCCCTCCTGAGACCCAGGGTTAGTTTTCTCTTCCACACATTTATGGAGATCTCAATAGCAAGCTTCAGGACTTATTTTTATAGTTTGAGCTGCATGGGATTTTTTTTTTCAAGACTTACTGGATGATTCATTGCAGACACAGCCATTTTTGTGGAATCTTTGTCTATCAAGCAGCCTCCCAATTTGGGATGTTAAAAACGTTACACTTGGTACTTACGGATAGCTCAGACAAGTTAGTGGAAAACACTAACTTTAACAGTCAAAAAGGATGGAAGAATACACTAGTTAGAAGTTGAAGAGGAGGCCATAATCTTGCTATTTAACATCAGCTATTGGGTGCTCAAGTCATCGCCCGCACATCTACTTTTGGTGTTGGCACTCTCACTCTTTGACTTCATGAGAGCCAAGGACAGAGTGGACAGAGCATAATTGCTGACTCTGGGGTAGAACACCACCATCCTCTGCATATACCTTGTTATTATTTTGCTGTGACTCATACTTCCAAATGTGCTTTGTAGTTTACCATTCAGGCTATTAGAATGAGCTTGTAGAAAGGGTCATGACAGGTGTTAATGTCCCTTAAAGTCATCATTAAGCAAAGCACAACAGTCAGTACTACTACTAGTTGTGAGTCATTGCAAGGTGTAAGTCTAACATTTATTAATTCAGTGCATCCATTTGAGTCATAGGATAAACCCATCTGTAAACCTCAGGAGATACAGGATTATTAGTTACAATTTGCGAATGGAGAAACAGACTTATCAGCATTTTAGTCACATGACCAAAGATTTACATTCAATTATTAATTTTTTATTATTTATTCAATTGTGCATGTGTGTGTGTATGTGTGCGTGTGTGTGTGCATGTGTGTGCGTGCGTGTGTGTGTGTGTGTGTGTGTGTGTGGAGAACCACGGGTGAATTTGGGAATCACCGTGGACCACCTCCATTTCCTCCTTGTTTACTCTGCCACGGGATTCACAGGCTTCACCCTACCAGGGGCAGAAATACAGGCCGCCCCCGCTTCTGCCCGGCGTCTATACGTGGGGTCTAGGATCCGAACTCAGGGCCTTCCGCCTACAAGGCAGAGGCTTAACCCCTGAGCCACCTCTCCAGCCCCTACATTCAATTATTAGAATGTAAATGTAAATGTAAAAAAGTTTGAGTTCAGGTCACACTAAATTGAAATTATATCCCCAGTCATTACTCTGTGGTTATCACCAAAAGAGAGTGCAAGGTTTTCAAACTTACTGTTGGAAGTAATATTCTTACCCATCTTTTTTCAGTGGGAGGCTTGTGTTCTGAGAGGGCTCCCCTTCTGGGATACAGTCTGATAACTTCTGGTTTTATCCACAAATGACAGCAAGAGACATGCTAATTCCTGCTTTTCTTCTCATAAGGGTGCAGGTCACTGATTAGATTCACCATATTTCTACTTCATTGCCTCCTAAGGCTTCTATTTTCTAATACTACCACAATAGTAATTAGATTTCAGCAAGTGAGCTGAAAACAAAATCCTCTCACAGCAAGACAGTTTGCTTCTTTTAAGCTCACATAACTTCTGACTTTAGCCTATTCTATGTACTGTGGCACTATTAGGGCTCCAATCAACAGTCCCAGCACCAACAGAGGCTTATACGAGGACATAACTCTTGAGGGTCATGTCACAATTTTATCTCCTCCAGTTCAGAGAGGATGGGCAGGGTAGGGTAAGGGTTCCTGGAATTATCCTTTGTTCTTGGGCCTCATCTCTTATCCTAGAATCAATCATCTGAAGAACTTTAGCAAGTGAATCCATCCCTAAAAATCTGTTTTTAGGGATGTCTTTAAAAATCTGATTTTCAAAAAAAAATGTGTTTGTTCTGAGATAGCCAGGAAAGCTCGATCCCATGAGATAGGCCTGTTATACCAGCCTCACAGGAGATTGAGACAGGAGCTCATGGGTGACTAACTGCTAGCATATTTCAAAATAAGAAAGAGAAAATATCTAGGGATATAATACTCAGTGGTAGTGCTTTCAACATATGCAAGACCCCAGACCCCGAGTTATTTGGTACTGAAAATAGAAACATAAGCCAAGTATGGACAGTCATAGCCACACTGAAAAATACTGATCCATCTTGCAGATGAAGGACTTGGAGTCTGATAGGTTGTATCTTCTTGAAGTCTACATCTAACTAGTGGTAGAAAAGGATGGGATTTTGGTTTCCTAACTATGATTATGCTTTTCTAGCAGTTGAACATAATATGTCAGCCTTGTCCCCTACATTATGTGTAGGTTTGGTCAAAGCCATGACAAATCTCTCTATTATACAGAGAGCTTAGTATTAACACAGTCTTCCAGACCAAATTTTCTTATACTAACTTCCTGAGTGCAGTCGTAAGTAAGACACACTTACCTCTGGAAAGTTAGTACAAAAATAGCTCTTCCTCTTTGGGGAAAATGTTTCACTCTCCTTTGTGACTTAAACCTTAGGGAAGCTGCTGCTAATTTTGTGACATGGATGAAATGGGAACATGGGCTGTTCCCTCTGAGGAGAGAAGATACATGCTTGTGGTAAAGCATCATAAATCTGCAAGGACAAGCTACACTGAGCAGTTAATGGACTTGATCTAGCAATTGGCGGATAAGCTTTTGTTTTGGGTTTGCCTGTGCCTTTTAATTTAACTCTATCCATTAACTCTGTGTTGTTGTAAGGTGTTGTCATTAAACCCTGGGAGTAAAGTTCTAGTCAGTAGAGATTCTTGCAGAAGCAGGAAGTTGCTATATTCTCCTTAGGGAGTCCCTGTTCTGTGTCCAATCTGAAAAAGTTGCCTCTGTAGTCTGACACTAACTTCTAATTATTCCACTCTAGCTAGACTGCTTATAAATGTTCCAGCAAGTGCTCAGGCACCTGTCATCAAAGGCAAAACAAATTAAAAACCCAGTGGGCCACTCAAGCCCCCCCCCAAAAAAAGAAGAAAAGTGGAGAGAGGATTGTAGTAGGAAGAGGAGGATCTGGGCTTTAAGGCTTACAAATATCATAAGTTCACTACAATCATGTATGATACAGTAAAAGAATAATTAAAGAAAAGAAAAAAAGAGTATGCTGCCTTGTTCAATTGAAAACTCTTATGGCTAAGCTAACATACATTTGAAGTTTCTGTAGAGATCTAAACATACAATTAAATATTAGAAAACCCAGCAGAAACTATGGGACATGGTATGAATTCCCACAAACAGAAAGGTCATTGTGCTCCTGTAGATTAGTCAAGATTTTTCTTTCCTCTTCATGAAAAGAAACAGATCCCAGTCACTGAGAAAAATGCAGTGTCAAACTAGAGAGCGGGGCAGTAGCTCTGCATGAATCAGAGATAAAGGCCATTTATATCGCCAGCTCTCTGGCCTGGCACAGGTGGCTGGGCATGGAAAGCTAAGTAATGTCTCTCTGAAGCCTGGCAGTGCTGTAACCTGGCTGACTTTTTCCATCTTTCTTCTAGTCACCTTGTTCTATTCTTTTGTGAGTATAAAATCCTTTGGAGAATTATTTACTATTTTATCCTCAGGTTTGGGATAAATTCTCCAATGAACAGAAAGTCTACTCATATTTGACATGATTATAAAGAATATTTGTAACCTTCTGGCATAAGTGACTAACAACTGAGAAGAACATACATGCATCACACCTAGTAAAAGTGTTTAAATAATAGAGAATTGATGGAATTTTGTGAATGTTTATATTAGGAAAATAATTACAATGACTTCTTTTTTAATATTTCAAGCCTTATGCCATAAAAAATTTCCATGTTTTTTAACATTTGCATGCTTATTTTTTGTAAGTTTTTTTATTCTTTAAGAATTTCATGATATTTTTACAACTTAATCCCTGATCCCATCCCCCTCATTTCCCATTATAATCCTTCATTCCTATCAGTTTTCTTTCTAGTTTCATGTCTGTTTGCATGTATGGCCTATTGAGTTTCATCTGGTTTGCCTTTGATGCCATGTGCCCGAGTATATGACATGAGAGCATGAATCATCATTGGAAAAAACAACTTTCCTTCCCCCCAAAAGTATTATCCCACAGTGGTCTCTCAGGGAGTTGTGAGGACTCTTGAGATCTCCCTTCTATGATAAAATATTGATAGGTCGAATTCTGTGTAGGTCTTGTAGAAGTACACATAGCTGCAGTGAATTCATGGATCCAACAGCCCTGTCTTATCCAAAAGATAATGTCTGGCCTCACTCCATTCTTTTTCAAAACCTCACAATCTTAACTGCCCCGTCTTATTTGATGTTCCTTGAGCCTTGGGGTTGGGGTGGAGGTCAGAGATGGCTTAGATGTCCTGTTTAGAGCCAAGCAGTCTGCAGTTACTTATTTTCTGTACTTTGGCTGGTTGTGATTTTTTTTAATACATTTTTAATTATTATTTCAGCTCATACAAACTTAATAGGTACACCAGTTCCCTCTCTCCCTCCCCCTCACCCCCCCTCACCCCTCCCGCCCCGTCCCTCCGTGCCTCCCGCCCCAATTCCCAGAGTCCTTTCTTGTGCCTGACTCTCCTCTGGGCCCTCCTCTCCGATGACGTACAAGGACCCAGTGGCCTTTCCCTGAACCCTTTCCTGTGTTCCCCTTAAGCATAGGAACACTACTGTGGCTGTCAATCCCTTGCCTCCAAGGATCTTGGTGCCTTTAGCAATAGTGTGTTGGACATTGCGACGGGCATGCACTGTCCAATTATGATTGCTTTGGCCCTAACTTGTGTGGAGTATCTTGCAAATCATTACTCCTCCCATCCTTTTGCTCTTACACTCTTACAGCCCCCTCTTCCGCAAATGTCCCTGAGCTTCAGGATGGGGAGAGATTAGTCTGGCCTAGTTCTAGGTGGTTGATATAGAGTCTCTGAAGTTCTGGATAGTGGTTTGTTGATTTTCTTTTGCAGTTTTGTTGCTCCTGCAATGCCCTTCACTCCCTCGTGATGGGCACTGTATGTCAACCCCTGGCCAGAGACAGAAAGCTGTTAAACTGGAGTCTTATTATAAGAGCACATTCAAGGGTAGATGTAATACTTAAACGCAAAAGTGGAATCGCAGGGTCATATGGCATTTGGCAATGAGGGGTCAATCACCCATTTAAAAAATGGTTACATTTTACTCTGCCAGACTATATGCCCTCCCCTTCTGGTGAGTTCATACCCCCTTAGTTGTAAATGATCAGGAACAAATGTCTGTGAACTTAACTAGGTGTCACATTACTTTCTTGCAGTCCTTGATGGAGGCCTATTTTCTCTACTGTAACATGGTCACTTCTCTCCTTGTTTCTGGTGTGGCCCTCCAACCCCATCCCTCCTGTTCATAATCCTTGCAATTAATGTAGGTAATACATAGATTTACCTATGAGTGTCTCAAGATGGGCTGGGTGGGTTTGGTCCTAGGAGCCACCTATTAGGGAGTACATACGGCGCTTAGTTTTCTGGGTCTGGGATACTTCACTTAATATAATTGTTTCTAATGACATCCATTTCCCGGCAAATTCCAGTAATTCATCATTTTTGATGGCTGAGTAGTACTCCATTGTATAGATGTACCACAGTTTCCTTATCCACTCGTCAACTGTTGGACATTTGGGTTGATTCCAAGACTTTGCTATTGTAAACAGTGCTGCTATGAACATGGTCGTGCTTGTGCTATCGAGGTGAACCTCTGCTGTATGGGGGGTTATACCCAAAAGTGGAATCGCAGGGTCATATGGCATTTCAATCTTTAATTTCTTTAAGAATCTCCAGACGGCTCGCCAGAGTGGCTGTGTGAGCCTGCACTCCCACCAGCAATGTAGGAGAGTTCCCCTCTCTCCACATCCTCTCCAGCATTTGTTGTTGTTTGTATTGTGGATATTTGCCATCCTGACCGGGGTGAGATGATATCTCAGGGAAGTTTTGATTTGCATTTCCCTGATGGCGAAGGAAGTGGAGCATTTTTTAAGATATTTGTTAGACATTTTAATGTCATCCCTGGTAAAATTTCTTTTAAGTTCCAGGGTCCATTTTTTAATTGGGCCATTGGTTTCCTTCGTGTTTAATTTTCTAAGTTCTTTGTGCACTCTGGATAGGAGAGCTCTATCAGATATGTGGTTAGTGAAGATTTTCTCCCATTCTGTGGGTTGCCTTTGAGCTCGTGTGACAATCTCTTTATCTGAACAGAAGCTCTTTAATTTCACAAGATCCCAACTGTTGAGAGTTGGTAGCAGTGACTGTGCCATTGGATGTCTGTTTAGGAAATGTTGGCCTAGCCCAATCAGCTCGAGGGAGTTCCCTATCCTTTCAACTATGGTTTTTATATTCTGGCCTTAAATCAAGGTCCTTGATCCATTTGGAATTAAGTCTTGTACATAGTGACAAGTACGGGTCCAGCTTTAATCTTCTGCATGTGGAGATCCAGTTTTGCCAGCACCATTTGTTGAAGACACTGTTCTTTTTCCATTGGATTCCAAATGGCTGTAATTTTGTGGGCTTATATCTGGGTCTTCAATCCTTATCCATTGATCTGTGTGTCTATTTTGGAGCCAGTACCAGGCTGTCTTTATAACTATGGATTTGTAATATGGACTAAGGTTCGATATGGTGATACCTCCAGCAGTGTTTTTGTTACTCAGGATTGTCTTTGCTATCCTGGGTCTTTTGTGCCTCCATATGAATTTTGAGATTGTTTGGTCAAATTCTTTAAAGAATTGCTTTGGGATTTTTATTGCTATAGCATTGAATTTGTATATTGCCTTTGGTAGGATGGTCATTTTTACGATGTTGATTCTGCCAATCCAGGAGCATGGGAGGTCTTTTCACCTTCTGGTGTCTTCTGCAATTTCTTTCCTGAGGGTTTTAAAGTTTTCATTGTAAAGGTCTTTTACCTCCTTGGTTAGTTTTATACCAAGGTACTTCATTTTCTTAGGGGCTATAGTAAATGGGATTTTTTCTCTCAAGGCTTTTTCACTTCTTTCATCCTGGGCATATAGGAAGGCCTCTGATTTTTGCACATTTATTTTGTATCCTGCCACCCTGCTGAACTTCTCAATTAGTTCCACGAGCTTCCTGGTGGAGTTTTTGGGATCCCTCGGGTATAAAATCATGTCATCTGAAAATAGGGATAGTTTGACTTCTTCCTTGCCTATTTGAATCCCTCTTATGTCCCTTTCCTGTCTTATGGCTTCAGCTAAGACTTCAAGTACAATATTGAATAGAAGTGGTGAGAGTGGACAGCCTTGTACAGTTCCTGATCAAAGTGGGAATGCTTCCAATTGTTCCCCATTGAGCATAATCCTTGCTGTGGGCTTGTTGTATACAGCTTTTATTACATTGATAAAGGTTCCTTCCATTCCTACTGTCTCTAGCGTTTTGATCATAAAAGGCTGTTGGATCTTGTCAAAGGCTTTTTCTGCATCTATCGAGAGTATCATGTGGTCTTGGACTTTGGACTGGTTTACATGATGAATTACATTTATTGATTTGCGTATGTTGAACCAACCTTGTGTGCCGGGGATGAAGCCTACTTGGTCCCCGTGAATAATCTTTTTAACATGTTCTTGAATCCGATTTGCTAAAACTTTGTTGAGAATCTTTGCGTCTGTGTTCATCAGAGAGATCGGCCTATAGTTTTCTTTTTTAAGTGAGTCTTTATTAGGTTTTGGGATTAAAACGATATTGGCTGCATAGAAGGAATTTGGTAGTGCTCCTTCCTTTTCTATTTGATGGAACAGTTTAAGCAGTGTTGGTATTATTAACTCCTTAAATGTCTGGTAGAACTCTGTGCTGAATCCATCTGGTCCAGGACATTTTTTGGTGGGAAGATTCAAGATTACTTCCTCAATTTCCTTATATGTTATAGGACTATTTAAATGATTCACAACTTCCTGATTCAATTTAGGTAAATTGTGTTTATTTAGAAATTCATCCATCTCTTGTGTTGTCAAATTTCATAGAGTATAAGTTTTTGAAATATGATGTTATAATTCTCTGGATTTCTTGGGTATCAGTAGTGATAACTCCATGTTCATTTCTAATTTTGTTAATTTTTGTTTTCTCTCTCCTGCTTTTGGTTAATTTAGCTAGAGGTGTATCAATCTTATTGATTTTTTCAATGAACCAGCTTTTTGAATGGTTGATTTTTTCTATCGTTTTCTTAGTCTCGATTTCAGGTATTTCTCCCCTTATTTTGCTAATCTCCTCTCTTCTACTACTTTTGGGATCAGATTGCCCTAGTTTCTCTAAAGCTTTAAGCTGCATTGTTAAGTTGTTTATTTCTGATGTTTCCATTTTTTTGATGTAGGCATTAAGAGCTATGAACTTACCTCTTAGGATAGCTTTCATTGTGTCCCAGAGATTTTGGTAAGTTGTATTTTCAGTATTGTTCACTTTCAGGAAATCTTGAATTTCCTTTTTAATTTCTTCCTGAATCCAGTTCTCATTCAGCATCATATTGTTACGTTTCCAGGAGTTAGTGTATTTTCTCTTGTTTGTTGTGTTGTGGATGTCCAGTTTAGGCCGTGGTGGTCTGATAGGGCACAGGTTAGAATTTCAACTTTTTTGTATATGTGTAGATTCGTTTTGTGGCCCAAAATGTTATCTATTTTGGAGAAAGTTCCGTGTGCTGCTGAGAAAAATGTGTATTCTTTGGTACGTGGGTGAAAAGTTCGATAGAGATCTGTAAGGTCCATTTCTTCAAGGGTTTGATTAAGTTCCAAAGTGTCTCTGTTAAGCTTTTGAGCTGTTGATCTATCCCATGTTGAGAGGGCGGTGTTGAAGTCCCCAAGAATTATCGTTTGGGGGTTGATTTCTTGCTTTAGACGCTGTAGGGTTTTCTTAATGAATGTGGAGGGGCCCGTATTGGGCGCATATATGTTCAGTTTTGTGAAGTCTTCCTGGTGAATTGTACCTGTGACTAAAATGTAGTATCCATCTGTGTCTCTTATAATTTTCTTTGGTTTGAAGTCCACTTTGTCTGATAGCATAATGGCTACCCCTGCCTATTTTCTGTTTCCATTTGCTTGTAGAATTGTTGACCAGCCTTTTATTTTTAGATCTTTTGCGGTGAGATGGGTTTCCTGCAGGCAACAGATTGATGGATTGTGATTTTTAATCCAAGTTTGTAATCTGTGTCTCTTGATCGGTGAATTAAGTCCATTAACATTTAGTGTTATAATGGAGAAACTATTGTTAATTCCAGACATTTATTACGTTTAGTAGCTTTTATAAGTATATTGCTTCGCTTTTAATGGTGTTATATTTGCCTTCTGTTCTCCTGGATATGCCTGTTTTTTTCTTCACGCTTGAGTATCATTTCTAGCAGTTTTTGAAGGCCTGGTTTGGTGGCCATGTATCCCTTAAAGTTGTCTTTGTGCTGGAAGATTTTTCTTTCTCCCTCGATCATGACTGATAGTTTTGCAGGGTAAATCATCCTGGGTTGACACTTTTGCTCATTCAATACTTGAAGTATGTCTCTCCAAGCTCTTCTTGCTTTTACTGTTTCGACTGAGAAGTCATTTGTTATTTTAATAGGTTTGCCTTTAAAAGTGACTTGTTTTTTCTCCCTTGAAGCTCTCAGCACCAGTTCTTTATCTTGAATGTGGAGTGTTTTAACTATTATTTGCCACGGTGTGCTTCTATTTTGGTCGTATCTGTTTGGGGTGCGGAATGCCTCTTGTATATGAATGGGCCTCTCTTTTTTTAGATGAAGAAAGTTTTCCTTGATGATCGTTTGAAAATTTCCTCAGGGGTGGTATTTTGAGATTCTTGCTCCGGTATTCCATGAATACGCATGTTAGGCTTCTTCAGGGTGTCCCATATCTCTTGGATATTTCTCTCAAGTATCTTTTTGGCTTTAACAACCTCTTCCATTGAGCTGGTTAGTACTCCCTCTTTATCTTCAAGGTCTGAAATTCTGTTTTCTGCTTCATTAGTTCTGTTGATAAGACTCTCTGTGGCGTTCTGGGTTGAAGATAACTTGTCTTTTAGCTCAGTTTTAAACTCTGCTTGAGTTTGTTTTAACTGCTCTATGCCACTTTTTGTTTCTTGCACTGTTTTTCTCAACTCCTCCAGATGTCTGTTGTGTTCCTCTTCAAAGCGATTGATTCGATTATGTAATTCCTCCCGGATTTCCTCTTTCATAGTATTGAACATGGTAATGATCATATTTTGAAAGTCGTTATCCTGGGTCAGGCTTTCTTGGCCTTTTTCCGCGGGTTTGTTCTTGTTGGAGTCTAACATTATGGGATTAATTTCTTCAGTGGGAAATTTGTTTGAGTGTTGCTTCTCATGGATTTGCACTTTGACTTTGGCATTGTCATTTTAACTCTTAAGATCTCTCAATTTCACTAAACTGAATTATTTGGCCTGGGGTACTGATGGGCGGGGCCCGAACGGGGACTTACCTAGGGCGAGGGGTGAGGCCCGGGTGGACCGCGCACGACCGGCGGAGCGGGGTGGGGTGAAAAGGGACGATGGGCGCGTCGGCGTGGAGCTATTTAACCCGAGGGCAGCTGGGGCGGGGCCCCGGCGCAGGGGGAGGTCCTCCTCGTCCCTCGGCCCCCGCGCGGCTCCGGCTGGATGGTGGGAGTCGGAGCCGGGTCCCTGTGGGCTGACCTGGGGGTCCTAGAGCGCGCGGTGAGGCCCGGCTGGATCTCGCATGCGCGTCCGACCGGCGGAGCAGGGTGGGGTGATAAAGGAGTATAAGTTTTTGAAATATGATGTTATAATTCTCTGGATTTCTTGGGTATCAGTAGTGATTACTCCATGTTCATTTCTAATTTTGTTAATTTGGGTTTTCTCTCTCTTGCTTTTGGTTAATTTAGCTAAGAGTGTATCAATCTTATAGATTTTTTCAAAGAACCAGCTTTCTGACTGGTTGATTCTCTGTATCATTTTCCTAATCTCAATTTTGGATATTTCTCCCCTTATTTTGCTGATCTCCTCTGTTCTGCTGCTTTTGGGATTGGATTGCTCTGGCGTTTCTAAAGCTTTATTCAGTTATTTATTTGTGATATTTTCATTTTTTTGATGTAGGCTTTAAGAGCTATGAACTGACCTCTTAGGACAGCTTTCATTGTGTCCCAAAGATTTTGGTAAGTTGTATTTTCACTATCATTTACTTCCAGGAAATCTTGAATTTACTTTTAATTTCTTCCTGAATCCAATTCTCATTCAGCATCCTAGTGTTAAGTGTATTTTCTGTTGCTTGTTGTGTTGTGGATGTCAAGCTTTAGACCATGGTGGTCTGATAGGTACAGGCTAGAATTTCAACTTTCCTATATACATGGAGATTCGTTTTGTGGCCCAATATATGATCTATTTTGGAGAAAGTTCCATGTGCTGCTGAGAAAAATGTGTATTCTTTGGTGAGTGAATGAAAAGTTTGATAGAGATCTGTAAGATCCATTTCAGTAAGGGTTTGATTAAGTTCCAGTGTGTCTCTGTTAAGTTTTTGACCTGTTGATCTAGCCCATGTTGGGAGGGTGGTATTGAAATCCCTGAGAATTATCATTTTGATTTTGATTTCTCGCTTTAGACATTGGAGGGTTTGCTTAATGAATGTGGAGAGGCCCATATTGGTTGCATAAATGTTCAGTATTGTGAAGTCTTCCTGGTGAATTGTACCTGTGACTAAAATGTAGTATCCATCTGTGTCTCTTATGATTTTTTTGGTTTGAAGTCCACTTTGTCTGATACCATGGCTATCCCTGCCTGTTTCCTGGTTCCATTAGCTTGCAGAATTTTTTTACCAGCCTTTTAGTTTTGGATGTGCCTATCTTTTGTGGTGAGATGGGTTTTCTGCAGGCAGCAGATTAATGGATTGTGATTTTTAATCCAAGTTTGTAATTTGTGTCTCTTGATTGGTGAGTTATTCCATTGACATTTAATGTATAATGGAGGAATTATTTTTAATTCCAGGCATTTTTTATGTTTAGTGGCTTTTGTAAGTGTATTATTTGGCTTTTAGGTTTTTGTGGTATTATACTTCCCTTCTATCCTCCTGAATATGCTTGTTTTTTTTCTTCAAGCTTGAGTATCATTTCTTTCATTTTTTTCCCTGGGGAGAGTGTGAACACAGTCCCCCTCTACCGCAAATTATGCAGTCGAGTTTCCTACATTTGGGGAAATCGCAGGGGTCAGCACATCGGGAGTGCAATGGATAAGCCTCGCCCTGGGAAAATTACCTTCATGATCATGGTATCTCCCCTGCCAGGGAAGTATTTCTTTCATTTTTTGAAGGCTTAGTTTGGTAGATATGTAAGCCTTCAAGTTCTCTTTGTTCTGGAAAGCTTTTCTTTGCCCCTCAATCATGACAGATAGTTTTGCTGGGTATATCAGCCAGGGTTGACATTTTTGCTCATTCAATTCTTGAAGTACATCTTTCCAAGCTCTTCTTGCTTTTACTGTTTACGTTGAGAAATCATTTGTTTTTTTAATAGGTTTACTTTTAAAAGTGACTTTTTTTCCTTGAAGCAGTCAGCACCTTTTCTTTGTCTTGAATGTGGAGTGTTTTGACTATTATTTGCCATGGCGAGTTTCTCTTTTGGTCATATCTGTTTGGAGTGCGGAATGCTTCTTTTATTTGGATGGGCTTCTCATTCTTTAGTTGAGGGAAGTTTTCATTTATGATAATTTGAAAAATTTCCTCCAGTGTGGTATTTTGGTATTCTTGCTCTGGTATTCCATTAATGCACACGTTAGGTTCTTCAGGGTGTCCCATAATTCTTGAATATTTCTCTCGATATCTTTTTGGCTTTAACAACATTTTCATTGAGCTGGTTAATATTTCCACTTTGTCTTTAAGATCTGAAATTCTATTTTCTGCTTCGTTAGTTATGCTGATAAGATTCTTTGTTGAGTTCTGGGTTGAAGATAACTTGTCTTTTAGTTCAATTTTAAACTCTGCCTGAGCCTTTTTTAACTGCTCTATGCCTATTTTTGTTTCTTGAACTGTTTTTTTCAACTCCTTCAAGTGTCTGTTGTATTCCTCTTCACAGTGGTTGATGCAGTTATTTAACTCCTCCCGGATTTCCTCTTTAATACTAATGATCATGGTAATGATCATACTCTGAAAGTCATTATGTTGGGTCTGGCTTTCTTGGCTATTTTCTGTGAATATGTTCTGGTTGGAATCTATTACTATGGGGTTAATTCTTTCCATGAGAGATTTGTTTTCTTGGGTTTTGTTTTGCATGGATCTGCACATTGACCTGGGCATTGTTGTTTTGTCACTTAAGACTTTTCAATTTCTATGTGTTTTTGACTGAACTGATTTAGTTGGTATAACTCTTCTAGGGCAGTTATTATTAGTGTTTGCCTTGGAGTTGGATACTTTGTCTGTTCTTATTGTTATTTCCTAGAAACTATTATGCTGTTAGTACATCAATTAAGTTAGGTTTAGTAGACAGGGGGTGAATATTAGTATGATAGTGCACTTTTACGATTTAGTACCTTGGTGAGATGTGAGGGTTAGTGGTAGAGTTCCTGAAGTTGTATATGTTTTGGGGATGGCTATATGGAAAAGTTGATCTACAGTGATTAATAATTGAAAGGAGCAGGATGGTAAAAAAGGTGTTTACTTATCTTTGGGCTGGATGTGAAGAATCTCTCCCATGTGATAGGATGATTTTAGAGGACTTCAGATATATGGCCTTTGTCCCCTAGAGCTTTGCTTGGGTTTTCTGTTAAATTCTGAGTAGCAGTGTGTTTTCCCTGTACTGTGATCGAGAGTCCCAGCCAGGCAGGAGAGGCAGAGGGGCTGGTGATGGCAGAGGGCTTCATCTGGGACCTGAAATCATTTAAATAGTAGGATTTCCAACTTTTTGTCATGTATATATGTATGTGGATGCATAAGTCTGTGTATGCATTTTCACATGCATGTGAACATTCATGTGTGGGTTTTCATGTAAGTAAGGTGCATATATAGCTATGTGTACATATGTGTTGGAAGTCTGAAGTTAATGTATAATTGTCTATTTAAATTGAGGTCCATTTATCATTAAGGAATAGCTTTCAACTGAACTCAGAGCTCACCAATCAAAGATGCTAGCTAAATAGTTTGCTTTGGGGATTCCTGCTCTTTGCCTTCTAAGTGCCAGTATTGCAAGTCTACTTTTTACATGGGTTTTGGGGATCAGAACTTTAGTCTTCATTTTAGCAAGGTAAGCACCATATATACTAAGCCATATCTCCAGCCCTGCATTGCTAACTTTTTCATGGAATCTCTACTGCCTTCCTTCTCTCTCTCTCTCTGTCTCTCTCTCTTTCGATTGTATTAACCATGAAGTTATGCAATCATTTGTATTCATCACAAGCAACTGCGTTACCCTTGGAGTGCCGATACTAGATAGTACTTGGGCACCTGTCAGGACTCAAATGACCTACCAGTGAGTAGAATATAGACTGCATCTCTCTTTTGACTAGCACCAGTCCTATACAGTCCCTCAGGGCAGCATATGCCAGGATGGGATTGTCTCTGTTCCACTGCAACATGTTGTTAGGCCAGCAATTGCAGAGATCTAGTGGAAGTAGATAATGTTACATTGAGATCTTGGGCACCACAGCCCTGGCATGAAAGGTGGTTACTGCCTTCACTCATTCTTTTTGCCACTTAAACAAATACTAATTGAATGGATCTTATTTGCTACATATACTGTCAGTTGATAAAAACTTAAGTTTAATGATATGATCTCAGACTCAAAACCTGTGGAAACACTGAGAAAAATATAACTCCTGGGAACTGACACACAAATTGGTAAGACTCTCAAAACAGTCAATGAAGAGCAGCCTTTCAGTGATTAGGAATGAGAATGCTTAATTTTTACTGATCCCAGGAAAATCTCACTTTACTTTGACTTCCACAGAAGCCACAGGATATTTCCTGGTCTGGGAATTGACACACTAGGGCCAGACAGCCCCAAGAGCTCTCAAGAGACAAAAGGACAGTTAACTGACACGGAAGTTCAACATCAAAGTCCAAAGTTTAGGGAGTCCATTTATATCCTAGGATGAGGTCACTGGGAAGTAGAACCTGGAAAAATCAAGAGGAAAGTAAGACAACCTCTCTAAAGGAGTAATCTTAATCCTTCTCTTAGTATATGGACAAATGGCTTTCTGGGGACTAGAAGAACTGTGTCCTACTCCTGGTCTTCTCTCTCTCTCTCTCTCTCTCTCTCTCTCTCTCTCTCTCTCTCTTTCTCATTCCTTCTCTCTCCCTTCTCCATTTTGGATACTCAATCAGTGCCTTATGGAAGCCAGGAAAGTGCTGCACTACTAAGCTACTTCCTTCCAGTTCTATTATTTTTTGATCACTTGTTTTTCATGGGGATCCAAAGTAATGAGTCTGATACCTCTGTACATGTAATCTACACTGGGATGGAGAATCCATTCAATGGGACAGCAAATGCTGAGGCCTAGGTTCCCTCTGAGGGTATGGGAATTTGCAGGTAGCAGTGGTTAGACATGATGTGTGCAGTAAGGGACTAGAGATGAAAATCATCAGAATGAGTCATAATTGGCTTGCTATGCAGATATTTACACATCAGCTGTTTGCAGACATGTACACATTCATTGGTTAATAGAAACAGAGATAGTTTTTGTTGTTTTCTGATAGTTAAAAGAACCTTGAAGAAATAATCCTAATAGCAGCATATGCTCTTTTCATCCTTGGTTTTTAATGCCATTTGCAAATAAAAAGAACCAGGGAAGCATGGATTTGCAACTCATAGGACTGCATAGGAAATACACAAAATGAGTCTGGGTTATTGTGTAGAAACAGACAACAAGAAAGCACTATTTAACAGGAAGCACTATGATAGAGATATGCAGTAGAAGAGACAAAAGTCAGCTACAAGAGTTCCTAACAGTCAATGCTTAGACAACATGAGAAAAAGGCAAATAACCCTGAATGTCAGCCAAGTATGATAATATTATCTGTAAGTCTGTACTGATACAAAGGATTGAAAAGCTAATGTTTGGGAAGATATGGTTTGAATCTCTGGCTATAGTACCACTAGGAAGTGACACTGGGTCTTGATGTGGACATTGATACCCTAGGACTTCTCTCAGCCATACCACCTACTGTACCCTTCCATGATGCTCCCCTTACCACAGCCTGGGATGCAGTTAAGTGCAATCTTGGGAGAAAAGAAATAAATCATTCCTGAGTTGTTTATTTCAGGAATTTGTTGCATCAATGGAAAGCTAACCAATATAGGGAGAATGGATGAGTTCCAATGTAGATTTTCAAATACTTTATATAGATAATACACACAGCCCATTCTTGAGCTCCTGGCTTCATAAGGTGAGTCCCTAAAGTCTTGGCCTCTAGTGGGGACAACTGTGTTCATACCCTTCAATCCTCAACCCAGAATAGCCTCAGGGGCCTTGATATCTCAGTCTTGTCCTGGTAAAAAAAAATTAGACACTGTCCCATCACGGGGAACTCTGATGGCACAGACAAATTCCTACACCTCTTGGTGTTGCCAACATGTCTGAGAATCAGCCAAGGCAAGAAACTGCAAGAGACAGAATTAACAAAAGGGCCAGCTAAAAGGTAAGTTTAAATAACTTATGTTAATGTTGTCAACAAAAGTGAAATTGAATGTGGAACATATGGGGATTCTACTACTCAATTTGTGTTGTAAATTGAAAACTTTTCTAAGTAAAATACATTAAAAAATAAGAGAAAACTCAATTTGCTCCCACCTGTGAACTTGCAATAGAATGATGCTACAGTTGGCCCCCTCTTCCCAGTGCCTGACCGTGTCAGACCATAGGTAATAAGGAGGTCTAAATGCCATTAGGGGATCAGCTGTACTGCCATGAGAGCATGTGTGTGAGAGCGTGTAGCACCAAGGTATCTGTGCCCATCAAGAGCCACTGG
The DNA here is from genome assembly GCA_023101885.1 of Typhlomys cinereus. Lineage (NCBI taxonomy): Eukaryota > Metazoa > Chordata > Mammalia > Rodentia > Platacanthomyidae > Typhlomys > Typhlomys cinereus. The sequence goes on along the minus strand of JALPQD010000225.1, from coordinate 2,724,380 downwards.
GCAGATATCTTAGTAAGTAAACATTCTATCTATCTGCTGTTAAATATTACTATTAAAATAACTACATTCATTCTCCATTCTCATTGTAAAAGTAAGGCATGGAGGAAAGTCATTTTGTAACTCTTTTCAGATCTTTATTAATCAAGTTTCTGATAAGATGCATACTGCCTAATGAGGGCCCAGAGAGCAGACAGTTGCCACCACTAGTTTCACGTTCTGTCCAAGCTTCTTCTAGCACATTGCAGGTGGTATATTGGGTATCCATGGAAACAAGCACAGGCTGACCACCCTGGACCTGGTTGTAATATATAGGAAGCGAGGTCAGTGTTCACTTGGCAGGAGGTTGAAAGCCTTTGCATATCCCTGCTTCCTTCTCCATGTGTTTTTATTAGTGCGTGACCCACTTAATTTTCTTTTGAAGATACTTAGAACCACGAGGTGGAGGAGTCTTCAGGAATATTGAGCCCTAGAGAAGTGAGGAGACTTATCGCACGATGGCAAACATGGCTCAGACACACTAATCAGAGAGTCTATGATGGCAACAAGTTGTAGAATCACTTCAGCTGCCTGTTAGGAAAGATGACAGTTAGACCATACTCTAGACCTCATCAGAAGTGCAGATGGTGTCTAACAAATATCTTAAAAAATGCTCCACATCTTTAGCCATCAGGGAAATGCAAATCAAAACCTCCCTGAGATATCATCTTACCCCGGTCAGGATGGCAAAAATCCACAATACAAACAACACCAAATGCTGGAGAGGATGTAGAGAGAGGGGAATTCTTCTACATTGCTGGTAGGAATGCAGGCTCATACAGCCACTCTGGCGAGCCGTCTGGAGATTCTTAAAGAAGTTAAAGATTGAAATGCCATATGACCCTGCTATTCTACTTTTGGGAATAACCCCCCATACAGCAGAGGTTCACCTCGATAGCACAAGCACGACTATGTTCATAGCAGCACTGTTCACAATAGCAAAGTCATGGAATCAACCCAAAAGTCCAAAAGTTGATGAGTGGATAAGGAAAATGTGGTACATTTATACAATGGAATACTACTCAGCCATCAAAAATGATGAATTAATGAAATTTGCCAGGAAATGGATGGAATTGGAAACAATTATATTGAGTGAAGTATCCCAGACACAGAAAGTTAAGTGCTGCATGTACTCCCTGATAAGTGGATCCTAGTACCAAATCCACTTAGTGGCACACTCAAAGATAAATCTCTGTAATACCTACAGTAATTACAAAGATTATAAACAGGAGGGATGGAGAAGGAGAGCCCCGCCAGGAACAAGGAGAGAGGGGACCATGTTACAGTAGAGAAAACAGGCCACCATTAAGGACTGCAAGAAGTAATGAGACATCTGGTTAAGTTCATAGACTTTCCTTCCTGATCATATGCAACTGATGGGTATGATCTCACCAGAAGGGGAGGGCATATAGTCTGGCAGATAGAAAGCAACCATTTTGCAAGTTGGAGACTGACTCACCCCACTACTTTTATTCCATCTACCTTTGAATATACTCTTATAATGAGTCTCTATTTTAACAGTTTTTTATCTCTGGCCAGGGGGTGACATCCAATACCCATCAGGATGGAGCCAAGGCCAATGCAGGAGCAGCAAAACTGAAAAAATATCAACAAACCATAATTCAGAACATCAATGACTTTATATCAACCACATGGAACCAGACCAGCCTAATCTCTCCCCATCCTGAAGCTCAGGGAAATTTGTGGATGAGGGGGCGGTAAGATTGTAAAAGCACAAGGATGGGAGGAGTCATGATATGCAAGATTTAGGACTGAAGCAATCATAATAGAACTTTGCATGACCTGTGCAATGACCAACACATTATTGACCCCTCAAAGTTTAGCATTGACTAAAGGCATTAGGATCCTTGGAAACTAGGGATTAACAGCCACAATAGTATTCCTATAGTTAAGGGGAACACAAGAAAGAGTTCTAGGAAATGCCACTAAGTCCTTCCATCTCATCAGAGAGGACGACCCAGAGGAAAGTTTGATATACACATTAAAGGATGCTCCAGGTATGGGGGGGAGGAGTCACTGGGAGATAGAGAGGGAGGGGGGAAAGGAATGGGAAATAGGGGGAAGGAGCAAGGGGGTCCAGGGAGTGGTGGAGGGAGGGAGGAGACCGGTGTACCTATTAAGTTTGTATGAGTAGAAATAAATAAGTAAATAAATTGTATAAAAAAGGACTTCCTTCTGAGTCATACATTTGTCAGGTAATTCATGACTTAAAACACTCCCATTCACATATATTTTGGGCATTTTATGATCTACGATGCTCTGTTCATACCTGTGCTCAGTCGTTTATGACCCATGAACTGATTCACACAGGTAAATGTTCTGATTTAAACATGTGAGTGGTAGTTTATGATATACTATTTTTTCCAGGCTATTACAATGCAAAAGATATGTCAGGATGCAAGTATTGCTGCTAAATGTAACCAACATAATATTTTTATTGTTTTCTATAACATTAAGTCAGGAAGTTGGTTCTATCACTTATGAATGATCTGATAAGCGACTAAAATTATTCCTCCCCTCCACCATTTTAAGTGTGTTGGTTTTGTTGCCCCATTGATTCAAAATGATTGCCATCACTCATGCAGCTGTGTCCAAAGGCTGGAGCAGAAAGCAGGAGAGCCATGAGAGTTGACATAGTCTTCTTGCCTTCTGGTAGTGAATCTTCCTCAAAGGGTATCACAAAACATAATTTCTCTTGGGTAATCCTGACAAAAACTAGTCATATGATCATGTTCAGTCTAAATAAGAGGTATAGAAAATATTAACAGATTTTACATTGGAAATCTGTCTCTGCAGATAAGGACAGGCAGGAAATAGCTGGGGGCTATCCACCAACAGTGTCTACTCTCCTAAGCTTTCTAAAGTCACCTTAGACATAAACAGCAACTGAGCATTGGAAACCTACTTAATTCCCCTGTCTCCCACACACATTGGACACACACCGTTGGAGAACTAATGCTGTTAGGGTTAAAGGTTTCCTAGAACTTCGACAGTTTGTGAGATCAAGGAACTAACTGAAGGCCATACTTCTCATTCATGCTCTGCCATTGTGGCAGACAATGAGCTCTGTAACTAACTCTCATTCACAGCACTGTTCCTTTCTTGAAAGTGTTTAGAAAACTGAGGTATCACCTAAGTGATATGGTTTCACCATGCATAGGGGTCAGATACTCAGAAGAGTCTTCTTTAAAAGTATAGGAAAGAGAGAGAGAGAGAGAGAAAGAGAGAGAGAGAGAGAGAACAGGCACACATATAATAACAGTGTACACATGGCAGTCAGAGAACAACTTCCCAGAATCAGTTCTGTCATTCCATTCTGTAGTCTCTGAGGATGGAATTCAGGTACTAGGTTTGCCCACAGATACTTTTACCCATCGAGCTAATTGCCAGGTTTTCAGGCAGTCACCTTTCCCACTGAGCTCTCTGCTGGCCTTGCCAGGGTTATCTTTTCATTTTTTTGAAGCTGAAACATGAATGTGATGGTGGAAACAGTACATCCATACTGCACCCACATGGGTGAAGTCTAGACCCTAGTGGAGGTGAAAATAGGGAAACGGTATCTTTAATGAAATCATCCAACCATTACAGTGATTCTGGTGGGAGCTTGAATTTATTACAGAAGGGAAAAAAAAATAAAGTCATTGTTAGATTTATAATTACATGTTGCAAGATATAATAGTAACTGGTACAGCTGTTTTTCACACATTCTTGCAGAGAAAACTGAAACTTCAAGCAAATCACATGGAACAGAGTAGTATATCAGCACAGCATGATCTAATGTTATAGGCATTTGTGACGGCTATTCACAAATGTTAACCTTACACCCAGGAGGTGGCCTCTGTGTACACCTATGAGAAATTAAGGCAGGCTTCTGGGCAAGCCTGTAGGAGACAGTCTTGACGGCTCTGGTCGAGGTGGAAAGGCCTGCCCGTTGTGGGTTCTGCTGTATAAACAAGTGAGTTGAGCAAGAACAAGCTGGCTGGCACGCATTGGTTATTCCCTACAAAGTCTCTAGATTTTGGATGCAGTTGTGACCAAATCCCTCGACTCCTGGGGGTATGACTCTCCTACCATGATGATGCTTAGAATTATGAGCTGGAATAATAAATAATAAATAATAATAAAACCCCTTGATTCCTTAAGCTGCTTGCTTGAGAGGAAGACAGCATTCTTCAGAGAAGGTGCTCTAATCACTTTCTTCATTCCTTTTGTAAAATTAATAGGCAGAGGTGAAAGAATGTCAGTTTGAGGCACCATTCAGTAGAGTTTTGAATCTGTAGTCACAGAAATTCTTCTCTCTTTCTACTGAAAAAAAATAAATCAATGAACCATAATCTAGAACATCAGAGACTCTATATCAACCACTTGGAACTAGGCCAGCCTAATCTCTCCCCATCCTGAAGCTCAGGGAAATTTGCGGAAGAGGGGGCGGTAAGATTGTAAGAGCACAAGGATGGGAGGAGCAATGATATGCAAGATACTCCACACAAGCTAGGGCCGAAGCAACCATAATTGGACTTTCCATGCCCTGTGCAATTGACACACTATTGACCTCACAAAGTCTAGCATTGCTAAAGGCACTAGGATCCTTGGAGGCAAGGGATTGACAGCCACAATAGTGTTCTTATGCTTAAAGGGAACACAGGAAAGGGTTCTGGGAAATGCCCCTGGGTCCTTGCACCTCATCGAAGAGGAGGACCCAGAAGAGAGCTTGGCATACACATTAAAGGATGCTCCGGGGATGGGAGGGGGAGGCACTGGGGGATAGGGAGGGAAGGGGGTTGGGAGGCACAGGGAGATGGGGGGTTGGAGGGAGGGGGGGACCGGTATACCTGTTAAGTTTGTATGAGTGGAAATAAAAAAATAATAAAAAAAAAGTAAGTGAAAGTAATAAAAAATATGCATAGTTTCCAATATTCATGCATTTGATAAAGGAGGTTCAAAGTGTATGGAAAAAAAAACGAAACTGGAATAAAACCTTGACAAGGGCAGAAAAAAAAAGATTCTTTTCTCTTTCTGACTCATTTTGGTTTGTGGTGTTCTTCTCTTGTTGATGGATTATTGATATCCTACTAAGTCCATGAGGTTTACCCACTTGTAATGATAAGATTTACTGCCTAAAGGCTGGCCATATGATCTCCACATTGCATGGAATGTGCAATATTCCAGTAGAAGGCTGCACATCACCTTTCTCCAATGCTATATGTTAAGGGGCATGTGCTACACACAGCCCTCTTAGTCCCTTTCATGAGGATACAGTTTAAGATACCATCAGGAGTGAGTCAGTGCTGCTTGTTTCTAAATCTGTGCACATAGTAATTTTGCTTTCTAGGGGAGAGAGAAAGAGGGAGGGAAAGAGTTAAGATTCCTAAGAAATGGAGTCTATTCTCTGATTAGTAAACCCATAAGAATCTTTATGCATACATCTGGCTCTTTATATATCTTCTTTAGAGATCTATGTAACCTGTCTGGTAGAGAAATTAAACTCGTGAGGGCAAAGAATTGATGGATTACTGATAATTTGGACTTAATTTAGTCAATTGGAAGGCCTGTTAGGCACTTGTAGACTGAGGTCAGGTCTACTTCGAGGAGCACCCTGAGGGGCTTCTGTGAAGTGCACGGTGCGGGTATGGAGATCTTTGTCATTCTTAGTTCTTTTTTTCTGCCATGCATGTAGGCTGACAATTGCTTGAGGCCGATGTCAGGTTTTACACAAAGCTCACTGGGAAAGGTACCTGCACTACAGGTATTAAGTGGCCGTGTCTTTGAAACCATGACTCATTTTCTGGCTAACTAAAGATCAGTTGAAGATATTCAGCTTTGTGAGGCATGCCATTTAGACCGAGTTGGCCTGATAAGGTAGTTCTGGGCAAACTTCATTTCTGACAGCCCCAATTCTTCTTCCATTACCATCTGTGTTCTTCTACAGTTCTGCAGTTCTGGCCATCAAGAAAGATAATGCCTTTCCTTGTTTCATGGTTCTGGGTTCAGTCATGTGACTTGCTTTGGGCCAGTAGAGTGTTGGAAAAATTGAATTAAGCAGAATCTTTAAGAAGCACTTGCTTCAGATTGTACTTCAGGATGTTTGCCCTCATGGTGAGGATATGCCCAGGCCATGCAGCTACTCTGTTCTACTTATCTCTGCACAGTTGTGACCAAATACTTAAAAGAGCAACTTAAAAGACAAAGAGTATTTGTTTCATAGTTTCAGATGGTTCAGATCATGGTTATTGGGTCTCATGTATTTGCACAGAACATGGCAGTGGAGACCTGTGAAGAAGAAGCTGCTTGCCTCATGATAGACATAAGGGTGCAGAAAAAGAAGGAAGAGGACGGGGGAGAAGAAAGAGGAGGACAAGGAAGATAAGGAGAGGAGAAGAAAAAGAAACAGGAGGAGGAAGAGGTGGAGGAGGAGGTAGAGGAAGAGGAGGAAGAAAGGACAAGGAAGAAGAAGAAGACAAGAAAAAGAATAAGAAAAAGGAAGAAAAGAGAAGGAGGAGGAAGAAGAGAAGGAGAAGAAGAGGAGGAGAATAAGAATAAGAATAATAAGAATAATAATAAGAATAAGAAAGAATAATAATAATAATAATAATAAGAAGAAGAAGAAGAAGAAGAAGAAGAAGAAAAGGCTAGGGGAAGACTAGGTATAATCTTCAAAGGCACATCATAAGTCACTGACTTCCTCTAGCTAAGCCTAATCTAGAGTTTCCAGAGTTCTCAAATCTAGAGTTCTCAAAGATAGCAACACTAACTGAAGACCAGGTATTCAGCATGTTTGTAAAGGACACATCAGACTCAAAAAAGCCTCTAGAGGAGGATGAAGGATACTTAGTGCTAAGATCTTCTGAGCCAACCCCAGTTTGTATCAGCTAATTTCAACCCAATGTAAATATGCAAGAGAAAAACTGAATATTTTTTTCTTTTAATCTGAGTTGGGGTGGTTCAGTCCACAACATCTTACAACAGAGGTCATTTATCTTCCTTTTCTTTTTTTTATTTATCTTCCTTTTCTAAATCAATCCCAGTTGGTGTGGTGTGCAGCCACATGGACAGGAGGTGTTCCCCTTCCCATATTTCCCTCTAACTGCTTTTGTACCATCATGTGGTCCCTGGCATGGTGCATCAGATACAATTTACCACCAAGTCTGGCATTTTGTCATCTATTTCATCAAGCAGTTTGTGCATCTTTCCACCAACTCAAGCTTATGAAGGGGACAGTAAAATTTATGGAGGTGATAATTGTAGCTAATGAATTTTTCAGATGAATTTCCCAGGAGGGTAATTAGAAATTGAAGAGACATTTTTATTGAAAGCCACCAGGACTGGCATAGCTGGCAGCTTCTGTCTGACCGCAGCAGGCCAATCAAGGTAGATAATTATCAAGTCTGCTGATTCACTACCAGTTGTTACTCCTCTGGAGCATTACTTGTGGTTTTAAAGTTTAAAGCTTGGGGAAGGCCAGCAGGCTCACTTCTGCATAGCCTCTGTCTTCTTTCTGGGAAGTGTCTATCTTGTTCTTTTGTAAAATTGAACTCTCTTGAAAAGACTAAAAGAAATATTTGGAAGGCAACCATAAACAGATCCTCGATATGGACAGACCATGCACCTCTTTGGGTGGAGCAGCCAGGAGTTTGTGCTGGTGTTCAGTTTGTGTGGTGTCTGTGTCCATTATCCATCCTCAGATTGTTGAATATTTACTGAGCGTAGAAGAATTTAGGACATAAGTAGAAAGCCAAAGGCACAGGTAAGAAAGTTTCTATAAGTTCAGTAGACTGGAAGGAGCCCTGGGCATATTTTCTTTCTCTTTCCTAAGGTTTGGAGGAGCTATACTCTGGCCATAGGAAATGCTATTCCAAGGTATATCAAATAGTTTTAGTTGGTATTATGCAAGGCAATAACTAACAGAAATGTTTTCCTTCTCTGATGCTACCAAATCTGTGCTCAGTAGGAAGTTTCAGGTTGATAATTGTGCCTATTTATTGTTTCTTAAATATTTGGTAAAATTTCCATTTTCACAAAGAAAGAGTGTATATTCATTACCATTTCACAGAAATTCAGAAGTTCAGATATTCTAAAGAGACCCTCCATTCCCTTGCTATCAGATTACTAAAACAATGGACCCCATGAAGTTGGAATTTCCCGGAAATCTCATGCCAGGAAAAGGAAAAGATAATTCCTGGTCCTTGTCAGAGGACAGGTTTGTTTCCCCAAAAAGAAATTCCACACAGTTCTTACAAACTTGTCAGATCACCACACAAAAGAGGCTGGAGTTCAGACAATGATTAGTCAGTGATGGATTACCCTTCGCTTTGACCAAAACTGCCTATCTATGCACACCTCTTTCCCTCTATTTAAATTTAAAATTCATGTTAGAACCCTGAGTCTTTTTGTTCCTGTTCTTTTTGAGGACAAGTGGCTAAACAGGCTTTCCCCCTGACAATTTTGGCAGCAGGAACATTGATAGTATCCATGCCATTGCTTATCTAATTTGCATTTGTTTCTATGAGTGCCTTTCTGTGACCAGTGATGACAGTTGCTTGCAAGAGTCACAAGGAGAAAGCGAAATCATTAACATGGCACCCACTAAAGTGGTAATTAAAATCTGGGGTGCACTGGCTTAGTCCCAAATGGATGGAGAGTCTCTCCCCACAGAGAAGCATTCACCTTGCCCGATAGTGCAACCCGTGGAGCTGATCTTAATGTTTTGGCCAAGCAACTGTCTATGGATGGTGTCTGCTTCTGAAACGGTGCTAAATTCACACATTTCTGTACAAAAGAGTCAACATCACATGCTGGGAATAGCATCGTTTCCATGCCCAGGCTAACCTGCATTTGAATCTCAAGGTTAATTTGTGACAAGGGTAAACTGTTACTCTTACCTGTGAAGTAAACAATATCCCAATCACTGTTAGGAGAATAAATAGACAATGTAAAGAGATCCTCGTTAAAAGACTGGTTCAGAGGCATCTAATCTTTTGACACTGTGGGAAAATACTGTCTACAAAGTTCATAGCAGAAAAAAATTTATCAAGGGTGAGTAATAGGGGATAAAAACATACAAATTCAATGTAGCTGTATAAAAAAGCTTCAAAGAATTAAAAAATACTAAATTGAAAAAGAAAAACATTTTATCAAGATACAGAAAATAAGGTTTCATAATGGTTGAAGTAAGTTTATGGTTTTACATTGGGCCTTGGCTGTATGTGGCCCACAGGTCGCAGTTGGGCGCAATAGCTGGAGAGATACTGAGCGCTCTCTCTTCAGCACTAAAACTCCAGATTCCAGGCGAGACCTTCTGTGATGGGGAGACTCAGCACTGAGGCATTCATTTTCAGGGGAGGGTTGTAAGGGGCTTTCCTCAGCATGGAGTTCACAGTCCTTTGTCTGGCAGAGGAGAAGGGTCATAACGGAAAGGGGGGTGGGATTGGGGATTAAGATGTGAAAATGTTATAAATTCACTATCTCCATATACAAAATATTAAGGGACTACTTAAAATAAATGAATAAAAGAAAGGGAAATTTTAAAGACTGATTAAACTTTCAAAATGCTTTATCAACTCTATAGGCCATAAAACTCTAAAGATTTTTTTTTGTTACAAACCTAAAAAATTTAGGATCGACTTAATACACATATTTTCTGACAGTATTGAGATAGGTTAATTTTTCAGTTGGAATAATTACTGATAGATAATAGATTATGCTGTAAATAGTATTATAGAATTATGTATCTCAATATTTTAATATACTTCCAGCAATTTGAGCTTTATTTTGCAGATTCTTAGTCTTCTTGGTAAGAAAATTGGAAATGAACTAAGAAGCAAGTTCCATTTTGCTAAAATTTCAGAGAAGTTCAAGTGAACAAATGACAGTTCTCAGAGACGGAGGTCAGCATGAAACAAAAGGGAATTACCAGGATTGTAGTAACATTCAAAAAGGAGGTGTAATAGAAACACGGGAAAGGTTAGGATTTTGAGCTGGTACTCAAACAAAGAAGGCAAGCTTTATAAACTCTGTGAACAGCCACATTGAGGGAAGGGATAAAAGTAATGTTATAACCTTTGGGACAGATTAAGTTGCTATGTCTCCAACCAGGGCCAGTGATAGAATTCAGAATCTACTCATTTGAACAGGGGAAGTAGTTTTCCTTCAACAGTCCTCAGCCAAAGTCTAATCTCCCCGTGTTACTCCTATTCATATGGTGCTTTGAATCTTCACAAAGGGCAATGTTCGATCAGGATCTCTGCTCATTGGATTACCAGACTCAAATTTATATTTATGGGAGAATATTCTCATGAAATTTGTAATGTGTTATGAAACTCTGGCATGTGCCACATGTTAAAAATGTTATTCACATTTCCAATACCTTTTTGGTTTTATGTGTAGTTTTATGTATTTACTGTTATCAGCAACATGTGAAAGAATTTCATAACCAAATATGCATTTGGGAACTTTCTTTTCTGCATTCTTTTTGGTTGATGTTTAATTACATATTGGTTGATTTTGTGTTCGTATGTGTGTAATGGGTGAGTATATGTGTGCATGTGTCTGAATGCTGGTATACACATATCAAGGCATAGGTGAGGTTAATCTTTGTATGTTGTTCCTAACCTGTATAAATTATTTGAGACCATGTCTTATCGCTGCTTTTGCATAAGCCAGTATAGCTGACCCGACCTTTTGGATATTTTTCATGTCTCACCTTTCCACTTCCTGTAAATGAGTAGGATTTGCAAACACTTATGCCACTAGTTCTGACTGTTACAAGGTTTCTACAGATCTAAACTCAAGTCATCAGGCTTGTGTGGCAATTACTCTATTTGGTTTTTGATAAAAAACATTTCATATCCTTCTTTTATAGTAATTTATTTCAGCAGTAGAATCCAACTTAATATATTCCTTCTGCTTAATTCTACTGCATGAGGATAGTGGTTGTTGCTGGCTCTCTTATGTGTACTCACTACACTTTATATGACACAAAACTTAGGAAACTCTGTACCAAGATTGTGTCTTTTAAAATAGAATTGTTAATGATACAAACCTTTTTTTCAAGTTTTATATTTGAAAATTTCTAATTGTATTGTGACAATTATTTTCAGCAAAGACAAACCCTAAATATTGGTCACCCAAAGCAGAGCCTCCTCATAATTAAAAAGAATTAAATGTTGGTAAGCATGTGAATGAGTGTTTAACTTTCAATTAGCTTCACTCTTGTTGGTTGTGTTTTTATAAAACTTTTTACCTTTTTTCTCTTAATATTCGGTAAAAGTATTTGCTCTTAAAAGTAGTGTTTTGTAAAGTGTTATAACTACCCATTGTCTGTTAACATTCTGTGGAAGTACAAAAGAACCTGAACATTACTTTTGAGATGATATAACATTTTCCACAGAGTAAACAGAATGTATGGTTGACTTAAGAACCACACCTTCTATATCTTTTAAATGCTTAAAATAGGCCAAAAAAGGGTTTATTCTCACCAATTCCTTGACATCTGTCACTTTCCTTTCCTTCCAATCCTTATATGGGATCAAATCAGACCAACTAGAACAAAAAATTATCTCAGAGATGAGGAACAAGAGAGAACAGGCCATCAGATGGATAATCAATGATATTTTTAAAAAATATTGTTCAGATATAAAGAGAAATTTGTCAGAATTGAAATGATTTCATGCTGGGCATGGTGCTATTTCCTGTGGTGCTAGCGCTTGTGAAGTTTGAGCGTCAGTCTAGACTTAGTGGGGAGATCCTGTCTCAAATTGACAAGGTGATGGTCCTTATGCCAGCCCTTCCAAAAGTAACTCAAGCCAAAAGACTATGGGGCAATCGTTCTTATGTATAGTACTTCACACTACCTGAATATGTTGTAGCATTGTTTTCTATGTTTATGATCTTTGTTTCACATGTAGACATATTCTACTTTAAGGCTACGGTGTTAAAGCAAAAAATTAGGGAAATATAACCAGCATGTCTAGAAGGAACATGAATATTCTAAAGACATAATTTTGTCACTTCCTTTGGTTTCAGACTGTTGAAATGACAGGGAATTGTAATTTTCCTCAGGAATATACTTAGGAAAAGGATCAAGCTGAGGCATGGGGCTATCAGAAAGGGAATTTGTTTCCTGAAAAGAGATTTTGTGGTGCCAACAGCTCATCTGACCACTTTACAGGAAGAGACTGGAACCCAGACAATGACAGGTCAATTATGGGTGGGACAACACCTGGATTGGGACTGCTTAACTGTGCTGACCCTGAACCTTCTCCTTAAGCATCTGGTCAGGATCCCAGAGGTGGACTTGAGGGTTGGCAGAGCTCTGTTTCCATCTTTCCAATGTGATCACATTGAATAAATTTCCTTTTCTGCTTTTCATTGCTGATTTGACTCTTTCAATTGACTTATTGAGCACAGTTGGCTCAACCTGACATATTAGTGCTACCAGAGGCACAGTTCTGATCCTAACTCCAGTAACGTTCAATGAGAAAAGCTTTGCCTAATGTGTTCAGGTACCTTGCCCTAGTTCTTACAAATAGAAAGTATTAAGACCTTCACACAAAAATCAGATAATCTATCCATGGCAAACAGGCTGTAAACTTGTCCTGGAAACTCTCCTTCAATTTTCCAAACTTTGCCCTTTTCCTTGGCAAGTCTTCAAGAGAATATGAGGATGATGGTATCAGATGAGTCTTTTGCCTGTACCTTTCTTTCCATCATTACCAGGATCCAATGGAGTTGGAAGAAAGAGAGAACTCATCTCTTCCTGGGTCACTGCAGTCATTAAGCATGTGTAAATTCTACTAAAATCGCTAAATGTTAGTGAGAAGATCTTCAAGTTCTATTGTAATCATTTTCTGAAGTTCACTTTCTTATAAATATGCAAAGACATGTAGGGGGGTTAACTCTCCAGATATGCTGGAACTGATGCAAACACCCCTTCTTTGGACATGTAAGCAACTTGCTTAGGCTGTAAGTTAATTGGGAGATAACCTCCCTGTGCTGCAAGGCCTGAACAAAGGCTTCTTTTGAGTGATCTTAATGCCTGCGTCTCAATGCAGTGGGCTGAGCTGGAAAATGAAAGCAGAAGCACAAGAGATGGCATGTTGGCGATGGCAGCAGAGTGGCTGTGAGGGGCCGCAGCACCTGAGTGGGCTGCACATAGAAAGTAGCAGAGCAGTCCACTGCTTCGAGGCTGAAAAAGAAGCAACTGAAATTTTTGAGAGTGGCCAAGGCAGAAGATGGAAAGTGAAGTAAAGAAATCACAAGAGAGGGAACATAGCTAGGGCCAGAAAAAAAAAAGATTGGAAAAAGGCAGGGAAAAAATGAAAAAAAAAAAGAAAACAAAAAACAAAAACAAAATCCAGCAGACTCTGCTTATAAGAGGCCAAAGTTTTCAGGGCCAAAGGACTCATTCAGATATTCCAGGCTAAAGACTATAATACTGATAGGTATTAAGGACAGGGTATACCAGTTTCTCTCTGTGTTGCTGTGAGACACCCCTCAAACTCAAGCAACTTAAGGGAGAAAAGGAGATTTATTCAGCTATGATTGCAGCGGGGAGATACAGTCCTTCCTGGCAGAAAAGGCATGGCTAGTTGGCAGAAGCTAGAGGAGACTTAGATTACAACCATTGTGGAGGTTGAGAGAGAAACCTGAAGGAGCAGACTAACTAACAGAAGCCAGGTGGGGCTAACCAATTTCAAGACCCAACCCCTGCGACTGCTTTCCTCCAGCAAGGTTCCACCTCCTCAAGAGCCATGACTTTTAAGATTCCAATACATGAGTCTGTGGGGGACAACTCACATTTCAAACCATGACACTGGGAAATTCTAGGCCGACACAAATCTGGTGCCAAAAGTTAAATAGTCTTAATGCCTCTCTTCTTGTAATGGAAGATGGGTAAAGCTGAGACCACAACTGACCAAAGTGTAAAACAAAAGAGTAAAGTAAAAGAGGCTTGATCCCAAATAAGCCATCTGGGCTACCGCCATCCCATGATCCAGGGAATCTTGCAAAAGAGGGAGTAGTTAGAATGTAAAGAGCCTAAAGATAGGGAGAAGTACTGCCATATAGTAGTAGCCCTTATCCATATCAAAGCTACCATATCCACCATGTAATTTTACCATGGAATAGGGAGGGTTCTGAGAGATTGTCTGGGACTTCTTTCAGACACAAGAGGTGAAGCTTCCATACTCTACAGTTGCCCCACTGGTGGGCTATTCATACCCCAGTGAATGCCCAGGTACTCGCTTTCCTCTTACTGCTGAAGACCCTGACTTCTAAAGAGATCTTATTGGAAATAATGTCCAGTAACTCTATGTCTTTCTTCCCTTGTGAACTCACTTCTGTTCATCATGGGAGAACTTCCAGCCCCTATTGAACTTTGAGTCCATGGCACTCCAAGCATTACTTAGGAAGTTAGCTAAAGTACTCTGCACTGGGAGCGTGGAAGGGACACTCAGACTGCTGCTTCTGTGCTTGGAGAGGAATCGATCTTACAACTTCTCCAAGCAATCTCTTGCAGCTTCTTTTATCAAGTAGTACTATCCAATCATTCCAGCAGGAGGTGGGACGCCCACACAGAATGGCTGGCACTTTTCTATAAAGAAATTCTGCTGTTTTCCTCTTCCATATACTAACTCTTCTATCTGCCTGAGAGCTACAAGGATTACAGAGACAGTTTTCAACTTGTGTGTGTGTGTGCATGTATGTGTGTGTGTGTGTGTGTGTGTGTGTGTGTGTGTGTTTCAAGTACGTTATGTTAGGTTCCAGTGGCAACTTGACAGTTGCAGGCTGCTTGGGACACAGCTGTGAAGAATCGGTGGTTAGAGCAGGCCCCAGAACAAGTCTGCAGCCCATCGTGGCTGGTGCTTTCCAGTGGTGGATCATGTAGTAGGAAGTGCAATGAAGAGGGACTTGTTCTTCCCCTATCCTGTGTCGACTTGCTGTTGAGTCCACTCTTTCAGCACTGCTGCCTTCTAGAGCGCCATTGCTTTCTTTGTTGCTGCTGCTGTTGCTGCCTCCATTACTGCCTCCGTCTTTGGCTGACTCAGAGTTTGGTTTGCTGCTGTTCATCCCTGACATTGAGCCCAGCGTCTTCACCCTCCTGCGAAGCACGGGCTTGAGATTTTTTCTGGGAATCCTTAAGTGTTGGGCCCACCCAGAGATAATGGTCTGGGAGAGAGTAAGCAGGGCATGGCTTAGCACATGGGGCCAAAGATGGCGCTGGGAGCTGGTTGGTGTCCTAGGCATAACCCTGATCACATTACAGAGAGTCCTAATTGGCTTGTAGGAGCCAACATAGATTTATGTTTAGTCTGACCTATGCAGAGTATGTGCTATACTGACCATCAAGGTAATTGGCTGGTGTTTTGCGTGCTTGGATTCTTTGTGTATATAAGCTGATCTGTTACCCACAATAAACTGAGATCTTGCTTTGACAAACTCCCTGTCCGTTGCTGAGTCTCTGGAGGGCAGAGGCAGAGGTGCGGGCGGTCAGGCTTTACTTATCTTGGTCATTACAGCCAGGAGCTGTGTAACTGAGTGAATGAATGAGTGAGTGACGCTTTGACAGACTCCCTGCTGTATCCGGAGGCCCCTGGATTTGGGTGGGGGTAAAGGGCCTGTAGCATATTCGCCTTTCTCTGCCTTCTCTGCCCCGATGGCCTGGAGCCTTCACAGTGTGTGCCTGGGGGAATCGCCCCAGCACTTAAGCTTTGTGAAACATTCCAGTCAAAAAGGAAGCAACTATGGGTGGCTGCTTTGAAGGACATTACTTTTATCATTAGTTGATTAATAAAGTTATTTATACATATACATTCTAGTGATTCTGTTCTTTCAGAGAACCCTGACTAATAAAAAGTAATAACTTGGCAACTTGTTTTGCAATTTCACATTTACCAGAAATTTAGTGGTTAGTGGTCCTCAGTTTTAAAACGCTGTTTCTTGAATTCAATCTATTCACCAAAAATTCACTTTACATAAGTCGTTTCACTCAGAATCAAATACAATCAGAAGTTTGATTGTATTTAGTGATTATTCAGTGTACCCATATAAGTCCAGTTATATGGGTTATACTAACTCTGGTTATACACTGGTTATACAAATACAGAAATCTGAATCCTCATAATATTGCTGGAGAAATTGAGGTTCCCTGTTTGGGTTCTTAGTTTCATTAATAAAATAATTTAAAAATGCACTCTAAGACCATTTTATTAGAGTTTGAAAGAATATTGACAGGGCAGGAAGGTTATAGATTCTGGCAGCTGCTAGGAAGTAGGAGATTAAGAAGAAGATAGAAAATCATGCCATTTTAGTCAGAAATGAGGTCAATAGCAGTTGCACAGAGTGAGGGTCTTCAGAGAAAGTGAGAAGGCCGAGAGTATTTAGAAAAACATTCTTGGGCTTTGGGGAAAAGGCCTATGTATTCTGAGAGTTAAGAATTCAAATTAGCAGTATGATTTGATGGAAGCTCTGTAAGAGTTTGTGTGCCTACAAGTCTGTAAGACAGAGTCTCTTGGGAAGGATAAACACATAATCTCATTAAGATGATACTTATCTCTCCTATCTCCTTAGTGTGTATTCATGTTAATCACCTTTCCTGAGGTATGGACTCCTAGGTCATTGACAGGCTCAGCTGAATTAATTCAAGGGAAACAATAGTATATATGTTCTAATTTGGGGGCAGATCAGAATGTCATGTATCTTACACAGGGCTATTCTAGCCTAGTGTTACCAGGGAAACATGAGGTGAGGCTCCTCCTCAATATCCTCTGGCCTGCTAATTACTATCCTAATAGTACCAAGGTGTAGACAGTTTGTAAAAACAGGAAGAGCAGGAAGAAATGAGTTTTCATATAGAACAAAAAGGAAATGGATAGAAAAGGAAATAGAGCAAGTATTGATTCCCCAAAATGAATTCTTCAGGAGACAGGGGCCATGGGAACGTGAAATGCTGGGGAAGTAAGCTGCTTAGTGTGCCCAAACCTCAGTCCAGAATTTAAGTAGCTGCAGTTATCTCAGAAGACTTTGTAAGAATTATATAATTTGGACAAAATACTTGGCATGATATATATTTTTTAAAAAATTCAGGTTCTCTGAGAAGTGGACACAAAAACAAAACTAAATATGCAAGAACATTATGATTAATAATACTTTGGATGGAAGACTTCCATGCAGTCTGAAGAAGGCTTACCAAGGCCACTGATGTGTTCTTGGGTCACAGTTGGCAGTCAGAGTTCTATATCTCCCATGCACAGCTTCCCTGAATATCACTGCAGCCCAAGAAGCACGAATCCAGCACTTGGGGAGGCAGATTGCATTGGCTGGGGTCCCCTCAGAAGAAGGTCTTCATAGTTGAAGTTCTAGGAGCACATTTTCACAGCCAGCATGTTTGATATACAAGCACTAATTATATCATTTATATTCATAAAATGGAAAATATGTGAGTCAATATGTACTGGCAATAAAATAAATGAGCTTTTAAAAAGTGTATCAAGACAGTTTGTTATTATTTTAATGTGCAGTGAAAATTCATGAATAATGGATAGTTAAGAAGAAGCAGAAGCCAGCTCCTTTGTGTTGTTGGGTATAGGACATACTGAATCAGTACAAGCCGCGCTTTTACTTTTTGTTGAGGTAGGCAGGCCCTTCATGCAGCAAAACTGGGCCCCATGTCTCTTCCAGCTGGTGGCTCCACCATTCCTGAGCCCTGTGATCTGCATTCATTTGGGAAAAAGGAGAGCAAGCAAACAAGAGCTGAGGCTGTAGAGCACACAGCAGTTCAGTCTATAAGACCTTGCCAACTGGTCCTTGCAAGGCAACCTATAAAGTCTTTCTAGATACCTGCTTTCCTGTTGTAACTCTCTGCTGTCGAAGACAAGAACGGATTCTGGTGTTCATGTCGTGAATCTCCTTCACTAAGTAAAGCAGCTAGATGACTCAGAAGTCCTTTTGAGCCCCTGAAAAATCCTAAGCAGTACTTTAATCTGATGGCATTTCATTGTCAGGATCAAGAGAGTACTATGTACTGGATATTCTTCTAGGTATGTATTCCAACTCCATGTGGAAGCAACTATAATTATACTGTGATTCCCTGCAAAACTTACTTTTTTATATAGTAAAGAAAGGGCCCTTACCTAAGGAATCTTACTTCCAAAGACCACAACTAAGCAACTCAGAGACTCCAGGAGTTTGCTTCCATGGAAGGATGATACTTTCTGAGGAGCTAATCAGTGTTGCTGCTTTCCTCTCTGAGGCAGATCCAGTGGTACAGTGCCAGGCTATGCACTCATTCGCAACTGCTGCTCCCTGGGGACAGGGGTGGAATGGCACCAATTAAGAGGCGTGAAGAGGCAAATGCCATTTGTCCTGCTTTTTTCTCTTTCTCCTTGGCTGTGAGTCTTGACACCTGTGGGGAGGCAGGGAGACAGCTTTCTAATTAGCTTCTTTCACTGACATGCACAAAGCTCCTGACTACTGCTAGGTGAGTCAGGTGTGACTTGTTTTCTTATAATCTGTAAATACAAAGCAGCTTCAAATTCTGCTGCAGAATACATTTCTACATTTGGAACTAGGTGTTGTGGGTGTCCATACAAATGTAGCAGTGAAAAATGGCATCGTTTGATGAGTTGATGGTAGATAACTTTCCTTGTTCTGGTATGTCCAATAATTTCTTGTGCCTGGTTTCCCTGATATTTTAATACACCTTGGTGCCCTACAATCTCAATTCACCTAGATGAATGTATAGACTGGTACATTGACTTCTCCCAGAAATAAGTCATTTGTCAACTTGTGCTGCCTGGGTGGTGCCAGGCAGATGGTTTGCAGGCCCACCCAGTTGTGCAGTCATCCACTGTCCTTGAAATGAAATCAAGAAGCTGCTTGTAAAGTGAATTCTTTCAGGGGAAGTCACAGCTGAAAACCCATTGTTTTACACAATGTAGAGTAACCTTGAGTAGGACACAACATGATCCAACAGATGTGGATCTATTATTTTGCTTTATATCAGTCTATTTAACTGGTTCGCTTGATGTGGCCTAAATTGTATTGCCACTCTGAGTTTGTTCTGCCAACTAAAATATTCTAAAACCATCAAAACAATGTCCAGGAGATTTCTAGGCAACAACCTGGGGCAAGGCATGCTTGCGTGCTCTCTGCAGGACTCTATGAAAAGAACTTACTTTTCATTTATTCAGTTGTATTTCTACTAATCCATCCATCTGTCCAACTGTCCATTATTACATTTTAATTATGCATCAGGAGCAGTAATTAGCAAGCAACAAAAGGACAGCGCTTTCACTTTCATGTGAGTTATGAGGGCTGCACAGATTTTCTGACTATTTTGTTTTTGTTTTTGTTTTTAAGAGGAAGGAGCTACTGTAAGCAGTCTGTAGGTGGCCACTCTTACTACCACTGGGGGTATTAAAGCTGCTCCCCTCCCAAGAGGCAGGAGCCCAAAGCAAACAGGGAGGACTGTTTTCACTTTGTCTTGAGTTTTAGGCTATCAGAAAACATTTGGGAAGCCACAGGGGCGTGGGGGGAAATGGTAACACACTCCCCAAGATCCCTTTGACAGTACCCTCCAGACAAACATTCTCCAGGACTCAGATGTTACTCTAATCTGTTGCAAATTTCATTAATTGTCTGAACACACAATGCTTTTGACACCCAGACAAAACTATCTAAATACACTTGACTAAAATCAAAGCAGTTAACTTAGAATGTTACACATCCAGGACTGGTTTACTTAACACACAACTTTCCCAACCTATTCCCCATCAGTTCTCTCTTCATGAAGGTTCTTGAAAAGATGCTGCACTGACAAAGTTTGGAAAGAGCTACACACCTACAAGACTGATTTGATGGACTAGACTAACATATTTCAGGTACTGTTAAAAGGATTAAGATGTTGTAGGTTTAGAGTCTAATTATTTTCCCCTCCTTCATAATGAATTGAGCACATAGGGCACCAGGGTGCAAAATCCTGTTAGGTAAAACTTTTAGAAATGTATTAACTTAGACCACTAACTCTCACCCATCAAAAAGCTAAGAATGTTTTCGATAAACAACTTTGACTTTTTTTTTTAATTTTTAAAATTATTATTATATTCAACTGTGCGCATATGCGTGTGTATGTGCCCGCGCGTGTGTGTGTAGAACCACGGACGAATTCGCGAACCACCGTGGACGCCTCCACCTCCTTCTGCCCCGGGATTCACAGGCTCCGCCCTATCAGGAATAAAGATCTCCCCTGCTTTGCTCTAACCCACCTACCTGATGTTTCTACCAATGTACTGGGAAGTGTCTTGATTTAGGTTTTCTTTGTTGTGTGATTATAAAACCTCCAAAAAGTGTTTACATGGCAGAACACATGGAATTTAGGACAATCTGATTCTGTGTTTCTAGGTCATGATCACTCGCATTTGGCTGGACAACAAACTAATTCATTTCCCTTTGAGGCAAGATTTCTGATCTTTCTACCTACATTTGGAAATCTTCACTGAAACAGAATTGATCTTATTTCCCAAACATCACAAATTCCATTTGAAATGTGGTCCCTGAGGTTTCTTACATGTTCAACTCTTATCATTGCTTCCAGCCATAACTCCAACATCTTTTCTCAACCGAGCTTGTCCTAACATAGGATGATATTTCCAACAATAACTTATATTTGTTGAAATCATGTGATGTGCTGGTCATGATGCTAAGAAGTGTTTGACATATTTAAACTGAAGAATAAATCTACCCCTGGCTCTCTCTATATATATGCATATGTATAATTGAATCTTATTTCTCACATGTGTAAAGTCCCAGTGTTGTTGATGCTGCTGGTTTGGAAATTAAGGATAAATGATCACAGTTGGGCTCATGGATGCTCCTTCTGCTACAGGGTCTTTGTTTTTTTTTTTATTATTATTATTCAATTGTGTGTATGTGTGCGCACGCGTGTGTATATGTGTGTGTGTGTGTGTGTAGAACCACGGGCAAATTCGGGAACCACCATGGACCGCCTCCACCTCCTCCTTGTTTACTCTGCCCGGGGATTCACAGGCTCCGCCCTACTAGGACCAGAAACGCAGGCCGCCCCCACTTCCGCCCAGCGTCTATACATGGGGTCTAGGATCAGAACTTGGGACCTTCCACCTGTAAGGCTTAACCCCTGAGCCACCTCTCCAGCCCCCGGTTACAGGGTTTCTGTTTTTTTAATGTCAAAGTTCTTGTGTTCAGAATCAAAGACTGAAACAGAACACAGAGGATTAAAGTAAAGCTTATTAGAGGAGGGAAAGAATGAAACTCACATACTTTGATTCTGCAAGGACAAGAGCGTTGTCTGATGGGCTGCATCAAAATGTGGCATTCTTATGTCCAGGGATTGAAGCATAAAAGCAACATAAGAGGATTAGCGGAGAGAATGAAAAGAACTCATGGAAAAGGAACTCATGAATTCCAGACATGGAATCCAAGAGGAGCAAGGGAGCCAAAGATGGCTGCCAGGGTCCGGGAAATTTATAGGGTTAGGCAAGCCCAAGAAAAACGGCTTTTCCTCATTGGTTAACTACAGTTTCTACAAATGCAACTGGAGCCTTTGGTCCTTTACATCTCACTGATTTTGTTCATATTGGGGCCCAACTCAGTTGATTTTGTGACCAACCTTCTAATTGAATTTAGAATTTGTCTACAATTGAGAGCCAATCTGCATATCCTTTCATAAACAGAGCATTGGGCGAGGAGTAAAACCACTTCCTCCAGATTAGTAGTGTGTGGATGCCCTTCAAAGACTTTCCAACATGGCTCTGTTCTAAAACGATCTAACTTCCATTGTCTAAAATTTACCATTGAGCTATGAAATGTAAACTAACCTATGCCCAGGGGGAAAAATTAAACTGGTGAAAATTTATTAGTGTTTGTCTTGAAGGGCAAGAATTTTGAGTTTTGGTCTAAAGGTGCCCCCTTGAAATTCATGTTGAAATTTAATCCCCAACCTGAGGAGATTAGACCCTGAGGGTGGAGCTCTTATCAAAGAGGACTGGAGCCTTCTTTCACCCCTGTCTCCAGGAAAGAATGCCAGAAAAATAGTGACTTATGAAGCAGGAAGCAGGCACTCAGAACATTAGTCTTCTAATTATGGACTTACCAACTTCCTGACCAAAAGAAACAAATGTTTATAAGGCACCACTTTGTGGGATGTGTTAACGGCAGTGTGAACAAGCGAGGACAGTATGTGAAAGAGAAGAGAGGGATGCTGGGGCCAGCTGAGCCTGGGGCTCCTGGAAACAGCCATAGTTAAGAAGCATTCACTTTGCCTTGTTCTGGACAACACTGGCTTCCAGGGAGTGCACCTCCTCCTGAGAACAGGCAAGACTCACAGGTGTTCCCGTCCACCTGCGACAGCTATACACTCTCCAAAATCACATTTTTAACATCATAAACTATTCATGAAGCATTTTGTCCCCACAAATCCATCAGAACAAAATCTTTGTTTTCCTAACCTTAAATTTCTCTCTGCCCAAGATTTTAGAACTTGGGCTAGCTATGCATTTAAGATGACATTCATCCTGGTAGTAACCTCTTCTCTGACCTAGGGGTAGATGGATGGGCTTTATCTATTGTCAGAGCACAGCCCCTCTGTGCCTGTGCCACCCATCTCACTGCCCCACAGACAGGCTTTCTAATGTTGTTTG
Organism: Typhlomys cinereus; assembly: GCA_023101885.1. Classification (NCBI taxonomy): domain Eukaryota; kingdom Metazoa; phylum Chordata; class Mammalia; order Rodentia; family Platacanthomyidae; genus Typhlomys; species Typhlomys cinereus. Next base: position 2,701,650 of record JALPQD010000225.1, on the reverse strand, counting down.
CTTCTCTTTGTGAACAGAAGGCATTTCTGCTTAACTTTGAGATACCAGCAGAACTCAAATTCAGCTAGCTCTCATTGCTACAGCCCCTTCCACCCGCCATATTGATCTATTAGAATAACACGTCTCCTATGGATGGTTGCATTTGCAGAGATTTGGACCCAGAGGGCTAGAGCTGAGCACACCCTCATATCGACTGTGGATGGCTCACTGGCCCTACAGCATTGCCAAACAGCAGGGCAGGGACTGGTCTAGTCAGCCAGGCACTACAGCCTTAAGGCTGTGAGTAATTGCTCGTGGAAAGTCCACTGGATGCCAAAACTGACTGGGTATATGGTGCTTGTTTCGGTATCAAGAGAATTTGGAAGACATCAGTAGCATAAAAAGAAAAGCACTTAATGAGGCACCCAAAAGAGACACCAGAGCAGCAGATGACAGGTAATTGCACTCAAAAAGGAGAAGAGTGCATCCAAAGCAAAGGAGTCTTCTGAGGTAGGGGTCTGGACAGGGCTCACTTCTCATGCAGAATGCCTTTGAGTTTTATCATGGTTTAAATGTGTCTCTCACAGTCTCATGTGTTTGGAAAGGTCATGGCACCTTTGAGAGGTAGAGTCTTACTAGAGGTAGGTGGTCACAGGATATAAGTCTCCAGATAAATTATTCCCACCCTACTCCTGGAGAAGTCTACTCTTGTACCAGGGGTCTTTCAGCTCTTGGTCTCTAAGATATTTGCAGTGACTTAATCTGCCTCTAGCTTCAGCCAGGCAGCCATGTTGTTTCCACCATAAAAGACTGTATCTCTTCTCTGTATCTCATAAACTGACCAAATCTCCTTTTCTCCCTTAAATTGCTTGACTTTGAGTGTTCTCTCATAGCAGCAGAAAAGAGTAACTAACCATTACATGTTTGGAGCCCCTTTCCCAGTGCCTGGCGTCCTGCTGTGCACTGTGACTGGATTTATATAACCTCTTTCCTTTCATGACATATACATCTTCAAGACAAATCTAGGCCAGTAATGACAGGTTTGAGCAATTTCAGGCATGTGTCACATATTAATATTAAAGGCAAATGAAAGCTCAATCTTATTTTTAATCTTTTTGGAAAAGTAGGACAGATATTTATTTTCATATATGGTAGTAGTAAAGCACAAAATACTTTAGAAAATTAGGTTTAAAACCAATTTAAATCTCCATCACTTTTCTGATGTGCCACATTTGTTATGTATCATTTTAAGACTTTCTCTCATATTCGCCACTTTGACACGTGCATTTGGGCAATCTGTAATTTAATATAAATTTGCCTCTGTATACATTGTTTTAAAATCCCTTTTGTATAAGTGACTATGATGGAATTTACCTGTTTTCAATGGTGCAATGCAAACACAGTTTCAGTAAAATCCTGTTGTCTGAGAATTAATTTATATCATTTCCTTTGGATAAATCTTCAGATATAATATGATTGTGTCAAAGAATGTGAATGTTTTTATTATTGTTGATATGCATCTCTAGAAGAGCTGTACTATTTACAAAGAATTATTGTACTCTAGCTAATATGATTAAGGATACTGCCTTTTTATTTTGACTTACACAAAATATCTCTTTGTTCTGAGGCACATTTTTGGTAACTCAGAAAAGCAATGCTTTTTTATTTCTCCAGTTATATCTTCTCTTTTCTGTTTCTATTCATTATAATCATCTTATATTATAAAAATTTACTGTGCAAAGCAATGTGATGGAAAAATAGGGAAAAATAAGAAAAAGAAGTCTCTGTCCAGAACAAACATTCTTCCTACTGAGGAGAAGGAAGCCACCAAACAAACAAGTAAATGACATTTCATCCTAAGACATCTGAGTGAAACTCATAGTATGGTTGTTGCTTTATTTATGATAGCTGCTGAGTCCTATCTGAAAAGACTGTCACCTGAAAACTGTGAAAAAGCCACAGGTAAAGAACTCTTTTCAAGTGTCTGGAATATGAGGTGGTAGGTGAATAGACAAGGAAGTGTAGAGGACTGAGATGCAGTAAGTGCTGATGTGTTCCTGGAAGGCCACAGTAGCTGGAATATAGACATGGGGACTTACTGAGAAGTGGAGGTGAAGCTGTAGTTTTGACTGGAGTGGGGACATCCGTGGTTCCACACACATTGGCAAGGAGCATGAACTGATGTCAGGTGTAGGAGACAACTGCAGGACTTTGAATTTAGTGATACAATCTGTTCAAATGCTATGTGGAAAGGAAAAATCCCATTATAGACCAAGTCAGTATTCTTAGCAAGTGGAAATATCACGTGGATTAGGATGGTGAGAAGAAAGGAGAGGAGAGAGAGAAAGAGAGAGAAAGAGAAAGAAGGAAGAAAGGAAGGAAGGCAGGGAAGGAGGGAGGGAGGGAGGGAGGAAGGAAGGAAGGAAGGAAGATCTTCTCTGGAGTTGTTATCAAACCAGACACTGAGACAAATATTTTAGGCAGATAGTTCTTGTGTAAGGTGACCCCAGGAAGTGAAGATGGCAGCAGCAGAAGAGCCAGAGGGAGACGGGCAAGTCCAGTGAGGATGGTCAAGACCACTTCAGGCAGCAGGACTGGGCCTTTACCAATCTCCTGAGAACAGAATACCTCCCACAGTAACCCATGCAAACCCTACATTCTGAGCAACTTCTCTGACTTCAGATCTTTCTACACCTTTTGTTGCTTCTTATAAGCTACATGGAGTAGGTTACTAAAGCCTGTGGTAAAAGAGTATGGCAGGAGACGGGGGAGGTAGAGGCAGACTACTGAGATGGCCTGCTATTGGAATGTATAGACTCCTTCACCACACAAGACAATCAAACTGGAGGTACACTGGGTAGATATAACCTAGGACATGAAAAAGATCTCTGCATACAGATCAATATGACACATTTTATTCACAACAAAAATTCTTTCCTTTTATTAATAGGAGTGAAAACTGTTCAGAGTCTCAGAAATTTTTTTGGTTCCATATTTTGGAATTATTTAATTTGACTATAATACTGTGACCCAGACTTTTTTTCTAAAAATAAAAGGAAGTAAAGTAACTGGACCCTTGATCAGATGCTATGACTGAAGTTTGCATGGGCTGTGCTTCTCAAGGACTGAAGATAAAGAAAGTTAGGCCTGCATATCATAAGATTTCCAGCCCACCAGGCCTAGTGATTAGAATGTCATATGCCACATCTTTTTTAAGCTAATCTTTCTCTTCTAAGATTTAGCCTGTGGCTTTGTTACTATATCATTTGCTATAAACAGAAATTCCTAACCAAGAGAAAAATCTCTAAACCAAGACCTAGCTAAAAGTAATAACTTTTTTCCTTTTTTAGAATTCTTCTTTTACATATTTGGTTGACAAACTTTGGAAAGTTCTAACTAGTATCTAGTTAGACCCAATTCTCATGAGTGATTTAGATGGGTTGGAGACACAGCACAGTGATAGAGAGCTGAGTAACGTGTGTGAGGCATGGTGTTTTTCGTTCAGTCTCAGCACTGAAGAAAAAAAGCTCAATCTTTCCAAAATTTTCTTTTTTCTTTTCCCTTTGACCAAAATTGTTTTAACTGGCAAAGTAACTTCATGCTAGTTGTAGTATTTTCCCCACCCCCAAATGAAAGCCTTACCAGCAAGAACCTATCAGTAAGATCATATTGGATTTTGGTCAGTAGCAGATGATAACTACACCTCTAAGTTACTATTATTTTGTGATTTTTGTGATTGTGCACCAAAATAATCTTATTCATATAGAAACTGTTTCAGAAAATCCAAAATAACAGATGATATGGAAGTTGACCAGAAGTTATGCTGACCACAGAGAAAAGCTGGAGATATAGATGAAAAATGATTACTGGGAATATCTAATTAGGTCTGCTACAAATATACCAACTTCAGAACTCAAACATTTAAGACATGGCATTGCTCCTGGAGTAGGTGTGAGTGCAGGTTGATTATAGAGAGGGGGAGACTTCCTGAGTGATCACAAGGTCAGTTTCTTGCTAGAGTTGGGGTTACACAGACATATAGGATCTCAGATTCTATGGGTTGAAACATACTGTTCTTTATTCATCTCATGCAAAGTGATAACCATATATGATAACTGATAACAAATGATAGCTACCTGATGTCTTATGTACTGATTTACTTAGGGATGAGATATTAAAATTTATGGAAGAGAAATTAGCTAATTCATAGTTATGCGATAAACATAATAAAATGTTAGGAGACTGTATATATTAGCAAAATATTAAGTGTATAATTCAACTCCTTGAATGTTCAAAATTTTTCATAAAAAATAATGTCATGGTTTGAAATGTGATTTGTCTGCCACAGACTTATGTGTTGGAATTTTCAATTGTTTGAGAAGATCATGGTACCTTTAAGAGGTAAACTTTTATTGGAGGAAGGAAGTCACAGGGGATGGACCTTATAACAGTTACTCTTAACTATTGCTGTGAGAGAACACCCAAAATCAAGAAACTTAAGGGAGAAAGGGAGGTTTATTCAGCTTACAGTTCCAGAGGGAAAGTACAGTCTCTCAAAGCAGAGGTGGCATGGCTGGCTGGCCAAAGCTGGAGGAGGCTAAGTCATCACAGGCATCTTGGAAGCTGAGAGCTGCAAGACTGCTTACAGCAAAGGCAAACTTCTCCTAGAGGTAGGGTGGGACTAATCCACCTCAAGGCCCACCCCTTGTGACTGCCTTCCTCCAGTGAGGCTCCATCTCTGCAGGTGCCATGACCTTGCCAAACACATGAGACTGTGGGGGACACATTTCAAACCATGACATTCCACCCCTGGCCCCCACAGGCTCATTGCCATCTCATTATATAAACCATACTCAGTCCAACATTAAAAGTCTTCATAGACTACAATAGTAGTCCCAACAGTCCAAAAATCCAAAGTCCAAAGCCTCTTGTAAAATCAAAATACAAGTTACATACTTCTAACATACAATAGCACAGAATAAACATTTCAATTCCAAAAGGAAGGAATGGGGGCATATCCAGGAAAGATTGGTCCATAACAAGACTGAAAACCAACAGGACAAACTCCAAATCTTGTAGCTCCAAGTCCAATAGGTGAACCTCTCTTTGAAATCATCTCAGTTCCAAAGGGCTTTGGTTCCACCCCTCCAATGCAGCTGTCCATAGAATACGTTGGTCTCTTGAGCTGACTCCTCCCAGGGTATACAGCTCTCCTTGGCAGGTATCCCACGCTGTGTCTGGAATCTCTAACATCTTTACTTCCCAATGGCAAACCAGGCTTTAACTCCACAGCACAAACTGCCCTTCTTGGGCCTCTAAACTGCAGGCTTCTTGCCTTATGATGCCTGGATTCTGCCAATTTTTGAAATCTTGGAGGAGGACTCCATGATCTCCTCCCTCTTGTATCACTGATGCCTCTAAAACCAGAACTATGTGGACGACTTTGCCAAGACTGGCCCCCTTGAATCACAGCTGATTCTGCTCCTCTATGTTGACCATCTCTTTCACTCCAGGGCAGTTGCTTGGTAAGAGAAACCAACTCTTGCTTTGGAACTCCACCCTTTAGCTCCAGTCTTCTGAAAGGATTTGCATTCTTAGGAGTGGGAGCCTTCCCTGAGGATCCTGCCCTCAAGCTAGGGCCTCTCCTATTATCCAAACTGAGAGCAGGCTTTGATTTACAAATGGCTCTGATCTCTTCAACAGCCATTTTGTTCTCTGCTTCTTCCTAGTTTGACTCTTTAAGTTTGGCATTGTATTTTTCATCATTAGATTTTACAGTTTTTACTTCTTTCTGTCTGATTCTTTGCTCTTTTTCACAACTCTAAAGACAACTAAAAAGTAGCCATATCACATTGTCAAGACTACATTGCTTTGAAATTTCCTCCACCAAGCACTCCAGCTTAATTTCAGGCAAACTTTCAGACGAGGGCAAAACTTCACTAAACTCTTGGCCAACACATGGCTCCATGTGTCACTCATCCAGTTGCAAACACAGTCTCTGTTCCCCTTTGGACCATCACAAGCTGGGCTTCCACTGTCTGTGTCTCTCACAGCATTGCTCTCTTCTGAGCTCTCACAAGAAAGGTCCCTTTGGCCCAATGGCCAAGACGCAAAGATTTTCCCAGCACAAAGTCCCAAACTTCTCCATATTTCTCCCAACAAACAGTTCCAAAGGCACACTAGCCACATCACATTATTGGTCATGCTTCTGGGTACCAACTTTTCTCAGCTTCACAAACAACTTCATTTTATGGTACCAGCTGTTCTTATCTCACAGCAATACCCCATTATCCGGTACCAATTTCTATAACAGTTACTCTTAACTATTGCTGTGAGAGAACACCCAAAATCAAGAAACTTAAGGGAGAAAGGGAGGTTTATTCAGCTTACAGTTCCAGAGGGAAAGTACAGTCTCTCAAAGCAGAGGTGGCATGGCTGGCTGGCCAAAGCTGGAGGAGGCTAAGTCACCACAGGCATCTTGGAAGCTGAGAGCTGCAAGACTGCTTGCAGCAAAGGCAAACTTCTCCTAGAGGTAGGGTGGGACTAATCCACCTCAAGGCCCACCCCTTGTGACTGCCTTCCTCCAGTGAGGCTCCATCTCTGCAGGTGCCATGACCTTGCCAAACACATGAGACTGTGGGGGACACATTTCAAACCATGACAGACCTCCAGGTTGATTGCCTCCACCCTATATCCCAGAGAAGTCTGCTCTTGCAGTAAGCAGTTTTGCTACTTGAAGCTTCCATGAAGGTTTAGTCCCCCTCTAACTTCTGCTAGTCAGCCATGCTTTTCCTGCCATAATGCATCTTCCCTTTGAAACCATAAGCTGAATAAATCTCCCTTTTCTCCTTTATGTTGCTTGACTTTGAGTGTTATTTCACAGTAAAGAGCAAGAGTAACTTTTATAGAGAACAATTCTCAAACTCAGAAGTTTATGAGACTCCACTGAAGATATTTAGCAGAGGGTGTTTATATGTAGCTTTGATTTTTGTCATTATCTGATTATTTTCTCTTATGAAAATGCAAATATTTGGGGCTGGAGAGGTGGCTCAGGGGTTAAGCCTCTGCCTTGTAGGTGGAAGGTCCTGAGTTCGGATCCTAGACCCCAGGCAGAAGCAGGGGTGGCCTGCATTTCTGGTCCTGGTAGGGGGGAGCCTGGGAATCCCGGGGCAGAGTAAACAAGGAGGAGGTGGAGGTGGTCCATGGTAGTTCCTGAATTCGCTACATACATACATAAACACACACATACAGACATACACGCACAATTGAATAAATAAATTTAAAAAAAATTTAAAAAATTAAAAAAAATGCAAATATTTGACTGCTCACATGAAAGTGTTTGAAAGAGCAACACTTGGGCATAGCCTTCGCTTAAATCTGTGGTAGCAAAACAGTGGTCTTCTAATGCCCTTTTGTTGAGCCCTTATGTATGTATCTTACCTTACATGACAAAAGAACTTTGTGAGTTGCAGTAAAGAACTGAAGGCAAGAAGGTTCTTCTGAATTTTGTATTGAATCCCACAGGTCCTTATAAGTGAGAGAGGAGGCAAAAGGGTCAGAGTCAGCACAGATACAAAGAAGGAAGCAGAACTGGATGTTGGACTAGTAACCCATCGTGAAGGAAGCAGGTGGAAAATACAATGAAATGTCTTCTTCTTTCAAGCTTCTGAAGGCATACAGCCACAGAGTAAGCTCACTGAGATCTATGTTGGGTTTCTAATCCTTAGGTGTTTGTCAGAGGACAAATTAGTTATGTTTATATCCACTCAGCTGTGTTAAACTGCAAAATAAAATATAAAGGAAAGGCTTCTGAAGTCACAAGATTTTTTTTCACATAATCATGATTCTGAAGCATTATGGGGGACAGTGAGGCCAAGTGGCAGTACATGTGTATATCACTATGACTTTGGATTGAATCCACGATTCACAATATGAAGTTTGGTGATTAATTTTAAATGTATATACGAGAATGAAGACAGCAGGAGTTCAGACAAATGTCCCAGAAACCCAGTAGCAGTTTGATGCTCAGACATTATGTGAATTACTTCCATCATAGAGGGGACCCAGGTCTATGGTAGCATTCACAGTGACATAGAGATCCCCCTAACTTGGGTCTGAGCATCATTCAGAGGCCTTAAATTACTAGATCTTTTCTGTAGTGTGCATCAGTCTGCAGCCTCCTTCCTCTGTGATCACACACTGAGCACACGCTGGCTTTCAATCTCTCCCTGCGCCTCCTGAGCGAGACACTGAAAGGCACATGAAACTGGTTGGTTCCTTCTGCCCCTATCTTTTGTCCATGTGGCCTGTTACTTTTGACCCTCTGCATTCTTGTTTCTTTATAACCTTAGTGCTTGTGTTTTCCCCTAAAGCCACTGTGGGTCTTTCTGTGTGTATCATTTTCATTTTTAGCTTCTACTGACAATAACTTGAATTTAAATTAATTCTCAGTTCAATCTCTAGAAATGGGATTTTGATTGTCCAAACACCCTAATTTGGGAAGAGACTTTTATTCTAAGAGATCTACCAGCATAGAGACCTGGATAGCTTTTGGATTAAAATTTCATCTCTTCTGTGGTTTAAAAAATTAGTAAATTATTTGGAGAGCAGAAATGTTCTTTTAGTTACTGTGACCTGGCCGTGGTGAGGAGCTTCAGGCGAAGGGACCATATTTGACACCCTGGCTCAAAGTTCCACTCCACGGATGCATTGTATCTTCTTCACTGGGAATTTAGGGAAAGTGAAAGCAAACTCAGAGACAGTATGTATGCTAATATAATCAAACTGCAGATATGAAAATGGAAGGAAGCCTCATAGAGTAACTGAGAAAGAACACACATGGTTAGACCAGTGTGGCCAACATGATTGCTCAACTGGGTTGGAATTTGTTTCTGTGCTTCCCGATACTCGCTAAGTGAATAAAAGTACAGTAAAATCCCCAGTTTTTTATGATAGGAGAAGAAATAATTGCATTTCTCAGTTTATTAGACGGCCATGACATTAAGTAAGTCTTGAATCCCTTCCAGCAGATGGTAGGACAAGGAAAAAGAACGATGTTAAAAAATCTGTCAGGACTAGAAACCGAAATGTTTGGCAGTTGACTTTCTTTATTAATAATGATTCTTAATTCAGCCGACAAATTTGTAGCAAGTTAGTCATTTGATTCATTTCCCTGTTATTTGGAATAGGGTCCCCAGGTAAGTAAGTCCACAAGTTCTTGACAATAGAGTATTTTTCCTGGATGAAGATTCTCAGTGCAAAACATAAGAGCCGGTTCTACTAAGCTGCACTCACCTGTTTGGAGTGACAGGACCAATCAGTATCCCTGCCCACACATTTCTCAGTTTCAGGGTCTTACGCAGCTTCTGTTAATCTTAACCTTCCCAGTTATCTAGAGAGTAGGTCTTTTAGTTTGTTAGCCTGTTCCAAGTACAGGTAAGAACATTGGCCTAAGTGTCAGGAGGACCAAACTGGAGCTCAGAACTTACCCCTGAGTTACATAGGTGGCCCCAGTAACTCATTTTATGACTTTGAGGAGCCTGCAGACAACATTAATATTTCTCAGGGTTTGGCCCAGAAACATTATAGATTCCTGGACTGTACCATAAACTTTCTGAATCAGAATCACAGGGCAAGAGCTGGGCTCTATATTTTAACAGATCCAGTATTTCTTTTTACTATTCATTTTAACGTTATTCCATCAATTGCATATATTTTGTGATCTTAAGATATTTCTTTCTGATTCACATTAATTATAAACACACACCCTCTCTCTTTCTTTCTCTCTCTTACTATCTGTTAAATTCTTTCCAGCTCAGTATTACTTCATCTTCCTTTCTGAGAAAGAAGTCTGTCTTCTCTTTTAGTCATATTGTTAAGCTGTACAGTTGCAGAAATGGCTACAAAAATAGATGGCAGGTAAGAATCTTCTCTCTATTTGGATGCATAGCTAATCTATTTTTGGTAGAATTATTCCATTTGAACCTCGAGGTAATGTGTTCATGGTTCTTTGTGATAGCTAACATAATTAAAAAGATACTTTTTGAAAACTTGACCCAATGTGTAACTAAGGGATTGTTACAAGAGAGCTGTGAGTTAATAAAAAAGAAGAGAGAGGATATTGTCAAAAATTAAAAATGATGCTTTGATACAAGCCTAAAGATCTGTGACTGCACAGTTCTGATTATCTACATTGTTTATTCCATTGAACTTTTGAGAAAATGTTCTCTTCCACGAGCTGCTCACTTTCTACAGGACAGTTTTTAGAGTCAATGCTATATGCTTTGCACAAATGGGTTCAAAGGTGTCTTCCTCCTGCTGAGCATCATGGGGGAACCAGGGGTTTAGCTCTTTCTGTGTTTGACTGTAGCTGTGCTTAAGTGTAGCAAACATACATAGTGTTTACCATGGGCAAGGATTTCTCTCAGTTTTAGATAAATGAGCTCATTTCATCCTCACAGCAACTGTGAATAAAATTCATAAAACAGAAGAGAAAAGGAGGCTCTCTTATGTATGCAATATTTCCAGGTTCCTACAGTGAGAAGTGGAGGAGTTGATGCTGGAGTGACTCTGCATTGAGAAGCATTCATGAAAGGAAAGTTCTCATATGGCTTAAAGAGATAACTGAAATTCTGCTTTATTGTGAGCTGGAGTTCATCATAAACTTGTTCTTCTTTCAGAGTGCTCCAAAACACCAGGACACCTGGGAGGATGGTTTTACCTTCTTTGGCTTCCTCTTCCTTACCTCTAAGAAGAGAAAAAGCTACTAGCCTTACAAGTCCACATTTCAATGAGCAACACAGACTCTTAAGAGTCAATATTTCTTCATGCAAACTACTGTTAAGAACTGAACACCAGACAGTGGGGGATACTGTTCTTATTACTGTATCCACAAGTGAAGCGTGACTCCCTTCTATGGTAGATTTGTTTATGGAAAAAAAAACAACAACAAAGCCTCTCTGGTCCTTGCTCTTATTTCTAAAATGGGCATTGAATTAGAACCAATAATTCTCACAAACTAATTTTATCTTAAGAACAAAGAGGCATGTGGTCAAATAAAACAAAGAATGCATAATACATTTTGCCAGTTTATTAGGCACCCTGCAGTAAACAAACTTGCTTATTTTGGTTAGAGTTAAGATTCCTAAATTTATTTGAACACATAGTTTTTTTTTCTTCTCTCCCAAGGACCCAAACATCATGGAACACTTTGTTTACTCTGCATTGCAGGATTTTAATTTTTCAAACTTAAAATATTATAGTTTTTCTGTGGTTTCTACTGCTGGTTGGATAATCTGCAGTGTGAGTGTATAGAGATGAAAACACTGCTTTTGACAGAAAGAAACTTGTGTCTATAGAATGTGAAGGTAAGGAAAAAGAGCCGTATGGATGTCTCATTGCTTTAAAGGTCTTCTGAGATGTGTCAGCAGAAATCTGTGTGGTTAAGTTGCTGAATACTTTCATAGAGTTTTCAGATACTCAAGTATAGTTAATATCCTCATTTGTATTGGAAAAGAGACTGAATTCTTCAAATAGGAATAACTGAAGAAAGCTGTTAACACCAACAGGCTCCCCCTTAACTCAGACCTGTATTGTTACCCCCCACCCCAGACTGAACTAGGAGCATACATGCATCATCTTAACTTTTTCTTTTGGTAATTGTTTTTATTGTTCGTTTTAAAAACCCAATCCCATCTCTCATATAAGGACAGTGAATAAACTACAATTTATTTACAAAGCAGATGAAATTTTAGGATTAAAATGAGTTCAGAAACAAAAGAGCTTTCAAATGATCTTTAGCAAGTTCAGGTTCAGGAATGAATTAGGGAAAAACTTAAGTTTTTTTTCCCCCTTGGGGCGATTGTCTCCTGGGCATTATGCTTTCTTAGAAGTTTCATAAGTGCACCATATCTAAGCACGGTAACCCATGAAGCTCTTCTGGGGCTGAGAATATGAAAGGCTAAGACAGATGTGAAAAATTCTGCTTCCTCCCAGAGAGAGAATGGTGAGAATCTGCTGCCTAGTCCTGCCAGACTTTATCTTTTAATCAGTGGAGTGGGAATCTGCATGTAAACCCAGACATAGCATTTCTGATTGGGTTGAGGGAGAATTAGGAATATGGGAAAACTTTCTTAACTTTTGCCGTGTTCTTAGATAGTTGGCCTAAGAGCCAGAGAATCAATATTCCTGATATCTAGTATGGGCTAGAGAAACATTAGACACTTCCACTATAAATAAAATTTCATAAAATCTCAGGCTATAGCCTTATCCCTAGAAGGGCTAATCATATTTATTTCTTAGATTGTCTTGCTATTTTCTCTTTCACAAAAACAGGTTCCTTATGTCACATTGGACTGATGTGTTTTAGCCATTTTTTAAATAACTAAAGAATCATCTTAATCCTTTGTTTCTCATGTTTTTATTCTGTAGGCTTTCTTATGTTCTAGAATAACTTTTCTTCCTTCTCTCCTCCCTCTTCTCTGTCTGTCTTTTTCTCTCTAGTTTTTCCTCTCTCTCTCTCTCTCTTATTATTTCTTATTTATTTGCTTTCTTGGCAAGAGTAGACCATAAGAAATCCTATTGTATCATTCCAGAAAGGACATATTCCTTACTATTTCTCTTGTGACGTTCAGTTTAATATCGGTCGATCATTTTCCTTCTCTTCCATCACCTACTTCTTTATTTTCAGGTACTATATAGACCAGGCTAGCCTAGAACTTGCAACAATCCTCTAGTCTCTGCCTTCGTAATCTAGAGATTACAGGTATGTACTACTAGGGTGCCTCTAGTTAGTGGTTTCATAAAATTTTTACACAATCTGCTGCCTATTTTATACTTTATAACTTTTCCAATTATTGCTAATCATCAAAAATCACAGAGGCTATAACACAGAGATATTCTAATTCAAAGTATTTTCTACATTATTTAGTAATTTTCACTTTGTGGCTTTTAGTTGTTCTAAGGTCCTGCACCCATGGAAAAGGAAGGCTAAACAACAAGATAGCTCTTAGTCCTGGCTTCTCCACTGTGCTCAGGAAATGAGCTCTAGCACCATGATGCTTACCCCAAGCTTAAAGTCATTTCTTCTCTAGTATTCCAGGCCTCCTCTGCAAGGTCTCCAGGAAAGTAGCTGCTGCATCTCACAAATTTGTCTCCTCCTTTTCCACTTCCCTCTGTTGTATTTTATGGTATACTTGAGGGCATGTTTCATGTTTAAAACACTTTTGTTTGAATTTTTTATTTTTATTGATTTATATTTTTATTTTGCATGCATGCGTGTGTTCATGCGTGTGTGTGTGTGTGTGTGTGTGTGTGTGTATGTGCATGTATACATGTGTGTGTGTGTGTGTGCCTATGTCAGAGGACACTGTGTGTGCCTGTGGAAGCCCAGGGATGACTTTGGGAATTATGTGGACTGCTTTTACCTCCTTTTCCCTTGGTACTGGGATTGTCCAGACTATCTTCCAGGGCCAGAAGCACACACTGCCATCATTTCCACCTGGTGTTTTTGTGTCATTTGATCTTTTCCAGGAGTACTAAAGTAACCTGATAAGAAAAAGAAATGACAATACCCAGGAGAACTGTATAAAAAAAAAATAACTCGTTTCACCACTACTTACTGTCACATAAACGCGGTTAATTAGAGATGGATCATGTGCTTAAATGTTCCAAAGCTTACAAAATAAAATATATTAGATCACTTTATGATTCAGAGAGCATGAAAGCTTCCTAGGGTAGTTTTCCATAAGACAACTATTGTTGAATTTCACTTTATGATATCTAAAATGTGCCGATCAGAAGCATTGTTGAGAAAATGAACAGAAAAAAACCACAGTTTGGGAAGACTTTAGACTTCATTTGACTTAGGCTATGTACATATCCCTCTCCTATCCATGCACTTGGCAACCTGAGACCCTCACCTGCATCAAATTGCATGCCCCCTTCTAAATAATGACATGAATGCTCTTTTTGACGGCAATATGTCAAGACTTTATTTCCATTCAAACATGCCCCAGAATATATCCAGGAAGGGGAGGCAGAGAAGTTGAGAGAGTCTGAAACAGTACTGCAGTGCATGCACGGTAAAGCAACTTCTCCTAGATCTGGAAAGGAAGCCATAAAAAAATTATGTCCTTAAATACTTTCACTCAAGGAGTAGGCTGCTTATTGCAGAATGGCCAATATGCATTATCATTTTGCTTCTTTGCAGCCTGTGTGTACTTCTTCAGTTATTTAAGTAAGTTGAAAAGAACCTGGAAATCCCCAATCCAGGCAGCAACCACTGCTAACAGCTTTATTTGTAGCAATTTAGAGCAAACCATGTGAAACTATATCAAAAATAAAATGAATGGTACATCTATGTAGTAGGATACTTTTCAACAATGAATTGAACCAACATCAATACATGCCATAGCATGAGTGAATTCCAAAAACCATTTTGCTGAGTGAAAGAAATCTTGAATAAATGATTATATGATGTGAATAAATGACTATATGATTTGATTTATAAAACTCAAGAAAGACAAATTAAACCACTATGGTGGAAGAGGAGGAAGAGTTCAGAACAATGGCCACTTGTCAAGGTGGAGAGAAAGTGCTGGGAAAAGAAGCTTGAGGGACACTTTTTTTTTTAAATTTTTATTTATTTATTCAATTGTGCGTGTGTGCGTATGTAGTGTGCGCGCACATGTGTGTCTGTGTGTGTGTAGAACCACGGACGAATTCGGGAACCACCATGGACGCCTCCACTTCCTCCGCCCCGGGATTCACAGGCTCCGCCCTACCAGGACCAGAAGCGCAGGCGCCCCCGCTTCCGCCTGGCGTCTATACGTGGGATCTGGGATCCGAACTCAGGACCTTCTGCCTGCAAGGCAGAGGCTTAACCCCTGAGCCACCTCTCCAGCCCTTGAGGACACTTTTTAGATGTTGCTAAATCTTAGTAGAATTTGGGATTACACAGGATGCTTCTGTTAGTAAAAATATGTAAATACCCTTACATAGAAATTTTACCAAAAAAAGGAAAAATGTGTTAAATATTGAAGGGCAATTAAAGATGTATATGTGAGTATTTTGATGAAACACACTGATATTTATGACTTATTGTGAAATATATCAGACAAGATGGACTGTTCCTAAACAGAGATAAGGGCAGCATTTGATAAGAATGATAAATCTTAGATTTATCTAGATCAGATTCTAGGTGATGGGCCTACCAAAGTCAGTGTAGTATTTTCCAGCTTTTCTGTGGGATTGAAAATTTTCATGGTAAAATTAGAGGTGAAAAGATAGTGTTAAATTTTATTAAGGTTACAGATTTAAATGTTTAGCCATTCATTTGCATTTTGAGTTCAGGTGGTAATTGTTAAATGTAGTTGATTCAAAAATCCACTGAAGGGCTCTGTTTATTACTTTAGTCAGGATATCTTTTGTTATGCTACAATAACAAATAAGCCCTCATTTTTGGGCACTTCATCATAACAAAGGTCCCTTTCTCAGTGTAGTCTCAGTCAATAAAGTTCAGAAGGCTTTCTTGACCATGTCTCCTCCTAGGGAGATTTGAAGATCTCAGCTGTTTTCTTTGGGACATTTAGGAGCACCTTGCTTCCTATCCTATACTTAAATATCTTGCCCCAAATTACACATTCCCAAAGGCAAAATTCAATTATAAAACCAACTTATTAGGGGGGACTAAACTGGGGACTAAAATTTCCCTGAGTATGAAGAAAAAATAGTACAGTAAGTACATTATTTTGCTGTAATTACTGCCTGGTCCTATTTACAAACTTTATTAATTAAACTCAATTAAATATTTTAAATAGAATCTGTACATTTAATGTTTTCTGTTTCCTTTTAAGTATCTCGATTAAGTATTCAAGTTATTCTTATGAATATAATAATTTAAATTTAGATATTCAGTGACTCTTAAATGTTATTTAGTGTTTTAATACTGTTGCATGCTGAATGGCGGCCATCACTACAGACTGATGGTGTCGGTAGGCAAAAGCCTGTTTCTTCACCTTAAATCCATGAATCCATGAAGACAGATTTGTGCTCCTGAACTTCAGGAGGGTGAGGTTGACCCTGTAAGGTTGGCCCTTTGCCTTCATCAGTCTCTTTCACCTGTCTTCCCTGTTACTTGACCCATACTTCCTTAATTAATAATGTGTGCAGTGTTATGAATTGAATGTTTGTGCTGTCACCATTCATAGGTTGAAATCCTAAATGTCTAATGTGACAATATTAGGTGGGGTCTTTGGAGAGACATCATTAGGTCCCTCCAGAAACAGATTAGTGGCCTTATAAAAAAGACCTAGAAAGTTTTTGAGCCTACAAATTGATGCTCAATAGTACGAAAGGAACTACTTACCAGCACCTATCTCACCAGCTTAAGGACAGCTAATCTTGGACTTCTGTTCTCACAAATTTGAGAAATAATGCTTGTTTTTAAGCCACCCAGAAAATGGCAATTTGTTGTCACAGTCTTGGTCTCAGAGTAGCCCCTGTGCTAAGGAGAGCAGAACTAAACTGGCACTTCCAATGGTAGACAGGTTAAGGGATCGAAGGGATAAAGACTCAAGTATACTTTATAAAATACTGTTTTCCCACTGGGTTAAAGTATGCATGTATTCTTTAATCTCAGGGTGCCTCAGACCTCTGATAGATTGTGGAAAGCCCTGATTTGGGGGCTCCCCTGCTCTCTCCACATTTAGTATATCTAAATTTCAATTCTTAAGATCCAAGAATTTGCATTTTGACAAGTGTCAGGCAATGCTGAAGCTACTGGACTTGGTTGGAGCCATACTTTGAAAGCTGGCTACCATGATGACCAAGGTCTGAGTGACCTCGATGTAAGAGCACACACAGAGCGACATAGAGCCACATGGTGGTGGTCTGAAGGTTTCTACCTTTTAGAGACCTGATAAAGTATTGGGAGGTAAAGATGGAGGGTTACCAGAAACCTCTGTAACAGAAATTTAGTGAATAATATTGCATTGTTTATGCTTTGATTTGGATATGTACTACTTTTAGTTCTCACTGATTCTATTGTCATCAGAATAGAAAGCATAAAAATGATTAGCCTGGGTAGAGAATATTCACACTGTGACCAATTCCTACTTAGTAGGCATCCAACAATATTAGAATTAGTTCTCAGGCTTTGTTGGGAATCCCAAAATCCATGGATGCTTAAATTTCATATTTTAAAATAGAATAGTATTTGTATATAATCTGCACATCTTCCCATATGCTGTAATTTATATCTGAATGATTTAACATGTTTAGTACAATGTAAATGCTAGGTAAACTAGGCAATTATAGCAAGGGGGGGATGTCACTGTATGTTCAGCTGGGTGAACTTTTTTCTATTTTGAATCTTCGGCTTGTTGTGTCTGCAGATGTTGAACACACAAATGAGGCTATCTTTTCCTCTCCCCTGCGCCTCTCAGATTACTTTCTCCTCAAGCAGATCTGTTTTGTGTGTTTGTGTCTTTCTTTGTTCTGTTTCTTGTACACATTTTGGGAGGTGATATGGCAGACAGAACAGGTCAAAGGAGCCCTCCTCTGTCTTCCAAGCCCCTCTCAGGTGCCTGGGATTCATAATCTTGCAGATTTGTCACACTGGAATTATAGCCTGAGGATGTGCCCTGAGGGGGCCATGTGCAACATGGATTATCTTCTTTTAATTACTGCCTTTTGCTGAAGCGGGGGCGGCCTGCGTTTCTGGTCCTGGTAGGGCACAGCCTGTGAATCCCGGGGCAGAGTAAACAAGGAGGAGGTGGAGGCGGTCCTTGGTGGCTCCCGAATTTCTCCGTGGTTCTACACACCCACACCTACATACACACACGTGCACACATACACACACACACAATTGAATAAATAATAAATAAATAAAAATTAATTACTGCCTTTTGAGAATGACCATTCATTTTTTAGCACAATAGCCTGCATGGAAAATGTACTTGTTTGAGAAAGATCTATGAGGAGACCAGGGAAACTAAGATGAACGTATCATATATTTCTAGTAAGAAGAAAATATCAAAATCCTCCACTCACCAAGTCAGTCCAATTTGACCAAGGTCCTTGCAAATGACATACATATAAAATACATGCTTGCTTAATTCAGGGTATTTTAGGAGACCTTAGTGAGAGAAGCAAGCAATTAGAAAGTGGTAAATTTACTTAAGTATAATATTTCACATAATACCCACAAACTATAAAGGAATACAGAAAAAGCTCTCAAAAGAAAAGCTCACTCTAGATACACCCTATTACAAAGGAAGATTAGTGAGGCAGAAAACCATAACTGAACATCAGAAACCCTGGCATGCTCAGCTCTAATCAGGTCATCAAAATCTTTCCCCAATCCAAGGCTCAGGGAACCTAGCAGAGGAGGGGACAGTCAGATAAGATTATAAGAGACTAAAGATAGAGTGATGTGCTTTTGACCAACACATTCCAGTCCCAACAAGACTGCTATACCCAGGAGGTCACTGCAATGAGAACTTCTACCACCGTATCATAGCTAACATATCAACATTCCCCCAAAGTCTAGGAAGGATTTCAGGAGAAATAATTGTACTTGAAGAGTGTCTCTGGGTCAGGTACTGGACAAGGGAAGAGGAATCTCCCCACTTATAGCTTTGCCCACTGACGAATTACATGTACTACAACAGAGATCTGATTCCCTTACCAACACAAGCACCTCACAGGGAGTTTTGCGATCCACACACACAAAGGGACAGGAAGGTAGAAGGGACGGACATAGCTAGATCAAAGAGAAAAGGGAAGGGTGGAAAAAGAGATGGGTAGGTGAAGAGGGTGAGAGAAGAAGGGTTTGGAGGGATTGGAGCAAGGACATGAACACATTTCACTTGCATATGCAAAATTCTCAATAAAATCTAAAAACAGAATATTTCACAATTACAATAGCCTAAATACAGAGCATTTGAAAATTGGGTGCTTTCGTGCAATAAAGTTAAAGCATTTTACTTGTAAAATCTAGGAAACTTAAAAGTATCTAACAAGTAATATTAAAAATTTATTCGTTTCCTCTTGCTAAGCAAGAAAATCACCATGAACATGGAAGCTGAACACAGCTGTGTTATTTCACAGTTCTGCCTCTAGAGCTGAACAAGGTCTCAGTTAATGCTGTTCCTGTTGCAGGTATCAATGACAGATTTCTTTCTTTCTTTCTTTTTTTGTCTTTTATAGTTTCCGGGTATTTCCTGCATTCATTGGCTTTTTTGATGCTTCTGCATCCCCAAAACAAGCAAAATTACATATCTTACATTCCTATGCACACATCCTTTTGCTCACCACTAAGAAGGGTTCTTCATTCTCAAGGACTCACCTGGCAGCATAGGGCTCAGCTGAGTAGAACACAATTTCTCCCTCTGTCTCTAATCACATCGTTAAAGCCCTTATGCTATGTAACCCAATACATCACAGGTTGTAGGAGTAGCATGCGGTCATCTGTCACAGGGCTTGAGGATTACTCTGCCAGTCATAGTATCTATTCTACTTTGTAATTTTCTCCCCTCAACAAGAAGTCTTGGGCATTCTCTATCTTTTTCACCTTGATCATGTTCTGATATCATTAAATATTTCCTAACATAAGATTCTGAAGGGTGGTTGAGGATGTCCAGGAGCAGCATTCACACAGTTCAGTTCTTTTGCATACTCATAATATTCTGAAATGCTTTCTTTTTAATAATAGATACTAAGATGATTGCATGTTTTTCCTTTATTTTATTAGCATTGTGTAGTGATTGACTTTAGATTGTCAAATCAACTTTGTATAACCCCGAGGCCTTTCTGTTTATGATATATGATGATTTTTAATACCTGATTGGATTCAGTAACTGTTTTGTTAAAATTGTTGTGTCTATGTTTATGAAAAGTGTTTGTATTTACTTGACTTTTCTTATTGATATCTGTCAGTTTTGGTACTAAACTTACAATGCCCCAGAACTTTCTTAATGCTTTCTCCATTTATGTAGATTAATGTAATTTGTTCCTTGACTATTTTGCTGAACTTCTTAATGAAACTGAAAGTGCATAAAATTTGGACCTGAAAGTTTTGGTGTGTGTGTGTATGTGAGTGTGTGTGTGTGTGTGTGTGTGTGTGTGTGAGAGAGAGAGAGAGAGAGAGAGAGAGAGAGAGAGAGAGAGAGAGAGAGACAGAGAGAGACAGAGAGAGAGAGAGACAGAGAGAGAGACAGAGAGAGAGACAGAGAGAGAGAGAAAGAGATTTAGATGGGTGGTTTTGATACAATGCTCAATTTCTTTAGTGAAAATAAAATTATCTGTGAGTTTTTTCTGGTCATCTGTATTGATATATCATTTCTAAGGGATGTGTGCATGTCAGTACATGTGAGTTTTCAAATTTGGTAGTATAACCTTAGGCATACTATCTTGGCCCTCCCCCTTTTGATTTTCTCCTCCTCTCTCTTTTCTTGTTGAAGTTAACACTTTGATTTTGTTGGGAAAAATAGAACAACTATGGAAGGAAGGAAAGAAGTAAAGAAGGAAGGAAGGAAGGAAGGAGGAAGGAAGGAAGGAAAGAAGGAAGGAGGGAGGGAGGGAGGACGAAGGGAAGGAGGAAAGAAGGAGGAAGGAAGGAGGAAGGAAGGAAGGAAGGAAGGGAAGGAGGAAGGAAGGAGAAAGGAAGGAAGGGAAGGAGGAAGGAAGGGAGGGAGGGAGGGAGAGAGGAAGGAAGGAAGGAAGGAAGGAAAGAAGGAAAATTTGGGATTACAGATTAGTGCTTGGCCTCATAGTACAACTGGGAAATGGTCAATATAGAAATTTAGACTTTTTTTAAGTCTAGTTTGTTTAATTGTTATAAATCCTCAATTTTTCTCTAATTTTTGAGTTTTTTTAATTGAGAATTTTTCATATACAAGCAAAATGGGTTTATGTCATTGCCCTAACAACTTGTCCTCCCACTCCCCTCATCTCCCACGCCCCCATCCAACTTTTTTTCTCTTACCCTTGCCTCCCATCTTCAATCAGCCACGTCCTTCCCACACTCCTATCCCCCTGCATGTTGCCGTGTTGGTGAAGGGAATAGTTGAATTATAGGTTATTCTTCAGTAGACAAAGTCATCGTGGGTATGTTATTCCTCCTCCCTTGTCCAGTGGCTGCTGCAGAGACACTATCCCAGTGTAGTTGTTTCTTCTATGATTCTTGCTAGTTCTTGGGGGAATGTTGATATGCCAACCATTGCCAAAATTGGGTGGTAGAAATTCTCACTGCAGTGAGCACCTGGGTACAGCAATCCTGTCATGGCTGGAACAGAAGCACACCACTCCACTTTGAGGCTCTTACAATCTTACCACCCCCTCTTTACAAGGTTCCCTGAACTTTGGAGTGGGATAAGATTTTGATGACCTGATTAGGGTTGAGCATTCTAGGGTCAATGATATTCTGTATACTGGTCAGTTGTGGTTTTCTGCCTTACTAGTCTTTCATTGTAGTAAGGTGCACCTTGGTTGAGCTTTGAGAGCTTTTCTTATATTTCTTTGTAGTTTATGGGTGTTATAAAAGTTTTCTTTTGAATACATCATTTTGAGGGCTTAATGCTAAAATCCACCTATAAGGGAGAACATGTGGTGTCTGGCTTTCTGTGTTTGGGATTCTTTGCTCAGTATGACTTCTTACATCTCCATCAATTTACCAGCAAATGTCAATAATTGATTTTTGACAGCTTAATAGTATTCCATTGTGTATATGTACCGTAGTTTCATTTTCCATTTGTCTACTGTTGGGTACACAGGCTGATTCTACTTCTTTGCTATGGTAAATACACCTGAAATGAGCATGGATAAACATGTGTCTCAATAATAAAGTGAAACTTTCTTTGTGAATATTCCTAAGAGTGACACAGCTGGTCATACAGTATTTTTAATATTTTTTAAGAACCTCCTATAATGGGGTTTTAGAAATTTGCATTCCCACTAAGAATGTATGAAAATTTCTTTTTTCCCATATTCTTACTACCATTTGTTTTTGTGTGTATTTTGGGTTTTATCCATTGTGACGGAGGAGCTAGGAAAATTTAACATTTTTAAAGATATTTGTTAGACATTTAAATCTTGTCATGAGAAAAGTTTCTTTTAAGTTCTAAGGCCCATTTTTCAATTGTGTTGTTTATCTCCTTGGTATTTAATTTCTTCAGTTCTTTGTGTTCTCTGGATATGTGTGTGGTTAGTGAAGATCTTCTCTTATTAAATGGGTTGCTGTTTTGCCAGACTAATAATATCTTTTGCTGAATAAAAGCTTTTTAATTTCATGATATCCCACATGTTGAATATTGTTTTTTTTCCTGGGCATTTGTGGTTCTATTCAGAAAATGTTTACTGAGGGCAATCAGTTCAAGTGTGTTCTCTATTCTTTTTATCTA
Organism: Typhlomys cinereus; assembly: GCA_023101885.1. Taxonomy (NCBI): domain Eukaryota; kingdom Metazoa; phylum Chordata; class Mammalia; order Rodentia; family Platacanthomyidae; genus Typhlomys; species Typhlomys cinereus. The sequence goes on along the minus strand of JALPQD010000225.1, from coordinate 2,679,271 downwards.
AGGTTTTCAGAGTTCTTAGTCTAACGTTGAGGTCTTTGATTTGTTGAAGATGCTACCCATTTTCCAGTGGTTTTTCTGAGCACCTATGTAAAAAAAAATAGTTGACTATATGGGCTCATATCCAGATCTTCAATTCTAATTCAATGATTTATGTGTCTATTTTAGAACCAGTATTATATAGTCCTTATTAGTATAGATTGGTAGTATAGAGTAAGGTCTGGTATAGTGATACCTTCAGTGTAGGTTTTATTGCTTAGGATTGTTTTGTCTATCTTGGACTTTTTGTACTTCCACATGAATTTCGAGGTTTTTTTTTTTATCAATTTCTATAAATAATTGCCTTGGAATTGCATTGAATTTATATGTTGTTTTTGGTAGGATGGTCATTTTTACAATGTTAATTCTACCAATCCAGGAACATGGTAGATCTTTTTACTTTCTGGTGTCTTCTGTAATTTCTTTCTGTAGGGTTTTAAAGTTTTCATTGTACAGGTCTCTTATATCCTTGCTTACATTGATTCCAGGGTATTTCTCTTTTATTGAGCTATGGTACATGGAATTATTTATCTAGGTCTTTCTTTCACTTTGTTCATCCTAGGTACATAAGAAAGCCACTGATTTTTGAACAGTAATTTTATAAACTGCTGCTATATTGAACTTATTTATTAGTTTCAAGAGTTTCCTAGTGAAACTTTATATGTCTTTCAGGTGTACAATCATATCATCTGCAAGAAAGAATATCTTGATTTCTTCTCTTCCGATTTGTATCCCTTTTGTGTCATAGTCTCTCATTTCTTAGAGTTCTAATTAAGACTTAATATACAATTATAAATAGAACTGTGAGAATGAGCATCCTTGTCTAGTGCCAGTTCTTAGTGGGAATGCTTCAACTTTTTCACCATTTAGGATGATTCTTGCCACAGACATTTGGTATATGGTCTTTATTATGTTGATATATGTTCTTTCCATCCCTGTTGTCTCCAGGGCTATTATTATAAAGAGATGTTGAATTTTGAAAAAATCAGTTTTTGCATTCTATGGAATCATGTTTTATTCCTTGCATTTGTTTATATGATGAATTATATTTATTGATTTGCATATATGGACTGACATTGTTATGTCTGGAATAAATCCAGCCTCATCATAACAAATGATCTTTTTGTTATGTTTTTGAATCTGGTTGGATAAAATTTTGTTGAGGATCTTTGCATCTGTCTTAATATTTGAGATTGGCTTACAGTTTTCTTCTTTAATTATGTCTTTATTTGGTTTTAGGATCAGTATAATATTGACTTCATAGAAAGAGTCTGGAAGTGTTCCTTCCTCCTATTTTGTGGAAAAGATTAAGGAGTAGTGGTATGAGTTGTTCTTTTAATGTCTGGTAGAATTCTGCACTGAATCCATATGGTCCTTGTTTTTTTGCTAGGAGGTTGTAATTACTTCTTTAACTTTGTCCTTTGTTATAGGACTGTTTAAATAATTCAATTTATTCTGATTCAGATTTAGTATGTTGAATGTGCTTAGAAAGTCATCTAACCCAATGATGTACCTTTAGCCTGGCTCTATCTCTTAAAATTGCTATAACCTTGCAAAACCACACTACCAGTTGGGGAAAATTGTTCAAATACAGTAACCTATAAGGAACATTGAACATTTAAACCATCACATTGTGATATTTATTTTCTCAGTTTTGTGACATATCTTCTCAAAATACGTTTATCTATCAAACTCTTGTATTGTTTTATTCAAATTTTTCACTTATTCTTATCCCTCCTGTTGGTGTAGATTTTTATATTTGAGAGTACATAACATCTTCCATCTAATTGTAAAATAGTTCAATTATTCAACCATTCCTAAATTTCCTTTGATTTGTAATCATACCCTGTCCGTACCTCAGACCTTATAGACTATCAATCTATTTTTTATTGCTATGATCCTAGCTATTAAAATATTCTATGTAATTTAATGTTGTTTATAATAATTCTGTATAATTATAGCAACATAATATATAAATTTAAAAAAATCTGATCTCTAAGGGAAGATGGCTCAGGGGTTAAAACTTTTGCCTTGCAAGCAAAAGTACCTGAGTTTGAATCTTCAAAACCGATACAAAACTGCTGGATGCAAATGATAGCCGTCTACTCTTCCAGTCCTACAATATAGAGCCTATGAAAACCCAGAGCAAAGCAATAATGTGGTAGAATAATCCAGGACGAATACCCAAGTGACTCCTGGACCTCTATAGACACAGACACTAAAGTGCCCTCTGGTACACACACACACACACACACACACACACACACACACACACACACAAACACACACACACACACACACAGGAAAATCCAACTTCCATTAGTTACATAAAGTTTATGATATTTGCCCACATTATAGTACAGTCTTTTATTGTTCTGTGATAAAATGAGTATTGCAATTAGTTTTTATGTTGGTGATATAAGACCCAAACAACATAGGGGAATGAGGAGTTTAATTTGATTCTTTCTTAGGATCTTTGGTTATATTTCATCGACATGGCAGGAGAGTTTATAACTTCTGGAGTAGAGGAACCTGACCACACCATAAAGAGCTAATAAAGGATATGCTTTTCTCACTTGTCAACATGACTCTATGTCTGTATGTCAAAGTATTGACCAGCCATCTCTATCTTGTTCTGCCCAGGGAGCATTCCCATGCAGTGTGAGTTGGGTCTTCCCACATTAGATAATCTTCCACAGGCTCCCTCATGGACTTCCTTAACTGAATAATTCCTCAGAGTTGTGCCTAGTGACTCAACCCTCAACTACAAAGTTAACAGCCCTCAATTGCAAAGTTCACACAATTTTATCTAACTAGCACAATACCTGGCAGAAAATCCTGAAGGAGAAAAGATTCGTTTTTATTGATAGTCTCAGACGGTCTCAGTCCCTTTCAGCAGAGAAGGCATGTAGCACTCATGGTAGTGAAAGCAGGTGATAGAGGCTCTTTTCATAGCAATGATGAAGCAGGTATTACAGACTGGAAACAGATCGGCAGTGCTTTTATTGGTCTGTGTCTAGTGTCTTACTTCTATGAGCTGCACTTCACATACTAAAATCTCTCTGTGGTCTTCAAATAAAAACTTGGGACCAGATGCTTAAAACATGAGTCTACTGGGAACAGTCCATAACATTTTACACCAGACCCCCAAAAGCTCATGGCCATCTTATAGAGCAAATTTCATAGTCTCACTGCAGAGTTCTAACAATTTCAACAATTTCAGAAGTCTAATCTTTTAGCAGTGTAAAAATGAAAAAGAAAATAAAACACAGTCAATATATCATGGCACAGAGTGGATTTTCTCTCTTCAAAAGGAAGTGGAAAATGTTAACAAAACATTTTGGACCGAAACTGAACTGAAACTCAGTAAGAAAACCTTGAATCCTGAGACTCTGTGTCCGGCATCTAGACATGTGGCGGCACCATCTGAGAAACGGAGCGTGGGAAGCCCCGTAGTTGTGGCTCTGCTGCCTGCTCCAGATGTATTTTCTTGATTAGTACCAGAAAGTCTGTGTCTTTAACATCCTTGATGTACATTTCAACCTAAAACTCATTATCATAGCATCACACATTGACTTCTCAGAACTTTCCAGCAGGGATTCTGACCTTTCCACAAAATGCCTGATCTCATTGTTTTTTTCCTAGAATTGGTGGTGCAAACCCTCTGACCATGTGACTTTTGCATTGTGTATTGTCTGTAAAAGCAGCACCATGTGAATGAAACCAAATTCTGGGTGTGGCTACTTTCCTTGGGTAGACCAGAGCTGCAGGAACTTCCATGTTCCTGGTTAACTGACCATGGAAGCCACCTCACTAGACTGCTGCCTTCCACATAGGAAACTCTGTGGCATCATATTTTAGTCGGTTTCTTTTCAGAATCTCTCTTTTAAAATTAAAGTTTTCCAAATTGGTTTGCAGGTTTATACCCTAAGCTCTTCAGTGGCAAGAGTCTTGCCTGCAAATGACGTTTCCTATTGTCCCAGTGTCTAATGTCAGTATTGCTTTAATTCACTTTTTTTTTTTTGTAGTCTTTCCTGCATCTGAAACTTTAAACATAGTCATGCTCATATCCTGACCACACTGGAAGGTTTTTTTTTTTTTACATTTTTCTGCTCTTTTTTTTTTCCATTTTTCTGCTCTTTTTTTTCCCTTTTACCATAAATTTGCCTACAATCTATTAGCAATGACTATACCACAGGATGGATACTATTCAATATTAAAATTTATTAAGTAACTTTTTAATCTATTGTGTTTGAATTTAACTGTATTAAATTTTTTGAGTTTGAGGAAAAATAGCTATAATATAGTAACTGGCCTCTGGCTTAGTTCCCAACGTAGTATTTGTTCCCATTACTAATCTCATGAACTCAGTCTTCATTGTCCATAGTTCTATTGTTAACATGGTTTGTTAAATTCACCAAAGTGGCCCATTAAGCTCTACTTATAGGATTTTATGACTTTTCTGGCTTGCAGATCCAAATTCTTTTATATTATTCACACAATGCAGTCCCTGAGCCATAATTAGGAACCACATGACAAGCTTTATCACAGAAATTATACTGTTTCTCTGATACAAATTTTTGAACTAGTAACCTTCCACAGAGTGTGACAGAACACCTGACAGAACAACTTAAGCTATCTTAAAAGGAGGAAGGATTTGTATAGGCCATAGTTTCAAAGAGTTTCTGTCATAACAGAGCCTTATTTCCTTGAGACAGAGTCTCCTGCAGAATCTGAAGCTCACCATTTTTCATTTGTTTTGTTTTTCTTTTTTAGCTAGGCTGACAGGTATTGAGCAAAATTATCCCTTGTCTCTACCATCCACAGATCTGGAGTTATAGACATGTGACCATGCCTGGCTTTTACGTGAGTGCTACACATTTGAACTCAGGTCCTTATACTTGTACATCAAGAGCTTTACCCATTCGGTCATCTATTTAGCCCCCCAAGTCTGCTTTCTGTGTTAATTTCTTGCCATTATTCAGAATAATTTGAGTGAGTTTTATTATTCCATTTTAATTTACCTTTTGAAAATTTTAAACTTTTTATTTTATTTTCTTTCCTTTATAGGATATATATACATACATACATATTTGTTGACAAGACTCAGAATCTATTTGAGTTAGTATTGTACCACTTTAAGTGAAATTATCAGACTTTCTTTTTTAACTTTATTTATTTTGCTTGTGTGTGCATATGTGCGTGTGTGTGCATGTGTGTGTATTTGTGTGTGTGTGTGTCTGTGTGTACCAGGGCACGTGTGTCCCTGTGGAGGATCAATGATGACTTCAGGAATCATCCTGGATTGCTTCTACCTCCTTTTAGCTTTTGCTACTTTTAAGGAAGATTCTTAACACTTGAGCCATCCCTCCAGCCCCAGAGCAGACTCTTCTTGCAGTGCACGGAGTTGCAGAAAACCTTGATTACGTGAAATGCTGAGAACACGTCGTGAATGTTGAAGATTCAGTCCTCAGCGTGGCATACAGACTACCCTATGTAGACTCCAAGGTGTTTGTGGAAGAGGGGGCGGAAAGAGTGTAATATTGAAACCCATTTGACATTACACAGCATCGAAGAACAATGGGCGACTGACAGAATTGCGGTGGTAGTAAGTGGTGAGTATCTGCAACTGATCTCTGTGTCAGCTGTCATGTTGTCTCCATCCACATATAAAGAAAATCCATGATAAGATGCTTTACTCTCAAGCAGTCATGTTTCCTGTTTTCCCAGGTAGTTGCTATTTCTGTTTCTTTCTCTTTGTGAAGTCTCCTACCTGTATATGACAACTGTTCCCTCAAAGTGAAGAACTTCTTTTTGCATTTCTGTTGGAACTGCACTAACGCTGACAGTTTTAGCTTTCTCCAACTTAAATTGTCTTTATTTTACTGTCATTTCATACATTTTCAATGTATATAAAATTTTTTAAATTTTAAATAAATTATTTATTAAATTGTGCGTGTGTGTGTATGAATGTGTGTATGTGTGTAGAACCACGGGTGAATTCGGGAACCACCATGTACGGCCTCCACCTCCTCCTTGTTTACTCTGCCCTGGGATTCACAGGCTCCGCCCAACCAGGACCAGAAACGCAGGCCGCCCCACTTCTGCCCGGCGTCTATAAGTGGGGTCTAGGATCCAAACTCAGGACCCTCCACCTGCAAGGCAGAGTCTCAACCTCTGAGCCACCTCTTCAGACCCAGTGTATATAAATTTCGAAGTGAAATTTTGTTAAAAGGAATACGCTAGCATATCTTTCTTTTTCTGTAGTGACCTTCATTGTCTTTCTCATTGCATAGAAGTTTGGTTATGATTTACTAGTTTGTGGTTTTGCTTGGACCGCAGAGACTGTTGAATTTGTCCATTTATATTTGTCACTAAAGTTGGCAAGTTTTTCACCACTATCATTCAAATATGTTACATATAAAATCTTTTTCTCTTGTTCTGGGACTTCACTAACTAAAAATTAGATGTTTGATATCTTATTTACCTTTTCTATTTCTCTGTTCAGAAGTGTGGATATGTAAATAAAGTACCAGTTGATGATAGCTGCTATTGTTATCTCCTGTGTGCAATGAAGTTCAGACTCTGAAATTACTTTTGTGAATCCTGAAAACTTAATTTATTTATTGTTCAGTATTCTCAAGCAGTTTTTGCATGTTTCTCCTAGAAATTTTAGCTGCAGCAGAGTAGACAAACAAAAATGGGTTCACTATCCACATTGACACTTAGACTTCTTACTTTAAAAGTTCTTAATAATTCCCAAACAAGTGCTAGTAGAAATAAAAGCAATACAATACAATACACAGTAAACCTTTTTTCAGCACTAGAAGCAGAATGCCAGGAAACTGACTGTGCCAGTTAGATCTGTAAGTGTCAGCCTGGCAACTAAAGATTGAACTTTGGACACACACCTATGAAGAACTTATAGTTAAAGCAAGAGCTAAGCAAGCCTGCTGGAAATTATCAAATTGATGTAGGAAGAACCAGCCCATGACGGGTGGGACCATTTTCTAGGTGTACTAATTACTCTTTGTGTTGCTGTGAGAGAACATCCAAAATCAAACACTTTAAGGGAGAAAGAGAGATTAATTTACCTTATGGTTCCAGAGGGGTTCCAGAGGGGTCCTTCATGGTGGACATGGCATGACTGGCTGGTGGAAGATGCAAGAGGCCTAGGTCATTGCAAACATCTTGGAGGCTGAGAGCTACAAGATTCCTTGCTGCAATGGCAGACTTCTTCCAAAGGGAGGGTGGGACTGATTTACCTCAAGGCTCACCCCCTGTTTCAGCCTTCCTCCAGCAAACTCCATCTCTCAAAAGTGCCATGACCTTTCCAAACACATAAGACAGTGGGGGACATATTTCAAACCATGATACTGGGCATGTGGATAAGCTGGTTCAGTATACAGTATACAAAGAATATGGTGTAGCTTATGACATGATAAAATACATCAGAAAACATTCACATACTTCACAACTTTGTATGTTGCTATAGTATTAATTTCTCAGTTGATAGGGCCTAGAATCATTTAGGAGACAGGCCTCTGTGCAAAGCTGTAAGGGGTTATGTAGGTCTGATTAGTGTGTGGGTAAGACTGTGGGGGGATTATCTTCATCTGGTTCACTGAGTTCACATGAACGTTAATGATACTATTCTCTAAGCTGAGATCCTGGGCTGTATAAAATGGAGAAAGTGAACTGAACAGATAGTGCTCAGCTGCCTCTGTTTCCTAATTCTGAATGTGGTATGACCAGGAGCTTCATGCTTGGGCTGCCAAGATTTATTCACCATGGTAGACTGTATCCTAAAGAGTGAGTTAACATAAACTCTTTCTCTTTAAGTTGGGATGCCAGAGTTTTTTTTTTTTTTTTATCACAACAGCAGAAAAAGTAACTAAGTCAGATGTCTACAAGTAGCCAGATGACTACGAGCGAATGCAGTTAGTAACAAGATATTTTTCCCACAGGTCCTCTTCCAACTGTGGAAATGAAAGAAATGCTATTATAATTGGTGGCAAACAAGCTTCATATAGGCTGAAAGGGTGATTAAAAAATTACCCCAGAGACAGGAAATTTTATTTCCAGACCAGCCAGGAATACCTATGTTGGAAATAAAATTCAGGTTGCAGATTTAGAGACCACTACTCACACTGAAGTATTGCAGAAGGAAAATTTACTTCTGTAGAAGGATGCATAGTAGCAAGAAAATTATCTAAATGAGCAGATGAAGTGGGAGATCTATTCATATTTTAACCTAATACTGATTTATCACTGTCCTATTGGTCAGAGCGTAGTCCTGACCCATTTGATTAATCAACATGAAGCAGGAGTTTCAAGACTGTGAATTCTTCATGATTGGGATGGTCTCTAGTAAAGTACATTTCTGGAAGCAATTATGTAGATAAGAACTAGTAACTGAGATGAAGAGTATATAGAAAATGGATGGTTCTATCATTTGATAGAAAAGCCTGAATTTTTTTAGAACTATCACCGCTGGATGACTTTGTTCAGAAAAAAATGGTGACTTGCTAACTGGCTTCAGAAGTAGCTGGTCTAAAGGGAGAGAGTGTACTGTTGCACTGGTGTGCATTCATAGGCAGACTGGCAGTTGAAGTTTTTATTGCCTGTTCTCAAATTAGCATTCTCATTTCCTGAAGCTGTTTTGTAATATTTGTCTGCTTAAGCTCCCGAGGACTGGAACAACAGGGGAATACTAAAAAGATATGAATTTGTGAGTTTCTAAGCCAGGTAAACATTCAGCCTTAGAGCAGGGTGAATTTTTGGAAAAAAAAAAGTCTCTTTTAGAAATTCATTTGCAATTAGTCCTCTTGACTATTTGATAGATGTTCTGGCTTAAGATTATTCCAAATGCCACATGTGCAAATATTTTAACTTTAATAGCAGTCATTTTTAAATGTATTAGAAAAACAAAGCTAACACAGAACATCTTATTGTTTCACTGATTTCAGAGTTTAGTATGCGGTCACTTTAAAAGGTAGAATGTTTCAAAGAAAGCCATAAACAAATAGCAAAGCAAATAATGTGTAGATGTTACAAAAATAAGGAAATCTGAAGCTAAAGCTCTGAAGCCTCTTTGGATCTGAAGCTATAAGTGTCTTGATCAAATCAGAGCTGATACTAACAATGAATACTAATAAAATGATAAACTCACAAACCAAATATTGAAGAAAAGAAGGAAAAGAAGTCAGAAAAAACCATGTGTTTATATATGCATGTTTATATATACACACAGCAATTATCTGATTCTGTTTATGTAAAGTCTAAGGCAAAACTAGTTAGGAATTAGGATTGTGCTTTCTGTTGGGGAGAATGACTAGAAGATCCATACATGATTGTCCGCTACTGAAAAACATTCTCATGTTAATTTGGGAGCTAGTTATACCAAATTGTTCATTTGGTTAAAATCTGTTGATATTGACTTTTGTTGTTAGAGTCTGCAGACAGTATGTCTCCTAAAATTTCATATTTTGAAAACTTGGTCCCCAGTGTGATGGTAAGAGATGGTCAAAGAAGTTGGGTTTTAGTGGAAGGTAATTAGCTCATTTGGATAGTTCCCTCAAAATGCATTCAGCTTGACATCTCAGAGAGAATTTCTTCTTGCTCAAAAGAATTGTTACAGAGTGAAGCTATTACATGTGACTGGCTCCTTTGACATATAATTGGTTTGCTGCCCATTTCTTCTTATGATCCACCCAAGTTTTCTACACTAGAGACCAAAGAGATGAAGCAATCCAGTCCAGGATTTTGACCTTCAAAACTGTAAAATAATTAAATTTATTTATATATAATCTTTTATATATAAGCCTCAGACATTTGTTAAAGCATTTGAAAATGGACCTATATATTATTAGTTCAGTTTTCTGTATATTTAAATTAACTACAAAATAAGACAATATGGGAATAAAAATTTTCCTATTCTACCAATAATCTCACAAATCAGAAAATGTTCCCTTTCAGGGCTTTATGGACGACAGAGTACTGTTTTTTTTTTTTCATAATGTAGACAATTAAAAAAGTGAAACCTGTACCACATTTCTCATGGACACTAATGGTTTGTGGATTTAATAAATGTAAAGACTTGTATTTTTTTCTTTGTTGTAATTGGGATAAAAGTGAGTATCTTGAGAAGAAATGATTCAGGTGCCAAAGAACTTCCACCTTCTTTTGAGGTTCTATCTCTAAATAAAGCCGAAGCTCGCTGGGATCTGGCTGCTCAGTTGCTCTGAACATTCTCAGAGTCATTTCTGAAGTTGGAATTATCACTGGGCTGCCATACCTGGTATTTACATGGTATTTTCATAGTATTAGGGGATCTGAACTCTGACCTTTTTGCTTGTGAGGCAAGCCTATTAACTACTACATCATGTTAGTACCCCTAAGTTGAGGTTTTAAGAAAGAGAAATGAATTGCATCTGTTTCCTTGTGCATAAAGGGACAAACATTAAGACTAAGCAGATTTAGACTTTGCAGACTGGTTACCTCGTCACATGCATCACTTCACAGGGCCCAAGTGCTGCATGTGAAATAGATCAGCAAGACATAAAGAACAATATATGCTTTTCCGTGAACAGATTAACTTCAAAAATGAAGAAAGTAGAGCATGCAGCATTGTTTTCTCAAATGTATAAGCCAGATACATCACTCAGTCTTTTTCAGGATAGAATATAACAAAATAGCGAGGCCAAAAATATGCTAATGGAGTTCCTTAAAGTTAGAGGAAAATATCAGTGGAAGGGAAGAATATTCTCTTCTAATTCAAGAAATGTGACTTGTATGTAAATTTACATGGATCATTATGAAGAATATCTAAATAATCTGCATTTAAAATTAAAATTCCAATGCCTTTTAATTTATCCTTAGATCTAATTTCTAAGAGGTTTATGAAGTAGGTAAAGGACAAGACTACATGGGTTGCTTATGGCAGTAGTATATATGATTTCAATAAGGTGGAAATATATCTGTCAACAGGTGATAGAACAATGATTCTCATACACATTGATAGCTACAGTGGTGAAAAACTGTGAAATCATATTTTGAGTGCCAAAGTCATGTTACAAATGACATGAATGGACAGCATGGTCCATTTTCCATAAAAGTAATGTTTATATGCCATGTGCTAATTTTCTTCAAAATATGAAAATCTTTATATGGTGATATTCCTAGTGATTTTCTTCTTTATCTGCTTTTATGATGAACATTCTTTCTTTATTAAATGAGCAAATACAACTTATAAAGTTAGAACATTAATGGAAATGGAATCACAAATTACCAACAGACATGAAGTCCAACTTCTACCTTCCTCACTGAGCTTCTCTTGTTGGCTATCTGTGTAATTGCCCTTACCAATGCTATTATCTGATGGTTTGCTTATTTAATCATCTGTGGGAGTCTTCACTTTTTTGTTATTTATTTATTCACATATACACACACACACTTTCTTTTAGGTCTGTATGTATGTATTTACATAATTTCACTCATTACCCCATCCCAATTCCAATTTTTCCCCTTTTCAAGCCTTTGTCCACACCTATCTTCCTTCTGCTGTGTGCTTTTGGTTCACTAAGTCCCATCTGGGTTCCTTTTAGTGACATGTTTCTTTATATTTGCTGGAGCAAGTACAATGGAGAAGTGGGCATATCTTTGGGGAGATTTGTTCCCTTTCTCTCCCATTATTAGTCTCTGAGGGAGGTGTGGTACTTCTTGAGTTCCTTCCCCCTTCATGATGTGAAGTAGATGAGCCAAATCTTGTGGCCTCATAAACTATACTCAGTTACAGTGAGTTCATGGTTGCAGATGCCCAGTCAAGTCCAGAAGATACCATCTGATTGTGTCTCTTGCCACCTTCAGATTCTTACATTCCTATCACGCCTTTTCCTTGACATTTCCCAAGTGTTAGGGGAGAAAGTGGTGTAGATGTCTTATTTGGAGCCAAGCAAACTATAGTCACTTATTTTATGCACTTCAGCTAGTTGTGACTTTTTTGTAATAAGCACCTTCCATTGCAAGCCTTTAGGCTAAACTATTCAGTGGTCCTCTAATTTATGGGCAGAATGATAGATATTCAGGGGGGCAGTTTGACAGTCCTTAGAGGTAAATCTTAATAGTTTGCTTCCCTCTAGGCCTGTGTTCCCCCTTCCATAAGTTCATGGCCTAGTTTTCAGTACCTGGGATATGATCCCTGCTTGAAGTTGGGCCTTACATGCAAGCAAAATGGTTACCCCCTTTACATTCATACCATTATTATATGTGAACTGCTAGCCACCTTCTCCCCAGATAGTTGTAGTAGCTTGCAGCTTTCACAAGTGGTTGAGACTGTTGATTGATTTTTCTTCCCCAACAGCTTGTATAGTGCTTTCTGGCTAAGAGGAAGCTTACAGACCAGTTCCACGTTTTTTTCTTTCCATGTATGATCATCAATGTGCATAGTATCTTCAACTATAGGATCTTATGGTTAGTTTGTAGAGGGCAACCAAGGGCAAAGGCAAAAGTCTACTTCTTTAGGGGCCTTTAAAGCCTTTCTGGCCAAAAACTTATTAGAAAATATCATATAACTGGTAATGGAAATTTTGTTAAATTATCAGTGAATTCAGCAGGAGCAGTATATGATCTTTTCCATTATATTCTATCTTCTATATTTCCTTGTATACTGCATGACTATTAATACTCTTTTTGATTAAAAAAGGAAAAGAATTTCTTTTTTGCTGAAGTTATAATACAGAAGATCTCTGCTGTATTTATACTGTATTTTAATCCCCCAGCAAAAAAAAGTACACGAGAAGAGAAGGTGATAGAAGGAAGGAAATAGAAGGAAATAGAAACTGAATTACAAATGATCAGATGATTACTTTAACTCCTAGACATTAACTATGATTAATATGCTCACAGACTGAAAAATCATTTCAAGGTTTACATACTGAAAAAGCTTCTCAAGAGAAAATTGGAATCTCTAAAAATAGTAAAAGGAGATACTAAAATAAAAATGGGAAAATGGGAAATTTACAAACACAAAGGTTTTAATGTAAGATCCATTGTTAACAAAAAATTAGTTAAAAGAGATGATAGTGAAATAGGTGGTTGTGGCACTGCCGATTCAGGGAGGCACCTAGCCCAGGGTTCCAACTACGGACAAGCCTGGACACGCACAGACATGTCCCGGACATGTCCCAATGGAGAACCACGTAGGCGGAGGGATGAACAACCAATGAGAAGCAGCCAGCCATCTGACCTAACCCTGCAGTGGACACCTAGTAAACAGTTAAATGACTGGTGGCTGTGCCCTGGAGAAGGGATGGCAACATCTGATTGGACCCCAACCCTATATAAGCCCAAACACCCTTGATGGATTTGAATCTGTGACAGCTCGTGTCTGCTTACTCGTCTACTGATTCCCGGGGTCTGGTTGGTGACCCCGGCCCTGGCTCACCCATTCGCCTCGAGCTTCAGGGCCCTTCTGTTTCCCCCTCCTCCCCCCTGACTGGGCCCAGTGGGGGATTCGACAACATCTGGCATTCCAATGCAGGGCTGCCTTTGGTGTAGATGAGACACCCTACTCCAGTAAAGTTCCATGAGTTTGGCCTCTTTGGTTTTGTGTTCCTGTGCTTACAGTGCCTGAAGGTGAGCAGGTGGCCCCCTCTTCTTCCCCTTTCCCTGTTTGTCCATCACCGTGCTCTTAAGATTTGGAACACAATCTTAAGGAGCCCCTCTTAATGCAATCGCTCATTTGATTTCCCCACAATCAATGAGCCTCTCTAAAACAAGGCTTTTCCTGGCGAGTTCACATGAGAAATTGGTCCCCTCAGAACTCGGAGCCCAGGCTTGAATACATTGAATTTGGCCTGACCCAGAGACACAATATGTGCATAAGGCCCCCGGGGTAGTAACGAACCCTGGAACTCCTCCACCAAGCACAAGACATTTGGGTCTGATACATTCCTTGTCTTGTCTGTTCCTCTTTTGGTCTCATCTCAGTTCTTTAGAAAAATGGGCATCCTCCCCTCACACTGTAAGGAACCCCAGATGCATGTCTTAAAATCTCTCCTAGAGACTAGAGACCTTAAGGTTAAGACTGCTGGCCTAGAGGAATTTTAGAATGAGGCTTCCGGTTTTAGAACCTTGGATCCTCCCAGAGAGTATGTGGCAACCGGACCTATGGATGAGGATGCTTTTCTTTGCTAGATGTTTTTCATAATTAAGCTAAGCTGCCAGATAACTAATATGAGGTCTTGTTTTGAATAAGGTTTTCCTAAATGTTAATCTTCCTTTGATAATGCTTTCAAGGGTAATTTTAAGACAGTTACTGGTAAATTGTACAGTTACCGGTAAAATGTTGTTCATGTGCTTGTATGTTTATGTGTTCTGTGTTTACATGTTGTGTGTCTTGTGTCTGTGGCTGCTTCAATTTTTTTTTTTTCATTTTCTGTTGCATGCTAATATAAAAATTTTGGCATGCTATTTTTTTTTTATTATCTCCGCTCATACAAACTTAATAGGTACACCGGTTCCCTCCTTCCCTCCTCCTCCCCCCACCCCTCTGTTCGCCCTCCTCTCACCCCTTCCTCCCCACCCCCCAGTGCCTCCCCTCCCCTAATCCCCAGAAAATCCTTCAATGTGCATTTGGCATGCCATTTTTAAATACATGTATGCATACTTAAAAATGAGAACAAATAATTTCAATAACATCTAAGGCCTTAACTAGTTATGTTTTATATCGATCATGATTGTTTTTCTGATAAACTGCAAGTTTTCTTTTATGAAAAATTATCTTGCTTGGTTTTGATTTTTAATAGGACTACAAATGAAAATGTCATTGTAGTCTTAAAGGTTTTTCCATCTGTTCCCAAAATAATAAAGCCACTATGGTATTGCTTGATTGAATTTGCTCATTTCTCTGACTTCTTTTATAGACTTTTATCCCATCAATTCTAGCAGCCAGGAAAATATAATTGTCTTCTAAAAAGTTCATTGGAATTTCTTCCTTCTCCTAGTAGGTATGAGCTCCCTTTCTTGGGGACAAATCTGCTTTCTAATTCCATGCTCCCATGTATACTCCTACTAAGGTGGAAGAAGAATTTCAAGCCTCCACCTTAGCCAGACCCCATTCCTTTGAAACAAAACAGGATCAATAAAATCCGGACCCAGCATAGTCTGTTTTTAGGAAATTCTAAGTGCATTTGGGTCAACTCAGGTTCATGTTTCCTTTTTCCTTGCAAGATTTTGGCCTAAGTTACTTAAGGAATTTCTCTGAGGATCCATCTGCCTAAGGGGATGTTTAAGATACTAGCAGACATGCCCAAGCTGACAAACCTGAAATTCCCTTCCCTGCAGGAAAAAAAATGCTAAAAATGCTTTAAATGTGTCCTGAGCACTGTTCTTCCTGGCCCATAAGAGGGAAGTCCAGGACGGCCATATGCCTCCTGCCTGCCAATTTTAATGGCACCTGGAATGTTTATAACTATCCTTTGACATATCAAAAATTATCAAGACTAAAGTTCAAATT
Source organism: Typhlomys cinereus (assembly GCA_023101885.1). Lineage (NCBI taxonomy): Eukaryota > Metazoa > Chordata > Mammalia > Rodentia > Platacanthomyidae > Typhlomys > Typhlomys cinereus. Next base: position 2,663,718 of record JALPQD010000225.1, on the reverse strand, counting down.
ATTACTGGGGTGTCCTTTGGCAAACAATTATGGGACAGAATACCTGCCTTCTTTTTCACCTGTAAATGCTAGTTATCCTATTTAGATGCAAATGGAAAGCAGCCTTACACAAGTGTGCTTTACACAGGTCTTCAGAGCATCCATTCAGGTTTCAGACATTCCTCAGCATTTACAACACAAACTTGCTTTGCAGGTCCTCAGAGTGTCCATTCAGGCTTAGGACATTCCTAAGGCCACCAAAGACCTGTTGGAAGCCTGACTGTCCTCCATTGAAGCTATGCCTTAATAATTTACAATTGTTAGGTTCTGATTTATGTCTCAACAGCTCTTCTGGATCGTTTCTGCACCTATGCCACCTACAACCTCTCCTGCTTTTTTCTGCCACCTTGAGTTCCCTTTTGGAACCATGATTTCTTCTCTGCAATGGTCTCATGACTGGAAGTCAATGACGGGTGAGGCTCCACATGAGGGTGGTGTCCAACCTAAGACAAGCACAGTCATCTGTATTCTGCATAGCTGAAGAGGCTGGGGTCACCCCAGCTATCATGGTCCCCACTGAAAGAATTTATAAATGAATAAAAGGGTGAAATGTGGCACTACCAATTCAGGGAGGCCCTAGTCCAGGCTTCCAGCTATTGACAAGCCTGGACACGTACAGACATGCCCCGGACGTGTCCCAGTGGAGAACCATGTGGAGGAATGAACAACCAATGGGAAATGGCCATCTAACCTGACCCTGAAATGGACACCTAGCAAACAGTTAAATGACTGGTGGCCTGGAGAAGGGATGGTGACACCTGATTGGACCCCAACCCTATATAAGCCAAACACCCTTGATGGATTTGAATCAGCGGCAACTCGTCCACTACTTGCTTCTCACTTGATTCCTGGGGTCTGGTTGGTGACCCTGGAATCGGCTCTCCCATTCACCTTGAGCCTTGGAGGCCCTGCTGTTTCCCCCTCCTCCCCCCAGCTGGCTTGGCAGGGGATTTGGCAACAGGTGGTGACAGTGAGAAGAATATTTTGATGTAGGTTGTGATGCACAAGCCTCGATGGGCTCAGTGGTTGGCCAACAGCGTGCACCTTGAGATGTAGCTAACTTATCTATGTCTGGTTTTGAATGATATAATATAGAATTAGCGGTTATGTCTATTGATCCAGTATTTTCCCCAAAGGCCAGAAATTGTGAAGTTTTCAGTTGTCACCATCAGCATGGACTCACTGTTAAAATGTGATAGAATCAGCAAAATAGAAAAAGTCTCATGGGAAGTGGTGCTTAATAGGAATAGGGACAGGAAACTGTACTTTGCCTATTTTAGACACAATGTGTCTCTCATGCTTTTCCCACTCACTAACCTTTCTAATCTTCTTTGATTTTACTGTGGGAACTTATGGAAAGAAAATGAGTAGAATAAACCCTGGAAGTCCCAAACCACCTCTGGTATTACCAGTGTTTCCTTTTGCAACTGAAACCTGGAGTATATAGCAATTACTAGTCATTCTTGTACCCAAAAAGATCAAAATATGCTGTACAGATCAACACATTTGGAACAGTTCTTGACTGAGAAGTACTGAAGATTTTCTTTTTTGTTTCAATGTCAATTTTTCATTTTAGTAGTTGTGATAGTTATATACAGGTATCAATTGACAAGTGAAGGCTTGAAATCTGGACAGATTTGTAAAGAGTTGATCTTTGAGTTAAACTATGAGCAAACTTGGAGGAGATTGTCTAGTTGATAGGGAAGGCCCAGTCTGTAATATGTGAGACTATTCCCTGGGTAGATGGATAAGATGGAGGAAGCTTGTTTAGCAAAGTTCTGCATTCTTTAGCATCAGACTGGGACTGCTAAGCTGTTAGGCTCCTGAACTGAGCTAGTTAGACCAGTCAATTCCATGAGCATGAAAACTACTGCTGTACATTTTTAGCTGGGTCCGTGAGCTGACACTCTTGACACACATGGACAGACATGCTGGTCTGAAGTGAGGATTGTCCCTCTCTCAGCAGTTCTGTGAATATGGTATGTGAGTTCTTTTGACCCCAGATATTAATCTAGACTCTCCTGCCAAACTAGATAAAGAACTGTAGCTGAACAATCATAGTTTATAATGAAACCCCATTTTTTCCATAAGTCTTTTGGTCATGAATATATCAACATCATGCAGAGAAATTGTAATGGGAATTTATCTTCCTCTGTACAAAATATAGTGAGCACAGAATGTAAGGAGGGTGAGACCTTCATAGACTGGGACAGAGTCAATGATTCATCTTAAAATATTTCAAGTCTAAACCCTGGAAAAGATTCAAAGGCTTTTGTTTCACATGTTTAAAACTTAATTTTCTTGGGAGCAAATGCAAGTGATAGGGTTGCCCATGTAATTCTTAATTGAGCTATGTCCCAAAGAAGAGTTCTCTAGAGATGATCTCCTAACACCTATAATGGTAATGTCCTTCTAGGACTGAGGGTCTGATGTTCTGACCTACCTGCACTGTTTGAGAGTCTGTATTTGCTAATTAATGGAGAAAATGAATGGCAATCTTAGTATTCTCCCCACCATACACCTCCTGGAATACGGATGGCAGTGGCTGAGCCTTTCTTCAGTTTAGTTAGTAGACTATAGTTAACTGTTTGGACAGATGTGGATCATTAGGCTGCCCTCCTCTTAACTCTGTAGTGACCCAGCATTACTTCATTAATAACAAACTTGAAATGAACTGACTGAACTTGATGTTCTGTCTGCACCTAACTAAATCCAATGGACATCAAACGTCTTTCAGAGCTCTTAGTGCGTGCTAATCATAAGAATGCAACCCACTCTTGGGACTGCAATGGCTAGAATTAGCCTGATTAACTCCAGTAGTAGATGAAGTATATACTAGTTAAAGCTTTAGTGCTCACTAGTTATTTTTCTCTAGAAAAATCAATTGATCCCTTAGAATTTTAAAAATTATAACACAAAAGAAAATAATTCATAATTTATTTTGGAAATTCAACTTATTTTTAACTTACATATTAAAACTTATATTTAAACTCATATCATAAGGCTTGGGATCAGTTTTTGTCCTGTTTTCATTTTTTTCATTGGGTCATGTAGGGTACACCTCTTGTGCCATGGAAATAGCTTTTTTTCTCTCATTTTTAGCTCATGTGCTGGTTATTAAATTAGTCACTTATTTTAAAGAGGCCGATACATGGTGTTGAACAAGATAATATAAGAGCTGGTACCAGTGCATTTTCTCAGCAGGATTCTTCTGCCTGAGCCTAGTTTGCTCCTCTGTTAATAAACAAAGAGAGTGGCATGGACTTAATGGCATCAGATATTGGAAAAGTTCAGTACTTTCTGTTGATACTGTACTGCCATCATGTTCTCTCCCAAAAGAATTGGGGCATTTGGAAATTTGGATTTTTTTTTCCCTGAGTAAGAAATAGTTTTATGCATGTTATGCAAGGACATTTCTTTTCTTGGTAAGAACAAAGTGTTCCAAAGCAATACAAGGAACAGCTGGTTCAAGATGGAACACTGAACACATATATCCATCTTCCTACATTAAAATAATAGAATTTGTTTTTCCATGCTGGGGACCAAATTCAGGACCTTGAGCTGGCTAGACAAATGCTCTGCCACGGAGATAAATCTCCAACACTCAGAAAAAAGGTTTTTAAACCTGACGTAGCCCCATGAAGTGATAGCTGCAGGCAATCTTCCCAGATCAGCTGGAGCATAAAGGTGTTTGCTCAGCTGTTGTAACTGTGGTAAAGGGTCAATGGCTGCTTGGTGCTTCCCAGATATTAAGCTGAACTGAGCCAGCAAGAATGTCTTTTTCTGAGCTAATCTGGCTGCCCATTTTCTCCTCCAGGGTTACTCTTCTAGTAAAATATTTGCATTAGTACCTCACCTTGAATACTTCCTCTTGGAACCCCTAAGCCCAGATAACCCATGATAGTGAAAACGAATGTGTGTACATGACTGCTGTTATTAGTTGCTTTTCTCAAATGTGAACAAATACCTGACAAGAAACAATTTAAGGGAGGAAAAGCTTGTTTTGGTTCATAATGCATCATGGGAGGGCAGGCACAATGGTGGGACCAGATCATGCCCATAGGGGCAGAGGACTGCTTGCTAAGGTCTCCATCAGGAGGCAGATAAAAGGAATGTTCAGCTGGACTTTTCCTTTACTCTCTTTTAATTAAATTAATTTATTAAGATTGTGTGTGGTTGTATATGTATGATGTGCACATATGTGATGGTGGGTACCAGTTTGTCAATGAGGACAGAGAATTTTGTGAATTGATTCTCTCCATCTGACCTCACATAGATTATAGGGATTGAACTCTGGCCATCAGAATTTCAGGGCAATTGCTTTTACCTATTGAGCCATTTTATCATGCCCTCTTTTTTTTTCAGCCTGGATTCCCAGTCCAAAAGATGGTGGCACCCACATTCTGAGGGAGTTTTTCTGGGGGTTATCTATGGTTTACCCTCTTTGGAAATACCTTCATGGGTATATCCACAGGTGTGCCTCATTAAGGCCTAAATATTTATTGTTTTAGTTAACAATTGAAGTTAATCACACAGCTGTTTAATTATTAATGGATGAAATGTTCTAGTAATATTCTCAAAGTAGAAAACACATTGATAAACCAAATATAGCTGAAGCTGGTCACAAATAAAGAGATTGTGAGTCAACTTTGTTAGGAGTGAAGAGAAAATAAGATCATGGGGAATTCATAGCAAGTCCAAGTTTGGAAGAGTTGTGAGTTAATAACTTTTCATTCCTAGTAACCCTCCACTCTAAATATACAGAGAGATAGGGAGTTTACATTTAGTCCTTCCTCAAACAACAGGACACACACACACACACACACACACACACACACACACACACTCACACACACACACACACTGGAAAGTAGAGCTGCCAAAGCCCACACAAGAACTGCTCCTGGAGAATTTCATGGTCCTAGTCCAACAACTGATTCCTGCAGACTCGTGAATGTCAATTTTAAGAAATCCACATGACCTGTTTGCATTAAGCAACTGAGTCCTTTACTTTAAAATGTAAACATAAATATACAAATATCACCAGACATCTGAAAGTCCCAGGAAATAAATGCAAAATCTGTCTCCAGGAAAGAAACGAAACATTAGAAACTTAAAGCAGAACAAAATCAGTGCCCACAGGTGTGGGAGATGACATACACGTTTTTAAATTAAAAATTACAACACAACAGAAGCAATTATAAAATTAAGCCAGTAGGATGTTTAGAAGATGTTCTGATTTGTTGCTCTGATGGAGAAGAAAGATAAGTATAAAACATGATATAAAGTTGCATACTATGTATCTGTACTGCCCAATGTTACAGCCATTGAGTAACATGTGAGTAATATGAACACCAGGAAAACAACAACAACAATGTATGTGGGTAGTCCAAAGCAGGTATACTATGCTTATCAGATATGCACCAAATATTGAGCAGTTACACAATAATATTCCATAGGAAATATTGATTAATATTTTGGATGATAATATAAACTAAAATATCAAATAAAATATTATTACAGTTATTTTCACTTTTTTATGTGGCAGATAGCACAAAACCCAGCAACATGCTTGTAATCCCTACACCGGGTAGTGGAATCTCGAGTATGAGAGCATCCTGAGCCACACAAAAAGACTCTATTTCCACAAATCAAAAGAAGAAAGAAGAAAATGAAAATTTTAAAATATGTATGCCATTCATATACATGGTTCATACTGTATTTCTGGATTTATGTTGGATGTTGCTAAGGGAAGGATTAAGAAGGGAATTATCTATGTAGTGACAGGTGAGTTTCTGGAGCCAAAGGACAGCACTGCTTTTAAAAGTAAAAAGAGATTGTTAAATTTATAGAAATCTTGTGAAGTAAGAGGAAGCTGACACCTATAAAGTTGCAGTAGAAAGAAACCAATTATGCTGGCTTCAGACTTGCCTCTTAGTCACTCCAGACAGAAGGTGATGGAACCATCCGCTCTTAGGTGTGGAAAAGATTAACTGCAACTTCAAATTTCCGGCCAGCTGTTCAGTCGATTAAGTGTGAGAACATTAAAGACGTTTTTAGATATGGTGAAGTCTCAGAAAGTTTATAGCTTTTTCCAGGATGTTGTATAAAGAGTACTTGAACAAGCTGGGAGAAAACTACTACAGCAGAGAGAATGCGGAAGGAGAAATGTAGAAATAGTCGGAGTCCACTTAATGGAAACCCCAGGATGCAGCTGAAAAACATGCTGTGAAATGTAGGGTATCATCAGAGAAGATGGCTGGATCCCAGGGGTTTTAATCTCATAGCAATAACCTTCTTGTCAGATACTGGATTGTCTTGCTTTCATATTCCTGTTGCTGGAACGAACACATGACCCAAATGACTTAGAACAGGAGGATTTTTTTTCCCCAAAGAACAAGGGGATTTTTTCCCCCAAGAACAAGGGGATTTTTATTCATGCTCACAATTCTAAATGACTGTTATCCATCATGGCAGGAGAGACACAGGTATATGATGGAAGAGAGACTGAGAGAAGGGCAAAGAGCAAAGAATAACTTTCATCTTGCCAATCTGTTAAATTTCGATTAGTTCCTCTCTCCATTTTATCTACTTGCCCAGGGAATGTTCCCACTACTTATGGCCTGGGTGTTCCCATATCAACTAGGTAATATACAAACTTGCTGAGAGGCTTGTCTTTAGTAAATAATTCTTCATAGGTGTGCCTAAAAGCTCATGTCTGAATTCTCATATTCACATCTTAAACCAACAGCTATACTGTGTTACCAACACAAGTATGGAGGACATCCTTGTTTAGGATAGGAAGAATCCTTCTTTTCACAAGTAGGAAATTTTAAGATAGAGAATCCCTAAGAACAAAAGGCATGGGCTTATATATGCACAAAGACACACACACACACACACACACACACACACACACACACACACACACAAGAAAAAAAGAGATTACAGAAAGAGAGAGAAAAGGCTACTGACTATGAAAAACAGGTGTTTAGTTGTTGCTTAGTGTGAGCAATGCTAAGAGTTAATCATGATCATTACACAGAATATTACTGTTGTGTCACAATACAGAAGGCAGTTGACGGAAATTGGAAGAAAAATGTTGGACAGTGGAAAGGGAGAAGTAATATTGAAAACACTGGCTCAGATTTAACTATAAAACTTTGCTGTGCATTAAAGTGTAATTCAGAGGCTAATACCCCAAGCTAGTGGTAACTATTCCTCTTGTACCAATGCTGGGTGGCATAGCTCACAAAGCTTCCCATTGGCATTCTTTTTAGGGTAAGCAGACCTGGTCAGGGTGATTGGATTACAGCTGTTTGGTGTGATGTTTCTGAAGCTCACCGACAGGACGTAGTGCACATGATTGGAATTTTGTTTGTTATTGGGTAACGTTGGAAGGACTTAAGTCTTGCTTGTTTTTTTTTTTTTATGGGCAGCTCTGCCTGAGGTTGATCTAAACCATGGTTTCCAGTTTCATTTTTAATTTACCAGTACTAGTCACAATGACTTAGTTAGAAAGAAATCAACACATGTCTAGATTGAACATTAAGACATTAAACATCAAACAGGGAGAAAAATTTGCTCCACATAAACTCATAGTTTAGTCATAATAAAATGTGTCAAAAACACTGAGAGAAGAGCTTGGGATCTAATCACCCCTCATCTTTGATAGCAGGGAGCATTTGATAACACAGACAAACATGCCTATGACCACTGTATCACTAGACAGAAGGCGTGAGCAATGAGCAGGTCGATGGAGAGGGAGCTTTAACATTTTGTGAACCATTCTGCTCTTCCTTTGAGTCTGTACTTTTATTGTACCATGGTCGTCTCTGAGAGTTGTTCACATAAAACTCTTGGGAAGGATCTCCAGGGCACAGGCCAGGCCATCAGAAAGAATTTTGGGCCTGCCTGACTCACCTGAAGGACACTGGGCTGGAGAGGGCTCTGGGAAGGGTGGTCTCTACACCAGCTCTCTTCTGTGTAAGAAGGAGGGTATTTACCCTCCACCCAGTTTCTGTCTTCAGTTTCTCTCCAAGCTCTTTTTTCTAGCTGAGCACATGGAGCCTGGAAGATCAGGGACAACGTGTAATGATGTACAGAGGTTTATGAACCTCTAAAGATCAGTAAGGAGACTGAACTGGGTCATTGAGTTCTAGTTGTTATACATCAAGCTTTTACTTCTAAATGTTCTTAGATGGTATTATTGTTTTGGGAGTGAATAGCTTGAGGATGTTTCGAGGGCTCCAATATGGCACATAGCACAGAACAGTGGTGTATCCAGGTGTACTGGCTTTAGTCACTGCTGGGCATTGCTGCTGACTGTGGTTGATTTAAGAACTCTGCTAGTCTGGATTTAAGTCATATCATCATCTCACTCCACAGCACCTGTTTCAGACTTAAATTGCTCCGATGGCCTTTTGCCCATTCTTTTCAGTTTTTTTCTAGAGTCTTTGAAATTTTCATATACAACAGATGAGTATATGTCCTTGCCCCCATCCCTTCTTCTCCTACTCTCTCTTCTGTTCTCTCTTCTAATCCAGCTAGGTCACTCCTGCTCTCATGTCTCTCTTTATTTGTGGACCACAGGGCTCTTCAGGAAATGCCTATACTAGCAAGAGTCACCGAGTTCTTCTTTATTTTTTTTTCTTTATTCTATAAAAGTTACATGTGCAAGCCAAATGACTTATGTCTTTCTCCCTCACCTCCTCCTTAATCAACCCCTTTTTTTCCCACCCTCTTTTCTGTTAACTAATACAATCATGTCCCACCTTCTCTCATGTCTCTCTGCATCTGTGGGTCTCTTTTGGGGGTTCTTGTGCTAATAGGAGTTTAGACATCTGTAGAAGTACATGTGGCTCTCCAGTGGACACAACTACAGGTCCTTCTCTTGTCTGGCTCCTGTCTCAATCATTCTTTGTCTATGTAATTGTTTCTCCTGAGATCCTTGCTCAGGAGAATGACTGGTTTAGGTCTGGTGGAAGTAGAACTCATTCTTAAGCCACAGATTGTAGACTCTTCAGTTTGTCTCATATCCCCAATGGTTCACAGGCTGTCTCTTCACTGTGCCTTAACGACACTTGCATGTGATCTGCTTTCTTTGCACTCAGACCCTAGCCTTTGTACGGCGGTGGTTTATTGCTTTGCTTATAAAGCAGAAAAAACTGAGTTGTACTTTTAAGCATTGTTTCCCTCGTTATATATTTTAACAAATCTAATTCTTCCTCTGTTTTTCCTTGTATTTGTTTACTCCTGCATCTTTTTCTCCAGCTTTCATTCATTTTTTCAGAGGCTGGACACTAATGAGTCAGAAGATGTCTCCAAGCAATCTGACTTCCCAGGCTATAACATGCCTGGCTTGGATTCTCAATTAAAAGAAAGTTGAAAAGAGAAAGAAGCAAGCAAGCAAGTAATTATGTAGCACCAGGGTCTTGGCTGGAGTAGTTAAATGAATTATTTAATGAAGCAGCTCAGCAAGAGAAGACCTGGCTCCCCCAGGCGTCCCCTGGCTCCCACATCCTGTGTAAGCCCAGGTGTCCACTTTCTGTGGCTCTGGCTTTGTTTTGTTCTTACAGAAGGCACCACTAGGTCTGTGGGGTGCTGAAAAAGGGGTAGAATCTGTACTGATGAATGCCTCCAGCAAGCAGTGAACTAGGCAGTGGCTCTGTGTAGAAAGGACTGTCTGTCTAGGGCAGGCACAGAATGAGATGACTTTCTTTATGAGCAGCCTCACAAGACACCAGACTTTCAAGATTAGTAAGTCTCAGAGCTAGGCAGCTCAAAATGACTGAAGAGGCATCAGGATTTAAGATTCTCATGTTTTATCTTCCTCTTTTTAGCAATGTGTCCAAAATACATTATTATACCCTTCTGGCCATCTGCTGGCTGGACGTATCATCTGAGCCATTAGTTTAATTTGCCACTTCTGGGATCAAGCATGTGAAGAGAGGATGAGAGTCAGAAAAGATGTGGCACCAAGCTTGAGCGTCTGTAGCATCATGGCTGTGTTGTCCATCAAGAACATCCTCGGGGTGGAAGCTCGTGCTTTTGTTTCAGAGGAAAGTTCCTTCAGAAAAGTTCCTTTAGAAAAGAGAAGAATAAGGGGGAGAGGAATGGAGATAGAACATGAACCCAAGCTTCGTCCATGAGACTGAAGTTTAATTGGTAAGTGTGGGACCTGAACATAAGAAATGCCATTTTATATATCTGTTCCCATTTTGTACTTGTTCATTTGTCCATGCCATAAAACACTGGACATGTCAGATGCTATACATAGACTATCTGACCCAACTGCATACGCGATACTAGCCACAGACAGTCGGTTCCAAATTAGAGAATACTTTGCACTCTGGAGCCCCCACTAGCTGGGAGGACAGCCTTGTATGATAGTGTGTAAAGATTATAAACCGAGCAGGTGGAACTGTCCAATCAGAAGCCAGCCACTAGCTGCTCGGAAAATTTCAAAGATCATAAGTAATATAGGAGGTATTAGAAACTGCTGGTGGTCAGAGCTGACCAATCTCCACTGGGCAACACTATTTTTGCTTCTATTTATCCAATCATGTATCTGCTAGGTTAGAAGCCCCTACCCCCTAGAAGTAACCACTATAAAATCTTGTTAAACAAAGACTCTTGGCTCTCTCTCATTCATGATCTGCTGGGTTATTGGACAAAGGGGGTCCGAGCTTGAGCTTGCTTTGAATAATAAAGTCCCTTGTGTGTTTGCATCGATGTCAATTCCGTGGTGGTCTCTTGGGCTTCAAAAATCTGGGCACAACAGTAAGCTCCTCCAAACTCCAGTGTGGGAGTAGCAGTTTTCCCTGCCAGATGGAAATTGCTACTGATTTGGAGTCAGGATGTGCTTTTAACAGTTGGAGTGCAGGGGAAAGGGACTTTGGTTTGACCTGTTGGTTCAGTCCCAAAGGGCTAAGAGTTATCCTATTAACATTCTTGGAGGGGTTTCCAGTCAGAGGTCAGTTTCAGATTTCAGATGTCCAGTCTGAGGTCTGGTTCTGAATCTATCTCCCATGGGCCCTGTGTGATTGGGAGGCCAGGTGCTGCTGTCTGAGCTTGCAGGCCATTTCTCTAATAGCAGCAGCTTGTGTGGATTATTTTGTACTGTGCATGTTACATTGTTGCTGATCACTCTCCTGGGGTCTGTATGAATCCAGGTTCTTGTGTTTGAGATTGAAACCAGAACACTGTAGAGGATTAAGGCAGAGTTTATTAGAGGAGAGAAAGAACGAAGCTCATGGACTCCAGACATGGAGTACCAGGAAGGGTCAGGGCACCCTAGAGAGCTCATGGACTCCAGGCATGGCATCCATGATGGGCAAAGAGCTTGAAAAGAACTCGCAGACTCTAGGCATGGAGTGCCATGAGAGGGAGGTGCCAAAGATGGCAGCCAGGGTCAGGTATATTTACACACTTAGACAAACCTGGAAGAAATGGCTTTTCCTCATTGATAAGTTCCAGTTTCTATAAACCTGATTGGAGCTTTGGTCCTCTACGTCTCATTGATAAATTTATAATGGGCCCCAACCCAGTTGACCTCGTGCTGAGCTCATGGTAGTCATGGTAGGGTTTAGCTACAGTGGAGAACTAATCTCCACATCCTTTCATGAACAAAAGGTTGGGGGGAATTGACAAACAGTGTGTTCCTTTAGGGTAATGCAACCATGGGGAATGATTGTCCAAGACCTTCAGAGATGGTTCCAGCATGGCTGCTGTGTAACTGCCTATATGTGAACAACAGAGTCCATGGAGAGGAGTTATTTTTAACAACAGTGAGAACTATGGAAGGGACTTGTGGATATGATGAGTGGCAAAGATGAACTCACCTTTCCAAAAAAAAAAATCTCCATGACCCATGTGGAGTGATGCCACAAACACATAGTATGCATAAGACAGATGGATTATCTTCAAGGCTGTGCTACTAAATGCACGAGCACGAGTAAGTGCCAAAAATGTTGATTATTTCAAAGCTTTGCTATGAGCAATGTTAAAGACTCCACAGGGAATTGAGAACAGGAAACCATGTCTATGCAAAGAAAAATGCAAGACTCTTTAGGGGAGAGTGGGAGAGTGTCTACATTAGGAATGCTAGGACTCACTGGGAAATCAGGCAGCCATATCCTGAGGGAACAGGAAGCCTGGAAGACACCTGCAATGGTGAGATACTTCTGTGAACCGATCACTTTCAGGGGGTCAAATCCTTCCAGGACCACCCAACTCACTCTTGATTCTACCAGCCGGAAAGGAGAGGCTACCAGTAGTCTTTCAGATATATGTTTAGATGATCCCAAGATGCACAGCACTGTGTCTGCATGCGTCCAGTAGGATACAAGTAGGGTACTGGAACCTAAGTAGGCAGCCAGATGGCTCTGTAAAGAACTCTGTGCCCACACTTACCATCGTGGTAGTCACATTTCCACTGCTTCCCTCAGTCTGACATGAAATTCACCAGTTCATTTAGTTTATATTTCACAATACATTTAGATACTATTTTCCTCACCTTCAAGATAAAAAACAAAACAAAACAAAACAAAACAAAACAAAAAAAACCCTGAGTCTTAGAAAAGAGACTTTACTAGGCCAAAATCACACAACAGTTTCAGGCAGGCAGGGTTTTCAGCTTTTCAGCCAAGGCCGAAGGTTCCAAACCTTCTTTGTAAAAGGGCTAGAGGGGTGGGGGGTGCCTTCAGTTGCTAGAAAGATGGCACTGCCAGACCATCCAGGACAGGTGACCAGTGGATTTATTTGTTTCACTTACTAGGGAGCAGAGAGAACAAGAAGCAAAGGGATAAAGATCGCAGCAAACATGACAGAGGGGCCGTAGCTCTCTTTTGATTTCTGAGTTCCTTCCTTCTTGTATTCTCTCTAGCGCCTTCATCCCATGAACACCGAATAACTGATCAACCACATGGTTCTCAAAAACAGTTCTTGGAAAATAGCGTTCTTGGTTCTTAAACAAGGAATATCAAGGAATATCCCTTCTCCAATTCCAGTTTTTTTTTTTTTTTTTGAGCGTGGCACATACTTGCATCAAGCTGATGCCCTCCCTCCTCACTGACCTCCAGTGGGGGAGTGTCTTGCCAGCACATGTACATCTCCCTGACCCCTACGGAGATACTTAAATACTTTGTTTTTAATAAAAATGTGCACATGCCTGCTTTCTCATTTTCCTAAGAAAGTCACATGTATTTTTGGCTCTTGCTTGTTCCTTAGAAAGCAATGCATTCTCAGCCCTCCCTTAGCAGTGTCTCTGTCTCCTCATTCCCTTTTTTCCCTTCTTACTTCTTAAAAGTTTGCCATTCCTGCCACCCCCATGAGCTTCTTTTCCATACAACTGCTTCACCTCTTCTTTCAGCCTTCCTGTAGTCCTCTTATTTTGGGGTCACTTTCTTTGGGGTTCTTGTATTTGGAGGCTGAAGATTGAAGCCAGAAAAAGTTGAGGGAAAAGAGAAGAAACTCTTGGGTGCTCAGTCCAAGGGAGGTGAAGAGGAGCATTAGAGCAAAGGAGATAACTTAAGGCCAGAGAGAACAGGTAGAGCTGCCAAAAGCACATGACTAGGAGAGGACAGAGCTGACAGAGTTTAGCAACACAGAGGGAGAGCAGAAGAAAGTGATGATGTTTGAACCCACAATCTTTGATGGTCTGGCATTGCTAACGAGTGTCCCAGAGCTACAAGGGAAGTGAGGTAATGACTGGTGGGCATGGTTCCTATAAGGCAGGGCATTCCTAACTCTGCTAGTTGTCCAATGGAAATTAAATAATTTGTATTACTGTCTTCTTTCCCTCCCTGGAAATTTCTAACTCATTTTACATCTTTTGAAGAATTCTCAATCCTAGCCTTTGGTTATCATTTATTGTTAGTTGATCTTTTCAAAAAATTTTAATTTTCTGTTGAAATTTTTTCACATTTCCCTGATCCCCTCTCTTCTTATCTCTCTCCTCTGCCTGGCTCCACTAATCCAGCCATATCCCTGCCCTCCTATCCTTTTGCAGTGGGGATTGCAGGGTTCCCATGGTCCTTCAGTGAACAAGGTCACAAGTGGGGGTGTTCTTCCCTTGCTAAATACCTGTCCCTGAAACTCTCTGAGTGCTGTTGTTTCTCCTGAGATTTGCTCTAGTGTAGATCTGGTGGTAGCAGATATTGCAGTGAGCTCCTGGATTCAGCAGCCTTGTGATTGGAGTGTTTTGGCCAGCAGTACATCTTTTCAGCTTTAGGCTCATAAAATCTTGCCATCCCCACTTCTGCAAGGTTCCCTAAGCCTTGGGAGGAAAGATTTTGATGGTCCGATTAGGGCTGAGAATTCCAGGGTTGCCGATATTCTGCACTTCACCAGTTGTGGCTTAATGTCTCATAAGTCTTCCATGGTAATAAGGTGCATCTTGGTTGAGTTCTGGGAGATTTTTTAATCTCAGGGTTAAATAAAAAGTGTCTAGATGGTTTACTATCATGTTTTTATAGTTGACACTAAGACATCTGTTCCTGTCTTCCCTTCTCTTGTTATTTGAAAAGATTTACAATATCAGGTCTGTGTTCCATCACAGACACATCACATTGTGTGTGTGTGTGTGGGGGGTTGGAACCCATCCAGAAAGCAATTGCTTTATTCATGGGTCTTAACATGCCTCTGTTGCTTCCCTGGATTCTTTTTTACCAGAGTTGTAGCTTGCAGCATTCGCAATTAGGTGAGGGCATTGATCCCTCTATTTCCCCCTCTCCAATAGCCACTTGTCTTTTTCCCTCTCTTATCCCTTACTAATTCATATCCCCTTACTTCCCTCCTGTTTAAAACTTTTCTTTCATAATTGCCTTATCATCCTTTTGCCTGTGATCTTTTGTCTCAACTCTTTTGGGATAGTCTCTTTCCCTATCCCCCGATTTATGTTCTGGGTGTTATAGAAGTTTTTCCTTGGGTATATCATTCTGAAGGTTTAATGCTAGGATCACTTATAGGGGAGAACATGTGGTATCTATCTTTCTGCATCTGGGATAATTTATTAAATATAATTTCTTCCACCTCAATTCATTTACCAGCAAATTTCATTAATTCATTTTTTGACAACTGAATAGTATTCAATTTTGCATATGTACCATATTTAAATTATCTATTCCTCTACTGTTGGACATCTAGGCCAATTCCATTTCTTTATTATTGTGAACAAAGCTGCAATGAACATGTCTCTATAGTTATATGTTTCATTCTTTGGGAATAATATCAAGAGCATGTAACTTCCCCATGACTAAAATTTTGTTATTTTGTCTTCATCTAGACCACAAATCTTTTGACTTCAGATAGTCACAAATTTTCCACAGGAGATGCAGATTTATATTCTTCTGAAGATCTGGTACTTACTTAAATTCTAACCACTCTAACTCAAGAAAAACAGTGGGACATGCCTCCTATGTCACAGTGCTGTGCGTGGGCTGAGCAACCCCACCAGCATAGGCCAACTGCAGTCAATTGTCACTGTGTACCCATCTACCCTCAGCCAAGCATGCCAGTGCTTCCCAGGCAAGGATTACAGCGCCACAATAGGTTCTCTGCTTTTTAGGAGTACCTTTTCCAGTGCACGCTCTAATACTTACAGCTGTGTGCCACCCAGAAACTTACATACTAGTTCAGCGATTGCTAAATGATTAATGCAGATTCCTTTCTGAACACACTTTCACTGCAGTCTCTTGCCTTTACCGACGGCTTTCCCAGTTGTGTCTGTGCTGCTGGTTACCTGCTTACTTCTTTTCAACCATCCTTTAAATTTGATCCCTTTTTCCTTCCTAAAACGTACCTTAAAACCACTTCTCAAAATCCTATGTATCTCCTAGGAGCTCTTCAAAATGCCAATGTATCAGGCGTTGTGTTCATTCTATACTATCTTCCTGGACTCTGAGTTTTGTAAATTAATATTTTCCATAATATTTCCCAAACTACAGGAGCAGACTAACTAACTGAAGGAGGCTGTAACCAACCAGCCTCCCCTGAAACTGCCTTTCTCCAGCAAAGCTCCACCTCCTAAAGGTGTACGACTTTGCCAAGCAACTAAAAATTTAAACACATGAGCCTATGGGGGACTACTCACATTTCAAACCATGATAAGAAGTCATTAAATTACTAGGTATGCATTATCCTGTTTGACATGTATTTGGTACTGGATCAATCTAAGCTGATATGAAATGGGTCTTAAATGGGTTTTCTTTTAGCATAGGCTAAAAGATTTTTTCATGATCTTACTGTCTCCACTTCCCTATGATTACAGGTATGAGCCACCATACCTAACTCACAAACAAGTTTATATGTCCCATCCAATCTAGGAAAATGTCTTGAGACAAATATTGTGGAGTGATTAACTTAATAAATGAAAAACTGACATACACAGACATCTGAAGTGTCTATTATTGGATATGTAAAACAATATTGAATGACCAGTGAGATAACTCAGTGGGTAAAAGTGTGCAAAACTTGGCGACCTATGTTGGATTTCTTGAAACCCACAGGATAAAACTGAATAACAAAGTTATTTTCTGACCACCACAAGACTCACTAACATGTTCTCCCTCTCTATTTCTCCCATTGAATAAAAAAATTTTTAAACATATTCAAGAGGGCATTTATATTCAGGCACACATTATATATTACATTATAAATTGACTTTGGTTTCTGATTTTTTTCTTATTGCATAAATTAGTTTCTTGGCTTTCTTCTACCACCATCAGTCCCAGATATAGCAAAATTCTATTTTTATTAGAAAAGCATATTCTAATAAATGAAGTCTGATTTCTATTAAAACTGACACGTGGTAGATATCAATATCAAGCAAGAAATAGCCTTTGCTTGGCCTTGAATCTCTTATATTCAACTTCTATTATTCTCCCTTAGAATTCTTAATGCATTCCTATTGTGCATTTGAAGACTGAAATTCTCATGTATTATAAACAAGCAGTGGAATTTT
Source organism: Typhlomys cinereus (assembly GCA_023101885.1). Taxonomy (NCBI): domain Eukaryota; kingdom Metazoa; phylum Chordata; class Mammalia; order Rodentia; family Platacanthomyidae; genus Typhlomys; species Typhlomys cinereus. The sequence goes on along the minus strand of JALPQD010000225.1, from coordinate 2,646,716 downwards.
TGATAAAACATTTCTCATAGTGTATAGAAATTGATTGAAAACTGTATGCACTACTTTGAATGTTGCTATCATTAAAGGATAAGTATAAAGCTAATCAGAAAGACAGTATTTAATCTAGTTTTAAAATGCAAGACAGGACAGGAAATATTCTTGATTCCTAACTCTTATCACAAGGTAATGTCTGACTAACAGAAGTTAACCTATACTAATAACACGCTCCCCAACATACACATAGCCTGGTTTCCCAACACCAAATTTTAAATGCCAAGGGAATATTCGAAGACTTTAGTTTGTCTGTGGAGTAGAGAAGAAAACAACTCAAAGTCCTAAATGCATAGTGTTTGAGACAAAAGACAGATAAATGTCTTCTTTTCTTTCTCATTTCTTTCCTTTTTTGGGCATTTTCTTTCTTTTTTTAACATTTTTTTATTATTATTTCCGCTCATACAAACTTAATAGGTACACCGGTTCCCTCTCTCCCTCCTCCTTCCCCGAACCACCTGCTCCCCCTCCCCTCACCCCTCCCTCCCCATCCCCCAGTGCCTCCCGCTCCAATTCCCAGAGTCCTTTAATGTGCATCCCTGACTGTCCTCTGGGCCCTCCTCTCCGATGACATACAAGGACCCAGTGGCATTTCCCTGAACCCTTTCCCGTGTTCCCCTTAAGCATAGGAACACTACTGTGGCTGCCAATCCCTTGTCTCCAAGGATCTTGGTGCCTTTAGCAGATGCTAGGCTTTGTGAGGTCAATAGTGTGTTGGACATTGCGCCGGGCATGCAATGTCCAATTATGATTGCTTCGGCCCTAACTTGTGTGGAGTATCTTGCATATCATTGCTCCTCCCATCCTTTTGCTCTTACACTCTTACCACCCCCTCTTCCGCAAATGTCCCTGAGCTTCAGGATGGGGAGAGATTAAGCTGGCCTAGTTCTAGGTGGTTGATATAGAGTCTCTGAAGTTCTGGATTGTGGTTTGTTGATTTTCTTTTGCAGTTTTGCTGCTCCTGCAATGCCCTTCACTCCATCGTGATGGGCACTGTATGTCACCCCCTGGCCAGAGACAAAAGCTGTTAAACTGGAGTCTTATTATAAGAGTACATTCAAGGGTAGATGTAATAAAAGTAGGAAACCTCAGTGAGGGAGGGGTCAATCACCCATTTGCAAAATGGTTACTTTTTATCTGCCAGACTATATGCCCTCCCCTTCTGGTGAGATCATACCCCATCAGTTGTAAATGATCAGGAACGAACGTCTGTGATTTTCTTTCTATGTAGCTCAAGCTAGTTTGATTGGTGATCCTCCTACTTCAATATCTTTGGCACGAGGATTACAGTAAAAATCCACCTTGTCTGGCTCTTTTTTCCTTTGTGTTTTTCAAAATTTTTTAATTTTTAGGCTAGCATATGAAGTAATAGGTTTCATCATGGTGTCTTCATAGATGTGTCTTTGGTCTTTTGTCTCATTTGTTGCCTTACCCACTGCTCCCTGTGTCCCTTTATCCTTCAGTTGGTTCCCTTTCTTCTCTCAATTAGTCTCAACCTCTGCTTTTTTTTAATAAATCACGTGTATTGCATTACCCGGTTTCCCATCTCTTTTAATATCCTTTCCTCCACTGTAATAACCACCTTTCTATTTTCATGCTGAACACACACACACACACACACACACACACACACGAACATATACTTATACAAACGCATAATCTAGGTTGTGCATATGAAAAATAATATGTGGTTTTTCACTGAGTCTGGCTTATTTTACTTAATATTATATCCTGTTACATCTATTTTCCTACAAATACCATAATTTCCTTTCTTTTAAATGCATTCCATTTTAAAAGAAGTTTAAGGGTCACGACAAAACTGAGCATAAATTAGAAAGCCTATATCCTTGCCCCACACAGTCGTCTTCATTTTTGACATCCTGGAGGGGAAAGACATCTGTTTACAGATGAATCTTTTTGTCATGTCACCACCCAAAGTTTATATTAGACATCATTCTTAGTGTTGTTCTCATGGATTATGAGTGAATGTGCAACAATATTAATGGTATCATACCAAATGGCTTCACAGTCCTAAAATCTTCTGTCCCATGTGTTTGCTTCTCCCTATCCTCACACTTGCTGACCACCTATCTTTAATTATCTTCAGGTGAGATTGCAAAATATAAAGCTTTTCACATTGACTTCTTTTACTTGCATTTTGGTTTCTCTGTGTATTTTCAAAGTTTCATGGCTTAATATTCTTATTGCTGAATAATATCCCATTTTCTGTATGTATTATAAATTTTTTATTCACCTATGGAAGGGATGTCTTGATTGATTCTAAGTTTGGGGTGCTTGAGTAAAATTAATATAGATATCTGTGTACAACATTTGTATACATTTGCTTTCATTTCATTTGGGCAGATACCAACAAGCATAGCCACTGGAATCACCATCTTGCATTCTCAAGAAGCATGAATGAAGTACTTGCTGGGTCATAGACTCCCAGAATTTGATGCCAGCAGCTTTTTGGATTTTGGCTATTCCAGCAGATGTACACTGGAGTCTTGCTGTGTTGTTAGGTTTCTTTTTTCTGTTCTCATTTTGACAGTTCCCCATCATCACATAATGGGATCCATCTTTTCATACAGGATTTGATGGAGAGAATTAGAGTTCTTGTGGAAGGACTTGAAAGATAGGTTCAATTCTGACATTGTGGCTCATGTTGATCTTTAGCTATCTAAATCTCCTCTTTGTTCTTGAGAGTCCCAAAGAAATCAGTTCAGGTTTAAAGTTTAAACTTTGAACTTATTCGTTTGATCCTGTCAATGTAGAATTGCCCTACACTTGAATGGGCTAATAGAGCCCAAAGTATGGACTGGGAGGAGTGTGATCTGTTGCCCCGTTCCTTCCTAACTGCACTGTGTTCACAGTGGCTCTTGAGCTACAGGACAATTGGTAGCCTGGAAACAGGGCACAGAAACAGGAAACAGAGAAGTTAGTACTCTCAGTCTTTGAAAGTGTCCCAGGAAAGGCACTAGCAAATATCAGCAAACATCAAGGGTAACTAAAGGAATAAAGCTTGAATAAATAAAAAGAAAATAAAAACAGACAATGTGATCCAGTAGAAATTTACAAAGCACAATGAAATATTTTAATATTTTAATAAGTAGCTATGTTTTAAACTGTAAATTCTTTTTCTTTACTTTTTATATTTGTGTGTGTGTTTGTGTGAGTTCAGAGGGCACTGGTGTGCCTGTGGAGGACCAAGGGTGACTTCAGAAATCATCCTGTCTTGTTCTACCTCTGCATTGTTCTGGCCTCCTAAGGCCAGAAATGCAGGCCAACACCAGTTCCAACAGGTATGTTTGCATGAGATATGAGACCTGCTTGAGAAGCAGAGGCTTAACCCCTGAGCCATATCTCCAGCACCTAGGAATTCTTTAGGCAAAGGGAAACCTGCAAAAAAAAATTGAGGAAAAAAAGAAATATGAAAATTAAGTGATGATCTTTACTACATAATCAAGTAGAAAATGGCCAGTAATGAGGGGATTGGTTCTTGTCTGAGACAAGGAAACAAAACTAGATACCTTGTCTTCAGTCAAATGCAATCTCACAGTGGTTCCTACTAGCTATGGAAATTTGGAGCATCTTCATTTCCTCATGAAAAACAAAACAAAATTAGTAGGCCAGTTCCCATAGGCTTGAACTTTTCTTGCTAATCAGTATACCTAGAAGTGTTATATGAATTCAATCAGCATTGGTGTGAATGCTTATTGCAGAATCAGCTTTGGTGAGTGGTAGACCACATGTTCTCCATGAGTAATCATAAAGTGGTTTAGAAGTTGTAGAAGTATATGTTCTGAATTCAGTGATGTAAAAATATGAAGGGGGTTATTAAATTATAATATTTGAATAAACAAAAGTCCCTTTAGCAAGAAAGTCTGAGTAATTAAATTTCATAGCTTCAAATGAAATAAATGCAATTGAGACATAAACCTGTGTTTAACTTATTGATTAAATCTTCCTTGAGTAACCTTGTAAAAAATAATTTAAGATGCAGTAAATTCTGGCTGGTTCAGTTTTCATAAGATCATTTCTAAATTGATATCTGTACTGAAGTTCATACAAGTTTTGTTTTGTGTCAACAGTCTACGTGATCAGTATGTTTTCTTGCAATTTAGTAAATACAGTTAAGGTTAAATAACTTTGATGGAAATTCTAGCATGTATCATTAAAATTAAAATGTGGTAAAATAGCATCATATGTATTTGGAGAGACACTTAGCACAAATTTTCAAAACTTAAAAAGTTTCAAAGGATTATTATTTTATCAATAATGTTTGTTAAAATGCTTCTTTCTTTATGTTTTGCAGTGTGATTTGAAAAACCCACATTATGCAAATATAAAACTAAGAGTTTACCTGTGCCAGGTGGCAGTCCTATAATCCCAGCTATTTGAGAACTTTAAGTAGGGAAATCACAAGTTCATGATTGGGTGATCTCCAGAGTCAGTTCATAGGCACCTTGGGTAACTTAACTTAAAAGTCTGTCTCAAACATAAAAGAAAAATCAAAAAGTCTGGAGATGGAATATAGTAGTTGAGTGCTAGTTTAGCATGTGTGAGATTTTGGGTTCACTCCCACACATAAAAGAATAAAAATACAAAAATGTACTAATTGTAAGTTTTTCTCTCTCCTTCTCTCTCTGTCTCTGTCTCTGTCTCTGTCTCTCTCTCTCTCTCTCTCTCTCTCTCTCTCTCTCTTTGCGTACCTCAGGTCATGAATTCAGGATGTATAGGAACTATGTCTTATATAATTTGTCCTATAGTTTTATTGTTTTTCACAGGCACAGAATATACAGAGAAAATTAACGTTGTCAGGCTCACAAATTAAAGTCTAGAAGTAAAATGACCAGTGAAGAGTAAATAGTAAAACAAGGACTACAGTCTCATTCAGTGGTGACTTCTTTTTTCACCTTGGCCTGTGGATATGGGTCCGAGGTGCAGTTGAAAGTCAAAGCAGAAGATGTAGAATTAACTCCAAGTCCTGGGGTCTTTGCCTGATTGTCCTCCCTCCTTGTCAAGATTAAAGGTTGGGGTTCTGTGAAACCCCTGTGCTCCTCAGTATCTCTGGAATTCTGATATCAGCTCATGCTTCCTTAGCTTTTACTCTGCACCCCAGAATCACTTTCCTTGAATAATAAAATATAATCTTTTGACCTTTCAAGCTTTGAGTTACCAATAGCCTTCTAGCATGGAATGGTTGAGTAATTTTGGAAATATTTATGCAGTTTCCAGTCAAGCAATGAACATTGCCTAGAACACATGTGATTTTTAATGTAGGTAAAGTTGTAGAGGAAGAGGAATTTACAGTATCTTGACAAGCTGCCCAGGACTTTCCACACAGAAATAATTGCATGATGTGAATTATCTCTTCTGTTTTTGGGTGAAAGTTGAATAATGACAATGATACATATATTTTTACTATGGTAAAAGATTTATGAGAAGATAAAATTACTGTACATTGATGAAGTAAGATTCCGTTTTCTTGGAAATTAATTCAGTTCTGACCAAGATTGTCATCATATTTCTGAAAGTGATTTTCCACACTGGTCTGCAAAAAAGACATATCATGATCAATTATTTAGCAGATTCAAAGTCAGTCTTTGTATCTTATTTCCACTGATGACAATTGAAATGGATTTATGATTTTTCATTAGATAATGCTAATTTAAGTTTACATATATATCCCTGGCTTGGTGGCTCACACCTGTTATCCCAGCACTTGGGAGACTGAGACAGGAGGTTCATTATGAGTTCAAGGCCAGTCTATGCCACAGCCTGAGACTGTACCTCCACAAGCACATGAGTTTCATATGTAGATTCTCCAAAATATTATGGTGGAAACAGTTTCTAAAATCATGTTTCAAGAGAGTAAAGTAAAAACTTGAAAGGTTTTGTTTAAGAATATTGTAATGAAGGTTTTTCTTTTGACAGGTCCATTTTAAGTGTACTACAACTGTTTTTCTTTCAAGAAGGTCAAGAAGCATTTTTATGACTTGAATCTGACATTTCCCCCCACATGTTTTTATTTGCCAGCCTGTGGCACTATTTTAAGTGTTATGCAGTAGTAGGAGGGAAGAACTGGTGGCAGACCATGTCAATATTCAATAGGGGGAGAGGATAAATGAAAGAATGATGATTAGAACTGGCAGCACTAATGCTGAGATCCATCGATTTATTAGCTAGTCAAATGCAGAGCATAGTATAATTCAGGGAAAAATTTCTCCAATGACAAGTGGTTAATCAAAAATGTAAACTGATAAAAGCATAGCTTAGAGAATTCCATTAGATAAAGAAAAGAATTATCCTGTATGCTATAGCATGTAACTAATATATTACAAGTGAATTCTGCATTTCTTATAATCAAAGTATGTGGTGCTTCAGCAGTAGGAACTTATCTAAGTAGATGGCAAGAACTTACATAGTTTTACAGGCCTTTGGAGACTCCCTGACAAACAGATCACAGAGGGCTATACTACATCTTGCATTTGGATTTTTTGTTTACTAATGCACAGCTTTTAGAAGTGACATATCCAGCATGGTATGGCATCTCTCTTCAAACTCCTTTTTTACTGTATTTTAAATTCAATAACATGACAATAGGCCTCCAAATAGCTTTCCTAAACAGCCCAACTTCTTGTATCTTCCTAAGCCTTCCCGGCTTAAACATTTCCATCCCTTCCATTCCTTCTCACTGTATTCATATCAACTCTGTTATCCTAATGCCCCTTCTTTACGGTATTACCTCCTCAAATGGCTCCTTTATTGTTTCCCAGCTTTTTCAGGCACTCAGGTTAAACACACAAAACTAGGATATCAAAGTCAGAACCCATCTATAAATGAGAACATCTGATATTTGTCTTTCTGAGTATAGAATCCCTCACTAAAGGTAATTTTTCCAGTTCTACCTATCTATATGCAAATTTAATAATTTTATTTTCCTGTACAGTGGAATAAAATTCCATTGAGTATATGTCCCACATTTTCATTCTCCTTTCATCAATAGATAGATACTTGATTCTATTTCCTTGCTATTGAGAACAGCATGGTAAATAACATGGATGAGAAAGTATCTATAATATAGAGTCTTTTGGGGATATGCCAAGGAGTAGTAAAGCTGGATTATATGGCAGCTTTATTTCTAGTCTTTGAGGCTATTGTAAATGACATTGTTTCTCTGATTTTTTTCTCAGTGAATTTGTTTTTGGTACATATGAATGAAACTGACTTTGAATGTTAGTCTTGTGTACTGTTGCTTTGATGAAAGGTTTATCAGTTATAAGAGATGTCTAGTGGAGTCTTTTTTTAAATAATTAACTTATTTTTTCCACTCATACAAACGTAATAAATACCCCGGTCCCTCCCTCCACCCCTCCCCAGACTCCCTTGCTCCCTTCCCCCTTTTCCTCTTCCTTTCTCCCTCCTTTTTCCCATTGCCCCCTTGTTCCTCCCATCCCTGGAGCATCCTTTAGCATGAATGTCAAGCTTTCCTCCGGGTCCTCCACTCTGAGGTGTAAGGACTCAGTAGCATTGCCTAGAGCCCTTTCTTGTGTTCCCCTTTAGTACAGGAACACTGTTATGGCTGTTAATCCCTTGCTTCTAAGGATCCTAGTGCCTGTGATCCATGCTAGACTTTGGGGGGTCAATGATATGTTGGTCGTTGCACAGGTCATGCAAAGTCCTATTATGGTTACTATGGCCCTAACATGTATGAAGTATCTTGCATATCATTGCTCCTCCCCATCTTTAGGCTCTTACAATCTTACCGCCCCTACTTCCGCAAATTTCCCTGAACTTTAGGATGGGATACTGTGTTTGGGATACTTCGCTCAGTATAATGTTTTCTAATTCTACCCATTTCCCAGAAAATTTCATTAATTCATCATTTTGATGGCTGAGTAGTATTCCATTGTATAAATGTGCCACATTTTCCTTATCCAGTCATCAACTGTTGGGTATTTGGGTTGATTCCATGACTTTCCTTTTGTAAACAGTGCTGCTATGAACATGGTCACGTTTGTGCCATTGAGGTGAATTTTTGCTATATGAGGGATTATTCCGAGGAGTGAAATAGCAGGGTCATATGGCATTTCAATCTTTAACTTTTTTAAGAATTGCCAGACTGCTCGCCAGAGTGGCTGTATGAGCCCACACTCCCACCAGCAATGTAGGAGAGTTCCCCTCTCTCCACGTCCTCTCCAGTATTTGGTGTTGTTTGTATTGTGGATTCTTGCCATGCTCACTGGAATGAGATGATATCTGAGGGAGGTTTTGATTTGCATTTCCCTGATGGCTAAGGACACAGAGAATTTTTTAAGATATTTGTTAGACATTTCAATTTCGTCCGTGGTAAAGTTTCTTTTGAGTTCCAAGGCCCATTTTTTTAATTGGGCCATTTGTTTCCTTGATGTTTAGTTTTCTAAGTTCTTTGTGCACTCTGGATAATAGAGCTCTATCGTATATGAGGTTAGTGAAGATTTTCTCCCATTCTGTGGGTTGCCTTTTTGCTCAGGTTACAATCTCTTTACCTGAGCAGAAGCTCTTTAATTTCATAAGATCCCATTTGTTGAGTGTTGGTTATAGTGACTGTGCTATTGGATTTCCGTTTAGGAACTGTTGGCCTAGTCCAATCAGCTCAAGGGAGTTCCCTACCCTTTCAACTAAGGTTTTTATAATCTCTGGCCTTATATTGAGGTCTTTGATCCATTTGGAATAAAGTCTTGTACATGGTGACAAGTACGGGTCCAGTTTTAATCTTCTGCATGTGGACATCCAGTTTTTCCAAGCAGCATTTGCTGAAGATGCTGTTCTTTTTCCACCGGATTTTTTGGGCCCCTTCATCAATGATCAAATGGCTGTAATTTTGTGGGCTTATATCTGGGTCTTCAACCCTTATCCACTGATCTGTGTGTCTATTTTGGACCAAATACCAGGCTGTTTTTGTACCTATGGATTTGTAGTATAGATTAAGGTTTGGTATGGTGATACCTCCAGCAGTGTTTTTGTTACTCAGGATTGTTTTTGCTATTCTGCGTTTTTTGTGCTTCCATATAAATATTGAGATTGTTTGATCAATTTCTTTAAAGAATTACTTTGGGATTTTGATTGGTATAGCATTCATTCTGTATGTTTCTTTTGGTAGGATGGTCATTTTTATGATATTGATTCTGGCAATCCAAGAACATGGGAGGTCTTTCAACCTTCGGTGTCTTCTGCAATTTCTTTCTTTAGGGTTTTAAAGTTTTCATTGTAAGGGTCTCTTACTTTCTCAGTTAAGTTTATACCAAGATATTTCATTTTTTTAGGGACTATAGTAAATGGGCTTGTTTTTCTTAGGGATTTTCACTTCTTTCGTCTTGGGCATATAGGAAGGTCACTGATTTTTGTACATTTATTTTGTATCCTGCCACTCTGCTGAACTTCTGTATTAGTTCCAGGAGCTTTCTGGTGGAGTTTTTGGGATCACTCAGGTACAAATAGAAATAACTCGATTTTTTCCTTGTTGATTTGAATCCCTTTTATCTCCCTTTCTTGTCTTATGGCTCCAGTTAAGACTTCAAGTACAATATTGAATAGAAGTGGTGAGAGCGGACAGCCTTGTCTAGTTCCTGATCAAAGCAGGAATGCTTCAAGAATTTCCCCATTGAGTATAATCCTTGCTGTTGGCTTGTTGCATACGGCTTTTATTATATTGATAAAGGTTCTTTCCATTACAACTGTCTTTACGGTTTTAAGCATAAAAGAGTTTTGGATGTTGTCAAAAGCTTTTTCTGCATCTGTCGAGATTATCTTGGATTTTGGACTGGTATATATGGTGAATTACATTAACTGATTTCCATATGTTAACCAACCTTGTGTGCCAGGGATAAAGTCTACTGGATCCCCATGAATGAGCTTTTTGATTTGTTTTTGAATCTGATTTGCTAAGACTTTGTTGAAAATCTGTGCATCTGTTTTCATCAAAGAGATTGGCCTATAGTTTTCTTTTCTGTTTTTTTTTAAAACACATATATAATATTTCCATTCATGCTGGCTGAATCCACAGACACAGAAGTTATACAATGAAAGGACAATTAATTGATTAATATGTCTTAGAGTCTTCATAAATTTCAGATTGAGTTGATATAAAACCAATGAGTAGAAATTAAGGAAGACTGTTTCAGCACAAAATAGTGAATGAATTTTTCTTCTCTAATTACAAAAGACATTGAAAAGTAAGATAGTGCCCAAGCCAATGAGATGGCTCAATGGGTGAAAGTGATCACAGTGCAAACTTGATAACTGAGTTTGTTCTCTGGAACTCACACAGTGAAAGAAGAGAACTAACTTCTAAAACGTGTCCTCTGAGACTGGCAGATAGATGGTAACCATCCTGCAAATGGGAGACTGACTTCCCCCCACACTGTGGTCTACTACTCCAATTCCCCTATTCCATCTACCTCTGAATCTCCTCTTTTATTTTTTCTGCTCATACAAACATAATAGGAACCCCTATTCCCTCCCTCCCTCCACCCCTCTCTGGACCTCCCTGTTCTCTCCCCGCTTTGTCCCTTCCTTTCCCCCCTCCCTCCCTTTCTCCCAGTGCCCCCTCTCCCCTTCTCTGAAGCATCCTTTAATGAGTATATCAAACTTTCCTCTGGGTCCTCCTCTCTGATGAGGTGTAAGGACTCAGTGGCATTTTCTAGAACTCTTTCTTGTATTCCCCTTAAGTATAGGAACACTATTGTGACTATTAATCCCTTGCTTCTAAGGATCCTAGTGCCTTTAGTCCATGCTAGATTTTGAGGGATCAACGATATGTTGGTCATTGCACAGATCATGCAGAGTCCTGTTATAATTGCTTTTTTAAGTGTATCTTTATTAGGTTTTGGGATCAAAACAATATTAGCTTCTTAGAAAGAATTTGGTAGTGTTCCTTCCTTTGCTATTTGATGGAACAGTTTAAGGAGTATTGGTGTTATTTGTTCCTTAAATGTCTGGTACAACTCCGTGCTGAATCATCTGGTCCAGGACATTTTTGGTGGGAAGATTCGATTTCCTCATATGTTATAACTATTTAAGTAACTCAAACTTCATGATTCAATTTAGGTATGTCGTGTTTACTTAGAAATTCATCCATTTCTTTTGTATTACCGAATTTCATAGAGTATACGTTTTTGAAATATGACCTTATAATTCTCTGAATTTCTTGGGTATCAGTAGTGATAACTCCATTTCCATTTCTAATTTTGTTAATTTGGGTTTTCTCTCTCTTGCTTTGGTTAATTTAGCTAAGGGTGTATCAATATTATTGATTTTTTTCAAAGAACTAGCTTTCTGACTGGATGATTCTCTGTGTCATTTTCCTTATCTCAATTTCGGATCTTTCTCCCCTGATTTTGCTAATCTCCTGTCTTCTACTGCTTTTGGGATCAGATTGCTCTTGTGTCTCTAAAGCTTTAAGTGGCATTGTTATTTATTTGTGATGTTTCTATTTTTTTTTGATGTAGGCATTAAGAGCTATGAACTTACCTCTGAGGACAGCCTTCATTGTGTTCCAAAGATTTTGATAAGTTGTATTTTCATTATCATTTGCTTCCAGGAAATCTTAAATTTCCCTTATAATTTCTTCCTGAATCCAATTCTCATTCAGCCTCATAGCATTTAGGTACCAGAAGTTAGTATATTTTCTGTTGTTTCTTGTGTTGTGGTTGTCAAGCTTTAGACCACCGTGGTCTGATAGGGTACAGGTTAGAATTTTGATTTTCCTGTGTATGTGGAGATTTGTTTTGTGACCCAATATTTTGGAAAACGTTCCGTGTGCTGCTGAGAAAAATAGGTATTCTTTGGTGTGTGGATGAAAAGTTTGCCAATTCAAAAAGAGTTTGATTAAGTTCCACTGTGTCTCTCTTATGTTTTTGACCTGTTGATCTGTCCCATGTTGAGAGAGTGGTATTGAAATCCCAAGAATTACTGTTTGGGGGTTGATTTCTTGCTTTAGATGCTGTAGCATTTGCTTGATGAATGTGGAAGAGCCTGTATTAGGTGTATATATGTTCAGTGTTATGAAGTCTTCCTGGTGAATTGTACCTGTGACTAAAATGTAGTATCCATCTGTGTCTCTTATGATTGTTTTGGTTTGAAGTCCACTTTGTCTGATAGCATAATAGCTATCCCTGCCTGTTTTCTGGTTCCATTAGCTTGCAGAATTTTGGACCAGCCTTTTATTTTTAGAATTTGACTATCTTTTGTGGTGAGATGAGTTTCCTGAAGGCAGCAGATTGATGGATTGTGATTTTTAATCCAAGTTTGTAATCTGTGTCTCTTAATTGGTGAGTTAATTCCATTGACATTTAATGTTTTAATGGAAAAATTACTTTTAATTCCAGACACTTTTTGTATTTAGTGGCTTACATAAGTATATTATTTCGCTTTTAGGTTTTGGTAGTATTATACTTCCCTTCTGTCCTCCTGGAAATGCTTGTTCTTTTCTTCAAGCTTGGGTAACTTTTCTAGCATTTTTTGAAGGTCTGGTTTGGTAGACATGTAAGCCTTCAAGTTGTCTTTATGCTGGAAAACTTTTCTTTCCTCCTCAATCATGGTGGATAGTTTTGCCAAGTATATCAGCCTGGGTTGACATTTTTACTCATTCAGTACTTGAAGTATATCTCTCCAAGCTCTTCTTGTTCTTACTGTTTCCACTGAGAAGTCATTTGTTATTTTACTAGGTTTGCCTTTAAAAGTGACTTGGTTTTTTTCCCTTGAAGCTCTCAGCACCATTTCTTTGTCTTGAATGTGGAGTGTTTTGACTATTATTTGCTGTGGCAAGTTTCTATTTTGGTCATATCTGTTTGGGGTACAAAATCCCTTTTGTATTTGGATGGGCCTCTCTTCCTTTAGATGAGGAAAGTTTTCCTTTATGATAATTTGAAAAATTTCCTCAGGTGTGGTATTTTGGGATTCTTGTTTTGGTATTCCATGAATGCACATGTTAGGCTTCTTCAGGGTGTCCCATAACCCTTGAATATTCCTCTTAAGTATCTTTTTGGCTTTGACAACCTCATTCGTTGAGCTGGTTAATTCTTCCACTTTGTCTTCAAGATCTGAAATTCTATTTTCTGTTTCATTAGTTCTGCTAATAAGATTCTCTGTTGCATCCTTTAATGTGTATCTCAAACTTTCCTCTGGGATGGGGGGGAGGAGGCACTTGGAGATAGGGAAGGAAGGAGGGAAAGGAAGGGGAAAAGGTGGGGAGGGAGCAAGGGGGTTCAGGAAGGGGTGGAGGGAAGGAGGGGACCAGGGTACCTGTTAAGTTTGTATGAGCGTAAATAAATAAATAAATAAAGACTCTATGTTGAGTTCTGAGCTGAAGATAACTTGTCTTTTAGTTCAATTTTAAACTCTGCTTGAGACTGTTTTAACTGTTCTATGCCTATTTTTGTTTCTTGAACTGTTTTTTTCAACTCCTCAAAGTGTCCGTTGTGTCTGTTCAAAGTGAGTGATGTGGTTATTTAACTTCTCCTGGATTTCCTCTTTCATAGTATTGATCATGGTAATGATCATGCTTTGAAAGTCGTTATCTCAGGTCTGGTTTTCTTGGCTATTTTCTGTGAATTTGTTCTGGTTGGAGTCTGTCATTATGGACTTAATTCATTCAGTGGGAGATTTGTTTTCTTGAGTTTTGTTTCTCATGGATTTGCACTTTGACCTGGGCATTGTTGTTTTATCTCTTAAGACCTTCTTTCAGTTTCTGTGTCTTTTGACTGAACTGAATTAGTTGGTATCAGTACTCTTGAGCAGTTATTACTAGTGTTTGCCTTGGAGTTGGGTACGCTTGTTTGTTATTGTTATTTCCTAGATGAGGCTATTAGACTGTTAGTACATCAATTAAGTCATGTTTGGTAGACAGGGGGTGAATACTATTATGGTAGTGTACTTTTATGATTTAGTATCTTGGTGATATGTGAGGATGAGTGGTAGAGTCCCTGAAGTTGTATATATTTTGGGGGTGGCTATATGGAAAATTTACTCTACAGTAACTAATATTTGAAAGGAACAGGATGGTAAAAAAGGGGGTTTACTTATTTTTGGGCTGGATGTGAAGAATCTCTCCTATGTGATAGGATGATTTTAGAGGACTTCATATGTATGGCCTTTGTCCCCTAGAGATTTGCTTGAGTTTTCTTTGGTCTCTGTTGAATTCTGATGAGCAGTGTGTCCTCCTTGGACCCAGAGCTGGAAAGGGCAGAGGTGCTGGTGAAGGTGCAGTTAACCTGGGGATCTGATGTGGCCTAGTGGTCCTCCTTAGCCCGGAGCAGGCTGGATGCTGCTCTGAGTGGCTGGTGCGAGGAACTGGGATGAACAGGTGACCTGGGAACCTGGGGGTGAGCTGGGTGATTTACCTGATGAGCAATGTGCCCTCCCTGGACCACGAACTCCCTGGGCGGGCAGGATGTCCTAGTGGAGTATTTTTTTTTCCGGTGCTGGAGATCGAACCCAGGGCCTCATGCTTGCTAGGCAAGCACTCTAACACTGAGCTAAATCCCCAACCCCACCTAGTGGCGTCTTTAGGATTGTTGTGTAATATATCTCCTTCAGGAACAAGGATAGAGAGGGTTTTTAGACCTTCACCTGGGATTCTGGGCTGGCTGCATTGGTAATTCTGCACATTTACCTGTACATGTGCAGGCTCAGAGGGGCTAGAATGTGCTTGTGTGAAGGCCTTGCTGCATGTGTCCATACCCGTGCCTGTGCTTGTGCTGCGCACATACCTATACACGTTTATATGTGTGCTTGTGCTGCCCGCGTGTCCATACACATGAGGATGAGTGGAGTCCTAGAGCATACAAACTGAAGTAGATTCATTGAGAGAGTTTCATCTAGGCAGCAACAAGGAAGCCGTGAGCCATGTGTTGGTTAGTTGCTTCTGCTCCTGTAAACAAGCCCAATAAACTGATTGGTTTGTTGTCAATTTAGTGTGTTGTGAATGTCAGTCCTATCTGGGGCTAGATGATGGTTGTGTGTGGTATCTCCTCATGAAAATTAACTCACACAACACTCGTGTAGTTGGCAGGATCATTAAAGACCAAAGACTAATTGGGAAGGAGTAGTTACTGGCATGGTGGTGACTGGGTAATGGAGGAGCATCTGCAGGAGAAAGCCGGATAGTCTGGGTAAAGTGTAATGGTGCCCAGCAAGCTCCTGTAAGCAAACCCTGGCCACAGTGCTCAGTCTGGGTGAGGAAGAAGCATCTGTGGAGGAAAGCCCAATTTAGACTCCTGTAAGTAACCCTAGCAGATTCAGTGGCGACCGAACCAAGCATGATTTGGGGAGGAGCAATTGCATGGCTCCTGCCATGGGTGATAGGATCTGCTGTTGAGGCCGAGCAGCCTGAGGCAGAAGCATCCACGGGACACTATTGTCTTCTCCATGGGGGTGTGGCAGTGTATCTTCTGCATATGGTGGTGCTTATGGGAGCTGTTGCAGGTAGAGAGGCATGCAGCTGATGCTGAGTCAGCAGGAGGTAGAATGTCTCTGGGGAACCCCAGGGTGGCAGTCCTGTGTGTGCTATGGTGTGGCATGTCTGCTTGATGAGCAGGGCCCATTGTTTGAGTATGGAGACACTTTAAGAGCAGCTAAAGGTCTGAAGTAAAAACTGTGGTCATTGAGAGTAACGCAACAGGGACGAAGGTATCAATGGCTGCAAAGGTCGCCCAGCCACTGCTATGTGCTGTAAGAAATGCATCCGAGACTGAGACAGCTGCCCATAAGGAGAAATTAGAAAGAGAATGGGAGATGCAGCTAGTATCTGCTGTGATAGCTTCTGGCTTCCTGAGCAAATTGGATAAAAAAGTGGATGAAATGGAAGTGTTGGCTTGTTGTTTCTTATGCCGGGTGGCCAAAAAGAAAAAAAAAGAGAGTCCAAAAAAAAAAAAAAAAAAAAAAAAAACTCTGCCTAGAATGGACTATGGTGAGCTTTTAGAGTCCAAGTCCTTTCAAAAGGTTTTGATATATAGATGGTACAATGACAAACTGAGAGTATTATGGATTTGGAAATCCATGTAGCAATTATACAAGTGTACCTAAAGGAAAGATTGGAAAACAGTTCGTGGGTTAAGGACAACTGCAAAAGTTTTGGATGAGTAAGACACAGCTAACACCCACCAGAATGGAATTAAAGTGATGGTTAAAGAGGAAATTAAGGTAAATATTTGTGGAGTTGTTTAAGGTACTCCTGTAAGCCATATGATACTTGAACATGTATCATAGTGCTAGGGGTGGATTGTTTCCTGTGAGCTATTAGCCTGGGAGGTCCCAGAGGCTTCACAAATGATAAAGGCTATTGCCACTGCTTACTTGTAAATAAAAACTAGGCTGGTAAGACCCTATTACAGAAGATATCACATGCTGTAGGTGCATGACAGCTTGGTCAAGTAGGCAAGAAAATCATTTTGATAGCAAGAGCACGACCCCGATAACCAGGCATGTAAAAATATTGCCCTCATGGCCAGGTGGGCAGAGTGCAGCCCTGATGGCCTGGTTGGCAAGAGCACAGCCCTGATGGTCCTGTGGACAGCAGTGCAATTCTGATGGCCTGGTGATGTGGGTAAGATCTTGGCACTGGCCAGGTAGACTAGCTGTCCTAGTACCAAGTGGGCATGGCTCAATGAGTATGGACATCAGTAGTACATGCTAGTGCAATAGTGCAGTGTAGCTAACAGCTTTCTGATTGGGTTTAAAGCCTGATCTGCAGGGAAAGTTCATGTCTTGTATTGTTAGTCAGAACAAAAAATATGGCTGGGGAGATTAGAGGCCCAGTGGAGAGGCCCCTGCAATTGTTTTGTTAAATGGATGAGATCTAAACATCAGTATTATGCTCAGAGTATTATTGCTGTTACCTTTAGCTGTGGAGAAGACCTAACAGTTGTTGATGAGAGAATCATAACAACTTGTGAAGATCCTGAGAACAAGAGACTGTTGTGGCATAATGATCCAGTGTCAAGATATGGACAGATATAGATATCAACCTCTTCCAGCACTCAGAGAATATTGCAGAAAAGGGAGGCAGAAAGAACATAAGAGCTGGAAGAAAGGTTGGAGTGTTGTATGTCACCTTCCTCTGAATAAAGAGCTGCCATCTTTGTTTTGAGACTATCAGGAGCACCTGTGGTCCATGGACTCCTTCAGAGATGGGAGTGGAGTAGGTTATTGGACTCTCACCTGAGGCTCTGGTCTGGCTGCACATAATCCTTCCCTAACTGTATCCACACATATGCCCCTACATATGCCTGTGTTTGTACTGCACACAGATCCATACATGTGAGAACGGAAGGAACCTAGAGTGTGTATGTATGTGCTGATATGTATGTATGTATGTGCGCGCGCGCGCGTGCGCTTGCGAGTGCCCGCGTGTGTGTGTGTTTAGAGTTTCATCTAGGCAGCAATAAGGAAGCTGTGAGCCGTGCTTTGGTGAGCTGCCCCTGCTCTTGTCAGTAACCTTTACCCCTGCTCCTGTAAGCAAGCCCAATAAACTGGCTGGTTTGTCATTTATTTGGTCTGTCATAAAAATCCTATGTGGGTCCCAAGATGCTTGAGTGTGGCGTTTCCCAAGGAAAAGTAATTCATGCAACAAGGGTTCTTTATGTATCCAATCACATCATCTGCAAATACATGGACCTTAACTTTCTTTCCTTTTTGCATCCCTTTTCTTTTTTCCTCTTGTCTTATTTTTCTAGCTAAAATTATAACACTATAGTTAATAGAAAGGAATGACAGCCCTGCTTCATTCCTGATTTTCATCAGATCATCTTGAGATTTTGTCCATTTATTTATCATGAAGTTGACTATGAGTTTGTTATATGTAACCTTAATTATATTGATTATCTTCCTTCCAACCATATTCTCTCCAGACTTTTATCATGAAGGGATGTTGGAGTTTGCCAAATGTTTCTGAAGTTATTGAGAAGATTGTTTTAAGTTCTGTCTTTATATTATGTGTATCAATGTATATTTGTTGAACCATCCCTAAAAGTCAAACTCGATTATGGTAAACAATCTTTTGATTTGTTCCTATATCATTTCATGTATTTTATAGACTTTTTCTTTCTCTCTTGAGTCTTTTATGTTTTAGTTTTGATGATATTAGCAATGAATTTATGTGGTTTCATCACCCTCTTCCTACTCTCCCATTCTTCCTTCCCTGTTCTTTCCTCCAGTCAGATTTACCTTTACTCCTTGTTGCAGTTTGCTTGTATGATTGCTGATAAATGACCATCAAATAGCTTAAGGGAACAAGAGGTTTATTGTCTCTTACGATCATTTGGTTACAGTTCTCAGTCCAGCTTGACAAGAGAGCTCATGCCAACACCAAAGCTGAGGGAACTGGCCACATCATCTCTACATAATGATTGAGAGAGGGATGATCCTTACTTGCCAGACCAGCATGTCTTGCCAAGTGTAGAAAAGGATGCCAATTTTCTCAACCAGCTGTCTGTATTTTTTCCAAGGCCTAATCCCACCTACCATGGGCTGGGCCTTCCTCATCAACTAAACAATCTCCTGCAGGTCTGCTGTGGGCCTAACTCAACTACTAATTGCCTACTATTATGACACTCCCTCTCCCATGTGTGTGTGTGTGTGTGTGTGTGTGTGTACCTGTGGAAGTCCCCAAGTATGACATTGGGAATCTTCATGGATTGTTTTTAACCTCCATATTTCTTACTGTAGGATCTCCTGATTTCTGCTTTCCAAGGCCAGAATTACATGCCAGAGTCATCTGCCTGGTATTATTACATGGAATCTAGGGGTACAAACTCAAGTCCTTGTGCTTTCAAGGCAAAGACTTTAAACCCTGAACATCACTCTGGACCAATTTCAAGCATTTTTTCTAAGAATTTTAGCATGCTTGCTCATCAGTGATATTGGTACTGATGTTAGGTTTCTCTTTGTTGTTATTGTTGTCTTTATCTGGTTTTGATACTAGAATAATACTGGCTTATGAAAGAAGTTTGGAAGTGTTACTTTTATTTTTAGTAATTAAAGTACTAAGTAAATAATTAAAGAAAAGTACTAATTAAGTAATTAAAGAAAAAATGATTGCATTTATTTAAATTCTTTGGTAGAATTCTGTTGTGAATCCATATGTACCTTTTTAATGTTTTTTTTTTTTTTAACTACTGCTTCAATCTCTTTGCTACAGGACTGTTTAAATTATTGATTTCAACTTAGCATAGATTTCAACGTTGGAATGTCAGATGCACCTAGAATTCATCAGCTTCTTTTAAGTTTTCAACTTAGTAGAACAAAAATTTTGAAAGCATATCCTTATGATAGGTTCTAATATTACCCTAACTTCAACTAACTTTATCAATTTGAGCCTTATCTCTACTTTTGAAGATCCAGCTAAAAGTTTTTCAACCTTATTTACTTCTTAAAGTATCAAATTTTTGTTCTGTTGATTCTTTTTAATTCTTTTAGCTTTGATTTCATTAATTTGTGAATTACTATTTCTTTTATTATTATTATTATTATTATTTATTCAACTGTGTGCATGTGCGTGTGTATGTGCGCGCGCGTGTGTGTCTGTGTATGTGTAGAACCACGGACGAATTCGCGAACCACCATGGACGCCTCCACCTCCTTCTGCCCAGGGATTCACAGGCTCCGCCCTACTAGGACCAGAAGCGCAGGCCGCCCCCGCTTCCGCCTGGCGTCTATACGTGGGATCTGGGATCCGAACTCAGGACCTTCCGCCTGCAAGGCGGAGGCTTAACCCCTGAGCCACCTCTCCAGCCCGAATTGTTACTATTTCTATCTATTGTTTTGCTTTTGGTTTGTTTTTCCTTTTCTAAATGTTTCAGATGCATCATTAAGTTATGTATTCACATTCTTTATGATTTCTTTATGCAGTCAGTAAGAACTATAAACATCATGTTTAGGATTGTTTTCATTAGATTCCAGAGGTTTTGGAATATTGGATTTTCATTTTCATTCAACTCCAAAACTTTCTGCATTTTCAATTATTTTAATTATCCATTCATTATTAAATAATACTTTGTGTAATATCTATTTGCATATTTTCTGAAGTTTCTTTTGCTACTGATGTCAAGCTTTATTCCATCATGGTCAGATTAAATGCAAGTTTTTTCAATATTCCTGTATATGTTTGGATTTGTTTTGTATTCCAATATATGTTCGATTTTAGTAAAACTACCATGGACTGAGTAAAGACTGTATATTCTATAATGCTTGGGTGAAATATTCTATACCTATTCATGAGTTCTTTTTGATCTATTATATCATTTAGCTCCAATTATTCTTTGGTTTTTTTTTTTTTTGGTCTGGATTACCTGTCCACTGGCAAAAGTGTGATATTAAAGTCACCTACTATCACTGTATTGGGATTAATCGGTGACATAAATCATAGTAGAATTTATTTTACTTTGGACATGCCTGAGTATGGAATGTGTATATTTAAAATTGCACTGTCTTTTGGTGGATTGCTCTACTGATCAAAATGATTTGACTTTCTTTATCTCTTCTGATTAGATTTGAGCTGAAGTCTATTCTGTTTAGACATGTTTAGACATGACTAGAACAAAATGAACAGAATATACTATATGAAATAAGTATAAAAGTATACAGAAATAAGAAACATACTATTTTTCTGTTTCCTATCTTCCTCCTCATGTCTCTCATTCTTTTGTCCTTCCTTCTTGCATCTACCCCCTATTTTACCATTCCTTTCTTCTCTTACATCTTAGGATAAAATTATCTTAGTCTTTAATTTGGATTATGAGTATGCCATTTTCAGTTTGGTCTTGCATTTGTTATCAGGGTAAATAAGGGATATTATTCCAAGTTATAGTAATATTTTTCTATTTATAAATGACTAGAAATCTACATGACATCTTTTCAAATCTGATATCTTTTAATAGCATTCAATATTTGCATTAATATTAGCATTAAAATATCTAACATTTAATAAATGATCATTGATGCTGATGTTTTTTTCTTAATTTTTTTAATTATTATTATTTATTCAACTGTGTGCATGTGTGTGTGTGTGTGTGTGTGTGTGTGTGTGTGTGTAGAACCACGGACGAATTCGCGAACCACCATGGACGCCTCCACCTCCTTCTGCTCCGGGATTCACAGGCTCCGCCCTACCAGGATCAGAAGCGCAGGCTGCCCCCGCTTCCACCTGGCGTCTATACGTGGGATCTGGGATCCGAACTCAGGAACTTCCGCCTGCAAGGCGGAGGCTTAACCCCTGAGCCACCTCTCCAGCCCCTTGATGCTGATGTTTTGAGTCCCATTTTTTTTATTCAATTGTGCGTGTGTGCATGTGCGTGTGTGCGTGTGCGTGTGCATGTGTGTGTGTGTGTGTAGAACCACAGACAATTTTGGGAACTACCATGGACGCCTCCACCTCCTCCTTGTTTACTCTGCTCCGGGATTCACAGGCTCCACCCTACCAGGACCAGAAACTCAGGCCGCCCCGGTTCTGCCCAGTGTCTATATGTGGGGTCTAGGATCTGAACTCAGGACCTTCCTCCTGCAAGGCAGAGGCCCCTTGAGCCCCTTGAGTCCCAATTTTTGAATTAACATGCTGATTGCAGTAATACAAAGGCCCTGACATAGTATTTTGTCCATATAGGCTTTTAATACAACATCATTCATTTCTGACCATGGCTATCTGTGATCAATAACTCCATGCTTGACTGAACTTAAAAATGATCAGGTAACTAACACATTCTTCTGACAGTGTCACTGAAAGCATTGCTAAGTAAATATTATTTCATTTGATGAGTTGAACAAAGCATATGATCCTCTCCAATGTTACTAGGCATCACTCAGTTCTACTGAAGACCCAATAGAATCTCAAGCTTGGTAAGGTTAACCTAACTTTCTCTGAGTTGAGGCATCATCTTATGCCCAGCAACATGTATCCTTGTTTTTTTTTGGATTTTGGTTCAGACCAAGACTCATACTATTGCCTACTGATTCTCAGGCCTTTGAACATGGGTTCAATTACACCACTGATATTCCTTGTTCTTCAGCTTGCAGAGAGGAAGTCATGATGCCTCTTGGTCTCCATAACTGAATTAATCAATTTCTTCTCATATGTGTCTATGCATTATCGTATCTGTTTCATGTATCCGATGATCTGTTTTCCTGAAGTGTTTTAAAACACTGCTTTAAACATGAAAACCTATTTGATTTCTATTTAGACTTATTGAAGAATAACCACAGTACCATTAAATATAATTAAAATGTACAACTAGCATGTTTTGACATATGAATAGTCTGGTGAAAATGACCTGCTTTCATAAGCTACAAAATTTCCACCTGAATTCCTTTATTTAATTTGTGGTTAGCTAAATCTTCCTGCTCTGTTTTACACTAAGGAGAAACACTGGCGTCTAGGATCATAGCTCAACTTTGGAGTCATCCTTGTGCTTTAATCTTTAAAGTTATAAGTATCTTCCTTGGACTCTGTAACAGTGGGCATCTATCTTTAGGCATGCCTTGTAGCTGATCATATTATCCATAGTGTAATATAGTGACCACTGAAAATCTTATCCATTAAAATTAAAGTGAGTAATTGGGATGTCCCATCTCAGTGCCAGGCACAGAGTTTAATACATGTTATTTTAATATAGCTAATACTGAATAGTTTGACATCTTCAGTTACTCATTCATGTAATAAGTCCTCAACAGGGTATGCATTTTGTAGGACTGTGAAGGAAGGAATTGATTTGAAGGAATCTTATGTCCCCATGATCTTTGTGGGAAATGAGAGTAAATAAAGAGAAAACTGCCACTGTGTATAAAGTGTGAATATAGGAGTCATGAGTCAACTGCTTGTGGTCAGTTTTACTTGATCAAGATGATGTGGGAAGATAGTCCAGTGTTATCAAATCTGAATTTTCACACAAAAGTTGAAGTCCCTATTTTTAATGCACTGTTATTTTTACAATATAAGCTTCCTAACCATGCTTGACTTAATGGAATGATTTTAGGGGTGCCACTAGCCTGTAAGATATCCATAATTGACTCTGATTTTCATTTCATGTTTATGTGTGATAAGCATTTGGAAACAAAGGAATATAACCTAGAGGAGGATATGACGATGTATGTCACAATCAGGTTCCCTTCTCATCAACCTCTCCTGCAGCCTGCGTCCCCGGAACCAGTGCATCTCAGAATTCTGTTTAAGTTTCCATGGTCCACACCATGCCCTACACCAGTACCAAATTTAGACCAACTTCTTGGTGCCATTTTCAGGATGTTTTTACACTTACAGTAGGTAACTAGTTCCATATTCTATTTATTAAAGAAGAGAAATAAAAGATAAAGAATAGATCTTGTTTCTCAAATGTAGACATTGTATTTTTATATGGAGATTAAAAACTTAACATGGAGAAGTGGAAGGCTAGTTACTCTTTAAGTTGCACTTATGATCTTATACATTACTAATTGCTCAACTGAAGGTAACAGACTTTTTAGAGATATTTCCAATATTTGCAAAGGAAGTGACTTAATATAGAGTTAAGGTTACTCTTAAATATTGCTATAAGAGAACACCCAAAGTCAAATAACTTAAGGAAGAAAAGGAAATTTATTCATCTTATGGTTCCAGAGGGTAGATACAGTCTTTCACAGCTGGCTGGCCAAAGCTGGAGACAGGCTAAGTCAGGAGCATCCATGTGGCTGAAGGCTGGAAGATTCCTGGAGAGTCTCTGTTGTTCCCAGTTTTCTGTTCTGTGGTTTCTTTTATCTGGTCCACTACTGGGAGGTTCCAGTGGTATCTAGGGCTGGTCTTTGTATTATCCAGATAATCTCTTCAAGTGGTCCCTGCTGATCTTAGTTAATGCCAGGTATATCAAGTTGACACCCAGGATTAACTATCACATACAGATTAGCTGTCTTTTACAAATTGAATGTCATTCTGTAAAAGACCAGGATTTACTTCAAGTAGATCTACAGGTCTGAGCTGTTGCAATGACTGCTATCTCAAAGTAGACCAATATGTCTTCACACAGTCCTTGAGGTGATCTGGAAGCAGAAAGTATTTATCAGACTGAAGTAAACACATACTATCTTCACAACATTCTAGAGGTGAGGTGGGTGATACCAGTTCACAGTGAAACCATGTATGTCAGGACATTTCCATTCTACCTTCTTCCCTCACTTAACACATTTCTCAATTCAGAATACACAGACACATTAGTGACACTTGAATAATGTTCGGAACTCTCAACTTCAAAAGATTCTGATAAATGAACTTTTTTTTTATTTCTTCCACTCATACAAAGTTGATAAGTACCCCATTCCCCTCCCTTCCTCTACTCCTCCCTGGATCCCCTTGCTTCCTTCCCCCTTGTCCCCTTCCTTCCTCTCTCCCTCCCTTTCTCTCAGTGCCCTCTTCTCCCCATTCCTGGAGCATCCTTTAGTGTGCATGTCAAAACTTCCCTCTGGGTCCTTCTCTCTGATGAGGTGTAAGGACTCATTAGCATTGTCTAGAGCTCTTTTTTGTGTTCCCCTTTAGTATAGGAACACTATTGTGGCTGTTAATCCTTGCCTGTAAGGATCCTAGTGCCTGTGATCCATGCTAGACTTTGCAAAGTCATGGAATGAACTTTTATAAATATAAATTTATTTTATATTACTGAATTTCAGAAAATTGTTTTATTGTTTCACAACAAGAAGCGGAGTCTATCTATTTTCCACGTTGATCACTTTAGCATCTCTGTAAATCCTCTTTCCATATATAAACTTTAAACCATGATTATTTTATTGGGGTGAAAAAAGCCCACATTTATAGACACCAAGAATAGTGTTAATTTGTTTCTGCAAGGTGACATTACTTTTAAGCACTGTGGTAATTGATGTTATCACCTAATTAACATAGGCAAATGATTTGCATAAAATTATTTGCATTTTATGTTACAGTTCAATGTATGAATGCTATAAAAATAAGTTATTTTTACTCCTATTATCCAATCCTGTCCCTCTGCTCTTCCCAAAGGAAAGCTTTATCTATCAAGGTCTATCTTGCTTTCACATCTTTTTCAACATGTGGCCGACTGATTTTCATCTGAGTTATCTATGCTGATGTGTCCATGAGCACTTGTCTAAGCATGAATCTTATATTGATGAGTAATCCATTTAGAAAAGTATATTCTCTTCTTCCATCTAACATGTGCCCTCATTAGTCACTCAGAGAGGTATGGTACCACATGCAGTATTCCCTATGGCATGATGAAACTACTGAGAAGCCAAATATTATGCAGGTTTTGTGGGAGTAGATTTTGCTGACGATTATAGGTGAAATAACCCTGTCATATCTAGAGGATGCTGTCCCTCCTCACCTTCTGCCTTTTTTGATCATATTATCCCCTTTTTCTGAGGGTTTCTGAGGTTTGTTGAGACTTTAGTTGGGAAAAAGTGACTAGATGCCCTGTGTAGGTCTGAAGAGTCTACAATCATTCATTCTCTGCATTTTTGTCTTTTGTGTATCTTTGTATTCAAAATTTTCTGTTGTAAATTAAAAGCTTCTCACTTGGGGAATGAAAGCTGTTCTAATCCAAGGACCTAATGATAGGTGTTTAGATTAGGAGTTTGATATCACACACTTAGAATTATTTTGTTCCCCCTGTAAGTTTATGGGCCTCCCATTTAGAGGGTTTTGGCCTGATTAACAAAGCCAGGCATATATTACCTCTTGGCAAGTAGACTTTAATTCCAATCTGTACAGTTGGTTATCTTCATAACATTCATGCCATTATTGCACTATTGAGGACTTCTTGCCAGAGTTGCTGTTCTAGCTCAGAGAGTACATATCTGGGTAAGAATGTCATTGGTTCTCTTCACCTCTAAGCAGTATCTTCTGGTACTCAGAAAGTTGGTCAGCTAGAAGAATGCCTCCATGTCGGGTCTGATGTATGTTCTCCATTTACTGTGATCAATGTGTGCTTTGTCTTCAGCAATAGGGTTTAACTACCAGGCTCTGGTGGGTAACCAAAAGCAATAAAATATTAACGTCTATATTGTTTTGTGGGGGACCTTTGAAAAAGCCCTGACCAACAACTTATCAGGAAGTATCACATACCTTGTACTAGGAGTATTGTTTAATTATCTACACCTTCTGAGAGAAGCTTTTTAGGAAAGTTTCTGCTATTCATTTTCTTCCCTTCTGTGTACCCCCAGGTAGGGCACCTGTGATCCTACTTTGTGGTTTTATATAAATTTATAATATAGGAGGTTTCTATCAGACATTTTTATGATACAATATTAGTGGGACAAACCCCCTACACCTTCCACTAACCTAACCCTTAATCTTCTTCCTTTTCATGGTGTTCTCATTTTTTCCATTTTCGAGTTTATAATATCTGTATTCTTATACCATCCCTCATATAAGACCCCCTCACTCACAATGATTTATGGTACTTTTATAGTTTTCTGGATATTGTAGGTATTTTTAGTTTAGTACACAAGCATGCACATATGCATGAGAATATATAGTGCTTCTCTTTCTATATATTGGATAACTGAGCATAAATTTCCCAGTTCCATTTTTTTATCAATAATTTTATTTTTCTTGAGAGCTTAATAGCATTTCATTGTGGAAAAGTATCACATTTCATTTTCATCATCCATTCATCAGTTGGTAAACATCTAGGCTGATTCTATTTCCTTTCTGTTGTGAATAGAACCACAGTGAATGTGGCTGTGCTGGTATCTCTGTAGTAAGAAATAAAGTCCTTGGAAAATATGCCCAGAAATGGTATAGCAGGGTCATATAGTAATTTGCTTTTTATACTTATTTCCAAAGTGGCTGTATCTGTCTACTTCCACTAACTATAAATATGTCTTTTCTTTTCCCCATTCTTGACAGCATTTGTTGTTATCTGTGTTTAATTTTTTATCTTAGCCATTCTCTAGGAGTGGAGTAGGATAGTATACTGAAATCTAACAGAATGTCATAAGACTGTAGAGAGGAGATTTTGAAACAAATCTGAACAACATTCAGCAAGCTGAAAATCTGTTGGGCACCAAAGTTATAACAGTTTGGGGTAAAATAAAATAAATTCATTTCATTCATTGATGAAAGTGACAAAGAATAAAAATACCAAAAGTATTCCAAATAATTCAAAAGAATAACAATAAACATATTTAAAATGACATTTGAATATTTTCCAAAAGGAAATAGAAAAAGAACTGAATGAAATAACAAAGTTAGTATAGAAATATGAAAATGGAGTTCAAGAAAGATGAGGAAATAGAGATAGAAATATGAAAGAAATGATGCTGGAAAAGAAAATTTCAATTAAAATTAACTCAGTGGACAGTCTCACCAATGTGCATCATAGGAAGGACAGAGTATTAGAGTGTGAAGCCAAGATACAGGAATTGTATCATTCAGTAAATATCAATGATAATAAAAATGCAAGAATGGCATATGGAAAATCTTTGAAACACCTAGAAAACTTCAGTCTGTGAATTCTAAGCATAAACAAACTCTTACAAAAGGCATAGAAAATTTTTTAGTATAATCATATCAAAAATTTTCTAATTAAGTCAAGTAAAAGAGACATATAAAAAATCAAAAGGTAATGGAAAAGAAATTACCCATGTCATATTATAGTTAAGATTCTAAATATACAGAACAAGAAAATGATTGCAAGAGGGAAACATCATGTCACAAATAAAAGTAGATTCATTGTAATAACAGCTGATCTCTCAACAGAAATTTCCAAAGCCACGAGATCATGGAAAGATGTATTTCAAGTTCTAAAATGTCAGGACTGCTAACTTAGCTTCTATGTACAACAAAACTGCCTGTCCTAATTGAAGGACAAAGAAAACTTCCTGTGATGAAAATAGGGTGAAGGATTTTGTAACCATGGAGTTAACTCTAGAAAAGACACTGGAGGAGATAGTACAAAACTGAAGAGGAAGGTAAACACATCCAAGAGAATAAGGAGAAGCAATAAACAATGCCAGGACAATGGTTAAGAAAGAGGACCAAGAAAACACCAAACAATAAAAGGATACGATTGATATACACTCTTCAATAATGTCTGAGTAGTAATAGTTCGAAAAGAGACAGACTAGCAAATTAGAGTAAAACTTCATCTTTCTTTTCCTGCCTCCAAAGGAGCACAGGTTTCAATCAAAGGAAGACATTTTCCTTAAGGTGAACGTATAGACAAAGGTATTCCAATCACATAGAACTAGGAAATACACAGGTATCTCTAGCCTAACATCTATTCAAAATACACTTCAAAATAAATTTTGTCAGATAAAGGCCACTTTATAATGATGAAACATTTATGATTATTCTAAATATAAGTACACCAAACACCAAATTTCACAAAACAAATACCACAAAACATAAAATTACACATTATTCTTAATACATGTAATCCTTAATAGTGGGTGATTTCAGTACTTCACTGTCACCAACAGACAGTTCATCCAGACCAAAAAATAAACAGAAACATTGAATATGATAGAGCAAATGAACTTAAAATAAACATATCTGTAGAAATGTTAGAGGATTTTATGTCCAGAACATGTGTAGAGGACTAAGGCAGGGTTTATTAGGGGAGAAAATGAAAGGACTTGTGGACACAGAAACCATAAGGGGCAAGGAAGCTGTCAGCAGTATTAATGAACTTGGGCAAGCCCAGGAAAAGTGGCTTTTGTTTATGGGTCAGTTTCAGCTTCTGTAAATCTGACTGGGGCTTTGGATCCCCTGCATCTAATTGGGCTATTCATATGGGGGCCCAGTTCAGTAGGCCAGACCTGGAAGCTGAGGCCTGCCTCATGTTAGGGCTGTTTCTTCTGAGGAATTTAACTCATCTGCATTTGAGGACCTCATATCCCTACCCTTCCATAAAAAAGGTTGAAGGAAGTTGGCCACCATATCTCAGGGAGGTTGGTGTCAATTCCTGCATAGCTATGGTGGTAACCTTCAAAACACCTTCCAAGTTTTACTGTACTGCCTAAAACTGCCTGAAAAAAATCTATTCTAACTGAAAATCCTATTCTAAACTAACAGACATTATTCTCTCTCAAAATTATATAGATCCACATTTTTCTCAGCAAGCCATAGAACTTTCTTTAAACAGATCATATATTAGGGCACAAAGAAAGCCTCAAAAATGTTAGAAAATTAATATAACTTCTTGTGTTAAGTCCAACTACAATGGAATAAAACTAGAAATTAAGAGTAATAGATACTACGGAAAATTCATAGATGAATGAGATTCAATAGCATAAGATGAAATAATGAAAAAGTTACCTAAGAGATGAAAAAGGAAATAAAAAGTTTTTAGAATCAAATGAAAATCAAAGTACAGTGTATCAAACTTTGTCAGATACAGTAAACGCATTCCTATTGTTGAGGGGGAGATTTTTTTTTAATGTCTCCAGGTTTTTGTTTTCAGGAGTTGAAGACTGAAATAAGAACGTGAGTAGAGATAAAGGCAGAGTTCAAAGAACAGAACTCACAGACATCTACGAACCATCTGATAGGCTGGGTCAAAATGTTGCTTTCTTGTGTGTGGAACTGAACCAGAAGAGCAGCAGGAGAGGTTCAAAAGAGGAGAGAGAGGGGAACTCACAGACATGGAGTCCATGAGGGACAAGAAGCTGAGAACTTATGGACTACAGTCATGGAATCCATGAGGTGCCAGAGAAATCCAGAAAAGGACTCACAGACTCCATGAGTGATAAAAAGCAATCCAAAGGTCGCTGCCAGGGTCAGGGGTATTCGAAGGGCTAGACAAGTCTGAGAAAAAAGTGCCTTTTCCTTTTTGGTTAGCTCCATTTCCCGCAAACTTGATTGGTCCTCTGTATTTCATTGGTTTGCTCATATTGGGGCCCAGCTCAGTTTACCTTGTGATGGGCCTCTTGGTAGAGCTGTTTTTTAGCTTATCTGTAACGCAGAGCTTATCTCCATCTCCTTTCAGTGAACAGAGGGTTGGGGGAAATTGGCACCTCAATCTCCATATGCAGGATTAGAACCAGTTCCTAAAGATTAGTAGGGTGTGTTTCTTCAACATAATCCCTGCAGTGGGGGATGACCTTCAAAGAATTTCAAAGACCTCAGCATAGTTTTTCTACTCTGTCTAAACTGTGTAACAATATTTTCTCTCTCCCACTATAAATAAACATCATACATAAAAATGCCAAGATTAAAAAAATCAGAGCGGTAAAAAATAACTTAAGGATGTACCCTAAGATCTTGAAAAATAATAGTATGCTAAACCCAAACGCAATGGATATAAAGAAATAATTAAGACCATGATAAAAATTAATGAATCAGGGAAATGCCACTGGGTCCTTGTATGTCATCGGAGAGGAGGACACAGAGGAGAGTTAGGCATACACAATAAAGGACTCTCTGGGAATTAGGGGGGAGGCACTGGGGGATGGGGAGGGAGGGGAGGAGGAGGGAAGGAGGGAACTGGTCTACCTATTAAGTTTGTATGAGCGGAAATAATAAAAAATGTATTAAAAAATTAATGAAACAAAGCCAAAAGAAACAATAGCAAGAATCAATGAAAGATAAGTTGTTTCTTCGAAATAAACAAGCTTAAAAATCCTATAGATAAAGTAGTAAAAAGAAAGAGGAAGAATCCCTATATTCATAAAATTGGAGATCAAAAAGGAGAAATTACAATCTATACCAATGAAGTGCATAAAATTCTAAGGACATACATTAAAAATTATATTCCACTGGCTTGGAAAATTTAAAAATTGGATGAATTTCTAAATGCATATTATCTAACAAAATTAAACCAAGATGAGATAAATGCTTTAGGTATTCTAGAAAAACAATGTAATTCAGGTAGTAATTAAAAATCTCCAAACCAAAAAATATCCAGCACTAGTTGGATTCATTGCCAAATTCTATCAATCCTTTAAAGGGAAACTAAAATCCAAGCGTCTTAAATGATTACATAAAAGAGAAAGGAGAGCAATACCTCCAAACTAAGTTTATGCAGCCAGTAGAATTGAGTGTCAAAATCAGATATACACACATCAAAAATAAGAGAAATAATATTACAGACCAAAGTTCCTGAACATAGACTAAAAAGAAACTAAAAAAATACTTGTAAGATGAATTCAAACCTACATCAAAAATATAACTCATAATGATCAGTTTGATTTGATTGCAGATGTGCATGAATGGTTCAACCTAAAGAAGTTAATAATGCTTCATCAAATTAAGATTCAAGAACAGAAATCACATGATCATTTCAATAGATGCAGTAAGATCATTGATAAGATACATATTTATTGATTAAAACCCTGAGGAGAATAAGAATGAAGAAAATATATCTCATATTAGCAAACCTATGATAAATCTATATAAACCTATGGTTGACATCATTCTAAAGAGATAAATACTCAAACTACTAAGACTATGAATAACACTATTCACCATAGTGCTTGAATCTTTACTGAAGAGAAAAGGAAAGAAAAGAAAAAAAAAAAGAGACTAGAAAAAAGAAAATGTATATTCCTTAGTGCTTGGATGGAAAGTTTGATAGAGATCTGTAAGTTTCATTTTAGTAAGGATTTGATTTAGGTGCAATGTGTCTCTGTCAAGTTTTTGGCCTGTGGATCTATCCCACATTGAGACTGCAGTATTGAAATCCCTGAGTATTATTGTTTTGGGATTGATTTCTTGTTTTAGATGTAGCATTTGCTTGATGAATGTGGAGGACACCATATTAGGTACATATATGTTCAGTATTGTGAAGTCTTCCTGGTGAATTTTACCTGTAACTAAAATGTAGTATCCTTCTGTATCTGTTAATTTTTTTTTGGTTTGAAGTCCACTTTGTCAGATAGCATAATTGCTACCCCTGCTTATTTAATGGTTTCATTAGCTGGAAGAATTTTTGATCAGCCTTTTACTTGCAGAATGTGCCTATCTTTTATGGTGAGATGTGCTTCCTGAAGGCAGCAGATGGATGGGTTGTGATTTCTAATCCATGTTTGTAACCAGCATCTTTTGATTAGTGACTTAATTCCATTAACATTTAATGTTATAATGGAGAAATTACTTTTAATTCCTGACTTTTTGTGTTTAGTGGCTTTCATAAGTTTATTGTTTAGCTGGCAGGTTTTGGTGGTATTATACTTCCCTTCTGTCCTCCTGGATATGCATGTTCTTTTCTTCAACCTTGAGTATCTTTGCTAGCAGTTTTTGAAGGCCTGGTTTGGTGATCATGTAAGCCTTCAAGCTGTTTTTATGGTGGAAAATTTTTCTTTCATTCTTGATCCTGACTGATCATTTTGCTGGGTATATGAGCCTGGGTTGACATTGTGCTCATTCAATACTTGAAGTATGGCTTTCCAAGCTCTTCTGGCATTAACCGTTTCCATTGAAAAATCATTTGTTATTTTAATATGTTTACCTTTAAGAGTGACTTGTTTTTTCTCTTAAAGCTCTCAGCACATTCTCTTTGTCTTTTATGTGTAGTGTTTTGACTGTTATTTTCCTTGGGGAGTTTCTATTTTGGAAAAATATGTTTGAGGTGCTGAATTTCTCTTGTATTTGGATAGTCTTCTCTTTTTATTATTTTTTTAATTAATTTATTTATTTCTTCCACTCATACAAAGTTTATAAGTACCCCATTCCCTCCCTCCACCCCTCCTTGGATCCCCTTGCTCCCTCCCCCCTTTTCCTTTTCCTTTCCTCCCTCCCTCCCTTTCTCCCAGTGCTCCCCCCCCCATTCCTGAAGCATCCTTTAGTGTGCATGTTAAACTTCCCTCTGGGTCCTCCTCTCTGATGAGGTGTAAGGGCTCAGTGGTATTGCCTAGAACTCTTTTTTTGTGCTCCCCTTTAGTATAGGAACACTATTATGGCTGTTAATCCCTTGCCTCTAAGGATAGTAATGCCTGTGATCCATGACAGACTTTGGGGGTTCAATGATATGTTGGTAATTGTGCAAGTCATGCAAAGTCTTATTATGATTACTTCGGCCTTAACTTGTGTGGAGTATCTTGTGTATCATTGCTCCTCCCTATCTTTAGGCTCTTACAATCTTACCGCCCCCTCTTCCGCAAATTTCCCTGAGCTTTAGGATAGGGAGAGATTAGGCTGGCCTGTTTCCAGGTGGTTGATGTAGAATATCTGATTTTCTGAATTATGGTTTGTTGATATTTTTTTCCAGTTTTGCTGCTCCTGCACTGCCCTTGGCTCCATCCTGATGGGTATTGGATACCATCCCCTGGCCAGAGATAAAAGGCTGTTAAAAGAGAGTCTTATTATAAGAGTAGATTCAAAGGTAGATGAAATAAGAGTAGGAGACTGCTGTGAGGAGGGGGGTCAGTCTTCCATTTACAGGATGGTTACCTTCTATCTGCCAGACTCTATGCCCTCCCTTTTTGGTGAGATCATACCCCATCAGGAGCAAGTGACCAGTAAGGAGTGTCTGCGAGCCCAAACAAGATGTCTCATTACTTACTTGTAATACTTGATGGTGGCCTGTTTTCTCTGCTGTAGCATGATCCCTTCACTTCTTGTTTCTTGCGGGGCCCTCCTTCCCCTTCTCTCCTGTTTATAATCTTTGCAATTACTGTAGGTATTACAGAGATTTATCTTTGAGTGTGTCACTAAGTGGGTTTGATACTAGGATCCACCTATTAGGGAGTATATATGGCACTTAATTTTCTGTGTCTGGGATTCTACACTCAATATAATCATTTCTAATTCCATACATTTCCTGGCAAATTTCATTAAGTCATCATTTTTCATGGTGAGTAGTATTCCATTGTATAAATGTACCACATTTTCCTAATCTACTCGTCAAAGGTTGGGCATTTGGGTTGATTCCATGACTTTTCTATTGTAAACAGTGCTGCTATGAACATGGTTGTGCTTGTGCTATCGAGGTGAATTTTTGCTGTATGGGAGATTATTACCAAAAGTGTAATAGCAGGGTCATATGGCATTTCAATCTTTAACTTTTTTAAGAATCTCCAGACTGCTCACCAGAGTGGTTGAATAACCTGTATTCCCACCAGCAACATAGGAGAGTTCCCTTCTCTCCACATCCTCTCCAGCATTTGGTGTTGTTTGTGTTGTGGATTTTTACCATCCTGACTGGGGTGAGATGTTAGTGAAGATTTTCTCCCATTCTGTGGTTTGCCTTTGTGCTCAAGTTACAATCTCTTTATCTGAACAGAAGCTCTTTAGTTTCATAAGATCCCATCTGTTGAGTGTTGCTTTTATTGACTATGCTATTGGATTTCCGATTAGGAACTGTATAACATATGAGGAAATTGATGAAGTAATCTCGAATCTTCCCACCAAAATATGTCCTGGACAAAAGGGATTCAGCACAGAGTTCTATCAGACATTTAAGGAGCTAATAACACCAATACTCCTTAAACTGTTCCATCGAATAGCAAAGGAAGGAACACTACCAGATTCTTTCTATGAAGCTAATATTGTCTTAATCCCAAAACCTGACAAAGATACACTTAAAAAAAACTATAGGCCACTCTCTTTGATGAACACAGATGCACAGATTTTCAACAAAGTCATAGCATATCGGATTCAAAAACATATAAAAAAGATCATTCATGGGGATCAAGTAGGTTTATCCCAGGCACACAAGGTTGGTTCAACATATGCAAATCAATGAACGTAATTCACCATATAAACCAGTCCAAAATCCAATACCATATGGTACTCTCGATAGATGCAGAGAAAGCTTTTGACAAGATCCAACAGCCCTTTATGATCAAAATCCTAGAGATAGTTAGAATGGAAGTAATCTTTATCAGTTGTATTAAAAGCTGTATACAACAAGCCAATAGCAAGGATTATACTGAATGGGGAGAAATTTGAAGCATGCCCACTTTGATCAGGAACTAGACAAGGCTGTCCACTCTCACCACTTCTATTCGATATTGTACTTGAAGTCTTAGCTGAAGCCAAAAGACAAGAAAGGGACATAAGAGGGATTCAAATCGGCAAGGAAGAAGTCATCTTTATTTGCAGATGACATGATCATATACTGAGTGATCCTAGAAACTCTACCAGGAAGCTTCTGGAACTAATTGAGAAGTTCAGCAAGGTGGCAGGATACAAAATAATGTACAAATATCAGTGGCCTTCCTATATGCCCAGAATGAAAGAAGTGAAAAAGCCCTGAGAGAAACAATCCCATCTACTATAGCCCCTAAAAAAAATGAAATACCTTGGTATAAACCTAACCAAGGAAGTAAAAGACTTTTACAATGAAAACTTTAAAACCCTAAAGAAAGAAATTGCAGAAGACACCAGAAGGTAGAAAGACCTCCCATGGTCTTGGATTGGCAGAATCAATATCATAAAAACGGCCATCCTACCAAAGGCAATATACAAATTCAATGCTATACCGATCAAAATCCCAAAGCAATTCTTTAAAGAAGTTGACCAAACAATCTCAAAATTCATATGGAGGCACAAAAGACCCAGGATAGCAAAAGCAATCCTAAATAACAAAAGCACAGCTGGAGGTATCACCATGCCAAACCTTACTCTATACTACAAATCCATAGTTATAAAAACAGCCTGGTACTGGCTCGAAAATAGACACACAGATCAATGGATAAGGGTTGAAGACCCAGATGTAAGCCCACACAACTATGGCTATTTGATCTTTGACAAAGTGGCCCAAAAAAATCCAATGGAAAAAGAACAGCATCTTCAACAAATGATGCTGGCAGAACTGGATGTCCACATGCAGAAGATTAAAGCTGGACCCGTACTTGTCACCATGTACAAGACTTAATTCCAAATTGATCAAAGACCTCAATATAAGGCCAGAGTCTATAGAAAATTTAGTTGAAAGGGCAGGGAATTTGCCCCGAGCTGATTGGACTAGGCCAACAATTTCTTTCTTTAGATGTGGAAAGTTTTCCTTTATGATAATTTGAAAAATTTCCTTGGGTGTCGTATTTTGTGATTCTTGTTTTGGTATTCCATGAATGCACATTAGGCTTCTTTAAGGTGTCCCATAACTCTTGAATATTCCTCTCAAGTATCCTTTTGGCTTTAACAACCTCTTCGATTGAACTTGTTAGTTGTCCCACTTTGTCTTCAAGATCTGATATTCTATTTTTTGCTTCATTAGTTTGGCTGATAAGACTTTCTGTTGAATCCTGGGTTGACAATAACTTGTCTTTTAGTTCAACTTTAAACTCTGCTTGATATTGTTGTAACTGCTCTATGCCTATTTTTGTTTCTTCAACTATTGTACTCCTGTTCAAAGTGGTTGATGTGGTTATTTAACTCCTCCCGATTTCCTCTTTCATAGTATTGATGATGGTAAAGATCTTGCTTTGAAAATCATTGTCTTGGGTATATCTTTCTTGGCTATTTTCCGTGAGTTTGTTCTGGTTGGATTCTATCATTATGAGGTTAATTCTTTTGGTAGGAGATTTTTTTGTCTTGGTTTTTTCTTCTTATGGATTTGTGCTGTGATCTGGGCATTTTTGTTTTGTCTCTTATGATCTTCTTCTTGTTTCTGTGTGTTTTTGACTGAACTGAATTAGGCAGTATTACTACACTTGAGCAGTTATTGCTAGTGTTTGCCTTAGAGTTTGGTAAGCTTGTCTGGTGTTGGTGTTATATTCTAGATGAGGTTATTGGACTGTTAGCACATCAATTAAGTCATATTTAATGGAAAGGGAATGAAGATTAGTATGGTAGTGCACTTTTTCAGTTATTGCCTTGGTGATACGTGAGGATGAATGGTGTAGTCCCTGAAGTTAGATGAGTTTTTGATGGCTATTTGGAAACATTAAACTACAGTGACTATTAATTGAGAGGAACAGGATGGTTAAAAAGGATTTACTTATCTTAGCGCTGGATGTGAGGAGAGAATCCAGTGTGATGGGATGATTTTAGAGAACTTCATATGAATGCTGTTTGTACTCTAGATATTTGTTTGGGTTTTGTCTGGACTCTGTTGAATTCTGAGGAGCAGGGAGTCTGCCCTACTTGGAGTCCGGGGTAGAAAGGCAGAGTGGCTAATGGGGCGCATAGATCATTTGGAACCTGGAGCAGAGCCTAGGGGCCTTACCTGGGGAGTAGCGAGTCTTCCCTGGTCTGGGTCCAGGGCAGAAAGCTGGAAAAAAGAAGTCAAAGTAAAATTATTGCAAGTGATATGATTCAAACTGACAAAACTCTATCCAAATAAAAATGCAAGGAAAACAAAAAAAGATGTAAGAAATCTTAAAAATGCAAACCTGAAAACACTAAAGGAAACTGAAGGGTATAGCAGTCAATGTTGAAAAGATCTTCTATGCTTACAGATTAGAATTAATATTGTGAAAATTGTTGTCAGAGGAAAAGGAATTTACATATTCAATGCAATTCCCATAAAAATTCTAGTTATGTTCTTCACAGAGTGGGAAAAAACAATCTCAAAGTTCATGTAGAAACATAAAAGGACCTAGATAGCCAAAACAATGAGAATAATGTTAGAGGCATCACCATATCTGATTTCGAGTTATGCTAACAACCATAGTAACAACAGAAGAATGATTCTGGCAGAGAAACAGACATACAAGTTAGTGAAATAGAATGCAGGACCCAGATATAAGCCCTAGAGCTGCAGCCACCTGGTCTTACAGAGAGGCCAAAAATACACATTGTAGAAAAGAAAATCTCCTCAAGAAACAGTACTGGGAAATTTGGATATCTATATGCAGAAGATATTAAATCCTTAGCTCTTAACCAGCATAAAAATGAATTCTAAATGGAGTAATGACCTCAATGCATAACCAAACCCTTGAAACTGTTAGAGAAAACACTTCAAGATGTAGACGTCGGTAACGATTTTCTGAGTAGGATTCTGATCAGTCATTAAATAATGTTGGCAGTTGGCAAATGGGACTTCATGAAATTTAAAGGCTTCTAAATAGCAATCCAGGCAGTTAATCAAGTGAAGCTTAGGTAATGGAAGAAAACCTTTGCCAGCTACCCATTTGACACAAGATTAGTATCTAGAACATAAAAAAAAATCACAAAAATGTAATGTCAAGAAAATAAACTTTTCAAATAATGGGTTATAATTTTGAAAAGATAGCTCTCAATAGTAAGAAATACAAATAGTAAATAATATTTCTCAAAGTATTCAATATCATTTCTAATTAGGGAAATATAAATAAAATTATTTTGCAATTCCATCTCATTTCAGTAGGAATGTCCATCATGAAGCAATCAAATGGCAACAAACACTGGCAATGATGTAGAGAAATGGGAACTCTGGTTCATTGTCACCTGGATGTAAATTTGTACAGCCTCTGTGGAAATTAATGTAGAGGTTCCTCAAAAATCTAGAAAAAGAACTACCATATCACCCAGCTATACCTCTCCAATGCACCTTACTGCAGAAATACTTGCGTGCCAATGCTCACTGCTATTATTCTTAGTAGATAGGAAATTCAATCAGTCTAAATATGCTGATAATGGATAATAAAAGTATGCTAGACATGCAGAATAGTATCTTATTACACTATAAAGAAAAACAAAATTTGGAAACTTGCATACAAATTGATGCCATTGGAAGATAATTGTACTGAGTGAGGTAATCCGGAAACACAAAGACAAACACCACATGTTCTCACTGATGTCCAGATGTGCCTTACATTTGGAATGGCTGTAGATGGCAAACTGCTTAAATTGGTCATTGAAGTAGGGGTAGAGGGTTTAAGGGAGGACAGTGGAATATATATAATATAAAAGTAAAAAGGTCCCTTCCCATTAAGGGTGGAAAGGTTTAAGCAAGGATGGGATAGATAAGTTAATAGAAAGGAGTTATGAAAAATACAAATTTAAAAAAGTTGAAGGGAGATATTCTGTGTGGGTGGATAATGCTGTTCCCCAAAGTCATAGGGGTCTAAATAAAGATCCTTGTGCAAGAAGTCATTAGTCAAAGACATATGTCAAAGACAAATATTTTGGTTGAAGGGAAATCAAACTAAAACTGAGCTAGAAAATTCTTCTCTATTGACTTGATTTCATAGTGATGGCTGGTGCTTGCAGGCTGTTAGGGAAATCAAAGTCATCAATACAAGCTGCAGTACCCACACATCATACAAACTTCACCCATTGGTACAATAATCATATGACTGCTATAAGAATATCTAATTGTTCTCTGATTGGATTTTAGGTGCACTCCACAAGTTGAATTCATACCTGATACTGAAAATCTGATTAAAAACCCATAGCTAGGCGAATCTTAGATCCTAGGAATAAACATACTACTGTTGTTTTGCTTAGTGAACATGCTGTCAAACTGCCTTCTAAATATTTGTGCTTATACACATAGATTAGAATTGTTCTCAATTGGCCAGAGATGCTTCTGCTTGCAGTGGAGCATGTTTAATGTAGAGACTGATAGCTGACCAATGAACTTAGAAGTGACTGATGAATGCTCATCTCTAAATTGAAGACATCTGCATCATTCTTCTCAAAACTCGGGGAACAACTTGGAAATGAGGATAGAAATAATGTCAAAGCCAGGAGTACTTGTAAAATGTTCTTATTTAGAAGTGAAATATTTAGGAAGTTTTTGGAACAGTTGAGAGGTAGATCCTTCTTGAAGAAGGTGGCAAAAGGGGTAGTGATCTTTGAGGTTTGATAACCTGGCTCCATTTCTTCTCCCTCTGTTTATTTCCTGAGTGTGAGTTAGCCTCTGTTCTTGCCATCATGCTTTCCCTGCTTGCCGCAGTACCTTCCCACCGTCATGGATTCTGTCTCCTATGGAACTGAAGCCAGAGCACACCTTTTCTCCCTTGAATTGCCCTGTCAAGCCAGTTTATCAGAGGAATGAGGAAGTGACTATTATAGAGAGCAACTGTTTGTTGTGTTTCTGTTGGGGGTGATTGGAATGTTCTGAAATTAATTCTGGGATAGTTTGTATAACATTGTAGTGAAAACACTGAAAGCTCTTGTTATTTTTGCATATGTCTTAGCCTCAGATAAACTTGGATTTAGATTTTCTTAATTATATGACATGGAGAATAAAACTACTCACTCTAAAGAACTATGAGAAATACATAGGAGACTACATAAACCATATAATCAAGCCACTCTTTATCACACAATGAAAACTTGATAAATATTAATCAAGTTTGGGCATTCTATGTCAATAAATATTTATGCATACTACATTTTTAGTGATTTAATATTGATTAGATACATACCTTTATTTGCATATAAACAGGCATTTTAATTAGATCTCGATTTTTACTTCCTAAGTATAAATTAGGCAAAAATTATGGTGCACAGTAAGTACTAGATCTAGAAAGCATTATAATAGTGATGTAATTATAATATATAATACATATAATAATGAAGATAATAAATATCACATTCTTAAGTAATAATTATGAAAATTAATACACAATGTGATATTTTGGGTCTCTTTCAATAATTGCACTGGATTCACAATATTAGTGCACATGATGACTTTTATATTTATGAATATGAATTGGATGATAGACACAGAAAGTTCCCTCTACTTGACTAGCAGGCTGTCTATCTTCTGCACAGACATCACAGTTCTCTTCTCTCTATTGTCACTCTGTGACAACTGATGTATCAATGGCACCTTGTTACATCTCATCCTTTAAAGATTCTTTCGGCCTGCTTTACTATTTTATACTCTCTTAAAATGTGAGGAAAAATTACATACCACTGTGGATTTAGAGGCTTCTTGGGACTCACGGCACATTGATTGCTTTCAGATCTGTGCATTCACTAGGCCACAGGCTCTCTGCTGGTACCACCATCAGGACTCTGGTTTTGGAAACACAAGAATGAAGCTGTAAAGTATGCAATAGACTGTGGCACTCATTTCTAAACAGAAGAATCGTTCAACTCTTTTACAGTTATTTCATCGCTAAAGTCACAAATCTTTGTACCTTTCACAATTCTGCCAGCTAGAATTAGGGATAAAATATTAAGGTATTTCACAGAAGTCCTAACTCCTGGAAACTTGTTGGCATTATCCTAGTTGTGGTGGAAGAGTTGGAATGTGAAGTTAGTCATTCTGCACGAGTATGGGACTGATTGCTTGATTGAATGATTTTGGTTTCCTATAACATGAACCATGGACAAAACAGATGTGACTGTCAGAATTTCCATGACATCAGATGAACACAAAAGCCATCAGTTCATAAAGGTATACTTGGTTTCTAAGGATGCTTCTGGCTAAAACTTATTGCCTGTATCCTTTGCATCAACAAATAGATGTCTTACTAAAAGGAAGTAATAGAACTAATAGTAAGGAACACGATAAAATAGGTTTTTGTTTGTTTTGCTTATGAGCTTGAGGCATTCCTGGATATTTAGTATAACTCTATTTCAAAATAGTGCAAAACATAATAAAACAAGGGACATGACATCCCAGACAAACCAGTAGGAAAGATAAAATAGGGAATAGGAATTTAAAACCTGTTGTCCTCACATCACATGGGAATACCATTGGCCACAAAATATATCACAATATGCTGACTGGAATCATGGTACTTGGCTGGTATAGCTGAAAGTTATTGGAATACCAATGACCTAGTGTCCTCCATGATGAATGGGCAGATCAGATGCACAGGTGTCATAGTTAAGCACAGGTATCAACTTGACTATAGAGGGTTTGAGCTCTAGGCACATTTGTAGAGAATTAATGGTCGAGTTAAGTCCAGAGCAAACCTACTAGAGATTGTCTAGCTGTGGGGAAGGTCCAGACCATGGTGGGTGGGATTAGGCCCTGGAATAAATCACAGAGAGCTGGTTGAGAGAGTTGGCATCCTTTTGTACACTTGGCCAGACATACTGATTTAACAAATAAGGATTGTCCCTCTCTTAGCCATTATGTAGAGATGGTGTGACCAGTTCCCTCGGCCTTGGTGTTGGTGTGACCTCTCCTGTCCCGCTAGACTGAGAACTGTCTAACCGTCTGACTGTCATAAGGAAATAAACCTCTTATTTCCTTAAGCCTTCTAATGGTCATTTCTCAGCAACCATGCAAGTGAACTGCAACAACAAGTATAATGAACACAGGGCAATTAAAGCTCAACAAGTTAAAGAAGGAGGATAGGGATATGTGGGACCAAATATTATCTGTTCTTGTGCAGAAGATACCTTCTTTTAGCCAAATGCATCATTTGCTAATGGCTGTGTATAGTACGGAGGCTAAGGGCAGGAAGGACTGACTTCCTCTGCAGGACCACAGGATGTATCTGTGTATGTTAGAACACTGGCAGGGAACATCGTGAAGTAGGAGATATATGTGGAAGCTGAGATTCCTAAGGGCTTCTGGAATAAGGAATGTAGAAGAAATTAAATTTCCTGAGCTTTTAGAGCAGTTACAAAAAAAAGGAGAGTCTTGCAAATGAACATAGGCAGATTCTTCTGAGTTTAGTGTACCTGAGCTATAAGATGTGGCATCAAATCAACAGCCTATTTTGAAGGATAGTCAGGAATGAAATATGTTTTTGTCAATGTTTCATGCTTGTTCAAATTTAGGAAACATTAAATATATTGTGAAGAAGTGAATTACTCCTTAGAATTTAATTGTATTACTTAGTTTGCATTAGATTTTGTGGCCAAAGAAACCTCCATATCATGGGCTTAACACAAACAGCATAGGGTTTACTGCTTATTTTCCATTTCCTTGTTCAGATACAGGCATGCTAAGCTTCGTCACTCCTAGTTCTATTAGTCTGCTGGGGATGGGTCAGCATGGACATTATTCACTACTGTTTGGTTTTCACTGGTTAAGTTGGATGTACCAGTTACTCTTATCTGTTGTAGAAAATATCCAAATTCAAGCAACTAATGGGAGGAACAAAAAATGGATGACCATGTAGTAGACTCAAATTGGCAGGTGGAAGAAATTCTTAAAATGAAATTGTCAATCATTAGAAAACATGATCAGGGGCTGAAGAGATGACTCAAGGTTAAGACTCTGTATAGCAAAAAGAAGGTCTTGAGTTCAGATCCTAGGTCCCATGTAAAAACTCTAGGTGGAAGTTGTAGCAGACTTCTTGCCTTCTGTCAAGAAAGAGGTAGAAGCAATCCAGGATTATTGCTTTCCAAAGTCACCCTTGGCCCTCCACAGGGACATATGTGCCCTCTGATACACACACACACACACACACACACACACACACACACACACACACAAATGAAATAATGAATAAAGTTTTAAAAAAGAGAAAATATTATCAGAAAGTGTTTTCAACAGACAAGACCTCAGAGAAAAACAAGTTTCAGGAATGGAGGACAAAAGTGATATTTCCATGCACACAAACACATGAGAGAGCCATGTATATGCAGGAAAATAGCCATATGCTTAGACATATTTAAGTAGAAAATTAGCAAACATGATCAAATTTCCAAGAATGGTACACATTAATTAGACTGAAGCTGAGAATTTCGATTAGAAGCAGCTGAGATAAAAACAAAATTTAAGTCTGGCATGCACATTCTCCGGGGATTGGGGGAGGAGGCACTGGGGGATGGGGAGGAAGGGGTGAGGGGAGGGGGAGCAAGGGGGTAGGGGGGAGGAAGAGGGAGAGAGGGAACCGGTGTACATATTAAGTTTGTATGAGCAGAAATAATAATAAAAAAATTTAAAAAAAGGAAATTTAATGAAATTATAAAAGAAAACTTACAAAATCTATAAAAATAAGTCAGTATGCAAACAGAGGATGCATTGAGAATCCCAAATAAAGCAGAAAAAGATCCCTCCATGATATATCATGATCAAGATGTCAAGAAAAGAAAATAACACTAAAATCTTTAAAGTTAAAAATAACTACTCACAGACAAACCAGAGTGAACCGTGGGGTCCAAAGATGCATACAGACAGAAGGGCGGGAGGGAATGATGAAGGGAAGGAAGAGGAAGGGAGGGAGCAGGGAGGGAGAGAAGCTAGGATGAATATGTTTATAAAAGTAGAAAAAAATTTAAAAAATATTTGCAATATAGTTAATCTATAATTTATAAAACAAAATGCCAATATCAGCATGGATTCATGGAGCTAGGGTGACCGTAGGACAGTTGGCTTCAATATGAGATGGAGTGATCGCTGGAAGACAATTGGCTCTTCGTATCAGTTTGGGTCTGGCATTTCTTCTAAATGATTTGTTTTTTTACCAAAAGTTTAAAAATTGGATTTAGTGGCTTCCAAAATTGTTGATAAAGGATCATTTGTCTCTGTATCAATAATGTTCTCTCTGATACATGTGTTCTTATGTCACAGACAGACTCTCAACAGGGGTTATGGGAACCAGAAAAAATAATAAAAATACAACTTTAAAAAGGTAAAAAAATACCACTCACATACAAATGCAGAAATCAGA
Organism: Typhlomys cinereus; assembly: GCA_023101885.1. Taxonomy (NCBI): domain Eukaryota; kingdom Metazoa; phylum Chordata; class Mammalia; order Rodentia; family Platacanthomyidae; genus Typhlomys; species Typhlomys cinereus. The sequence goes on along the minus strand of JALPQD010000225.1, from coordinate 2,602,295 downwards.
ACATCTTCAGACATTTATCGGAAACCCTAAAATCTGGAAATGCATGGAGTGATACATTTCAAGTTAACTGCCAGTCAAGAATGCTCCATCCAGTAATGTTATATTTCAAAATTGACGGGAGATGATAATAATTCAGCTCAAACACAAATCAAGGTAATCTGACACCTGCATTTCAGAAAACTCTTAAAGAATTCTACTCAGAGAAGATGAAGATAGAAGCCTTTTTCCACAAAAACACATGGAAGAATGCACCAGGTGAAGCAAACTGATGAACAAAGAGGAGCTAGAAAAGAATCAGGTCCAATACAGAGAAAAGCGTAGTTCCCAAAGTCACATAGAGAAGAAAAAAATACTAATAATTCATCTGACTAGAAAATCATCTGATAAATTATTAAGAAAAACAAGCTCATTACTAGAATGTCTTCAGCGTAAATGATCACCTAATCGATAATAAAATGTGGAGACTGGTTTGAAAAACAATAACCAATTCCCTGTGATTTCCAAGAAACATGCTAAGCTAGTGTAAGTAGCTTACTGAAGATACTTACCTGAAGAGTACGTATCAGATAACTGAAATCAAATTAGCATGCAAATGAATAAAGTAAATTTAAAGGCAAAACTAATCAGGAGAGATAGAGAGGGGTACCCTAAAGTAATAAAGAGAAATATCACTAATACATAAAAATTAAAGACATGTAGTGAATATTGGACACTCCCTTACATTTCATAAAGCAAACATTAATAGGCATAAAAGAATACACATCCTGACATAAAAACAGTGGTATAATATCCCATTCAATACCCCATTCCCATATTAATATAGGGCTTCTAAACTAAAACTCAACAAAGAAACTTCAGAGTTAAATTTTATACCACAAATCAAAAATATATGACACAATATTCCACTCAAAATCAGAGAGTATAAATTTTTCTCACTAGCATGGAATCTTCTCCCAAATTGGTCATATCATAGGCCTTGATTATAAAAATAAAGTAAATGTTTTTCATTCTATCCAACTACACATGCATAAATACAGAAACCAAAACAAGACAGACTATGGAAAATACACAAATATTTGGAGACAGAATAGTTCATTTTTTTAAAAAAACAGTGTGCCATAAAAGAAACCCAAGAAGAATTTTAAACCACAAAGGAACAACTGAAAATGAAAACACAGACTACCAAGTCCTCTGACACACAGTTAGGACAGGGTTAACTTAAAGCCACAAGTGCTATATTAAAAAACCGTGACCATTTGCTGGCAAATTGATGCATCTTGAAAATATGCAATTACCTTCAAAATTGAAATGACATTCTTTGCGAAACTTGAAAAAAAATCCAAGCATTCATATAGAAACACAAAAGACCACAAGTAGCCGATACAAATATAAGGAGGTAGAACACTGCTATAACTATCATATTATCTGACTTCAAATTATATCATGGAGTGATAGTAACAATGACAACAAGGCACTGGCACAAAACAGGCAGGCAGACCAATGGAACAGAATGGAGGGCTTAGAAACGAGTTCTCACAGTTACGACTGCATATGTACTGACAAAAATATGTAGCTAGGAAAAAAAGACAACATAATCAAAAAAATGGTACTGGATAACCCTAATATCTACATATGAAAGAAATTGTATTAATGCCTTTTATTCTGTACAAAAATCAATTCAAAGTAGACCGAAGACCTTTAATTTAAAACCTGAAATGTTGAAACTTCTAGAAAAAAAATCACTGGGAATACAATTCAAGACACAGATACAAGCAAGAACTTCCCAAACAAGATTCCAATAGAGAATTTATTAAAAACCGCAAAAAAAGTTAAGAAAAAGTTATGTCAAAAATGGGCTAATGAAATAATTCTCAAAAGGAGAAAAAAATTGCCATTAAGCTTTTCTTTTTCTTTAACGTGTTATATATATATCACTAAACCATCAGGGAAATGCAAATTGAAATTACTCTGAAGTTCCAGTTCAGCCCAATCAGAAAATCTATCATTAAAACTGACATCAAATGCTGTCAGTGATGTGGGAAAGGAGGAGCTTATTCACTGCTGAGGGAAGTGTAAAGTAGTATCAGTGTGAAGGTTCCTCAGAAAATTAAAAACTAGCACTACAATATGGTGTGTGTGTTGTGTGTGTGTGTGTGTGTGTGTGCACGCACGTGCACACATTTTCCTGGATCTATAATCAAAGGACGGTATATCATACCACAGAGATACTTGCACATCCATGTTCACTGATGTTCTTCAAAACAGCTAAAACATTGAGCCATGCTAATACCCATGAATAGATAATGAAAATGTGCTGACATACATAAGGAGATTTTATTCAGCTGTAAAATAAAAGATTTGGATCTACTGGTTCTATTGTGGATCTGTTGGTTCTCTTCTAGTGACTGTGGGGATGTGAACCCAGGTGGACCATGCGAGTATCATAAACAGTGATCCTCAGCTGATGGATGTGGAAATATAGCACGTACTTGAAAAGGATTAAACATGGCCTATGGAGCAATTTTCTCCCCTGAGTTTTCTGTGTGCATTTTTCTGCTTTGCGTAAAGATTGTTCATTCATTCAGGGATTGTCTCTGAAGCCAAGCATGGTGGATGGATGGGAATGTGTGTGGCTGAAGTTGCAAGGCAAGGGTAGCCACAGACATTCCAGCATGATAGCCAGGTGGAAGAAAAGTGCAGCACAGGTAGCCAAGTGAGCACATAACCAGACAGGTAAGAGGACAGTTTTGATAGCTGGAGTGCATAGTAGACTACCAATTCCTTTGGCCCTAGGCCTAGCTAAATAAGCAGCTTGAGTGTGCCCCACTGAACTACCTCATTAGTGCTGAAGAGATGCATGGAGGCCCAGGGAAAGTAGGACCACTCAGAGAGAATGACTGTAGATGGTAGAGGGCTAACGAGTATTTCCACCCACGCCTCTCTATCTAATACTGCTATTTTGAGGAAGAAATTAGCATAAGCCACATAAACTTTCATGCTGTGTTGGAGTTTGCTGTTTCCCTTTTGTATCCCTTCAGTTGATTCTTGAGATCACCTGACACTTGAAATGGACTGTGGTGGACTTCTGGGAAATCTGACAACTTCTGTAAAACTAAAAAGGTTTTCATAAATAATGAGAACTGAGTGTCTTGCAGATTTATGAAAGCAGCTGCAGAATACTAAAAACAATAGTGGATTTTAAAAGAACATATTCTACCTAGGTAAACAAAGGTACAATCAAAAGCCACCTTGGTGTTAAATGAGTGTCATGATGCCAAAGATGGTTTATTTGCCTAGGAATTTTTGGCCAGGGAAAATCCCAAATCTCCACAAACCATAAAAGATATTGTCAGTGCTGTTTGGGGGCTGGAACTGTACAGTAAGACCATATTGCTGAAGAAACTGCATGATTTGACTGAGAGACATGGAGAAATAAAGCTAAGACAGAGCTGGAAGTTCCATGCTACTGGCTGCTTTCATAGGGCCACCAGATGCTATACAGTCTGCTGGATGGAGAATTGTCACTAGTGGTCTTGATTGGCTATATAGTACATACTATAGTACCAAGATGCAGGATGAACTAACTGCTGCATTGGTGGCATTGCTCTTTTAGATGTAACTAGAAACTTTCTAACTGGACAAAATCCTTGTCCGGTACTGTAAGCTGAGGAGAATATAAACCTGTGTCTGGGGAAGCAACTGAAATTTTATAGTTAAAGGGATGTGACAGTCAAACTGTCTCTAAACTTTAGTGCTTGTGGCCATTGCTCACTGTGACTGTCAGTTACAATAGGTCATGGATGGAAAACTCCTTTCACAATGGGTGATGCACCACAGAGACTCAACCTTTGGCGAAGCTCCTGAGAACAAGTGACTAATGTTGTGGCATAGTGACCAAACACTTGGCCATAGACAAACATCCATATCACCCCTTTGCAGAATAGGGAATCAGAAAGAATATTAGAACTGGAGGAGTGGGATGGAGTGTTGTGTGTAATTTTTCATGTGGCCATAACATGATGCCTTTTTGGAATTTGCTTCCTTCAATCATGGTATCTTGAGCAGAACAATATAGTAGGAAGTCAGATTTTGAATATTTTTCTAAAGGTGGATTTCATCTCTGTTGTATAGCAATTTTCTCTGATTTGAAACATAGCTTCTTGGAGGTATTCTCAAGATGTTACTGAAATTAATGAGATCTGCCAGGGCACCTTCCCCAAAATGAAGAGAGCAGTAAACAGCTACTGAAGGATAAGATTTTAACTAGCTGAGATGGCTATAAATTGCACAGACAGTTCTAGGGCTGAAATCTTCATGAGTCATCATACATGTTGGGGTGGGCTTCTCAGAGATGAGGATGCCTTTAAATCATCCCTGTTCCTCTTATAAGTAAACCTCATCCATACTCCTAGAAGCAACCCTAATAAAACTCACTGGTTTGCTAAGTTGGACTGGTGTAATCATTACTTTGGTCTGTCCTTGTTTGTTTCTTTAGGGTGAATAGACATTTATATCACATCTACCCAGGAAAATGCAACCTTGAGTGTAGTCTTTTGGGTATATGTCCAGGAGTGACACAGGTTAGTCATATTGTAGTTCTATATTTGGGATGTTGAGAAATTTCCACACTGATTTCCATAGTGGCTGTACCAGTTTACACTCTCATAGAGCTTAAGGATTCCTCCTTTCCCACATCCTCACTAGCATTTGTTGTTATTTGTTTTCTTAATAAAGGCCATTGTTACTGGGGTGAGATGGAAAAATTAATCTGATTGCATATCCCTTGTGGCTAAGGAAGATGAACGTTTTTAAAGAATTTTTATTAGCAATTTGTCTCTTTTAAATTTCATACCCTATTTTTGCATTTGTTTTCTTGAGATTTTTTAAGGTTATATTTTGTATAATCCTTTATCAGACATCATAGAAGTCATAGGTTTTGAAACCAAAAATCCCAGTACCAAGTACCTTCAGGACCAATATATATGACCATTTCACCATGATATGAAGGAACTTAAGCTCTAGTTGAAGAGTCAAGTATAATATACAAATAAATAATAGTTGAAGGAAGAAGATGATGAAGGGGAAGGAGAAGAAGTTGCCCTTTCTATACGCAGAGCTCCTTTCCTTCACTTTCCCACCATAAAATCTTGAGACTGCCTTGCTGTGCTCTGCCTTGTTCATACCATGAGGTCAGAGCCCACGTGTCCATTCAGACAACTTACCATCTTTATAACGCCTGTCATAGGGAGTATATCAAACAACTGTCTTTCATTGAGTAAATTAAGCAATGCTTATTAGAGTAAGAAGCTCATGTTGAAGCAATAGTGATGAACACAATAGGATTTGACTGTCTTGTCAAGACAACATAAGGTTCAGTGAGTGAAATTCAAACTTCAGTGACACTGAGGAAGGATGTTCTGAAACTAGGTGACTTTAAGAATATTTATTTTCAAAAAATTAGATTTCATTGTGACATTTGTCAATCGTAATTTGTTTTTGTGTCTCTCCCTTTATTCTTCCATACCCACTCTCCTTCATTTGTCTGCTATACCCTCAATAGCTCCTTTCTGATGTTATCTCATACTTGACCTTTTGACCTCCCCTTTCCCAATACCATTTCTCCTTCTCTCATGGCCTCATATCTAGTTTCATAATCTAAATACACTCTGACATGTTTTCATTTACACCCACATGAACATCATAATCAAGATCTGCATATAAGAGAACATGCGACTTTGTCTTTCTGAATCTCAACCACCTCAATCCAGTTCATTCCAGATCCATCTATTTTCCTTTACCATTTCATTTTTCTTTATGCCTGATTAAAATCCTATTGGGCATGTATGAAACATTTTCATTGTCCATCCATTCTTCATGGACTTCTAGGTAATTTTCCATTTCCTTTTTAATTGTAAATAGATCCAGAATAAGCATGGATGCTCATGTATCTCTGTGGTTGATATAAAATCCAAGCAATGATATTGTTGGTCATATTGTAGTCTTATTTTTAGTTTTCTGCCTTCCATTATTGCACCAATTTACATTCTAACCATCAGTGGATAAAGATTTCTTTTTCCTCACATTCTTTCCAGAATTTGCTGTCCCATTTTTCTTGACTATAGACATTCTGACTCAGGTGAGATGGAATCTCAGATTTTTAAAAATTTTTATTTCCTTGATAGATGAGGATGTTACATTTTAAGGTGCCGTTTTCACATCTGTATGGTTCTGTACAGCTCCTAGCCCAAACTCCAGGCGGAAAAATGAGTGTCAAGAAACTCTAGCCCACCCCATCTCCTTTTTTCACACACTATTGTTGTTTTGTGACTCTATACAGTCTGGTATGACTGTGGGGCACCAGGGTACCTATTGGCATTAACAATATGAAAACGTATAAAACACCATTAATTATAAATTAATTCTATTCAGTTTTATGTGTTTTCTATTAATATGATGAGTATGAAATTGGGAGAGGTACAAAACAATTAATATATTTTAAAGTACTCTGATTCAGTTATAAAATAAAATAAACATCTCAAGGCTAACTTCTAAGATCTTCAAGCTAAACATTTTGCTTTCTATATGCCTACGGGCTCTTTTCCGTATCACTCACTGTGGGTTTAGAATTCTTATCCTTAAGGATGCACTGACTTATTGTTAAGGGAACTCTTCATCTGCCGGATGGGAAGCTGGGCAGGGCTGACTCCGCACACTGCCTGAGCTATGGAGATTGACTCTGGTCTCATGCACGCACTGTTTGTTTTCCTGTATTGACTGGATTGCTATAGTTTTCCCCTAGCTTTTTATTGCACTATCCTTTTCTGCTTGTAATGCCCTTCTCATCACCATTTCTGTGTATTGGGTTCTTATTCATTCTCTGTGGCCTAAACCATGATCATTTTGTCCTTGAAGCTATAATGTGTATCCTTATCACTGCAAGCAGATGCTCACAGTCTCCTCTTTGATCTACAGAATTTTTTTCTCTTTTTTCTTAATGTCCTCATCCAGTCTGCTTTGAAATGTAATTATTACACACATCTTGTCTCTCTTAGACATTGAGTTGCTTGAAATTTATATTATATCTTATTCACCCATACAACTCCCTTGAAGCCTGAAGGGTAATTAGCAGTGGTAGTCTTATATTCAGCATGCATTTCTGTATCTCTTCATACTACTGTTACATCAATACAATTATCAGAACATCCTGATTTTACTGAGCCATGGGCTATACCATGGAAGAGAATTAGACTAACTGCAGGAGAATCAATGCTGGAGAATGCTTCTTTCCGTCTACTAAATTGTATTCTGAGCAGTATTGTTTCATTCAACATTTTATAAGGTAGGAAGAATACATATCTTGTTGGAGACTGTGATGCTTCAGATAGCAGATAGACCGACAATTGAGGTGAATGTTGAGGTCTTTCTCCTCAATTCTCTCCTGCCAGCAGAAAAGCAGACTCCTGTGTCCTGGTCTTATCTGAGCAAATTCCTCTTCATACACTCTCCAAACAAAGAAGGCAGAAAGTGTCAGTTAAAGGCCTTTTCTAGGTTCTTGTACTCTTCTTGGAAGAATTGCATGTGAAAGGGAGAATGTTCCATTAAGTCAGAAAACACCATTAATATATACGTTATCTTTCTGGCAGGTTAGTAAATACAAATAAATTCCCACATTTTAGTGCACGGTCTCTCAAAGTCAGGTCCTGGATACAGTAGCAACCATATGTTTGTTAGAAATATGTATTTTGGGCTCCACTCAAGATCAACAGCATTCGGAACTATGAGTTGAGACTCAGCAGCCTGTGATTTCATAAGTACTCCAGGCAGCATGGTGTAGCTATCCTTCCTTCCTTCCTTCCTTCCTTCCTTCCTTCCTTCCTTCCTTCCTTCCTTCCTTCCTTCCTTCCTTCCTTCCTTCCTTCCTTCCTTCCTTCCTTCTTCCTTCTTCCTTCCTTATTTGCTTTTTCTTTTCTTCTTCTCTTCTTCTGTTTGCACATGTATGCTGGAATACAAACGTGTGTGTTCACATGCTGGGGACACATTTGTGCATGAGTGTGCATACACATATGTGCACATACATGTAAAGGCCTGAAGTTGATGCTGGGTGTCTTCCTTGTTTGATCTCTACTGAGTCATAGTCGTTTAGTTGAACCCTAAACTTACTGATTGGCTAGTCCAGCTAGCCAGATTGTCCTGGGGATCTTCCATCTCTGCTCCATGAGGATGAGATTACATATGACTACCACGTAGGGCTGACTTTTAAATGGATTTTGTAAATCTGAACACTAGCCCTCACATTTGTGTGGCAAGTGCCTTATCCACTGAGCCCTCTTCTCAACCACCTCCACTGGTTCATAATTGTAGCTGCACGTGGACTCACTGAGATTTTAAGAAATATTGATGTCAGGGGCTGGAGAGGTGGCTCAGGGGTTAAGCCTCCACCTTGCAGGCGGAAGGTCCTGAGTTCGGATCCCAGATCCCACGTATAGACGCCAGGCAAAAGCGGGGGCGGCCTGCGCTTCTGGTCCTGGTAGGGCGGAGCCTGTGAATCCCGGGACAGAAGGAGGTGGAGGCATCCTTGGTGGTTCGCGAATTCGTCCGTGGTTCTACACATACACAGACACACACACACACACACACACACACACACACAGACATACACACACGCAGCGCACATACACACGCACATGCGCACAGTTGAATAAATAATAATAATAAAAAATTTTTTTAAAAAGTTGAAAGTTTAAAAAAAAAGAAATATTGATGTCAGATAATCAGATTTAATTGACAATGTGTGGTTTTGGCATTGAATATTATAACAACTTCATGGGGGGCTCAAATATTGCAGCCCAAGTGAAAGCCACCATTGTGTTCTAATATTTTGGGCTTGTGGCAGTAGGTGTAGACCTTGTTAGTAGCTCTGTTCAGGATAAGTTCACAAAATCTGGAGTCATAGACTCTTGTTCTGGTTTACAGTACCAGGAATGTGATCCTAATGAAGAATGGGCCTTGAATCCTATCAGAACGCTGTTGTTTGCCCTCTTGACATTCATGTCAATATTACACTGATGTTCATCTCTTACCAGGGTAACTGTTAGTACATTTTATAGCTGTCACAGATTAATGAGACTATTGATTATTTTCTTCCCACAGCAGTTTGCACCCTACATTCTGGTACTATGAAAGCTGTCTTGCAAGGAGAAGTTCCAGACAAGTTCCAACTAGTGTTTTTCTCTGTCTCCTACAATCAATATGTGATGTATCTTCAACAATAAGATCTTACTATCAGTTTTGGAGGGTAACAAAAACCAATGGCAAAAGCCTACATTGTTTGGGGGGCTTTGAGACCTCTCTGACCAACAACTTATTAGGAAATATCACATACCTGGTATTTAAAATATTGTTTACTTGTCTATGGGTTCTGGTTGGCTCATCATAGAGTCCCCTCCTCCTTTTACCCCTCTTCATCTTCCCCCTTCTACCTGTTACTTTTCTGTATCCTCCTTTCATTCCCTCTTCTGTTCTTTCTGCTGCTGGAGATTAAGCCCCGTGTTTTGTACATATTAGGCAAATACTTAGACAAACCTTTTTAATTATCAGAGGAGTAGAGGGCACAGAAGTTTGCAGTTACAAGTTTTGTAAAGTAAATGTTGTTAAGTAAAAGGAGATCAGAGGCCTGTAGACAGAAAGGCCTATCTGATCTTCCTGCTAGTAGAAGAAAATAACCGAACTCCTCCTTCAGTTCAGGAGTTTTCAAAAACACTCATGTGTCAAGGCTGGATGCCCAGTTCTGACAGGTCAGAACAATTAAAACTTTTACAGCACTCTGAATAACAGGTATTCTGAATCATTGCAAGCTGGATAACCCAGTGCTTGCTGCCCTGATAGGGCCCTGTGAGTCAAAGTCTAATGGAAAAGAAAGACATTATTGAATATAAACTGCATGTAGTATGGCATATTATGTATAAAATTTTAGAAAGGGATAAGGATGACATTCTCTTTGTTGAAACTTTTGAAAACATAAATACACAATCACAACTGATGCCCAGTTTCAGTTATCTTACAGGCATGAGTGTTTGATATTGTCCTCACAAAGGCCTGTGTTTTGAAGGTTTGGTCCACAGAGGACGATCTCCCTCAGAGGTAGCAAAACCTTTAGCAGGCAGACATGCTGCTTTGTAATACCCTTCCAACATGATGCTCTGCCTCAAACTCAGGTTTGAAAAACCTGGTCCCAGCTCACCACATACATAGAAACTTTGAATCAAAATAAAAGTTTCTTTTTTAAATTTTTTTTATTATTTATTCAATTGTGTGTATGTGCATGTGTGTGTGTGCGTGTGTGTGTGTGTAGAACTATGGGCAAATTCGGGAACCACCATGGACCGCCTCCACCTTCTTGCTTACTCTGCCCGGGGATTCACAGGCTCTGCTCTACCAGGACCAGAAACACAGGCCACCCCTGCTTCTGCCTGGAGTCTATACGTGGGGTCTAGGATCTGAACTCAGGACCTTCTGCCTGTAAGGCAAAGGCTTAATACCTGAGCCACCTCTCCAGCCCCTAAAAGTTTCTTTTTAAAGTTGATTTTCTCAGGTGTTTTGTCAACTGACAGAATGTGTACCCAGTGGCACTTGATACTTTGCCAGGTATCATGAGTCTAGAGGCAATACCAGGCCTTCCTTATGGCAATATAAAAGTTTCCCTGATTCTGCCTCCCTAAGTTGTGGGGTTCTTCAGCATGTCTCTTCCCTTCCTCTACACAATTTCACTTAGAGAATTCTGGGATACCTACCTAGCAGAGGATATTGCAGATGTCATGTGTATTTCCACTGTGTCCATTCTCCTGCTGGAGAGGGTCTAGCTTGGGCTTGTTGATGATCCTGCCCCTCACTAAACTCACCTGAAGTCTGCAACCTTGCATAACTCCATTCTGTCAGCACATCATAATAAGGTAGTTCTGCTTTGAGGGTCTTTTGCTGCCATGAAATGGTTAATCCTGAGATCCGTTGTATTTCTTGTATTTCTGCTGCTGAACTCTATGCTGTGTGTCCTAGAACCTAGAGGATAGGAGAAGAGAGAGCATGAAATGGAATTCTGCTTCCCTCTCTGTGACAGAATTTCCCACCTTGATGACTCCTCTCCCTTGGCTGCTCCACCATGTGCCCTACTGTCACCATAGTCTTCCTTTACTCTGGGTTGTAAGTGACTTCCAAACTGCTCTGGTCTCTGAGGTTGCCTGTTTCCACCAGCTGTTCTATATAATCTATGCTACAATTCCACTAATCAGATTCTCTGTCTTTAACACTGGTAGAGGCATTTTCCTATTTGAGCTCTGACTGGTATAGACTTCCCTTGGAAAGCCAAATTATAATCTAATAAAACTTTTGTTCTATAGGTTAGCCAAAAAGAATTTTTTTTCTGGGAATTCCTTAAAAGAAACTTGTTTGTGGCTCCAGATTCTCTCAGCTCCCAAGAATGTGAATGGAAGTAATGTTATAGCAACTGAATTATGCTTGCTCCTTCCAATACACATGTAAAATAAGAAAAGGCCAAGCAAGGTCTTTTGTAAACTCAGGAGGGTTCCCTTCTCTGTGGGAGGAAGAAAAGGGAAGAGTCAGTTTGGTGGTTATGGTAACATTTTGAGAGCATTGACGTGTCAGCCAGTATCACACTGTTTATAAGGGAATATGAAAAGTAAATATTTTCATTACTCATGATCAAAGAATTCTTTTTGATATATTGCAAATATCAAAGACAAAGGGTATGCTTAGCTTAGTAAACAGTTTGAATTTGTAGTCATGGGTATGCTATTTTTAGTTACCCCTTTTAAGTAATTCACCAAAGCAAAGCCTGTGTTTACCTTTTTCCAATAACATAATTGTATACTAAATGCTTGCTCAATAAACAGATAAATTATAGTTTAGTTACTAGAAATTCAAAGTACTGATGTTAAAGGGTTCCTGTTATTTATGGAAACTGAAGAACATCTGGTGTTGGTTTAAATGAAACATTCAATGAGCAGCTTTGAGTGGATTTCTCAAGCATTCCTGGGGCATGTTGAGGCATAACCTTGTAGCCATTTCTATTTTTAATCATTGAAAAATCCATTTATAGGCCTTAAACATGAAGCAGGTCAACTCAAACAAATACTGATATAGTTGCTTAGACTTAGGCATAAAAATTAGGTTTGAAATATAAGAGTGAAGCTGTTTGTAGTGACCCATTTTATAATTAGTGGATTTTCTAGACCTGGATACCTGTGCTCCAGAATGCCCCAGCGCCCACTGCACAAACTAAGATCCTTAAAAGTCGCAGTGCTCACATTTGTAGGGCTTCTTCATGCTGCTGGATACGCAGAGACACTAGTAGATAAAATTGCTCTTTCTTGTTGACAAATTCGAAATGGCATGTACTATTTACTTTGTATGTGGTCCTGTAGAAATGGTTGCACCATATGTTAAAAAGAAAGGTAATGAATAATTGTAACATTTTATTGAAATAGTAATTATAACCTTCCTGAGTTTATTGATGTTGCACCCAAAACTCAGACCTTAACTCTATGTTGGACACATTAACTCCTCAGTTGGAGACAGTTGGAGGTGGAACAGATTCTTCTCTTCTCTCCAGCTCCATTTTCTCTTCATTAGGAACATGTCTGTCATCCTGTGGGAACTAGTGTAGGAGAGGAGGAACTGAGAAGACGAGAGGCAGGCAGTATGTTCTTGACTGCCAGATTAGGTTTGCTCCTTGGATGGACTCTCAGGGGACTTACCGGCTGGCCTCGTGGCACTACCCATCTTGATGAGGGGGCCTATTTTGGTACCTGTTACTTTTTCCTCTGCAGTTGCTCCTTCCTGTTAAGCACCCCCACCTGATGCCAAGATGCTCCTCTTGCCCTGCCAGGCCACCGTTTTATGTAATTCCCGATGCTGGGGTGAGAACATACTTTTAACATGAAAAAAAATGAGTAGCAAATTTACCACAAAATAGCAACTTAAGAGTAAAACAGATAAAATGAAGAACAGGACAGAAAAGTCAGTGGCAAACGGTGCTGAGACGTTCCAGAGGCTGGTGGCAAGAGTTTCTGTTTTTTCCTTCTCCAGTTCACTCCCTGATAAATGGCTGTGGATGGTCCTCCTTAATTAAGGTCAGCTGCTTTCTAGTCATGTGGGTTGTTCACAGTGAGGAGGCTCAAAGAGAAAAGGGAGAGGAGACTAGAGATAGATCTGCACCATAATAATCTCCTCCCAAAGCCCAGGCAAAAGCAGAAGCTATGATACGGCTGCAGATGATGAGAGAAACAGCCAGATTTGCATGTAAACATCAGCATGGAAAACCTGCCCCTGACTCCCAAGTGACATCTGTTTGGTGCCCAGTTGGCTGGCTCCTGTTTGTTTTAGGCTACCATTGGGTCCTGGGATGGTGCCTTTGGCATATGAAACTTTGTGAAAGACTGTCTATATGAATCATATTTTTCTGGAAAATTATCTTTTTTTTAAGAGACTTAATTACAATTTTAATTGTATGTTTGCTTTTCAAAATATCCATTCGTAAGAGCATATAGCACATTCTTTTTTTTAAATACATTTTTTATTATTTCCGCTCATACAAACTTAATAGGTAGACCAGTTCCCTCCCTCCCTCCTCCTCCCCGTGAACCCCTTGCTCCCCCTTCCCTCCCTTCCCATTCCCCAGTGCCTCCCCCCCAATTCCCAGAGAGTCCTTTATTGTGTATGGCTAACTCTTCTCTTGGTCCTCCTCTCCGATGATGTACAAGGACCCAGTGGCATTTCCCTGAACCCTTTCTCATGTTTCCCTTAAGCATAGGAACACTAATGTGGCTGTCAATCCCTTGCCTCCAAGGATCTTGGTGCCTTTAGCTGATGCTAGACTTTGTGAGGTCAATAGTGTGTTGGACATTGCACAGGGCATGCAAAGTCCAATTATGATTGCTTCGGCCCTAATTAGTGTGGAGTATCTTGCAAATCATTGCTCCTCCCATCCTTCTGCTCTTACAATCTTACTGCCCCCTCTTCCGCAAATGTCCCTGAGCTTCAGGATGGGGGGAGATTAGGCTGGCCTAGTTCTATGTGGTTGATATAGAGTCTCTGAAGTTCTGGATTGTGGTTTGTTGATTTTTCTTTTGCAGTTTTGCTGCTCCTGCCAATGCCCTTCACTCCAACCTGATGGGCACTGTATGTCACCCCCTTTGAGAGTCTCAATGTGGGCTGGGTGAGTTTGGTACTAGGAGCCACCTATTAGGGAGTACATACGGCGCTTAATTTTCTGGGTCTGGGATACTTCACTTAATATAATTATTTCTAATGACATCCATTTCCTGGCAAATTCCAGTATTTCATCATTTTTGATGGCTGAGTAGTACTCCATTGTATAGATGTACCACAGTTTCCTTATCCACTAGTCAACTGTTGGACATTTGGGTTGATTCCATGACTTTGCTATTGTAAACAGTGCTGCTATGAACATGGTCGTGCTTGTGCTTATCGAGGTGAACCTCTGCTGCATGGGGGGTTATTCCCAAAAGTGGGATAGCAGGGTCACATGGCATTTCAATCTTTAATTTCTTTAAGAATCTCCAGACGGCTCGCCAGAGTGGCTGTATAAGCCTGCATTCCCACCAGCAATGTATAAGAGTTCCCCTCTCTCCAGATCCTCTCCAGCACTTGTTGTTGTTTGTATTGTGGATTTTTGCCATCCTGACCGGGGTGAGATGATATCTCAGGGAAGTTTTGATTTGCATTTCCCTGATGGCGAAGGAAGTGGAGCATTTTTTAAGATAATTGTTAGACATTTTAATTTCATCCCTGGTAAAGTTTCTTTGAAGTTCCAGGGCCCATTTTTTAATTGGGCCATTGGTTTCCTTGGTGTTTAGTTTTCTAAGTTCTTTGTGCACTCTGGGCAGTAGAGCTCTATCAGACATGTGGTTAGTGAAGATTTTCTCCCATTCTGTGGGTTGCCTTTGAGCTCGTGTTACAATCTCTTTATCTGAACAGAATCTCTTTAATTTCACAAGATCCCAACTGTTGAGAGTTGGTAGCAGTGACTGTGCCATTGGATGTCTGTTTAAGAAATGTTGGCCTAGCCCAATCAGCTCGAGGAAGTTCCCTATCCTTTCAACTATGGTTTTTATAGTCTCTGGCCATATATCAAGGTCCTTGATCCATTTGGAATTAAGTCTTGTACATGATGAGAAGTACTGGTCCAGCTTTAATGTTCTGAATGTGGAAATCGTTTTGCCAGCACCATTTGTTGAAGATGCTGTTCTTTTTCCAATGGATTTTTTGGGCTCCTTTGTCAAAGATCAATCGCTGTATTTTTGGGCTTATATCTGGGTCTTCAACCCTTATCCATTGATCTGTGTGTCTATTTTGGAGCCAGTACCAGGCTGTTTTTATAACTATGGATTTGTAGTATAGACTAAGGTTGGTATGGTAATACCTCTAGCAGTGTTTTTGTTACTCAGGATTGTCTTTGCTATCCTGTGTCTTTTGTGCTTCCATATGAATTTTGAGATTATTTGGTCAACTTCTTCAAAGAATTGCTTTGGGATTTTAGTTGGTATAGCATTGAATTTGTATATTGCCTTTGGTAGGATGGTCATTTTTATGATGTTGATTCTGCCAATCCAGGAACATGGGAGGTCTTTCCACCTTCTGGTGTCTTCTGCAATTTCTTTCTTTAGGGTTTTAAAGTTTGCATTGTAAAAGTCTTTTACCTCCTTGATTAGGTTTATACGAAGGTATTTGATTTTTTTAGGGGCTATAGTAAATGGGATTGTTTCTCTCAAGGCTTTTTCACTTCTTTCATTCTGGGCATATAAAAGGCCACTGATTTTTGCACATTTATTTTCTATCCTGCCACCCTGCTGAATTTCTTAATTAGTTCCAGGAGCTTCCTGGTGGAGTTTTTGGGATCACTCAGGTATAAGATCATGTCATCTGCAAATAGGGATAGCTTGACTTCTTCCTTGCCGATTTGAATCCCTTTTATGTCCCTTTCTTGTCTTATGGCTTCAGCTAAGACTGCAAGTACAATATTGAATAGAAGTGGTGAGAGTAGACAGCCTTGCCTAGTTCCTGATCAAAGTGGGAATGCTTCCAATTGTTCCCCATTGAGCATAATCCTTGCTGTGGGCTTGTTGTATACAGCTTTTATTATATTGATAAAGGTTCCTTCCATTCCTACTGTCTCTAGCGTTTTGATCATAAAAGGCTGTTGGATCTTGTCAAAAGCTTTTTCTGCATCTATGGAGAGTATCATGTGGTCTTGGACTTTGGACTGGTTTACATGATGAATTACATTTATTGATTTGCATATGTTGAACCAACCTTGGGTGCCGGGGATGAAGCCTACTTGGTCCCTGTGAATGATCTTTTTGATGTTTTTGAATCCGATTTGCTAAGACTTTGTTGAGAATCTTTGCGTCTGTGTTCATCAGGGAGATTGGCCTATAGTTTTCTTTTTTAAGTGAATCTTTATTAGGTTTTGGGATTAGACGATATTAGCTTCATAGAAGGAATTTGGTAGTGTTCCTTCCTTTGTTATTTGATGGAACAGTTTAAGGAGTATTGGTGTTATTAACTCCTTAAATGTCTGGTAGACCCTTCCGCACCCCGCTCCTCTGGCCAGGATGAGTGTGCACGCAGTCCAGCCGGGCCTCATCCTGCGACCTAGGTAAGCCCTTCCGCGTCCGCCCACCAGAACCCCAGGTCAGTCCAAGGGACCCAGCTCCTACCCCACCATCCAGCCGGGAGCCGTGCACAGGGCCGAGGGATGAGGAGGACCTCCCCCTGCGCCCGGGCCCACCCCAGCTCCCCTCGGGTTAAATAGATCCACGCTGATGCCCCAATCCTCCCTTCCGCACCCCGCTCCTCAGGCCAGGAAGTGCACGCAGTCCAGCCGGGCGTCATCCGCGACCTAGGTAAGCTCCGTCACTGCCCACCCCCAAAACCCCATCCTTTTATTTTTAGAGCGTGCCTATCTTTTGTGGTGAGATGGGTTTCCTGAAGGCAGTAGATTGATGTGTTGTGATTTTTAATCCAAGTTTGTAATCTGTGTCTCTTGATCGGTGAATTAATTCCATTAACATTTAGTGTTATAATGGAGAAACTATTTTTAGTTCCAGACATTTATTATGTTTAGTAGTTTTTATTAGTATATTGCTTCACTTTTAATGGTGTTATACTTGCCTTCTGCGCTCCTGGATATGCCTGTTTTTCTCTTCATGCTTGAGTATCATTTCTAGCATTTTTTGAAGGCCTGGTTTGGTGGACATGTATCCCTTCAAGTTGTCTTTGTGCTGGAAGATTTTTCTCTCTCCCTGGATCATGACTGATAGTTTTGCAGGGTAAATCAGCCTGGGTTGACATTTTTGCTCATTCAATACTTGAAGTATGTCTCTCCAAGCTCTTCTTGCTTTTACTGTTTCGACTGAGAAGTCATTTGTTATTTTAATAGGTTTACCTTTAAAAGTGACTTGTTTTTTCTCCCTTGAAGCTCTCAGCACCAGTTCTAAAAATAAAACAATTCTACAAGCAAATGGAAGCAGAAAACAGGCAGGGGTAGCCATTATGCTATCAGACAAAGTGGACTTCAAACCAAAGAAAATTATAAGAGACACGGATGGATACTACATTCTAATCACAGGTACAATTCACCAGGAAGACTTCACAATACTGAACATATATGCACCCAATACGGGCCCCTCCACATTCATTAAGAAAACCCTACAGCATCTAAAGCAAGAAATCAACCCCCAAACGATAATTCTTGGGGACTTCCACAACTCCCTCTCAACATGGGATAGATCAACAGGTCAAAAGCTTAACAGAGACACTTTGGAACTTAATCAAACCCTTAAAGAAATGGATCTTACAGATCTCTATCGAACTTTTCACCCACGCACCAAAGAATACACATTTTTCTGAACAGCACATGGAACTTTCTCCAAAATAGATCACATATTGGGCCACAAAATGAATCTACACATATACAAGAAAGTTGAAATTCTAACCTGTGCCCTGTCAGACCACCACGGCCTAAAGCTGGACATCCACAACACATCAAACAAGAGAAAATACACTAACTCCTGGAAACTTAACACTATGATGCTGAATGAGAACTGGATTCAGGAAGAAATTAAAAAGGAAATTCAAGATTTCCTGAAAGTGAATGATAACGAAAATACAACTTACCAAAATCTCTGGGACACAATGAAAGCTGTCATAAGAGGTAAGTTCATAGCTCTTAATGCCTACATCAAAAAAATGAAAACATCAGAAATAAACAACTTAACAATGCAGCTTAAAGCTTTAGAGAAACTAGAACAATCTGATCCCAAAAGTAGTAGAAGAGAGGAGATTAGCAAAATAAGGGGAGAAATATCTGAAATCGAGATTAAGAAAACGATAGAAAAAATCAACCAATCAAAAAGCTGGTTTTTTGAAAAAATCAATAAGATTGATACACACCTAGCTAAATTAACCAAAAGCAAGAGAGAGAAAACCCAAATTAACAAAATCAGAAATCAACATGGAGTTATCACTAGTGATACCCAAGAAATCCAGAGAATTCTAACATCATATTTCAAAAACTGATACTCTGTGAATTTTGACAACACAAAAGAGATGGATGAATTTCTAAGTAAACACAACTAACCTAAATTGAATCAGGAAGTTGTGAATTATTTAAATAGTCCTATAACATACAAGGAAATTGAAGAAGTAATCTCGAATCTTCCCACCAAAAAATGTCTTGGACCAGATGGATTCAGCACAGAGTTCTACCAGACATTTAAGGAGTTAATAACACCAATACTCCTTAAACTGTTCCATCAAATAGCAAAGGAAGGAACACTACCACATTCCTTCTATGAAGCTAATATTGTTTTAATCCCAAAACCTAATAAAGACTCACTTAAAAAAGAAAACTATAGGCCGATCTCTCTGATGAACACAGAGGCAAAAATTCTCAACAAAGTTTTAGCAAATCGGATTCAAAAACATATTAAAAAGATTATTCATGGGGACCAAGTAGGCTTCATCCCCGGCACACAAGGTTGGTTCAACATACGAAAATCAATAAATGTAATTCATCATGTAAACCAGTCCAAAGTCCAAGACCACATGATACTCTCCATAGATGCAGAAAAAGCTTTTGACAAGATCCAACAGCCTTTTATGATCAAAACTCTAGAGACAGTAGGAATGGAAGGAACCCTTATCAATGTAATAAAAGCTGTTTACAACAAGCCCACAGCAAGGATTATACTCAATGGGGAACAATTGGAAGCATTCCCACTTTGATCAGGAATTAGGCAAGGCTGTCTACTCTCACCACTTCTA